>ML677335.1:4778087-5073426 GCA_007922305.1 Dermatemys mawii | reverse complement strand
GGAGGGAGTATTTGGGGAGTGTTAGAGGGGTGTGTGTACTGGGAGGGTGTATTTGTGGGGGTGTATGTACTAGTAGGGGGTATTTGTGGAGTGCAGGAGTGGTGTGTGTATACTGGGAAGAGTATTTGGGGAATGCTGAAGGCAAATGTGTGTGGGAGGGGATATTGAGCAGTACTGGAAGGGTGTGTGTATTGGGCGGGGGTATTTCAGCAGTGCTGGAGGGGTGTATGTATAGGAGGGAGTATTTGGGCGGTGCTGGAGGGGTGTGTGTACTGGGAGAGAGCATTGTGGGTTGCGGGAAGGGTATTTAGTGGATGTGAGAGGTGTGTGCATATACTGGGAGGTGTATTTGGGCAGTTCTGGGTGTGTGTGTGTGAACTTGGAGGGGTACCTGGAGGGTGCTGGAGGGGGTACTTGGGGCCTCACTCTTGAGGTAGGAGGCAGTGTCACTCCCTGTCATGGTGGCAGGACACCAGGCGCAGGCCCAAGACACAGCCCAGCTGTCTGCCAGTGCCTCCCAGTCTTTCCCCCTCCCCAGGGCGCGGAGCCAGGGCCTAGGTGCACGTAATCTGTCAGCCGTGGCTGCATGGAAGGACCAGCTCTTTCTGAGTGGCAACGTTTAATCTGCAAAAATTCAGAACATTTCCTCTTATTTGAAAAATCCACCTAGACAGAAGATCCAAAAAGAGGAAATTTCTGGGAAAACCTAGACTACGGTGAAAACCCTGGTGTGTGTAGCACAGAAAAGCTTTAACGGACATAAGTCATAGATAGACCTTTATTTTTAGTTAATGGAGGTTTTAGTGAAAGGGGGTGATAACATCTATTGTGTGTACAGCGTTGCCAACCCAATTTTTTTTAAAAAACCCCCAAAACCCCATGAATTACCCATCCATAAAAACAGGAGATTTTGAAAATAAATCAAATTGGAATTTTTTTGGTCCATCTCCTAGGTTTTGATCCTATTTAAAAACAAAGGGAAGACTTGTGGGGCCCTTACTCACGCTGAGTAGGTAACACTGCAACCCGTTCATTTAATTTCAGTGCTGTCACTTCAGTAAGGTGCTACTTAGTATGAGTAAGAATATAAAAATCAGGTCCAAAAAGCTGCTATGTGAGGATGGCTTTTCTTGTCTAATCTCTTGGCGCTTACGGCCATTGATCCTATCAATGCTACTGTGCATAGTGCTTACTAATGGGAATCAGCCCACTGAAGCCAATGCACAGTGATAAGAGTTTGATGCTTCCAGGGTTAAGCCTGTATGACTTTTTGGACAAGGAATGTGTCCACTACTCCCAACAAATGCAAAGTTAAAATGTCCCATTTGTTTCCAATATCATATTAGCCCCACAGATGTTGGTTAGTAAAATATATCAGTGGAGTAGTAAGAAAGATGTCTTTGTGAATGACTACAATACTTACTGTTCTATTAATTACAGTATTACTGAAGTAGTAATTATTTAAAAAGGAAGATAAATCTGCTGCTCTTGACATGTAGCCAAGTATAAAATTACATTCTTGTTAATACTCTCACCTGTGAAGACAATAATTCCATTAAGGCTCATTAAGACACTAGAAATATAATACGATCTTTTCCTTCTTTTTCCCCACTGCTGCTTATTTTTGAAAAACATGTGATTGTCAGAATTAAAAAAAGAAAATCCATAAAAAAAAATCTCTTAACTACCACTGAAAACCTTGGAGGTATTTTCTTGATCAAAATAAAAATGTTTTGTTTCAGCCCCCGGAGAGAGATGAAGATCTTTTCCTTTTGTGATTTGATTTTAACGAGGAACCATAATCTAAGGTTAATCACCGATCTATTTTTCTGTGATCAGAACAATGAATTATGACTTTTTTGTATCAGAATGATTGAAATTGGGTGAAATCCTGGCCCAGTGAAATCAGCAGACGTTTTATCATTAACTTCACTGGGGCCAGGTTTCATCCATTACACCTTATTCTTACACTACAGATTACTGGGCAGTTATACCCAAAGGGCCAAGTAATGTAAATAGACTCCCATACACTGGACTCCTTTGCATTCAAACTCTCTTAGGGTATGGTTACACTTACAAGATTATAGCACTATAGGTTATAGCGGTCCCCTTATACAGTAATATGTATAGCGCTATTGTATGTCCACACTCAGATGCTCCTGCGGTATAGCATGGCCACATTTGGGGCACTTAATGCGGCATTAAGAGCAGCGCATTAGGGCAGGTATCCCAGCATTCAGCTGGGTGCAACGTGCTTTTTAAACGAGGGGGGTGAGGGGGGACGCGTTGTGTGTATGCGGAGGGAGAGAGAGAGTGGTTTTTCCGTTTTTCTGAAAGCCTGTCAGTGAGCCTCCGTTCACAGAAGGCTTTGTTTTCACACAGGCTCCCTCCTTAAACATTTGCATTGCTTATCTGCCGAGTTAAGAAAGAAACTCTAAAGAGGTACTTCCGCATTCCTCCAGCCGAGTTCAAAACAAAGGGAAGAGACGTCAATTGCCTTAAATGGCTCTAGGCATCTCCAGAGATTACTTGTAGCGCAGTGGGTGTCCACATTCTTGCTGTAGCGCTACAGCAGCTGCGCTACAGCCCTTATTCCCCATGAGGAGGTGGATTTATAATAGCGCTATAACTCCACGGTTATAGCGCTATTAGTGCCTTGCCAGTGTGGACGGGGAGTAGGTTATAGCGCTCGTGGGGGCTTTATAGCGCTATAAAGTGCCAGTGTAACCATGGCCTTAGTTCTACTTAGATCCACTCTGATGTAAGGTAGTCTAACTCGGTATCAATTAGCGACTGAGGCGTTGGAAGAAGGGGTAAAATAATCACCAATCTACTTTCATTTACACCTCTCACATACTCTTCCGCCTCCTCAGCATGAAATTTATACCCACACAGACTCCTATAGACCTACTTGCACCTACTCTACCAATAATGTAAGGAAGTCCAAGTGTACTAGAATCTAATTTAGTGTAATGGAGACTTCATCGACACTGCCTTAAATGTCACTTCTGAATTTGGTTCATAATCCGTAGACCTTAAAAGAAAGAGTAATCATGGGGGGGCCGGGCGGGGGGTGGGGTTGGTGTAGGATTTGATAACAATAAGTCTGTATAGAGCGGTACTCTTATAGTCTCTTTGATTGCATAATTTACAGCTCAGCAGCAGTTCTTCTCTCCTGAAGTAAATGGTAGCTTCTCTGACTCAATAAGCCTGCATTCTCTGGGGAGAACAGACATAATAATTGGCTCTGAGTCAGAGGCGATCCGAGGGCAGCCCAGAAATTCTCTCTCATCTTATCTAATTATGAGATGTCTCGGATCCAAAGTCACCTTGATAGCAGGTAGTGCCATGTGGCTTCAAACCCAATATTAAAAGAAATGTTTGGGCTGTGGGTGAAATTCACCCACTGGTGTAGGATCCGGAACATTAGACTATGCCACTGTTGGAGGAACAGCAAAAAAGAGACAGATATCCAAGACTCTCAACACTGACTCCATCCTTTTTGCCCCATTTGAGTAGCACAGTAGGGCTAGAATCTGAGTGCAGCTACCAGTTTAAAAATTCCTCTGGCGGAGGTGGCGGAGCTCTCAGGGGATATAAAGTGGGCAGAACTGGTTAGTGCTCCTTCACTAACTGCCCCTTCAGCCTGATATCACAGGGTACTATTTGAAGCACTAAGAGGGATACTGAGGGTGCATGGCAGAGGACAGTTACAGGCCACCAACTTTCCTTTTTGACCCCAGCTTTAGGATGCTCTAAGTTACCTCAGGACAGGTTGAGAATAACAGCCTTCACCCTCTGTCTTCTGTGCCTACATTTGCTCAGAATTTGGCCCTTACAACTGTGGAAAATTTTATGGGGGGGGAGAATTTGGAAGAGCTACTTTTCTTTCTTATTTTGCAGAAAGTTTCCAAAGGATTTTAAAAAAGTGTTGCCAGTTGTAAATTATTACATTGGCATTAAGGCTAGCAATGAACAAAGCTGGATATACATGAATAATATGAATATAATGCTGCTGTGACAATAGTTGCTAGTTTCTTCTGTACTGGTTGATTCCAGGAGGGTCCCTGGGGCCTTCTGGTGTTGTAGCCGATGAGCTCATGATACTTACAGAGTTAATAATTATATATTATTCCCAACTGGATGGGCTGACAGACAGATTGTCAGAATCTACCTGCAGGGTAAAAACTGCAGTGAAAGCATAACATCAGGTCTAAGGGATTCATCTGGTGAGGTGCTGAGTTCCTTCTTCTCCCACTGAAGTCCATAGGAATTGTGGATGCTCCAGCCCTCCAAGGGGCTGCCCAGCATTGTGCAGGGTCAGAACCAAACTGAGAAACTGAAATGGAAACAAACTAGACATTTTCAGGAAATGAGCCTAGACCTTAGCTAAGCATTTTTGTTAAAATGAGTTTAATAGTGAGAGTAATGATTCTCATTCTTCATGTTATTTTCTATATTCATACTGGCTTAATTGTAAGTGTTTTTCAGCTTCCCATGCATCAGATCTCTGATTGCTACAGGCTAGAATAGATAGTGACCCAGGCACCACGAGACACAGCAGCTGGAATGCCTGGGGGTAATTTCGGCTGAGTCAGCCAGAATTCCCCCTGGGGACTCCCAGGATGTGCCCACTGACATGACAGTTACACCACCCTTGAGGTAACACCTCCCACCAGCTCTGTGGATGCTATATGGAGGGGAGGAAAACAATAGCCCAACACTCAGGGCTTATCTACCCTGACAGCACTGCAGCAGCGCAGCTGTAGTCCTTAGTGAAGACACTACCTACATGGATGGGAGAGCTTCTCTCATCAGCTCCTCTCATAGGTACTTCACCTCCCTGACAGGCAGGAGCTACATTGACGGAAGAAGCCCTTCCATCAACAAAGCGCTGTCTGCCCCAGTATAACTGTGTCACTCAGGGGTGTGGATTATCGCATTAGCGATGTAGTTATTGTGACATAAGTTTGGAGTGTAGATCAGGGCTCAGCCTATCCCTTCCCTCCTCATTTCTGACACCCTGGAGCTCATGGCTCTACTAGGAGAGAATAGGGTCTGTAATCACCTATGGGTTTTTGGCCAGTTCATATACCTAGGCCTGGGGTGGGGGAGGGTCTAGTACTCTCCCCCTTCCCCCTTTCTTTTGTGGGCACCGGTTCCTTTTCAAAGCATTGGTTTCTAGGGTTTCCTGCTCTTGGACATGCCTATTAAACTCATTACTTCCTCAACTATGATGTTTGTTTTTTATCCCCTGGAGTCTTCCGATAACTGGTCTTTAAATTAAAAGGGCCTTAGTGGCTGTCTGTCCTATTTTTGTATGTAGGTTAAATAATATTCTTAAAATGCATTTATATGAAATATTAGTATCAAAAGCAGGCTGAGGAGCAATAGTAATTCAATCAAAAATAAACCTCTGGGTTAAATGCCCTAACATGGGACAGAGCAAATTCAATGAGCCATTCTTCATTTTAGAAATGTAAAATTTAAACAAGGGAGGTTAGTTTACAGTAATCTAGAATGCCTCTCCTAAACAAAAGGCCGATACTCCAGATGTTAGTCAGCAGACAGTGATTCAGTCGCTAGACTAGCAACATGAAAAATGTGTTCTTCTCCAGGAGTGAAGACTCCAGCTTTGGTTTCTGTTTAAATTTATGAGTATATTCCAAAGGCAGTCCAGGGTTATGTTAGTGCAGTTGATCAGCAGGAAGCAATTTTTAGCTTGCTTCTCAGGGAGGAGAGAGGCAATAAACAATCGAGGCCAGGTTTTCACAGTCTTCACTAGTGTATGTGCAAAATTGTGCAGGTGTAAGATAGCCTGCATGTTGCAGAGGCAAATACAACAAGTGATGGCCAAGAGGTAGAGGAGTTGGCTCATTCTTCATAGACACAGGAGGCCACTCCCTGTTAGGAATTATCATTTGGACAAACAGGGAGGATAGAGGATAGACTTAGAGCACTAGAAACAGCAATCAGTGGTTAGGTGGAGAACCATGCAGTCTCTTGAGGGGACTGATCTTATGAGACATTTACATGAACTTCTAATTCACTGTACTGGGCAGGATCCCTTAGCCTTTCATTAAATGCATAGAGGATTTTTTTTAGTCGTTGATTGGGGAATGAGGCCACATGGGAGATTGCCCAGTACCCCTGTTGGCTAGTCTCACCCTGGAAAGAAACTCCTGAAGGCGCATTCTTGTATAATTGCCCATTATGGGATGGCTTCCTCCTTCCTGAGACACAATTATGATTACAGCAAGCATGCACATTACACTCTAGCGCTACATAAAAGCATCTCACAAATTATGCATATGCCAGGAAACTGGCAAAATGACCGATTTAGCTTGTAAGAAGATTGTTCATATTTTACCACATATTGACACTCTTGGTTCATTCTCTCTTTTAAAGTAAGTCTTAAATGTTTGCAGTAAGGGATAGTGGACTGAAATATTGCATGACATTTTATTTATATTTTAAAAGACCAAGAGATTATTTTGGGTTTTCTTTGCCAATAAAACCTTTCCCTTAACTGTTCATGATATGAAGCTGGCTGCTTGTTCTCTCATATTTCTTTGACTTTCTAAATTGATGTTTAATCTAATTGTACAGACAAATAGTAGGGGATATTTAGGGAAAGTGAAGTATTTCTTTATTCCACAATGGAAGAATAAAGTATATAATGCAATAATTTCAAACACCAGGGGCTCAATTAGTCCTTGATAAAACTCCACTGAAGTGATTGGAGTGCTCTCAAAGATGAATCTGGCCCCAAATTTTTCTGTTTCCTTAAGTAAAATTTTTAATCAAGTTATAAAACACTAGGTACTGATTCTAAAGGCTGTTCTTGAAAGTCAAAGAATTATGAAGGCTTAAGACAGATAGCAGACACCTGCTCTTCATTAAATAAAAATAGAGACAGGAAACTTACATGTCTTCAAAACTTTCCTTTTGTCATGGCTACGTTGTCAGCAGCCAAAGCTAATGGTCAGAGCCAAAGTCAACAGTAAGGATACCAGAAGATCAGAAGCAGGAGACAAACCTGGGATCAGAACCACAAGTCAGTAACCAGAGGCAGGCTGGGCCAAGATACTAGGGGATCAGAGGCAGGAGACAAACTGGAGATCAGAGTTACAAGTCAGAGGTTAAGACCAAAGCCAATCAAGATGCTAGAAAGTAAAGGAGCAAGTACAAGGGTAGATCTAAAGTTGCTCAGACAGCTTCCTAGCCCTAATGCTGGTTTAAATAGGGCTAGGAGGCCAATGGGCTGCTCTGGGACTCTGCCAATCAAGGGAGCTGGGCTTCAGAGGTCCTGGATCTGCAATTCTGAACAGGCTGCTCCCATGGACCCAGGTTCAAGGCCCCTGTAGGTCTTGAAACCTTTACACTGGACAAAAGGGAGAAAGTAGACTGTGGTTCCTGATTCTATCCAGCACTGATACTTCTAGATGGAATTGATAATTCCATTGCAAGTCTTCTTCCTCCATCAAGACAAAATGAGAAAAAATCATGAGAAGCACACCACAGAACAGAAGAAGAGAATGAAGATATTTTGGTAAGTGAGAAATTCTAGAGAAATAAATGAATAAGGGGAAAAATCATAGAATATCAGAACCATAAACAAATAGAAGTGTTTTTATGTAATAGATCATGCTGGGCAATCTTGATCATTTTTACATGATGATGAGCATACAGTCATGTAATGCAGCTGGCTTTTAATAAAGCTTTTGAGCCACTTTCTCACAAAATCTTATTGGAGAAACACTTTCACATTGTGAACACTGGTTCGTGGGATGAAAACTGGCTGAAGAATTACGAAGGATTATGATAAATGGCTAAGGGATCGAGATACTGGTAAGTGCCCAGTATGGTGCCTCAGTGGTCGATTTTATTTGGTCTCTTTATTAATGACCTAGAATAGTATTATTGGTGGAGGTGCAGGGTGGGAAATAATCTGAAAGAAGACAGGATAGCTGACTCCTGAGGCTGCAAAGGAGAATGAATCAACCAAGATCCACCAGTGAGTAGCTAATTACTTAAGTGGCTGTGCTACAGTTAATTGGTTAAGGAACACCTGGACCCAATAACACCTCAATCAGGAAGCTCCAAACACAAAGAGTGCTTTTGAGGAAAGACTTTTCAGCTGAGCTGGTTAAGGAGGTCACCAGAAAAAGGGGACCTGTTCCAAAAGGACTGCTAGGAAGGCCCAGTTGCTGCAAAAGGACCTTACTAGAAGGCATCAAGAAGTTCACATATTTGGGGAGCAATGTGCTGTTCTAGGGAAGACTTGCAGCAGTTTGACTTCTGCAGGGGCCCAGAATCTAGAGAAGGATCCCTTCCCTGGGTTGGGGGCAGGAGGCCTGGTTCCATAAAAGCATCCTTGCTCAGGAGGGTCTTGTTGGTGAACAGCCTGGGCAGAGGAGCCTCTTGCACTGAGGGGAGAATATTTTCACCCCCCCACACACTGCAGGTGAAGACTTTCTTAAATAAACTAGATCCTGAAAGGGTACTATTGGCTGTATACAAGCCTCACTGAACTTACTAATGTCCAGTAAAGGGATACTGAGGCAGACACATCCATTGTGGGGGTGTAGAAGCTAGTTGGTCTTTCAATGTGGGCATGAATAATTTTTCAGCTCATCTGGGAAAATTGCTGAAAAAGCCCAGTGAAAAGACTGGGAGGGCTGTGCTCAGACAGAAGAGCCTAGCCCAGGAAGTTAAGGACATACCAGGAGAAGGGACTGTATCAGACTTATTGCTCTCAAGTGCTCTTCAAAGCTTCTCAGATGAGTACTTCTGTGCTTGTTTTCTTCCCAACCCCTCTTCCGTTCACAATGCAGCAAAGCCAGGTTAATCATATGTCTCCAGTTTGTAGATGAAATTAACCTCCTGTGCAGATGGCCAGCACAAGTATGCACCTCTGTAATTGTACTTAAGGTCTGTTTTGAGGGCTTGTGCTTGTTCTCTGTATGGGGTGAACTTCACCATCTGTAATTATATGAGAGGCAAGTGAGGGTGGAAGTTGGGAAAAGGAGAAACCAGCTGACTAACATCTAGCAAGATAATCCAAATAACTTTTAGTGTGTCTGTTAAAAATAAAGTTTTAGAATAGAATGGCTCCCTTACTTGTCCAATTTGTCCTTATTTTTTAAAATATTATTGTCAAAAGTGTTTTTTTTATTATTTATCTTTTTTAAAAAAATGTACACTCTGGCATCTTCTTAAAGGAATATTTTCAATTCCCCTAGATACATCTGTAGTTAATATAAACCTAAACTTAGTGGTGGTCTGGGTCTCTTTAAAGAGTGAATTAAAGGAGCAGACAAAATGAAATTAAAAACCTAGCATACAGCATTAAGCTTTTTATTTAGCAACTTCATAATAAAGGCCTTTGCTGCTCTGACAGAATTCATAAAAATAACAGGGAAATTCAAGAATATCGTACAGCAGTAAGTACAAAGTGAATGCTCTGTTGTCTTTCAAGCTTCAACTACATCTTCTAACCTGGGAATAATTACAGCACATATATATCATGCAGTCTGTAGACCCTAAAGAAAGAATTTCTCTGTTAAAGGGAAACCAATATGATCTTTATATTTCAGAGATCCATCTGGAGAATTTTAATCACCCAGGCAGCATGAATGATTCAAGTCAATTTTGCTTACAGTCAGTCACAATGTGTAAGCAATTTTATTCTCACCCCAAACTGGCTAAGAACGTACCTTGAGAGAAGCAGTGATGCTTACATTTAGCATATGATAACTTACATTTATAGTTTTCTTCTTTCTGATCCTGTATTAATGTAGTGGCAGGGAAAACTTTAGGAAAAACAAAGGTCTGGAATATATGTAGCATATTCTCCAGTGTTTAAAAAATGGCCACTACTGATTATTTTACCCATTCTGTTAGCCAAATTGTGCTCTGTTACAGCAGATCAAGTTTATTGACCACATGAACATCTTTAACCAATCAGTACTGATACTGCATTAGACTGTGGATTCAAAAGAGGGATTACAAGAGCAGACAGGGCTGAATGGTGCTGAATGGTGCATTTTGAGCTAAGATATGACATGTAACATCTCGCTACATGGGAACATGTGATTGATGCAAGCAGATGTGAGAAGGCTTGACATCTTTTATCTGTCTGTAAATTTGGAAGAGATGTTTGTATTATCAATTTTTTTTCTGCTGAAGTGTTCCATGTCTCATGAAGAGACACTGTAGAAATATGACATATTTCTACAAGACATTTTTGGTGGGTTCTCAGATATGAAAATATCATAAATATGTTAACCTCTAATTGTCATAACTCTAAATGTGCATAGATTAAGTACCATTTCCATATGGCAGTGTTATGTATAATAATCTCTTTTTGTTAGCATAGCAGAAATGATTAGAAAACAGTATTCCCATTTTACAAGCCATGTTATAAACTATTTATACACTATTCACTTACTTTAGGAACATTTTTCTCATAACATTAAATAAGCAAATGTTAATTTCAGGTTTTGAGCTGGGATTGATGTGGCAACTCAGTTTCTAAAATATCACCCTGACTCTTGTCACTTATAGTTTAGAGAGACCGTATATCAAATATTTTGGTTCCCATAGCATTTTGGAATGGAAGAAGGCTAGTATGCCTAGTAACATATGGGCAGTCTCACCCCAACCATCTGGACAGCATCATAATGATCTCATCAAGAATATGATGCTTCAGTTAGTAAACACTCCTCCCCTTCTTGCTTCACTCCACCTGTAATCCACCAGCAGACCCAAAACTCTCAACAGGGCTCCAGTGATGAGAATGGGGTGATGTTATGTATTATTTATAATGTAGTATGGTCTATGGTCTATGGGCTTCAGGCAGGTGAGGGACATGCTGAGCTCTAAAGTTGGTGGTTTTTCTTCTTTATAATTGCTTTGCATCAAATTTTGAAATTTTAAATGTTGTGACCAGTGTTACTGACAGAGTATATGGCTATGATCTCTGGGCCAGATCCCTTTTCTTTGGTCATTTGCGTCGCTGTGAGTTATGAACAGACCAGTGAAAATCAGGGAAGCTATTGCTCACTCCGCCTAGCATGAGCTAGTCAACTGTTATATAAATTGGCAATAACCAAAGCCCAAGACTCATGAATTTATCCACAGAAAGGATTATATGGGGCTTGCCATTCCCAGAAGCTGAGAATGGGCAACAGGGGATGGATCACTTGACGATTAATTGTTCCGTTCCTTCCCACTGAAGCACCTAGCATTTGCCACTGTCAGAAGACAGGATTCTGAGCTAGATAGGCCTTTGATATGACCCAGGATGGCCATTCTTAGATTCTTACTAGTATAAAACTTTGACATTAAAATCTCAAAAATAGTCAATACTTCCACCTAAATGTTAGTTTCATTTCAAACCCAAATCTTGGGATAGACTTGCTGAAATATTTCAGCAATGTGCATTGGCTTATGGCTTTGATTGGAAATTATGTTCAAACTGGTGGGTTTGACCTAAAACCAGGCAAAAACTTGGCAGTTATGGACAAACTTCTGAATTCAGACTTCTTCTTTCGTATGCCTGCTGTAGAGCAGCAACTACAGTTTCACCTGAAGTTGATCGAGCCAAATGGCTACATCAGGAGTAGCAGAATTTATTGCGGTAATGGCTCCTTCATATTTATAAACTGGGCAGTTGGTGGTACATGTTAGGTAGTCTGTCCTGCGGAGCCAGACTCACACACTGAGGAGTCCTTGATTTTTTCATTTGTGCATTAGATGTCCACATCTACCATGGCTGGTTCAGATTCGGTTCAGAGTTAACCAAGATGACTGTGGAAGGTCACACTCAGGAACCTTCTGCATAGGATCTAGTATGAGGTGCTTATTTTTAAAGTCTTATTTAGCTCAATCTGCTTTTCAAGCCTCCTTCTGGATGTAGATGGATTGCATGAGACTAAGCGAATGTTCCCAGAAAGTCTTGTGGGACTTAAGATGCTGGGATGGGGAGGGAGGAGGGTGAGGGGGATGTTGTCAAGGTATTAGTGGATAGAAAGACACCTATTTTCCTGGATTTGCTGAGCTTCGTGGAGTGTTGTGGCAGTTTGGCGTATTACTGTGGGAGTGATGTTAGACAGAACAGCTAGCCATGGTGTTGGGGTTGCCTTAAGGGTTCTAGTGATGAAACCATTTCACTGTATTCAGCTGGGTGTCAAAGAGGGCACATGGCTGCATCTGCTCCCTCATGATGTACAGTATTCATCAACCAAATATACAAGTACTATTGCAGATGTTTGCAACACTGATGCTGATGCACCCCAGGGTGTATCTGCTAGTTTCTGGACTATATTGGCTTTCATTTTTATCTTTGCAACTACCTTCTCAAGGTGATCATAGAAGATGAGGGTGCTGTTGAATTTAATTCTGAGATATGTTGGGGTGTAGTCATGTTGCACATTTTTACCACAGAATGCTACTTTCCATGTGTTTGGGGCACTCCTGGTATCAAGATGAGATGAATTTACTATTGTTTTTCCAGGGTTTGGTTTGAGGCTCCATTTCTGGAAGTACTGTTCCATAGATCAGTGGTCCTCAGTTACTGCTTTCTCAGTGTCATGGAGGATTGGTGCTTGGATTATCATGGCACGATCATCTGCATATCCAAATGTTCATGATTGTATTGCAAAGAGATGCAAATCAGGATGATAATCAGAACCACTCTCACTCCTGTATACTGAGCTCAGGACATCTTGCACAGTTTGAGGTGAAAGTTTACATAGACTTTAGGGCAGAAGGAATTATTATAATCCTCTAGTTTGGCCTCGTGCATAACACAGGCCATAGAATTTCACTGCATGATTCCTTCATCAAGCTCATAAATTTGTGCTGAGCTAGAATATACCTGCAGCAAGGGAGATTTAGGTTAGATATTAGGACAATCTTTCTAACTATATAGTTACTAACTGGAATAGATTACCAAGGGAGGTGGTGGACTCCCTGTCCTTGGAGGTTTTGAAGAGCAGGTTAAACAAACTCCTGTCAAGGAGGGTCTAGGTGTATTAAGGAGGGTCTAGGTGTATTTGGGAGGGTGGACATCCCAAATGGACTTACAGGGCTTCTAGTGATGGAGAATCCATGATACCCCTAGACAAGTTGTTCAATTATTAATTAAGTGCAATTTTTTAGCTGTGCTACTTACTTCTAATCTGAATTAGTCTAGCTTCAGCATCTAGCCATTGGATCTTGTTATGCCTTTGTTTGGTAAATTAAAGAGCTCTCTATTGTAAGAAGTCTACTCCCAGTGTACGTACTTATAGGCTGTGATCAGGTCACCTGTTAATCTCCTCTTGGATAAACTTAAATAAACTGAGCTGCTTTATTTTCTCTTGGTTGGTTTTCCAGGCCTGGAATCCTTCTTGTAGCTGGAACCTTTCCAATTTGACAATAATTGTGTGGGTTGTAGTTTCAAACACTGCTATTTCAGCTCTGGTGAAATTAAAATGACTTCTCACTCATTTAACACAGAGTCTCCGTTTTCAGTCTGAAACATTTACAGACTGGAGAAATACTTACTCCGAGTATTACATTCTGCTTAGACCAAACCAGGAAAGTGCCAGCAACAGCAGTACATAAGTGGCAGCTTTCACTTTTATTTGAGAGGACACTATGTGAGTATTTCCTTGGACAATATGTCATGACACAAATGCTACATTCAGACCACAAGAGAGAAATGAAACAAAGTTAAAAACAGCAGTAAAGTTGTAATTTGGAAAACGGAATCAAACCTTTATCCCAGAGGTGGGCAAACTACAGCTCTCGGGCAACATCCGGCCTGTGGGACCCTCCTGCCTGGCCCCTGAGCTCCTGTCCCAGGAGGCTAGCCCCCGGCCCCTCCCCTTCTGTTCCCCCTCACCTCATTGCACCACCGGCACAATACTCTGGGCAGGGGGTGCTGCAAGCTCTTGCCGGGCAGCGCAGCTGCAAAGCCATGGCCTGACCTGGTGCTCTGTGTTGTGCGGTGGCGTGGCTGCCTCCAGTCGAGCAGCACAGCTGGCTGTTCTGGTGCTCTGGGCGGTACAGCTGTAACGCCACCAAACACTGATGCTCCAGGCAGTGTGGTAAGGGGGCATGAAACAGGGGAGGGGTTGGATAGAGGTAAGGGAGTTCGGGGTGGTGGTGGCGGGGGGATGGATAGGGGTTGGAGTGGTCAGAGGGTGGGGAACAGTGGGATTCAATGTGGGCAGGATACGGGCAAGCACTCAGGAAGGAGGCAGGGATTGGATGAGCGACAGGGGCATTCAGGTCCAGAGGCGGTCAGGGGATAGGGAACAGTGGATGGGGCAGAGGTCCTGGGGGGGCTGTCAGGGAATGGAGGAGGGTTGGATGGGGCAGCAGTCCCAGGAGTGCCCATGTGGGGAGGAGTCTGATAGGGATCAGGCCACACGTGGCTGTTTGGGGAGGCACAGCCCCCCTTAACCAGCCCTCCATACAATTTTGGAAACCTGATGTGGCCCTTAGGCCAAAACAGTTGCCCGCCCCGCTCTATCAGAAGTCATAGAAAACTGGAAAAACAGTAAAAAGGCTGAAACGCTCCAAAAGCTCTATTTTTATAGCACTAACTTAAGAAAAATGATTTTGTCAAAAAGGAAACTTGGAAATGTCTTTGACAGAGAAGAATCTTTCCTATGGGGAGAGAGCTTCTATGGAATAAATTTGGTCGCTTGCTCAGACTCCCTAATTACATTCTTTGGAAATTAGTGAAGAAAGATATTTATGTTCTAGCTTCTGATAGTATCATACTCTTACTCAGACAACAGAATCTGGGCCCTCTCCTGCTTTCATTGGAGTAACAAAATTGATTCTTTGGGTGCCCAAAAGAGGCTGCAACTGAAAATTTGAAAATTGAAAATTTGCAGCTGAAAATTGAACCCAAGCAATTTTGTGATTGATCTCTTCTAAAGGAGCAGAATTGGGCCTTCTACCCGTTCCAGAGAAGCATAGGCATCCAGAATGAAGTACTAATTTTTTACTGTGTTGGATTTATATCAATATACTGGTGGATGTGCATCACATATTTAACTAATCCATTTAAAACAGAATGCCCTCTATTCTTACCTATCTCAGCACCGGTGGTTCTCAACAAGAAGTATGTTGAAGGCTGGGTAACTAAACGAGTACATGTCTTGCAGTTGCATTCTTAATTAGACCTGTAATTTATGTAATTTTTTTATTTGATCCAAAACATTAAGAGTGGCTTATTAAGAGAATACTTGAGATTTCCAGACTAATAGGCTTCCTTCGGGCCATACAGATGAACACGGCTGGCTATGATTCAGCCTATATTACCAAGGGCATCAGTGCAGAATTCTCTACATGGATCTACAATTACAATGTGAGTTAAGTTAACTTATGTCTGTCATTTCACCTGCATAGTGATCATTTATAGCAACAAAATACACCCCCTTCCCTTGACTGCAAGCCCAGGACCACAATCTGTGGTCCAAATCTTGTCAACACATAAGCATGTTCTTAACTTTATGCATGTGAGTAGTTCTACTGCCATCCGAAGTCTGTTACAATCACCCCGTATTCTTCTTAATAGACACAGGCTGAGATTTCCCCCCCTTAGGTGCTTTTGAGTCTCATGTGACATATACAGTTTTGATAACCAATAATCCACACTCTGTCTGGAATTTCAGAGTTAAAAGACCAAGGCAACTGTGCTGCTTATACACTTCAACAGAAAAGGAGGTGGTAACAGAAGGGACGCTAACAGGATCCTCTTTATGAGGAGAATCGTCCGAAGATTGGCTGGCAGTTTATAAGTTGTAAATCATGATGAAGAATCATGTAGAGAACTGACTAACCAGGCTGACACACTTTTAGCAGCTGTCAGCACACTTCCATCGTTTTTGCTGCTGTCAGTGTACATATTAATGAATCTGCCTGGTCCAAGTTTTTGGAGCAAAGCTATCTAGTAATGAGGAGTTTCTTTAAATAATATTTTGTACATGTGCTTATGAAAGTACTAAGGAGAATAAATATCAAGGCCCCATTGGCAAATGAAGTAAATGAGTCACAGAGAGATTAAATGATTGGCCAAGTTCACACAGCAAGTCAGTGTTTTACTTCTGGCATTGTCACAGGGCGTTTATTTCCTAGCCCTTTGTTCTGAGCTAGACTGTCTCATGTAGTGTAGTAGTAGGTGTGTCAGACCCAGGATATTAGACAAGATAGCTGAGGTAAGAAGAGCTCTGTGCGCTTGAGAGCTTGTCTTTCTCATCAACAGAAGTTGGTCCAATAAAAAAATATTACGTCACCTATCCTATCTCTCTCATACTGTCTCATGTCTGTTGTGAAAGAAAATAGGTAGGAAGGGGGAAAGGAGAAAAGTGGGTGGGTGAGAAACTTAAGGGACAGAGGCTTCTTAACACTGAAATCCTACATCTGACCCTGATACAATGAAGTGATACTAAAGTTGAGGATGGGATACAGTCTCTGTAGGATCAAAACCGGTAGCATTTTCTACTTTATTTCTAGAGCAGGGGTGGGCAAACTTTTTGGCCCCAGGGCCACATCAGGGCCACATCAGGCCATGGAGTGCTGGGTAGGAAAGGCAGTATCTCCCCAAACAGCCTAGCCCTGTCCAACCCCATCCGACTCCCTTCCACTTCCCACCCTGTGACTGCCCCCGTCAGAGACCCTGATCCATCAAACCCCCCTGCTCCTTGTCCCCTGACCGCCTCCTCCAGAGCCTCCCCCCAACCCTAACTACATCCCAAGGATCCCACCCCCTATATAATACTCCCCTGCTCCCTGTCCCCTGACTGCCCCGACCCCTATCCACACCCCTGCTCCCTGACTGACCCCCCCGGACTCCCACGCCCTATCCTACCCCCCATTCCCTGTTCCCTGATCACCCCCACAGAACCTCCACCCCATCCAACTGCTCCCTGTCCCCTGACTGCCCCCGGGATTCCCTGCCCCTTATCCAAACCCTTGGCTCCAGCCCTGGCCCCCTGACCATGCCGCTCAGAGCAGTGGCTGGAGCCAGATGTGCTGCCTTGCAGCCACGCTCCCCAGACTGCTGCCTGTGTGGTGGCATGGGTGCAGAGGGACAGTGGGGGAGGGGCCGGGGCAGCCTCCCCCGCGAGCTCAGGGGCTGGGCAGGATGGGCCCGCAGGCTGGATGTGGCCTGCGGGCCGTAGTTTGATTGTGCTTCTAGAAAAGGGGTGGGCAAAGTCCGTATACCCTAATGACCTAAAATCATAAACATGCACTTTTAAACCTTTATTTGCACCTCTGATATGCAGTATCAGGCAGCTAAAATAAAGAGCAACAAACCAAATGCTCAGTGAAGATCGGGCTGTAACAATGAGACCACTCCACTACTAGAAGATGATTAAGCTGATCATAAAGCGTGTGCATTTCATATGGGGACAAGCTTCTTCACGATCCTATACTTGAAAAATCAAAACCTGCAGAAGCTGAACAGCGAAGGGGCCATTTGAAACTCTTGCACTGGTATAAAAACTCTTCTGGAATTAGTATTGAAAAAGTCACACCACTAAGGGATAGCTCGCACAAAGGGGACTCAGGTTGAGTGTAGCAATCAAACTTTTAGTACCCTGCAGTGCTACCCAATGGATTCCTCACCCTGAGTTAGGTGCTCAGGCCTCTTATACACTGCAGAGGGAGAGTTAGGCATCTAAGGGCTTGTCTACATAAATAATTTGCTTGCAGTAAGCTGAAGGCTGAATCTATGAACCCATGCTAGCCTGCTGCGTACTAAGTGTCTGTGTAAATTCTGCTGCCGCGCACTAAAAAAGTTCCAGAGTGTTCTTTACTCTATCCTGTTTCAATATGGGATTATTAAAGGATACCAGAGTCTACCCAGACACTTAGTGCATAACAACTAGTGTTGGGAAGAGATTTATACCCCAGTTTGCCACATACTAAGTGTCTGTGCAAACAAGCCCAAAGAATGGGATTCACAGAAGCCGGCAAGCTGATTGGGTAGCTGCTTAAGAAAGCAAGGAGAAAATAAGAAGGGGCAGAGTTAAGTGGACCTCTCCAAACCCTCTCCTGGAGCTAGGCATCTAAGCCAGGCCAGCCCTTTCTATAAGAAAAAAAATAGTAGTGATAGTGTCACCACAGCGGTTCGAGCACTCATAGAGGATGTGGGGAAACCCAGATTCAGTCTTCATTCTATCTAATCCAGAGAAGTGACTTGAACCTAGCTTGCCTCCCTCCCTGGTGAGGGACCTTGGGCACAGGTCTCCCTCAGCTCTACTATTGAAGCTCTTCTACACAGTATAAAATAAAACTTGAATATTCATTGTGCCCGAGAGAGTCAGAATGACCAGTGGTTAGATCACTCACCTAGGAGACCAATTCCAGTGTAATGAATAGTTAAATATTTGTTCCAAAGGAGAACAGGTGAGAGTGGGAATCTTTTGCCAGAATGCCCCATTGTTAGTCTGCTGGTTAGGGCCTCCATCTAGGGTATGGAAGACTTGGGTTCAAGTCTATGCCCAAATCAGGCAAAAAGTAGAGCTAGATTGTGTTTCCTACATGCAACTTGGGTGCTCTGACCCCTAAGATATGGAGCGGGGGGGCTCTTCTGAATTAGGCGGTTTAGAACATACCAAGCAACTAAAATGTAGGGCCACTGGTGCAAATTTAGATAGCAGCAGACTGGGGATTTTGAAGATGTAATTTTTGGTGGCACTTAGACATCTACATCCCTTCACAGATCTAGCTCAAAGTGCATTGTTTTAATTCAAATCTAATTTAAGAGACAGTAAGTATAAGATATCTAGGCCAATGTTGTTGCACTACTGAGGTTTCCACTGTCACACTATAACTTGTAATAGCTATACAGCTTCCCAGAAAGTCTGGAAGTTTGGTTTGGATAAATATTGCAAATGCTGGCCTGGATCAGCTCATCCCATGGAAAAATCCATAGGATGAGTGCTATGGGAAGAGCTCTCTGCATTTCTCCCCTTGTGGAGTTCCTCCCCTTGTGGAGTTCCTCCCATGGTGTCCTGCATTGATATTGTGGAGGATTTCCCTGTCAGAAAAAGCTACAAGGCACATCTGTAAACTTTGGCCCAGGACACTGGCCCTTGCTTCTGCTACTCTGCTGAAATCTGGTTTATTCAACCCCTTGCAGATCTTTCCGAGCCTGGGGAATCCCAGAGATGGACATTCCCTCCCTGTGGTCAACATCTGCATGAGGAATGTGCCCACTCAGACAGGAGGCCAGGGCCTGGGCAGGCATAGAGCGGGAGCCAAGATAAGGGAAGCCACAAATAATGAATTTGTGGCACCCTCTTTTTGACAGCATTAGCACACATCCAGTGCAGCTGAGAATCTAGGCCTAAAATCCAACTGGACATGAATAATGTATGTGCACATTTGTAAAAATACTGTAAACAGCATTTCATTAGGCTTTTCAAAACTAAACCTTTATAAATTAGGGCTGAGAATTCTGTTTGCACATTTACAAGGAGTGGACTTTACATTCCACGTAGGGTTGTATATTGGATTGTTAAGCCTTGCAAGTCAGACTCTTGGTCAGCCGTCAGTGCCTATCTCCTCACGGTCACAACTGTAGAGAGCCGTGGGGATACATTCATTCAAGACCAAGCATATAACTTGACGCGATAGCATATTTGACCCTCCCATGAACACACACTCAGCTATTTTTTAACTGGCATTTTGTGTTTTTTACCCAGGTTGGCCCATGATTGAAGTTTGCAAAGTATAACCATTATTTAGCATGGTAAAAAACAAACTCCAATAATCTACTTGGAAATTGCAAGGTTTTAATTATTTTCCAATATATTAAGGATTGTCTGTGGAATTTGGCTAGTTGTGTGGAATTTAGTTAATCCTGCTTTGCTTCTTCACTACACTTCTGTTTTGAGCTACTAGTACTTTCCAATATATTTTCAGCATTGCCTTATATGTATTTTTCATGCCTGTAACAGCCATAGACAAGCAGGGAGGGAGGAGTTTACACATGATTGAGTATAATAACAAGAAATATTTTTCCCGTTGCAATTCCAAGCTTGACCTCCTCAAATAAATCACTTATGAAATACGATTTTAGTATTGTCACCAAATTTTTCTAGTTTAAGGAAGATGAATGGTAAAGTGACTGCACTTTGTTCCATTAATCTGGCATGTATGATAGATTGTAATTAAAAATGAACTGAAGAGAAAACAGCTGTAAGTGATCTGTCATATTTGATCCTAAGTTTAGTAGCAGATTTTCCATTATAAAAGTGAAAATAAGACAGCTGTGGTAGTAGTAAATTTTTAAGAGATATCACTTTTATCTTTGTTATATTGTCCCTCAGTTAGTTTAAAGCTTATTTAGGGCCCAATCCAGAATTTGGTGGGAGTTATGCAGTATAATAGCTACGGGAGAGTAGCTGGGACCATGTTACACATACTATACAAAGATGCATATTGTGAGAAGTAAAGCAATGTTTCTTTGTTGAATAAACATTATGACTTATATTCACCCCCTCCGATGTAAGCATCTGTCACTCACTTATTACATTTTTAGACAAGTACCTTCATGCTTTTCCCCATGTCCCCCATGCTCAGGAGGATCTCCCTGTAAATATTTGTGAAACTAGCTCATTATCCTCCTTCAAAACCCTACTTAAAAATCTCTTCTGTGAGGAGGCCTACAAAAACCTGACATTTAGACTGCTGATAAACTGACACTACTACCTATCATGCTGACTGGTGTGGTCTCATTGTTTCTTTGTACTACCTCATCTGTCTGTATCATTTTATTCTCTCTTGTCGTAGATTGCAAGGTCCTTGGGGCAGGGACTATCTTTGCTCTGAACTTGTACAGCATCTAGTGCAAGGGGGTCCTGGTATATGACTAGAGCTGCTAGGCACTGCAGTTATACAAAAAATTAATAATAACTCCATGAGTTTGACCTCATGGAGTTTTATGAGCATTTTCTTCTCAGAGTAGAGGGATTTGTAGCATTAGGAGGCACAGGGTTTGGCAGAGAAACCCTGTGTAGAGTGCAGATCTGTAGGGATAGTCAAGTCCAGCATTAATAAGTAATCAAAATATCTGGTTGCTTTGCACAGTTCTCTGGACTGGAAGAAGATGCATCTCCACCCTTACCCTAGTAGCTGGGAAAGTGAGATTCCCTGTGAGTTCTGTTGGAAGGTTGTCCAGAATATGTGAATTAGAGACGGTGAATGGGTCTGAATATGCTTATTTGTATTCAGAAATGACATAATTTTAATATGGTATCAAATCCATGAATCAGATATGTAGGACCCTTGAAAGGTCACTAGTCCAGTCTCCAGGTCTGAGATAGAGCCAAATAAACCTAGATCATCCCTGATAGTTGTTTGTCTAACATTTTCTAATCACTGATGGGATTTCACAACCTTCCTTGGAAACCTGTTCCAGTGCTTAACTATCCTCTGTGACAAAGTCAGACCTATCAGCTATAAGAGAGTGGGGAATGGCAGATATATCAGTCCTAGAATGGTGAAGGCCCTTTTACCTACGAACTGAAAAGAGGTTACCTCAGGTTAATTAGAGACACCTGAGTCCAATTAAGGGCTGCCAGTGACCTTTAAAAAAATCCTTCTTCTGTTGAGACAGTGGGAACTGTGAGAAGAAACAAATTACAATTGGGTTAGGACCACCATGGAGTAAAGGTTTCTAGGTGGAGGCTGTTCCGCCTGGGGTGATTGGTTCCTTAAGCCTATATAAGCCCATGGGCATACCAGGAGGTGTCGAGGCAACAATATGGATTTCTAGGTATCTGCTGTGACTGGTCTACTTCTGAATTCCTGGTACTTACCTCAGCTTTGACTTGGATACTGATCCCCAATCAACTCCTGGAACACCAACACTGACACTGGTACTAACCTTTGGCCTGATTTTGACTCTCTCTCTGTCTGTCTCTCTCTCTCTCTCTGACCCTGATCTTGATTCTTGACCTTGACATCAGCTCTAACTTGTAGCTTGCATTGGAACAGCATATTTTACATCTTCTTTTCTGAGTTGCCCTCCCTAATTCCCAGTGGAGTTACCACCTGTTCTTGTTTATTTCAGACAGAAATTCTAATGACCTGATTCATCCATCATCACAAATCTTATGACAATTCTCATGAAACAGAACTATGAGATTGTGGAACAATGAAGCATGGTACAATTACAGGTTCGAAAGGAAGTCTCAGTATGGACGTAGGTCTTAAAGCCGTGAACGTGACACTGAAGAAGAGACAGCCTGTTTAGCTAGGTATTTGAGGAAACAACATAAAAGAGGATGCTTCATTCTATTAGACATCTGGATACCTTGATGTCAAATCCAAGAAAAGGGAAGCAGATCCAGAGGCATGGGTGGATGGGTGGGAGGATAGCAGAGGTTCTAGGTAGTAATATTACATAACACCATTACAAAATGACAGAAAAAAATAGATTTTTCTTTGTATGGGTTTTGTTTATCAATTTAAATGACAGTGGTAAAAACTGCTTGATTGGACTATGTTAAAAAAGAACCACCATTTTCTTTCTCAGAGTCAAGCAAGTGATTTACATATAACTTTAATATTATTATGTAATATTTCTAAGAGTGGGATAAACTGTATATATTCTCAGGACAGCTACTGGAAATGTTTTTTCACATTCCTTTTCTTCATTAGAAAAGTTAGTGAGATTTTGCTTGGGTTAAATTAGCAGAAAGCAATATCAAAACTTAAGAAAACCTATTCAAATATACTGCCATTTGCGTTTGTCTAAGCTGTAGTATTTCCAAACATTCAGACTCAGTGGGCCACATTCATCCTTTGTAAGGAACTCATGCAGCCTATGCAAAGCTTGTAATTGAATTAGTATAGCTTATCCCCAACATTGGTTGCTGTCCATTGGAGGCCACCATATGCTGGCTGTTTAAGAACTCAGCAAGTGCCAGTCAGTCTGCTGAACACAGTGTCGGCCTGGCTCCTCACCGGCAAGTTGCTGTGTTGTGTTCTTGGAATAAAGCTAGCTGCTGCTTCAGCTGAGTCTCTTATGAGTGTTCTCTCATTCCATTACATCCTTAATATAACTCCACTAAGGTCAGTATTATTAGTAGTAGTATTTTCATTACAGTGGTGCCTAGAAGCCCCAACTGAATCAGGGTCCTATTGTACTTGGCACTGAACACATATGTAGTAAGAAACAGACCCTGCCCTTAAGAGCTCACACTCTAAATAGGCAAGACAAATGGAAGATGAGAAAAGAAACAGATGAAGAGAATCACCTAAGGGCACATAGCCGATCAGTGACAGAGCCCAGTTTCCTGACTCCCAGTCCAGTGCTCTATCCTTCTAAATCATGCTCTCTCACAATACAATTAACACTAAGCCTTCAATTTGTCCAGATCTGTTAATTGCACGCTGTGACTCAGGACCAGAAAGGATTAAGCATCCTGCAGGATAAATTACCCAATTCAGGCTTTAGGGACTTATTGGTTGATAATGTTTGTGTTTACATATATATTATTAGACATTAACAAGGTAATCAAACATTTTCTGTCTATGCTGTATTCTGTTGGTTCAGAGGTCAACAGGAGATTTTAATATTTAAACGAACTGTAAATTTAATTATATCACTCGATTGACTGCAAATCACCTGCAAATGGTGGAAAAGAGGCAATTGCTTCATGTTAATGTGTAGCTAATTACCCATGATGCTTAGAAAATAGGTCTGCTTCAGAAGGGTAGATATGTTCTGTAGAGTCTCAATGATTGCTTATTGTTCACCTAAGAGCACTGAGCTGTCAAGAGAAGGCCTGAAACTCTATAAAAAACCCTTGGGTTCTGATCATTTTTATCTCAGATCTGCTTTATGCAGGGGAAGCTTGAGTTGTAAAACTGATATCGCCAGTCCCACCTGAATCACCCTGAATATGAACATTGGGCTATATAACCTATGGACAAATTCTGAAGGAACTCTTTGCAACTACAAAGCTCACCATCTCTACTATAAAACTGATCTGAGAACTGTAATCATGTCTGTATGTATACTGATCTTTTAACCAATACTCCCTCTCTTTTCTTTTTAATAAATTCTAGTTTGGTTAATAAGAATTGGCTGTATGCATGTATTTGGGTAAGATCTGAAATATTTATTAACTTGGGAGGTAATGTGTCTGATCCTTTGGGATTGGTAGAACTTTTTTATATGGTGAATAAGATTTTCAGTAATCCTCCTCATATCTGACTTGAGTGTCTGGGTGGAAGCCCAAGGCTTGGTTGCTATAAGGGAACTGTGTTTTGGCTTTTGTGCAAAGGTATTGTAGAAGGCTTGGTAAATCTAAACATTGGTATAGCCACCAGCTTTGGGGGTTGTCTGTCCCATTCTTTGCAGTTTGCCCTAACTGAGTAACCTCAATGTGGCCCCCCAGGACTCTGGTCACACATGCATTTTGCATAGATAGAAATAGTGATATTGTATTGCAGAAATTCTAGAGCTTCATAATGTGCATTAAACTACATATTAGTAATCATCTCCCATCTTTAGACGCTAAAGATGCAATGAGATTTTATCACTTCACCTTTTAAACAGAATTATCTAACACGTTAGCACAAGCTCTTGTTTAATGACTACAAGTCAGGTACAAACAAGTTTATTACATACCTGTGAAACTGTATTGTCATAACCAGTAATGTAAAAGTCTGTCATGAGTCTTTGATGCTTGCCATATGACAAGTTGCAATTCATTTTACTGCCAATGTTCTTTACGAATCATTCAGATTAAGTTATTGATGGTATTTAGTGTATATTAAGTTTAGTGGAGTATTATGTCCAAAATTACATGATTATGAACTTTAACAAAATCAGGTATTTCTACCTTAACACAAATGTATTAGCTGTAAATAATGCAGCCTCCATAAATTATGTCAGTTCATATTTGGACAAAATTTCTCTTTGTGTGCCAGACATACAGAGGCATAGGTATTCCAATAAAAGTATTACCTTAAGGTGTACTTTAAACCATGTGACTGCCAGCTGTTCAACTAATACTCAAGTATATCAGAGGGAAACACTATTTCCTTCTCTTGCTATAAAAACAGCCCTATAACCTTTTTGGTTTGGGGAATAACTGGACAGTTGTAAGTGTAAATTGTTGAGCCCATTGGGAACTTAGTGGAAGCACATTTTTTTCTTTGCAACAAATCTGAGGGACATTGAATTTAGAATTTGAAGGGCATTCTTTTTACACACCATTTTCAGGTTTTGTTTATGGCTAGTGAGACCATTCTGTCCCATTGTTTCTCAAAGTTATGTAGGATCTGTGTTGTCCAGCCCATTCCCGACAAATATGCAATATATTTATCTGTTTTGATTAATACAAATGTCAAAATCACATCACTTAAAGCAATCATTAATTCAGAGCTAGAGTCCTTTCAAATGCAAAAGTCAATAAAATAATCTTAGTAATAGTAACTTCAGTAGCTCCTTTTCCTTCAGCCAGCCAGTTTTACAAATGTTTGGAGCACCTGTGAATCTCTTCAGTTCCCCTTCTTAGTTAGGCTCCTACTGGTATCTATCTTGGAATGTGATTGCCAAATGCTAGGTCAGAGTGGTGTTGGCATTAAAACCGGCAGTCATGCTGGGGCCTGAAGGATTTTGGTTGCCATCAGTATTCTTTTGAAAAGTACCAGAAAATACTTTTCACCACGTTTACAACGTTCTGAACTTGCCACAGAGACATTGGTTGAGACTCTAACCTGCTTTCTTTAAATGATATTTCTCCTAATCTGTCTCCTCTTTAAGGAATGGAGCATTAAAAAGAAAAGGAAGAATTAGTAAATATACACCCTTGAGAACAGAAATGGGATTGACCGACAATGTCTGATACAAACACCCCTGAGCTGGAGGGGTAGGAAGTGCTGGGATCCAAACTCTGATCCAATTCCAAAATATTTCTATTGTGGATTGAGCCAAAAACCCAGATAATCTGGGGGCTCAAAATCCAGATCCAAACTGTGCAGCTCAGAACCATCTCTAGCCAAAAATGGGTTCTTTTGATGATCATGATATCCTAGCCTCGGGAATGGATTAGATAACGAGGAACCTTTGGTTTCCATGGCAATTTGAGCTCCTTCCTCATTCACACAAGTACAGATAGTGATCTTGTGAAGGTCATGTTGTTGTTTTTTTTTACCAGAAAATATAGTGCAATTTGCCCCACTTAGGAGTTGTGCTCTATTTCTTAAACAATTCAAATAAGTGATTTCTAAAAGCAATTGTCTTAATTAATGTCATCTGACTATTTTAGACATTGCTTTCCTAGACAAAATACCAATTTTTCTTGAGCAAAGGGAGCATTAATGGCTATTCTTAGCTGTAGTTCATATTTTGCAACAGCTTTTGATGTACTCAAGATATAAAAAGAAGGTGTCTAATATTTTCGGCATCCTCCACTTGGCAAAACCATGAAATTCTGTTAATACTAAAAACCCACATTAAATGAATAAAATGTGCTAATACGAGATCATTTTCTGTGCCCAGCCACCATTTGAAGACAGGCTAGTAAAAGGCATGGTTCCAAAATTTAGATGCAGCTTACTTTGTATTTTCCAATAGCACTTTGAGGTTTCCCTTTCCTATGGTGATATATTTTGCCCCTGTTGACAGTAGGAGTAAAATGGTTTATGTGTGTGTGGGGGGGAGGTGTGTGTGTGTGGAATTACTTCAATTTTCTTCATTTTATGGTCCATAATTTACTACACATCTTAAGTGTAATGGGACACACACTTTCCTGGTGCTTGGAAGAACAGTTATTGTTTTGTTTCCAAAGCATACAGAAACCTTATGTGTTATCTCAGAAAGTTACTGTGGAATAATAACAAAAAAAAGGCTGCTACTTGTTTAGAGTACAAGATTTTTTTAAAGAGAATTTTAAAAAATACACATAATTAGAAAGAAAAGTCGTAAAGGTCACCCAGTGGGTTTAAAATATAATTAAGTGATACCCAAAATAGGAGCATACAGTATATGATATAAACAAAAATTAAGGCCCAGAATCAGGAAAGCACTGAACATGTGCTTAGCTTTAAGCATAAGTATGTGTTTATGTGCCTTCCTGAATAGAAAACTATTTGTCAGAACACCAGCTACGAAGAAGTAAAGCTATTCGGATTCTCTCTCTCAGCAACATATAGGATCCAGTTCTCCACAGAAGATGTAAATCAAGAGTCATTCCACTGAAAACATCTGAGTTACGCTGATATAAAACTGATGTTAGTGAAATCAGAAGCAGGCTCATAATTTCCAAATGTAGACTTGTTACAAATAGATCCTGGCACCTTTTCAACTGATTTTTAGATTTGACTTCAGTGGGTCCAGGATTTAAATACAGTATAGAGTGATCTACAAATTATTAAGAGGAATAATTCCATTCCAACAGTAAAGGTAATACTAGTTGTAATTGCTTTAAGGAAATATTAATTTCTTATTGATTGCAATTATTTTTAAACTGTCCTGGCATTTTATAAGTAAAACAGGTAGAAACTGTGTGAGGCCACATTTCATTCTTAATTACACCATTGTGAATTCAGTGATGTCACTTGAATCAGACTGGTTTTATGGAGCAAACTTTGGCTCAATTTCTACAAATTGTGTGGTCCTAGGACTCTGTTTTGAAACAAAACCTGCCTGTTAAAAAGAAATAAAGCTGCAAGCCCTCTATGCTGTTAGAGGGATACATTCTGTCAAGAGATGTGCATGCACAGCTCCATCTGACTGCAATAAGAACCATACGTGAATAGTCAGAAGCAGAATGTGGTCCAAAGGGAGCTGACAACATGTCTATATGCATGCAGCTGGGGGCAGGGGATGACAGCAGTTTCTGAAAGGAATGGAATTACTAGGACTGTGCCTATTGATTATTCTCTCCCCAGATGGGATATATGGAATAACAGGAAATATTTAAACTATGAGAAAAAGTAAATAAAACTAAACAATAGATATAGATGTTTGGATAAATGAGCCTCTCCATGCAGATAAGATCCAGTGATTAATGTTAGTGGGAGACAGGCATGTGCACATGGAAAGGAAAACAGTTGTTTGATACTGCAAGGAAATGTGGATAGTGCCTGTACCATTTGGGAGTCTACAATATCCCATTAACAGCTCAAACACTGGGTTGTAAGAAAAAACCCACAGAATCTGGAGGAAAAAAACACTGTATGGATCTTACTTTTTCAAAGCCAAGTAAGCTCAATTACATGTGCACTATTATGTTTGCCTAATTTGCATATGCAAGTACTGTGATAGCCTGCTCAGAACAGATGTTTGCACTTACTAATGGAAAGTTAAGTACATGAATATATATATATATATATACACCACTGTGAAGGGCACTGTAGTAAACCGTAAGGGAGGTAGATATAGATGAGTATATGCAAATTGTATTCACAAACATGGTATTCGCATGTACAAATTAGGTGCATACAATTGAACACATGCTAATACAAGCATTCAGCTTTGAAATTCAGATCCTCTATCAAATTTACACATTGTAATACATATCTGGTGAATTAATAAATCAGTAAACGTATGTTGTAGTAAAATAGTTTTTAGACAAGAAAAGGGTGCTGCATGGTGTGAGGGGGAGGCTAACGTCCTGAAATGTACATCTTTAAAGCTGTTAAATGCTACTAATGTAAAATGCCAAAAATTCTATTATCCAGGTCTTTAATAGACCCTTGACTCCAAATATTGAGGGAATACTCCCATCTTGTTATGTCTGGAAGTGTAAATCCGCTCCAGTTTTTACATACAGTAACGATATCTTTTTTTTCTTTTCTTTTGTCAACTGCAGTGGATTAAATAATTGCAGGTCAACTTATTTAGTTAGTGAAATAATAAGGTCATTATTGCTGAAATGGAAAAAAAAACAATTCAAATTGTCCCTACTGTACAACAACTGAAAGTGTCCCTATTTCTGTTCTATATTAGATTTAAGGACAGGATGGGGAAGGAGCAGAAGTGGAGCGGGTGGATACAGTGGGATTATAGGTTTACTTTCCTTACTTAAGATTATCTCCAACAACTCTCCTTCTGCAAATCTTTCACTTTCTTGCCTTTGCGTTGCTGTGTAAAACACCAGGGTAGATAGAGTGCACAAAACTAAGAAAAAAAGAAGGGAAATACAGAACGCCATCAACACCTGTTTTTTATCCGCACCATGAAACCAAATAAAATGCCTTAGGATAAAAGGAGATCATGCAGATACATTTTTCTTTGGGCACTGCATCATATAAAATAATGTTAATTGTACTTTATAATCAAAGCACAGAAACAGTAATTTTCTTTGATCTAGGTGCATAACACACAGTCTCTCTGGCAAGGAGAAGACAGATATTTATACAGTGACTGGCAGGCAAATGCTTGTTATCAATTTCATTTTTTGTCAAATAAATGGAGTTCAGGATCAACGGTGGTATATGAGGACTGAAGTCATTGCAACTTGCAAGTGTAAGCCCGTGTCTGAATGAGCTCTCCCCTCCCATCTAGTGATGACCTGAGGGAAGAGACTTCAGGAGCAGCGTGTATATTTGCATAGCGTGGTGGAGTAGCTGTGTCAGACCCAGAATAGTAGAGACAAGGTGGGTGAGGTAATATATTTTATTGGACCAACTTCTGTTGGTGAGGGAGACAAGCTTTCAAGCTACACAGAGCTCTTCTTCAGGACCTGAAGTAGGCAGAGCTGCTTTGCCAATGTGTTAAAGTTTGGGTTAAAATTCACCCAAATGCAGGGATAATTAAATGTTGTTATCCTTATTGTGTATGTAAAGAGCAGCAGAACTGTACTGAGCATGTTCTGATTGAAGGTTCACTCTAAAACTAATCTCACTTGCTAAATAGGAGGGAGGGGTGCCAAATCCAAGTGAAAGTGAGGGGATGGGAATGGCTCTGTTTAATAAGTCCTAGACCCTATTTGATCCTCCCCTCTTCACTGTTTCAATACAGAACTGATCAAACTCAGTTGAGAGTCCTTGGTTCTGTTCACTGATTCCTACAGCTCAAACCACTGATAAGCAGGTCTAGGGAGTCTGCCTTAGACCTGGCATCAGGTGTGAGGACAGCACTGCAGTGAAAGACAACACAGAGGCTGCAATAGCAGTGAGGTTCCCCGCTACCCAGTGAAATCACTCAGAGCTGAGATCATTAAGAACTGGGCTAAGTGGTGGAACCTCAGATCGTGGCATTACAGAGGTGGCAGCAAGCAGTGACACAAAGAACAGCAGGAACACAGGCAACCAGCAGCAGATATAGCAGAAGCAGCAGTGATTGGCCAACAGAGGCAGAGGAACAGCATGTGGCAGCGGAATGGCCGTGGTGAGCAGTGGCAGACTGGCAAGTAGAGGCAGTGATTAATGAGAGCAGCAGAGACATTGCTCATTGCCCCTCCTTTCCCCCTTTCAGGGTGGGTGATCCCACGTGAATGCAGCCTTGAGTTCCAGGACTTAGCTGACCTCAGACAACAGAGAGTGGCGTGCAGGAGAGGGAAAGGAGAGTGGCATGCTAAAAGGACATTCATCCATCAGACTTTCACACGGCAAGGAGGAAAACCAAGGCAAAAGCCACTGTCCCCTATACTGTGGAGAGGGTGTTTTGTTTATGGTTTACAACCTGAATAATTTGTTTCAGTGTTTTCCCAAATTAATTTGAGGTTCCTCCTTCCTTTTAATAAAACTTTTCTTTTGTTATACACAGACTCAGGGCTTGCCACTGGGGAAGTATTGCCCCTTAGGTGCGCCCTGGGGTAGTGTTTAGTTTTCCGAGATTACTGGCCAGGGGCTCGAACCAGGTCTGTTTCTCATTCTTAAGAGGAACCCCTAGATATTGAACCTGGCCCTCATTGCTGCCAAGACTACCTTGCTGAAGCATTACACAAGCCAAGCCATTGAGCTGAAAACTGTGTCTTGTAACCCTGGTTTTTGCAGGGAAAGAAAGAGAGGAAAATGGAAAGCAAGAAAGAAAACAAGACAGAGTGTTCTGGAGAGTCACACCTGCCAAGTGCTGGCAGAGCAGAGCACTCTCTCTCTCTCTCTCTCTCTCTCTCTCTCTCTCTCTCTCTCTCTCTTTTCTCCCTGTATGTCTGGCTGGTGAGTCCTATGATCACATGCACCTCGGGCTCCTGCCTCCCTCCTTCCCTCCTCAGCCCTCCTCTCACTGCACTCCTTGCAACTTTTGCAAACTAGTCTAATGCAGAAGCACTTATCACAGACTGGACTTTTTATCCCACCACAAGTCGTGGAATTCACCAGTGATCAAAGCTTGCTGTTTTTCCTATCTGCAGAATAAGGATCTGGGACTCGGAGTGGAGTTTTTGTGCTGCTTAAAAAAAAAATGATTCCCCTTAGCAAGAAAGGCTCCTGTTCGTCTCAGTTCTGTCTTGCTCTCTGTGCCTTTGGGCTAGCACTGCTTGGGGATTTATCCCAGGCTTTGCCCATGGAGGATCAGGATTATTACTTGCAGGAGATTATAAACAGGGATCATTATTATTCCTATCCAGGTCCCGATGAGGAATTTTCACCTTTAACAGAGCAACCTGGAGAGGAAGAAACAGCCCACATTCCAGAAGCAGAGGACCTCCCAAGGTTCAGACCGGGCAAGAAAGAGTTAAAACAGAAGAAAGGCAACAAAAAGGAAAAATCCATTCTCGAGATTCCACCAGGTAACTTTCTACCTCTTCCTCCAAACTTTAAGAGCTCTGCTGAGTCTCATACTGACTCTGACTTTTAACATAAATTAATACCCTAATACTGATAATAATAATAAATGTGCTGGTGATGATGACACATACTAACTTCTAACACCAAGCTTTTCAACTCTTTGGAAATCTCACATGCACTTTTACCCTTTCCCTCTCACCTGTCACATTAAGAGCTTTAAAAAACACTGCATTTCATTAATCAAATGAGACTCCAGCTGGTGCATGAACTTCCCTTATCGTATTTCACATTTGGCTTGTTGTTGAAACTACAGTTTTGCAATCAAATGAAGAGAGACTCACTCCATGTTAAAATCTGATTGTCTGGCTTATGGTGATTTCTTATTGTATCCCCAGTCACATTAACTCTAACTGTCCTTCACCTTTGAACAGGTGAATCACTGTCATTTCAGTTTAAAGCCCCCCATGAAAGAAATGTAACAGGGATTTTCCTTCAGAGAGATCAGTTCCCAGGGGGATTAATTTTAATAATTAGGAGGTACTGATACAAAATTTCCTAAATAAATAAAAGGGCAGCCATATCATCCATCACTTCAGTTGTTACATGTAATGTCTTTGGCTGAAAAAAGACAAGCTATTAGAAACCTACACATTACTCTAATTCCCAAAACTGTGGTCAGTAAGCACAGTAGAGTGGTCTCTATTTCAACGCAGTTACACTAAGGTGGTTGGGCAGTTTATTCTACAGGCATTCTCTGATTGCATTGGTCTTGTTTCATTTCCATGGTGGAAATTTGAAATCTAAATTATTTCATGGAGCTAGCGACAGTTTTATCAAATTAAGGGCCAAAGCCCTCACTCATGCAAAACTCCCATTGGCTTCAGTAAGGATTTTGTATCCTTAAACACTATGAGATATGGCACAAAATTTGCAAAGTAAAGAGCTCCACATCACAGCAAATTGGAGAGGTAAGGTTTTCAGAGTGGCATTAACTCATACCAAGCGCATAGAGGTGATATTAAATTAAGGGTCGCAGTTTAAGTGTAAAATTGTTAAAAAATCAGTTACTTTCTGAACTGAAAATAGCTTTTTATAAGTGTTGCCCCAAATTTACCATTTCTGCAGTGTTGACAATTGTTAGAGGGCCAGCGGATCTTAGCTGCAGGCACAGCCCAGGGCAGAGAACCCTAGTGACAGAGAGCCTGCCTGGATGATGGTAACAGTGGTACAAGAAACCTATAACTAAGTTATAGGTTTCTTGTACCACTGGAGATCAGCAGCTAGACAGAAGGTTCAAAAGCAGATGGCACTGGAAGGGTATCTCTGGGATGTGCGGATTCAGCTTATTATCTGGTAGTGCATGCACTGCCTTTCTTCCCATTTTTTGTGTGTGGTAAGGCAGGAGGGTTCCTCCTGAGGTGCAAGGCCCCTGTTTGTGTACAGGATTCAGTTCACAGCTCTCTGGACTTCAGCAGGTATATAAGAAGCCCCATCTAGGTACAGCCATATTATCCCCTTTGATCCATTTGGTGCCTAGAAACTTTGTGTGTTTGCACTTGTAGGATTTACTGAAAAGTCTCCACTTGGTGAAGTTTGGTTCACTGAGGAAGTGATAGGCAGCTCATAACACTCAATCAGTTGATTCTCCAAGATCTAGAGCTCAGGTGATCTATCAAGCCCTGAACCCTCTCCATGGAGGCTCTGTAGCTCCATACTGCCTCCAAGCTCCCTACTGGCTTTCCCCCAACTTTCCTAGCAGCACAGCTGCAAACATACTCCAAAAAGCTCAGAATCACTCAGGAGCTCTGTGGCAGAGGCAGGGATAGAATCTGATTCTCTTCTCTTCCTGCAATCTCCTTCCTCATTCACACACTTTACAACTTCTGCAACAAATGAGGCCAGAGGCCTACAGACAGCAACCCCCTTTACACCATGCTGATTCATTCCCAGGATAGGTCTCTCCTGTGGGGTTAATAAGGTAGGGGTCCTGTGGAAAAAAAACCTAGTATGTGATCATGTAATTAAGGATTCTCATAGTGCATATGCACAAAGCGGCTGAATTAATGGCTGTCACAGGGTGGGTTATCTGTTTAAGAGCAAGAGGCTGGGTCCCTCCAATCCTAGTTACTAAAGAGGCACATATAATGGGGATCTGCTGATAAAAAGTACAAGGAAGGAGGGCAGAGGGTCTGAGGAAGCTGAAAGAACTGCAGAGAAAGGAAGGAATGGCAGGGACTGCTAGAGACTGGAGGCCTGGCAGTAGCCTTAGGGGCAGAGATGAAGGTTCAGAAGAGTAACTGCTTAATGTTTTCATTTGTGTTTGTTGTTTTAGAAAATAAATAAAGCCCTGGGGGAAGGCCTGCAAGAGTGATTTGTTGTGAGTTTAGTTGAGGAGACCAGGAGAGGGGTGAGATTGATGGAAGGGGGCCTGCAGAATGACCTCATACCACAAAGGGGCGTTTGGGAGGCAGCACACCCTGTGATGCTGGCTTTCCCAACTTTTGAGCACTTGGTGTCCCAACTTTAATGTTCTTTTAACATAGTTTTCCTTTGTAATTCCCTATTTTTGTTAAAACAAACTGTTTTAAAAAACAGAAATTGCATGTTATGGCATTGCATTGACAGCCACATGATTCATCAGGTGGGCTAAAGCCTTTAGATTCACCACACAGACTTCTGCCACTTGAACTAAGGGAGTAACTGACAGCAGTAGTAGGTGGTCATCCTCTATGTGGATCAGTACTAGCGGGGGATATGGGATACATTCCACACACATTTGTTGACAGCAGAGGAATGGTGAGACTTGGAAATGCCCTTGTTCCCTCTATGTTGTCCTTGTGTCATTCGTGTCCCTCCCTCCAGTTTCTCATCATAGTGTCCACCCCGTCACCCCTAGCTCCTCACAGTACCCGTCCCCTCACCTAGCCAGTCTCCGTCTCCTCACTCCAGTTTCTTTCTCCATGACCAGTCAGTCTAGGCTCCATGACTAAGTCCCAGTCTCTCTGCCCCCCACAAACTCCCAGCCTCAGTATCCCCATGCTGGTCCCAGTTGTTCCCAATCTCCTCTCCTCCCAGACCTCTTCTTCCAGTCTCCATCTCTCATTCTTTCCCCCCTGGTTCCCAGTCTTCTCCCACCATATTCCTTGTCTCAAGCCTACCCGCTTCCTTCCATATTCAGCTCCTGTTTCTTCTGCATTTCAGTCAGATAGTTTCCTCCTCCTCGTTACATGAGCACTGAGAGCACGAGGGACAATTTCCTTGTTCTCAGTTATGATGATTGGTGCCACACAGCCTGAAACAATTACATGGAAAGTCCTGCTCAGTCCTGGACTGGAACATGTTCAGACAAATCAAGCTACCAACCTCTAAGAAGTCTCTGCTGAGCATGTGTGAACTGAAATTTTTCAGAGTGTCCATATTTGGTCATTTTTTCTGGATGACAGCAAAGGGCTCATTCCCGGCACCTACGTGACTCTCTGACAGATTTCAAGTCCCTGCTCCAAAATATGGAGGCTGTAGAACATTTTAAATAAATTGTCATAAGATTTTTTTTTTTAAGGTGGGAAAAAACACATTTTCCTCTTACTCGTGCTCTGGAATGTTTGAAACATTTTAACTGAAATTACCCAAAATAATTCAGCCTAAGGCAGACACCCAACATGTTGAAGCACAACCTGAATGCCTAAGGTCTGGCAAAGTTATAAGCAACTGAAAAAAAGGGATCTTATACTGGGAAGTATTGAAAAACCTTAACTATAGATAACACTAGCAGCTCTGTCTATAATCTACGCAGAATAACTATCTGAGGCACTCTAGAGTGATCCAGCAATTATGTAGGTTAAATCTAAAACACCATTTAGTGAAGTGCTACGTGGATTAGTACCATTGAAATCAATTAAAGCTGTTGGTTTTCAGCACCTCTGAAAACCAAGTCACTTACATAAGTGCCAAAATATAAATGTAGGTGCCTAAAATTGCACATCCAATTTTGAAAAATTGGCCTTATAAAGGTACAGATTGTGCTGAGTTTGTGATTGACTGGTGCTTAACCAATAATTATGAAACTAACTGTAAATATGTGTGGAGGTGTGTGTAAGTATGTGTGTATTGATATATTTACATATATGAACAAACACTTCTACACTGAATAGAGTTTAAATCAACAGACATACAGTAAACATAAAATGCTCCTTTTTTTTGAAGCTCAATGGAAGCAGGGGCATGTTGGATTAATTATATGTTGTAGCAAACAATAGACTGGATCTTGGCCTGAATGAAGAAAGGCAGAGGAATGGGAACGTATCATCTGCCCTTTGGCAGAGCAGCTGGTAGTGATCAGTGCTAACTTTGAATTGAAGTTGGACTAAAATCATAACAGTGTAAAGTCTGCAGCAAATTGCATCTGACATGTACTTGATTAATTTAAGCTAATTACTGTTGATGGCTTGAATGCAGCTGTTTTACATTGTGAAGTATTAATACAAGTACAAATCCATTTCCATTCAAGTCAATGAGCAAGTCTTCCATTGACTTTAGGTGGGCAATCCCAGGATTATGCTTTGATATTTTTTATTAAAGCAATATTTGCGAGTATTTGAGTTACATAACAATACATCAGTCATGTCCTACCCTTTGCCTCCCTTATGACTCTTATAAATTCAACTGTACTATGTAGTCCTTTGACGGTAAAAGCTTGGATTGACAGATTCCCATCAAAAGTGGATTTGTATTTTCTAGTTCCATTCATGCTTATTTATGACCTGATCCAAAGCCCACTAAAATCAACTAGTCCCATTGTCTTCAGTGGATTCTATTCTATATCTGTTCTTACACCACATTCAGGCTGTAATATCTGTGCATCTTCCAGTAATGCATTAAGCAACATGACTACATAACTCTCATTTGTTCTTCTCTCATCTTCTCCCCAGGGGCACAAATGTGTGTTGTTTTGGTATTCTTTTAAAATACAAATTCACATTGCTGTGTGTGTGTTAGGGGAGGCAAGTCAGAAAAGCATGGCTTGCCCTTGAATAGGAAGACAATATAAGCAGCATTAGGTGATCTGTCTAAAATATGAAGAACATAGGCACCGATCCTGTAGGTGATCCAGGCCTGGAACACCCACATTACAAAATTAGTGGGTGCTTAGCACCCACTGGCAGCCAGCTCCCCCATCCCAGTGCCTCCCATCACTGGCAGCCCCACCAATCAACTCCTTCCTCTCCCTCTCAGTGCATCTTGCCTGCTGTGATCAGCTGTTGTGCAGCATGTAGCAGGTGCTGGGGGGAAGAAGGGGAAGAGGGATTGGGTGTGCTTAGAGGAGGGGGTGGAACTGGGTGGGAAGAGGTGGAGCAGAGGTGGAAAGAGGTGGGGATGGGGCCTGGAACAGAGAGCGGGCAGGAAGATGCAGAGGTGGGGAGTGCATTTTGAGGGAAGAGGAAGGTGGACCTGAGGTAGAGCGGGGCAGGAAGAGATGGGGTGGGGGTTTAGGGGAAGGAGGTGGGTGGGAGCGTGGCTGGATGGGGTCAGGGTGGGAGGTTGAACATCCCCAGGGTCTGGAGGAAGCTGGCACCTATAGCGAAGAAGTTTTTTTCCTTTGTGAGATACACAGGCAGGGATGCCACAAGGAGGGCAATGGCAGAGAGGGACGACACCCTGACTCACTGCCAACACATTTGGTAAAATTTTGTCCTCCAGCTGGGAATTCAGCTGCTGCTGCAGCCTCAGAGGTAGTGCAGTGCCAGGCTGGTAGGTGGTCTCCCCGTGCCCCTGGAGAACAGCAGCAGTGGAGGAGCTCAGGCTGCTACTGGTGCCAGTGGGCGGGGGTGGCACTGCTACTAGGGCTCTGTGCATGTTGCCCGTGGGGCAGAGGGGATGCCGAGGACTCAGAGGTGGTTCTGGGGATGCTGGTTCTGGGGATTGGGAGGAGGTGGTGGTCTGGGGAATGGCATTACAACTGCCAAACTGCTTTTACTGTGCAGCCTGCCCAGGCCCCACTCAAGAGCCCAAGCTCTGCTGCTGTCACCTAGCAACATCTGAGGAGGCACGGATTGGTGCCAGGCTGGCCCAGTCCCAGACATTTGGCCAGACTGAAAGGCCCAGACTGGCCATCAGAGGGTGCTAGCAGAGGGTGGGGGGCATGGATCAGAAAAGCAACGACGCCACCCAAAAATTCAACTTTGCGACTCAGGATCAGATCTGATAAGGCCCATTCCCCCCTGCCCTGCCCTTGACCCACCCAATTCTAGCCCCTTAACTCTTCCCCAGGAGCATCTCCTCCATTTGCCAGGATGTCCTTCCCCAAACCCTTTGATCCCACTCTATTGCCCCCCCAAATACCCCCTCCCGAACTCCAGTTCCTCGTTCCCCCATAGCCTCTATGCCAGGCCCTGATTCTAGTGACCCCCAACCACCTTCACCCCATTGTTCACTCCACTCCCCCATAAACATATCTCATGGCTCCAATCCTGCAAATGTAGCTGTGGGACCCATGCCTCTCCTTCTATCTCCTTAAATACATCCCACCACTTTCCCCTCACTTCCACATGGCTGATTGGACTATTTGCCCCTTCTTGCTTGTGAAATGGACATAGCCAACTTCTTGGATACTGAAAAAACAATCAAAAATAGGAGTGCAATGAAATCGTGGAAAATTTCCCTTGGTTAACAATTAATCAGTCCAGACATTTAAAGTAAAAATTACTATGTAATTTGTTGCTTCTTCATAGGCTGCAGAATTGCTGTTTTAGTTAGTTCACAAAGCTGATATAATTCAATAAAATCTCAGGAAATGTTAGGTAAGTTTTTGAGATTTCACCCTCCATACACCTGAAACCCCATGTGGGGCCTGGCACATTGTCCTTGTGATAATTAGGCTACTGAAAGATTTGTCAGCTAATGCAGAGTTTACATTTGATTTTCTCTCATCACATTCACACAGAGGAGCTGCTTGCGCATGTGCTGTCCTGTTCTCAAGGATGCATTAGATACTTTTCTGGCTCATTTTCATGTCCCATGCAAAGGCCCTGGTGAGCACTGTCTCCTTGTCAGGTCAAGCAGCACTCACTGCCATATAATCTATGTAATTCCTGGTATGAATATGTGAATGTGAGAGCTTAACATTCCACTTTCTGGATGTTCATGGAAAGTAGACATAAAAGGAGTCCAAGCATGGCTCACAAGTTTAAAATTCAGGTGGAGAGCTCTTTAGAGCATTTGGCCAGCTCAGATACACATGGACAGAAAGAGAATTAATCACTGTAGTGGCACAAAACCAGATCCATAGAACCACTCTTGGACAATCTGGAGTACTACGCTAATATCAAAAGCCTAACTGAGTGGGTGTATATTTAAAAACAATTAAGAGGGGACATGCCATAAAGATTTGTAGTGTTTTCAGGCTTCTTTTCTGTTGGGATGGGATTGTTGAATCTTCTCTGCAGATGGTCACTCCTGATTTACAATTTACCTCTATGCAAACCCAACCAAACATACTGTTCATTCTCCTGGCAGGAATAAACCGCATGGAGACGAGAAGGATTATGTATGGAGGACACTGTAACAAATCAGAATATAGGTGCAGAACAACTCTGCTTTTGTGCTCACCGGCTTTGGGAGCATTCTTGCCTTGGGATAGAATATTGGTGGTGCTTTGTAAAGATGTTGGATCACTGCAGATTAAATATACTCATCCCTTTTGAGGTCTGATACAACTCCATGGGAGTCTTTCCGTTCACTTCAATAAGTGTTGGGTGGAGGCCTAATATACTTGATCAAATAATTAAGAAGATTGAGCAATAAATGGTCTCTGGAGCTTGTATAGACATTAAAAACTGAATTTCATTCATGCAAGAAAGAAATGCATATCTGATTCCTTCGTAATGCAGTGAAGAAAAAGATACTTCTGATTCCTTGCACCCATACTTCTATAGTTCTCATATCTGGGAAAAGAATAACAGGATATTCTAAACATCTGCTGCATTGTAAGGATTTGAATGCCATCATACAGAAGCAAACTGTTTTATTAATTGTGTAATTATTAGCCATTGTTAAATACACTTGACAGGGAAAAAAAGTAAAACTTGTTTTTCTTTTCATCCTACAGCTAAAAATGGCAACAAGAAAGGTGAGAAAAACAAGAAAGGGAATGAGAAGATGCCAGATGGTGACTATGAAAGTCGAATGGCCTATGAAGTCATCAGAGAAAGTACGTGCAGAATTTCTAAAATACCTTTTGGAATTCTTGGTTTAGCTGCTAGTCTCTGCACTCACATTTAAATTAAATTACAAAAGATATTGAAGAGTGCTGTGAAATGTCGAGATACAGTGCTGATTATGAAATGGCATTCTGAAATAACCTATGTTAGCATAGCGTGCCACAAAAGATGGGGACATCCCACCGTGTTTGTGGGATGAAATACAATGTAAGGTAAGGAGCCTAATTCTCATTTCTGTTAAGGCCTCTTTTAATACCACTCAGGCAGTGAAAGGGCCCTTATAGTAAGTATCTCTCTTTGGAATGGTGTTTAATGGCACCTTCACGTAAATGAGAATGAAGCCTAAGATATTTTTATCATTTATAAAAGAACAAGGTATATTTTTATTTAAAATAAAGAGTGTGGTGCTTTAAGAATGGTGCTAGATTTAGAGCTGTCTCTGGAACAGCAACAGAGAAATATTTCCCATTCTGCCATACCAATATGCCTTAAATCTGATTTGGAGGGTTCACCTCAACGTATGTAAGACTGAAAAAGCCAAATGCTAATTGGGAGTGTTGTTTCTGTATTGTAGATGTTTGTCCACTATGACCTGAACTGATATTCAGTTCATGAAAGCTAGCAAACTCCAGCAGGCTGTCTTGGTTTGCAATTATTACAGATCTCAGATGGAATTGAATCAAGCATCTAGTGGAGAAAGGCTTCATAGTATCTTGAGAAATCCAGCCTTCCTTATATTTATGGAAATTTACAGAATGGGCATAATATGAACTTTTATTACTAGCATGGAGATTAAGACCAACACTGGGAGTAACATGCATCTAATCTCTGCACCAAGAAAAAAGGTGTTGCTTTTTTTAAAAAAAGTTTTTTTAAAATATTTTCACTTGTACGTGTATGAACCTAAATTTCTTTCTCAGTATGTCTATTCAGTAGCTTCTCATTCATGGAGATGGAAAATATTGCATTCCTAGGGAATAGCTGCTGATTAATTTAGTTTTTTCCCATTGCGACTTACTCAAATATTTTGATTTTCGGTAACATGAATTGTCCAACAAATGTTTTATGTGAACATATGTCAGCCTATAGGCTGTTTGCGAATTATTTGTGGTATGTGACTGCCAGCAGTGTTGTTTGGCCAAGATCGACTTAATATTGTTCTGATTCTCCACAAGAAGAACCCAGCTACAAAAAAAATAGTACAGTTGAAATTCTCACAAACTTTAGATTAAAGGAGCTTTAATCATTTGGTTTGTTTTGTAAATGGGCAAATTTCTAAGACTCCAAGTATCTTGAAAGGAAAGATGGTCTTGTGGTTAAGACAGTAAACTGGAATTCAGAAGATATGGATTCATTTCCTGGCTTTTCCACAGACAATCTATGTGGCCTTGGACAAGCATTTAATCTCGCTGTACCTCAGTTCCCTGTCTGTAAAATGGGGATAATATTTCCTATGTCTGATTTCTCTATTCAGATTGTAAGGTTTGACAACACTATGGAGATAGTCCAGAGAGTGACAATTTCTTTCCCACCTGCCTCTGACAGAGTAGCTCCCTGGGCATTCCCCATCTTTTTATCACTTTGTATTCCCTAGCTCTGTCTCTCTGGCTTCCCAGTTCTCCTGATCCTTGGATCCATGGAGAGGATGAAGGGGGCTTCCACTCGCTTCATGTACCCCCGTAGAGGAGATCTGAGTGACCCTCCAGCCCCACTAATCCTCAGTGCTTTCCGTGGGGCCAGGAAACAGATCTTCAGCCTCTGCTGCTTTCCCTGGTCCCACTGAAGGGACCAGGAAGAACCTTGAGGGCCTGCTGCTTGGAACCTGCTACAGCCACCAGCCCCATGGAGACTAAGGTTATATGTTTTGTTCCCACTGCTCTCCCAGCTCAGACTGAGCAGGAGACTAAGAGGAGTCTCCAGCGCTAATACTTCTGATTGGTTTCCAGTCTTGTTTGGCCCTGAAGAGGGGTCCTGGAGGGAGTCTATGGGTCCTTTGTGTCTCATCCTCCTTTCCTTTACCTTCTTGTATATATTCTTCAGGAAACAATCTTCCTCCTTGACTCCATTCCCCTTGATTTCTATGGACGTTACGCTTGGGTAGAGAGTGTTGGGCTAGGCTCAGGATCTCCTGCCTCTAATACTGAATTTTACTGAAAACCATCTGAGTGCATGACTCACTACAGTGTGTTGGGAAATGATACTCTTTGGAATGTGACCACTTGAAAACCAACTAGTTCATTCTTTTCCAGCAATTCGAGTATAGTTATATTCACCTCCTCAGAGATAGCCTATATTACACTGACTGTTTTACAGCCCTTCTTTACTGTCAGTGTCTTCCTAAAACATCTGTCAAGTCAGGGGAAAGTTCAAAATATACTAAAAATGTAGATGTGCCTAAACCACAAATGTCAGATCTGGATTGTGAACCTCTCCCCACCCCCACTTTTGAATGATGGTTTGAGATTATCCCATAAAAGTGAGTGAGAGCATCTACAAAGCTCAAAACTGAATCCAGGATCCGATTTGAAACCTCCAAAAGATTTGGGGGTTGTTTGAATCTGAATTTTGACTCAGGTCCATCATTCTTTGTAAACTGTATTGTAAGTTTACACTTATGGAAATCAAAATGGATTTATTGGGACACTGCAGTTAACAACTCCAGCATGCAAACAGAGCTTGAATTCTCAGCCTTTTCTTTCTTTTCGTAACTGATAGATGATGTAAAATGTTACCAGGGACAAACAGAATAATAGTTGACATCCATGCAGCGAGCTGGCATGAGTACTGTGTTCTGAAGTATAAACTCAGCTTTCCTCACTCTTGAAAACAAAACAAAACAACACACCCTTTTCTTGTGTCTTTAATTTTTTTTATGCTCCAAGCCAAAGTTTCATTTAGAAGCTCTCCTGTGAGCTGTAATACTTTGGTCTAATTTTGGTTGTTGGGTTTAGTGTGCGTGTTCTGGGTGGTGCTGGTGGCCTGTGATATACAGGAGGTCCTGCCAGATGATCTGGTGGTGCCTTCTGGCCTTAGAGTGTGACTCTTTGTGTCCCTCCTTTCTCTTTCTCACTTCTCTGAAACATTACTAAAAATGGTGGTAACTCTTCATGAGAGCAAAACCAACAACCAAATATCAAGAATATTTTAGGGTGAGTTGTCATATTCGTAAAATATGGGAATATTGTAACACTGAAGCTTCCAACAGTTCTCTGTTACTTATAAATTGCAGCAGCTATGTTGAGTTTGCTTCTCATGTTCTTATTCCCTAAAATGTGTTGTTTTGCAGGATGTAACTGGTCTGGAAAGCCATAGGGCATATTTTTTACTTCCTGAAAGGAGGACTGAAACTTGAACGCAACAAAAAAAAAAGAGACTAGCGAATTGTGACTAATGCACTTTCTGTAGAAATTTTCTGCAAGATAAATTTTTGTACTGGAATTCATTCAGCTTTCAGGACCTGAGACCTTTTCCACAAGTAAATTGGTATTTATACGTGGGTGTTTGTGAACAACAAATAAAAACCCACAAAGTACAGCAGAGCAGTCTCAGCAAGCTTACTCACAGAAATACTCACAAATCAGCTCTAGGCATTCAGCACTATTTTAGGATCATGCAGTTAAAAGGAAAAATGATGCTTAAATATCCTTTGGGTCCACTTTCCAAAGCAATTTAAGTAATGACTCTTTATATTGTCTATGCACAGTTCTGTGAATGGATCTGAATTCTTTGGTATTGCTAAATAAGCTGTAGCAGTCTTCCATGTAACTTTCTGAATGCTAGTCAAAAAGCAATCATTTATTGGGGAAGCAGGAAGCTACACAGCTCTTTCAAAAAGAACACCACAAACTTTTCAAGGCACAGCAAAAATGTTAGCAAGGTCCACATTAATCTGAAGGGTAGTTATGAAGTTATAACACCATCCAGTCCTTAAAAAAGCAGAGGTAAAATAGCACAATATCCATCCTGCAGGTGCTCATTACTCACTTTCATTCCCTGATTCGGAGTCAGATTTCTTCCCCCTCCACATCTGAATTAGAGAGTATTTGTTCATGTTAGACAAGCCCCTGTAGTGTAGTACAGAATGGGCCGCATTAGGCCTTCAGGCAGCAATGAAGGAGCTAGAGGGATAGAACTAGGCACTTGGGGTGTCGCTGACAGTAAAAAGTGGCATGAGTTAGTCAGAGGGCCTGAGGCCAACTGCAGCGACTCTTTCCCTCCTGGAGGAGTCACACCCTTTGGAGACTGTATGTGGGATAAAATGTGGAAGGTCCATTAAGTCCATATAAATGGGCACTGCTGCCTCCTGAACACCCCTTCGTGGCTGTTTGAGACTCGGCTGTGGCCTGTCTTAGTTTCCCCCAATGAGGTAACAATAAGGACCCAAATAACAACTCAGTCAAGGAGAAGCCAAACACTTCACTTTATAGCAGTATTTCTCCCTTTAATAGAGACACTTGAGAGAAGCACTTATACAACAGCTGAAAGGCTTTTACCACGGAGTGCCAATAAACCAGCAAAAATCTGTCAGTGCAGATAAACCTAACAAAAATCTGACACAGGTAGGCTGTCTCTTTTTAGAGGACCAGCCCTGTGATAGGCTAAAGTCATCAGCAAGAAGATTTGGATCCTAATTAGGAAGCTGGAATGGAGATGGGAGAACTAAGAGATCAGACATTTGGATACGAGAAGTGCCTAAGCATTGAAAGTCTTCATCTGAACCTTGTGTGAAGTATTAGAACTTTATAGGTTTGCAAAACTGAGCTGGGAGCTTCACAAAAGCAGGCTTTCTTGCAGGATTTCCAGTGCATTGTTCTGATAGAGGGTTGCCACATGTGAGATGCAGAAAAGCTGACCATGGGCCAGCCCCACACCACAGATGTGAAGGTGCTGACCTACTGTCTCCTCCCACAAGCCCTTGCCTCCCTCACCCCAGCTCTTCACCTCTTTGATAGTGAGCCTCAGGTCCGTTCCGGGCCCCAGTGCCAAGAGGAGCCACTGCAGTTTCAGCAGGTTGAGGGCCCGACACACAAAGCAGGACCACACTCCTAGCCATGTGATTTGCACAGTAGCTATAAGATCGCTGCATGGCAGAGTGTGCATGCAGCTTACAGGGAATGTTGGTTCCAGGTAGGAAGAAAACCCAACACATTAAATCTTTTCACCCACAACCAGCAAGGCAGTTCAAAAACTGGCCAGGCCACTTAAGAACCGACCAAGTGGCAACTGTATGATCAGCCTGGAAATGCTGAGACCACTGCCTTTCTTGCAGTATTTTGGCCTTTCTGTAACCTGAAAGCTCAGAAGCTTGTGAAAATGATGACTACTAATAATTTAAAAGACATTAACTAAACTTTTAAAACCGTGAAACCTAGGTGTTGGCTTGAATTTGGGACAAAAATTCTTATTTAACCTGAATGGGCTCCCCCTTCTCTAGACTGAAGCCAGATAGCTGGGGCGGGGGGGAAGTGGGTTATGGATAAAATAATTACGCATGGGAGGCAATTGAAATCAAAGTGCTGTCTGTACAATGAGCAGCTGTTTGAAACCCAGAGTACCTCAGAAAGACTGGCAAGGGCTGCCATGAGAAGCAAAACTAGTGAGATGTGGGAACAAGAAGGCCTGGATACAGTGTGCTGTTAAGTTTACTTAGCTCTTTAAAAAGCATGCCCTTTCCCGGGGTGGATTACGGCATAAATGAATGGTGTGAATGATCTGGGCTCCATACTCAGATGGCTTCATCGATAGTGTATTTTCCAGTGGAATTCCCATGCCATTCATGGTTTTGTTTTCTCCAGCAGTAATCCCCAGTCCCTGCCAGCAGACTAATTCCCAAAAGAAACCCCTCCTACTTCCTCCTCTCCAGACATACTCTTCCAGAAATACTGCTGAGCCAAATTGGGGCCTTCTTTTCTTGATTTGGGCCATGTTTCACTTTAATTAATATCTGGCTTGGTTTCCTCAAACTCTTAGAATTCTAATTATTTCTTGCACTGTTACTTTTTCTCTTACTTCTAACTTCTTCAACGTTCTTTACATTTTTCAGGAGTAAAAGAGCTTGTAAAACTTGGGGTGCCTTTGTGATAAAGAAACGTACCTATTGGGTAAGTTTTCCCCAGTTTCATACAGCCCTATAAAACATCTGCTTTTTGGTACCCGGGTGTATCCAACCAACCTGTTGTTCTCTATCCAAATTTTGCCGGCTCTTTGCATCCCATCACTGATAGAATGTTCAAGTGACCTATATGTTTGGGCCACTGACCAAGTTAGTCACTTTGCATATTTTATTACTATGTTAGGGATGGGTTTGAACAAAAAATCCTCAGTGGAAAAAAATATAATAGGAAAATAAACTAAAAATAAAACAAAACAAAACCCCAACCCCAATTTATTTGTTTCTTCTAACATATTTAAGAAAATGCAAACAGATTTCCTGCCCAGTCATTAAGCAAGCAAGCAAAGTCTGGAATTAGATAAATTGCAACCATACAAATCTCCTCTGAATGCACTCTCTGAGTAATAGCTCTCCTCATGAAGAGTATGTGTTTTATTCAGGCCTTTCATTATCACATATGAAATAGTAATAGCAGATTTATTTTTAAAATCTGTACTTATTACAGTGTCAGACAAATGTAACCTTTAGATTATTGAAATTTAGGGCAGAAGTTTTAATTTAAAAAAGCTATTTTAAGATGAGTTGGACTGATTTTAGGTATTTCCTGTTACCAGCTCTGTATATAGGTCAAGTATTTATGCTAATCTGTCTTCCAGAGAATTAGAAGACATTGTCAGAGGACTGTCAGGTTTGGTATGGGAGAGGAATAGAGGGGAACTGAGGCTTATCTGTGGATGGCATAATCATGGGGAGAACTTCATGTAAATAAGCCCATCTAACCTTAAATTTAATGTTGGTCTCTCTTCTTCTTGCTGGCCTATAGAAGTTACTGCTGATTCATGGAGAGAGAGAGACTGGAAGGGGCTGGTATATGCACCCTTCTTGCTTGTTGTGACAAGGTGGAGGGCTGTGTTCTCTGGCTGACTGTTCTATTTGTACTCTCTCAGCCCTGGAACACTTCTGTATTAGAGTTTGTCTCCCTGCCACCAGGTTCTTTCTGCTGCCTATAAGTGGGGAAAACTTTGATGGGGTTTATGGTTAGCAGCATGCTCTCAAGCAAGAATTTGTAAGTGGCAAGGAGTGAGAGGAATGGCTCAAAAGTGTAGTGTTAAAAGTTGCACCTGCAGTGTTGACTTGGCCACATTACACATACAAAATACTTTTTGTTCCTGTTTTCCTTGGTAAATGCAAACTTTAATAAATGCTTTAAAAATACCAGAGAGACAATGTGGTTGAGTTAAAATGGAGATAGCTGAACTTATCATTCTAGATATAAAAGAGATTTATAACCCCCCATGATCTTAAAACAGATTATTTCCTGTGTCTGCTCCATGCTTAATAGTTTAATGTTTTCTTTCAGCTGCAATGTGTTGTTTTAAACTGCTATCATTCTCTATCCATCAACTGGTCCACCATGTGGCATGGTAATTCAGTGCCTTCTCATGCTCCTCTGCCAATATGCCTCATTCTTGACTGGAGGAGATATTGTTAGAGGTGATAGGACAGTTCTGGTTCCATATTCAATCAGTCTTTGGATTCTGATTATCATATGGGGCAATCAGTGCACCTTGTGATGCTTGTTTTTGTATTGTACTAAGCACTGAACTAAGACTACAGATTCATTTCATATTGTCAGCCAGAGGAATCAGATGTGCACTAGTGAATTTCAGGTGCTACTAACCAAAGTTAAATTAAAACAATGACCTATAGGCAAAAGACTCTGTATCCCATTACCGGTCAACAGAACCATATAATTCCCATTCAGGGTCAGATTTTTGTTTCTCATGTTTGTTCTTCCATATTCTAATTACCAGAGACTTTTTGGACATGAGACAGAAATGCCTCATATGAACCTATTTTGCTCTCTGCACAATTTTTCAAACCTCAGACTGCTGCTTCTAAGGTTGGCAGTGCATATGCTTCAGTATCCTCTACAGCATGTTTCATTTAAAGAAATTCAAATTGGCCAGCGCTGAGACCCTAGATTGATTGATTGAAAGATGAGTGGTATGCAGATCCTTTTAAATAACATTGATCAGAAAATAGAGTCAGTTTCTGGTTCTGACTCAGCTTTGCAGTCAAGTATGACAGATTTAGAAAATATTTCCTCACCAACTTGGGTGCCCGTATTGATGGTTATGAAAGTTAGTAATTCTTTGCCACTAAATAGGATCATATTTCAAATAAAAATCCAGGGCTGTATCCTTAAGGAGTATAAATCACTGAAATCAATAGAGCTATGATAATTTACACCACTCGCAGATCTGATCCATATATATGTGGCCATGAGAGTTACTGTAGTGTCACATATGCAATGCCCATCACTCTGCAACCTGCGATGGAGGAGGATAGGGTCTCTTCCCTGTGATTCCCGCAGGGGGATACCCAGAGCTTAGCCTGGTGTTCAGGCTGTGCTTTTGATGGAAGAACCTAAGCAAAAATCCATAAAGCTGGCCACAGCTCTTTATGTGTGTCACATTTAGTCAAGTGGAGAAGCAACATTCTTTCAGTCAAAAATATGAGACTCACAAATGAAATTCTCCTTACTGTGTCAGGCATAGCTGAAGACTAATGGGAGCAGTTTGAGAAAGGAAACCAGAGCTGTTTTTTTTGGCAGCAATCACATAGAAAAAGTTTGGATGAAGGGGAAATGATTCCATATTTCTAGTGATTGGGATGTTGGCTACCTAATTAAGAAACAATTTACGGTTTTTATGTTACGTCAATTTTCTGTGGCAGCACAGACTTTGTACGTAAGCCTTCATAATTATATCAGGATGGGCAGATTTGTTTATTCTTTAATTTTTCACATAGTCTGATAAAGTATTGTTCTTTCAGTCAGGAACACAATTTCATAATAGAAGTATGTATTTAACCTTACTTGGTTGTGACTGAATGGTGGAAATTGTGTGCTATCTTTCATTGGACCATGGCTACACTGGAAAGTTGCCCCACTTTAACTATACCAATATAGTTAAAGCAATACAACCCCCTCCTAGTGTGGATGCAGTTGTATTCATATAAAGGGGCAGTATATTGGTATATCTATTCCCCTGTGAGAAGGGGAATAAGTATAGTAGTATAAAGTCACCCTTTTACAGGTAGAAGTGCCCCCCCACACCTATGTTTTTACTGGTATAACTATTTTGGTAAAGGTATATCGGTAAAATATGTAAGCATAGATCAGGCTATAATAATTCAGTGGTTGTTGTTAAAAGACTGAAAGTCTTGGTTTAACTGTGTCCTTGACAATATGCTCCCTGGTCCTTTTCCATTTTCATCCTTTATCTTTGGACCCTTATTGGCCCAGGGTAATATCTAATGTATCAGTAATCTTCTTAGTTCATGTTCATTTACCTAATTGTATGGGCAAGGTTAATATATCTTTTGTGTTGTAACTACTGTTTATGGCCCCTCTGTGGAATCTTTTTGGCCCTGCAATGTATTTCAAGTTTTTGATATTTTTAAGATACTTTAGACACATGGATATTCAAGAAGTATGCTTTCCCACTGGTAGTTTTTGTCAAACACCCAGCCCTTGTGAGAGTGGTTTGCCTCTGTTTTTTATCTGAAATGCTTGGCTAAGTATGTTTTTGTTTGATTGTGCAAGAGAAGGCTAATTCTTGTTTAACTACTGTGTTTTGTTTGGCTGTTTTACTTGGAATCATGCATTCTGTTCATCTTTGTGCCTTAAAGAAGTATCAGATGAAAATGTTTTGAATTAACCACTCACAAGTCAGCCTCACTTGCACTTAATTTTGAATTCATTATAATCATTACATTTTAATGGTTTTAATCTCTAGCGGTTAAAGGGAAGAGATCTCTTTCAGAGAGATGCCAAATACACTGCAGTGTTCTTTTGTAGAAAATGGGGTGGGTTCTTCAGTCAGTCTGGATCGGGTATAAACAGGGAGAATTTTTCTTTCCTCAATGGCACAGCACCCGAGCAGTATCTCTGGGAGACATTTTGTCTCTGACAGGCAAAGGGTGTTTTCAGGAGCTCTTTGAAAGCACAGCTCCTGCAATGGTTTTTTTGGAGGTGTAGTGCACATTCCCTCCTGCAGAGGGCAAGCGCTAATGATAAGTGCTGATGGAGTTCAAGCCATGGACACTCTCCATGCCATGTGTCATAAATATAAAGGCAAGGGTAACAATCCTTATGTATGCAGTAATATAAAATCCTTCCTGGCCAGAGGGAGAGAATCACTTACCTGTAAGGGGTTAATCAGTTCAATTAACTTAGTTGGCACCTTACCAACTTTGAAATCTGGCGGGAGGAGGAGGGTGTTGTTTAGAGCTCTTTGTTTTGTGTCCTCTCGGAGCCAGAGAGGGACCAGGGCAGGAAAATCCATCTCCTACGGACAATCCTGAAATGAGTCTCTAAGATTACAAGAAGTGTAAGTAAAGCAAGGCAAGGCATTAGATTTTCTTTTGTTTTAGCTTGGGAATTTTCCCTATGCTAAAGATAGGTGTGTTTCTGTTTTTTGTAACTTTGACGTTAAACCTAGAAAGGAATCCTCTGTTTTCTAAATCTTTTTATTACCCTGTAATTTTACCTTCCATCTCGATGTTACAGAGGTGATTCTTTTACTTTTTTTGAAAATATAATTCTTTTTTTACGAACTTGATTAATTTTCAGTGTCCTGAAGACACAGGGGGTTGATCTGTGCTCACTTTGTAACCAACTGGTTAGTATATTATTCTCAAGCCTCCCCAGGAAAGGGGATGAAGAGGTTTGGGGGGATATTTTGAAGGGGATAGGGCTCCAAGTGTTCCCTCACAGAATCTTTTTCTAAATCAGTTGGTAGTGGCAGCACTCCCATTTAAGGACAAGGAAGGATTTGCGCCTTGAGGAAGTTTTAACCTAAGCTGGTAGAAATAAGCATAGCGGGTCTTGCATGCCGGTCCCCACATCTGTACCCCAGAGTTCAGAGAGTGGAGGTAACCCTAACACCATGAGAAGACTAGCACCAATCTGGCATGTAGTTCTTGAGCATTCTGCATGCAACAGCTGCAGTTAGTTAGGTCCACAGTGATGGAGGCTCCTTGTGCCCATTACCCTTGTGCCTTACCCAGCACAATTAGACTCAAAGGCATTTTTCCGATTGTTGACTGGTGACAGTCTGCTGTATGGCACTCCCATGCTGTCTAGCCATAAATGACATAACTTCTTAGGCAAGATGTCTGGCAGCAGCAGCAGGCTCATAAATTCAAGTTTATAAGGTTGGAGAGCCAAGGTGGATAAGGTAATATCTTTTATTGGACCAGCACTGTTTCTTGCATCTGCCCAGGAAGCAAGAAGCAAAAGCTATTACCTCACCCATCTTGGCTCTCTAATATCCTGGGACCAACACCGTTACAACACCACTGTCTACAACAGTTTATAAAGCTGTATGCTATCGGACGCTCTTGAGTCAGAAAACGTGGAAAGGAAATCTTCTAAAAATCAGACTTTTTGGGAAAACCTGCTTTCAGCTCTGCAAGAAACGATGAAAGATCCCAATGCTAAATATGTTATTTTGGCATTTCCAGAACCGACTGCAAGCTGCAAGTGCTAAGGTGCATAAACATGACAAACAATGTATAAATAAGTTAAGTGGACTTCTCTGAATCTTAAAAAAAAGAAGTTTTATTTCAGGTTTGCAATATGGAAGTGGGGTAGTACTTATTTTATTCCATACCTATCACTAGTTTTACTTCAACTAAGGAAGAAGAACCTTTTCAATAAATCATGTGCCTAATTCTGCCATCTGGTGCACAGCATTTAGCTGACAGAAAGGGTTCAAATTACAGTCAGTCCTTTCAAAAAGAACATACATTTCCACAAAATAAATTCTGCATTGCTCTTCTGTTATAGCAAGAGATGGGGACATAATGCAACATGCACAGCTTGCTCAGATTTCATGACCTCTGTAGAAAAAGCAAGTATAGTCATACAAGAAACAGGTGTGACTCGGGTCTGCTCACTTTCTCAACATGATTCCTGTTATCAGTTCAAAAACGAACTAGGTAAGTTCATGGAGGTTTGGTCCATCCATGGCTAATAGCCAGGATGGGCAGGGATGGTATCGCTAGCTTCTGTTTCCCAGAAGCCGGGAATGGGCAACAGGGGAGGGATCATTTGATGATTACCTGTTCTGTTCATTCCCTCTGGGACACCTGGCGTTGGCCACTGTCTGAAGACAGGATACTGGGCTAGATGCACCTTTGGTCTGACCCAGTATGGCTGTTCTTATATTCTTATGACCAGAGCCACAGTCAGGCATCAGAGCCAAGGGTCAGAGCTAGAGTTAGAAGCCAGATGCGACAACCAAAGTCAGGAATCAGAGAACAGATTCAGGATGGGTTACCTGGAGTGAGGCAGGCCTGGGATCACGCAGGCACGGGTACCATCACAGCTGGGGGCAAACACTTTGAGCAGTCACCCAACTGCTGCTGTGCTGGGTTTAAGAGCCAGTCTGCAGACTCTACAAATCAATCAGGTGATGTAGCCTGATGCGGTTGCACTAATGAGGTTGCCCAGAAATTGGCTCTACTTCTGGCCCTGACTTCTGATACCAGTCAGAAGCAGCATTCAGCCACACCCCATCCCACCCCAAAATTGAGTAATCATTCAATTTAAAACATCAGTAAATCTGGCTGAGTATACAAGATTTGGGGAATTTTGTTTGCTGCTAGAGTTGATGTTCCAGAGTTTGGGCACTGTGTCCATGATAGATAAGAGATGAGCCCCAGCTGCAACCTTAGGCCAAGATCTAGATCCAAATTTTATCAACATTCAGGGGAGCCTGGAAGCAAGGTTTTGGTTCAGGCATATCTGATCTATACCAGGCCCAACCCCAAAGAGAGTTATTTCTGATAAGGAAAAGTTTTCTGTTCCTGTTTCAAAATTTGATTTAACATAGGCTTACACTGTGTTTCCAATAACATGTCCATCAGTAGAATTTAGGTAGGGGAGTAGTTTTGCCTGATTTTGATCTCAATCAAATATTGAGGGGTGTCAGAGTTTGACCCTAATATGAGTCATTATAGGATTCATGCTTTTGCTTAGGAGAGACTGTCAGAGGTAAAAAACAAAACAGAGGAAATATAATGAAACAAGTCAGTGAAGAAAGAGTTAAAACATAGAGCAGAGAATGGAGAGATTGAATACCAAATGCAGAGAGATTGTAAGGATAGAGCAGGGAGAGGGAGAGAGAGGCTAATGAAAGAAGACTGTGATATATGTTTACCATGTATCATATATTCTCCTTGTGCCAGCACAGCTTTTTGAAGTCTCTTCTGTCCCTGCAACACAGCAGAAACATTTGAATGGAAATACTTTTAAGAGTGCACATCTCTGATCCAGGCACCATTCCAGATCTGGTAGACATGTCTGATAAATATGATCATCAACATCACATTTGTTATATAAAGCAAAACAGACAGCATAATTTTATGCACATTGATTCTAAGAGCCAAATCATGACCTATGTTAGGTGCCCCTCAAAGAGAAGTAAGGGTGTTTGAGGGGAAGGGAGCCCTTGAGTGGGCTACCTGCATTGCAGATCACAATCTGGCTATCTGAACTGCTGCTCTGTGACGTTAGCAACTTGCATGGAGCACAGGCTACAGGAGGCAAAAATCTGGAGGAGGTACCAGGAAGTCTGTCTGCCCATAGCTTGAATGCTAGCTGCAGTTGCAGCATCTCTATAAATAAGTGTCTTAATAAAGTGCCATTTTAGTTTTAGAAACACTGAATCCTGTTGTATTATTACCTAGCACATGGTACATGAAATAATGATCAACAACATATTATGAGTCACAAGTAGCTAGTAATTAAAGTGATCAATTCACCAGCAGCCCATAGTCTGAAATGTGTTCCCATAAAATGTTCAATAATTGAGATTTATTTAAGTCCATTCACAGATAATTTTTTAGTAAGAAACACATTCATTGAATACATTATTTACCATGAATAGTTATCCTAACTCTTCGTAAACAACACAGTCTTATGCTGCCCCTGGGGCCTGATCCAAGGTCTGTGGAAAGACTCCAGTTGATGTCAATGGACTTTGGATCAGGGTCTCTATGCTTAGCATAAAAGAAATTTCTCTCACTAGAGCTGCTTCCTATGGTTACAGCATATATGTAGGGTCTTTTTTAGGTTTCTATTGTAGTACTATAAGGGGAAGTGGATGTTATAGCACTGGGATAAACATTACCTCTTCCTTAAGTGGAAAATCCCCAGTCTCTTAAATCCATACAGTGGTTGCTGTGTGCATTAGAAAGCTGCATGGTTTTGATGGGAGGCTAAGGTACAATTAGTGCTTTCCTAGGAAGGACTAGTGTTTTTTTTTTAGAATATCTTTATTTCCCTACTCTATCTTTGATCTGGATCTATAAATTCAGTATTGCACCTAGCATGTGTGTGATTTGTTGTAAGCTCATATATAGCCTGCTCTGTTTCATTAGTGCACTGGGAATTTCTTTATATGAAGCAAGAATTGAAAATGAAGCAAATGCCAAAGCAACCTTCATCTGCCTTTAGTATTTCACCTAAATGGGGGTGGGGAAGTTGGTGACTGGAACTGAAAGCAGAAGAGAATTACAGTGGGCGTAAGAAACTGAGGAAGATAAGGAAAACCACGCAGAGCTAAATCCGTGAACTTGGATCCTCCAGAAAAGCTAGGGTAACATACCAAGTAAATGAAGTGAGTCATAAACATCTGTGAACATTTCACACTTATGTGAGCGCATCCTCAAGACAGCAGAATTTAGCTATAATATATTCCCCCAAAATTGGCCAAGGCTATAAATATAGCTAACTATTTAGACTGAATGGAGAATATTGTTCTATTCCATCCAGCCCCCACAAACGCTGTCCATGGCAGTATTTAATGACACAAAGCAATCAAAACATATTTTCAACTAAAAAACTGCTTGGCTGTTACTGCTCAGATAAAATCCTTTCAGGTGCACTACATGTTTAGAATACTTTGCACACCTGTGACAATAGATTTTAAATGATAAGCTAAATTTCATATGAAGAGGCATAGAATATGGACAGAATTACTGGAAGGTGAGTTATTCAGCCACACATTTCACTGGGAAAGCTCAAAAGATTAAAATGTATATTAACTTTGGCCAAAGCCCATTAACTTTGGCCAAAGTCCTTAGGTTGACTCCAATAGATTTCTTTTTGTCTGAATAACGACAGCACAAGGATTGCAGGATTTGCCTCAAAATAATGCAAGTACTTATTAACCAGGTGTTCAACTTTCAGCATGTAAGAAGCCCATTGACTTCAAGTAGCCCATTGACTTCAAGTTAACGTAAAGTTAACCATGTGCTTTGCTTGATTAGGGCCTGAATCCTGCCTTTACCCCATACAGTGTTCAGGACAGGAAAAGGAGAATGTGAGATTCAAACTACAGAAACCACAGTGCACTCAGTGTGGTTGGCCAAAGGGAAGAGCAAGACTGTACTATGCTAACAGATATGCCTATCATGTTTGCAGTGAGCAGGGGTCCAGGAAAAGGGGAAGGCTGTGCCCAAATCTGGTAAGCATGTCTCCTGCCATCTATAGCAGGCACAAATCGGTAATGATTACAGTGACACATTGCTGCTGGCAAAAGGAACAGCAGAGCATCAAATTGGCCCCACATGAAATGGCAGGGTGTCTGTTACTGGATGCACTCTAAAGACAGCATACAGGGAAGGGCTTTGGCAATGAGGCCAAGATTTGACCCACACGTGTCTTGCCAAAATTTAGCATGATAGAGCCTGATTTTCAGAGGGACTGAATACCCACAACTGCTTCTGAAGTTGGGAGCTGTGGCTGTTCAGCATCTCTGAAAATTAAGCCCTTAGTATAGTAGATATTCACAGGAATTCCACTACTTTAACTATCATCAGTTCTAGCCCAGCAGTAGTGAACTACTTGAGCTCAGCTTATTGAGGGTCTGATTCAACTCCTATTGAAATCAGTGGGAGTCTTTCCCAAGCCCCAACATTAAGCCCCAAATGTATAGCTAGAGATGTCTCTGGAAAAATATAGAAAGCCAAAGCTATATATCAAATAAATATCAGCAGTGTCTTGACCTCCTTTAATCTTCCCCTGGACTGTATGTCTATAACATAAACTCTAAATTAAACAAGCACATTGAAGTTCTGTGGGCTTCTTCTCTATTTAAAAATGACAAGGCTCCTGGAGCTAAAACACATTTAGAATCATAAAAAATAAATAAGCAGTCAAAGTAAATTCTGCTTCCAAATGGTGAGGAGCCTGTCAGACTGCACAGAGAAAATATTTCTCCATTTACTGATCTGAATATCACTGTGTGGCGAGGAGTTAGACAAGTACAGATTTTCTTGCGGGAATTCAATATGATCATAGATTCATCTCTTTAAAATGATAAATATGAATAAATAAACAACAAGGAAACTTTTTTCCCACTAGAAGAATAGAATATACAACTAGAATTGATGGGAAATTTTTTAAAAAATAAAATAGCCAATTTGGTTGCTTTGCCCCAAAAGAGCAACAACAGATTTCCCAATTGTGTCTATCACATATAACAAAATATAGACAATCTGTGCTTTTACCTGAAATAATTGACTGGGAAGAAAAAAAAAAAGAAGAAATTAACTGTTGAGCTAGGCTAACTGGTCTTATTATTTTCTATGTCCTCACAATAAATATTTGTCTATTGCTGAAATTGATCAGTAGTTCCAAGGATGTCTATTTCCTAAATTTGATAATGAATTGTGAACATTTGAGCACCAGGGTTAGCACTGTAGTTCCCCTACCAGTTACTTGTATAAGTTAGAATTATTTCAGTGACAGGGGATGTAGGCTCATCCTGCCTACTGGATTATAAACTCATTATGTTGGTGAACATTTGTTTCTAGGTGTGATCCCATAGAAATCAGTGGGATTGCTTATATGAGCAACTGCTCCCTTAATTGTGATCCTTTGAGCTAGTCCTTGGTTCTCCACCAGTGTTGCCTATCTTTCAGCTCAGTGCACTCTAAATTACAATGGAACTTGGGCTGATCAATACTTTGGTCTTGCAAGTACAGATTACAGGATAACTGTGTGTATTTGAAACCATCTTCAAAGTCCCTGCCAAACTGAAAATTTGTGGCTAATGTCTTTCTTGGCTAATGATGCTGCTGCATCAGAAATGCTGGCCAGTCTTAGCTGTGATATACACCATCCACCAAGATAGCACTAGGCATTATCTGAAGGAATGGACATTGCATCATGGCTTCTAAGAGATACTGTATCTCTAAATAATACGTTTTCCAGCAGATGCGTTATAGTCTCTAGTTAGAATAAACCAGACCATATACTGATGTGTTGTACCTAGAGCTTTTAAACATTTTCTGAAATTCTGAGGATACTTCCATGCCGTTTACACCATCAGTCAGCAGGGTACTTAAGTGCATGCCTAATTTTAAGCGAGTGAGCAGTCCCATTGACTTCAGTGAGACAGTTCAAATGCTTACAAGTAGGCACATGCATAAGAAACTTGCTGAACTCGGACCTCAGTCCCTAAACTGTCTCTAACCCAAACTACTTTGAATTTGTTTTTGTTTTGTTTTGAAGAATTTGAAATCACTGAATCAGAATAATCTCTTGACCCATATGACTTTGGTTCTGGGTCAGATCTGAATGCAGGAAAGATCTGTTTTTCAGCCTGAAATAGCAAATATTTGACAAGATTTCTACCATCTGAGGCAGAAATCTCACAAGAACAGCTCTTAAAATACAAATACTATGAAATCTAAATGCAAACTTTTATTCTATCCAGAACCTGAAATTAATTAATCTGGATGCAAACACTCCTAAATCTAGCACCTATTAACAATTGAAAATAATGCGTAAAATTTTAGCATAAGACTTGTTTTTAACCTGGCTACCAAAGCTTATGTTTATCATTCTTTGCAACTTGTTCACTTCCTGTTGTGAAAGTAAATTATGTTCTGCTCTCGTCCTCCATTGTCAAAGATCAGGGAATCGATTATCTCTGTAAAGCTTTATCAATATGGTTGGATATTGACAGATTTAGTTGGGGTCTCATTGTGTAGATAATGTGCAGGTTAAGAATGTCACTGAAAGCCAAAGTTGAATTTCCTGTGTTGCTATTATGAATCTTCCTATTAAAGAAATGCTCAGATAATCAGGCAATTTTCTGTTGAACCTGGCAAGATAAGAAGCTCTCTGAGTACTTACACTGTTTCTACAGTTTACATATGATTTTTCCAAAATTAACATGAACAGTACTAAAATGAATATTAAGATATTAAAATATGCAGTGTTGAGAGGCAATGTAAGTTTGATCTCTTTGCTTGATATTATTTGTTGAAAAGAAATTAGATTGCTTCTGTTTACTGACAGTAGACTGATTAAAAAGATCAAGTTAATGGGAAAATAATCATACAAGGTCAATAATGCTGTACAAGGAGCCAAATGTCAAACTCTTTGTGAACTACTTGTTAATTTTATACATGTTCTCAAAATGAGTTAATAAATTAAAAACTCAAGAAAACAAAGTAGAACCCTAACCTAAAAGAAGATTCATATAAAGGACTTTTAATAGTTGTGCCTGTAGTGGACTGGCAAATTTAGATGCATAGAGAATACACAAAAGAACATATGGACACAGATCTGACATCAGGAATCATAACATTCAAAACCCAGTACTAGAACACACTAATCTTTCTGGTCACTCAGTAACAGACTTAAAAGTGGCAATTCTTCAACAACAAAAAACCTACAAAAACAGACTCCAATGAGAAACTGCTGAATTGGAATTAATTTGCAAGCTGTATACCATTAAACGAAGCTTAAATAAAGACTGGGAGTGGCTAGGTTATTACACAAACTGCAATCTATTTGCCCCATGTTAACTATCCCCCTGTTGTTACTCATATCTTCTTGTCAACTGTTTGAATGGGACATCCTACAAACCATTTTTTTCTCCTGCTGAGAATAGCTCACCTTAATTGATTAGTCATTTAAAGTTGGTATGGCAAGCTCCACCTTTTCATGTTCTCTGTGTGTATTATATAATATATAATATTCCTACTGTATGTTCCACTCTATGCATCTGATGAAGTGGGTTCTTGCCTACTAAAGCTTATGCCCAAATAAATGTGTTAGTCTGTAAGGTGCCACAAGTACTTCTCATTCTTTTTTTTTTTAAAGTTAGAAATCCTTTATTATAGGCATTCAACTTTAAAGCAAAATCAAAGATTGTCTTTTGTGGATAAACATCACGAGTCCCATACACATTTGCTGTCTGAACAACAGACTTGATGACATCAAGATCACCACCAATATTAGCAAGTTAATAGTCGGTAGCAGATAAACCTAAAGCCAGGGCAAAAAACTTCTATGAAGAGTGATGTTGTTCCATTCCCTATTCGGTATAGCTGCCAGAGAAAGAGGAACTGCGAGGAAATCAGGTGTTTTTATGTAAGGTCAAAACTCTCAATCCAGCACCGGGGCAACATATTTGATTTTTCTTAAAGAGAGATTTTTTCTGATGACTTCATGTTTTGTTGACTGTGTTCATTTTTCTTCACCTATAACTGAAATTCTATCTTAGATTTCAAGTGAAAGTAAGGTTGGTGCTCTCATCCTAATTCCTGAGCCCATGGCAAAAGCAACCAAAAGACTGAATACCTGACCCCATTTAAATCAATGGCAAAATTCCCATTGACTTCAGTGGAGCCAGGATTTCACACAAAATGTGGCAGGGTAAGTAGTCCTTCATTAAGAAAGGCCAGAGTGTATTCTCAAAGCCATATGGAGGCATTTTCACTATATGAATCCACACAGTATGTCATTTGGGGCTTTAAGCAACTCTTAGAGAAAGTCTGATCATCCCTTCATTGAAGCGAATGGCAAAACTCTCATTAATCTTAACCCTTGCAGGATCGGTCTTTTTATCTTGTGTATTCATGGTCACTAAACATTAATTCACCACTTTTCAATAAAAAAAAACTCATCTGGGAATTTACAGAGGCAGCTACTTCAGAAGAGATAGCAGGTAATCAAGAAAATGGGTTTACACACACACACACACGCGCACACACACACACACACACACTTTTTCATCCTACATGTGGCTTTTTTATTCCTGTTACAAAATATTAAAAGAGTATTCTTTTAATATAGTGTTGTATCACATATATTGTAAATGTTCCACGAAGCCCATGGATAGCCTCATAATGCATGGAAAATGGCATGTTATAACAAAAGATTTTTAAAAAAGAACTTTTAGTCTGAATAAAACTTGGCGCAGTCATGCAGAGTAGCTGATCTCATTTATATTTTTAAGGAAATTAACTAACTACTTTTCTCAGAATTCTTTGTAAGGGATTTTCCATGGCACTTAGTGTGAAAGGTACTTTAAATGGGGCTTATTAATGTATTATTATATATTCCTTTTTATATTATGGTAGCATATAGAAACCCTAATCATCAGAAATGGGGACCTCTGCTGCTAAGTACTGTACAAACATAGAGGGCTGTACAAACTGTCTGTGCCCTGAAGAGCTTAAAACTGTAAATCAGGGATCAACAGGCTTTGGCCCGCGGCTTGTTTACCTGCCGTGTCTGCAGGTTCGGTCAATCGCAGCTCCCACTGGCCGCAGTTCGCCTCGCCAGGCCAAAGGGGGCTGCAGGAAACTGCGGCCAGCACACCCCTCGGCCCGTGCTGCTGCCCACAGCCCCCATTGGCCTGGAGTGGTGAACCGTAGCCAGTGGGAGCTGCAGTTGGCTGAACCTGCAGACGCAGCTAGTAAACAAACCAGCCCAGCCTTTCAGGGGACTTACCCTGGTGTGCCGCATGCCAAAGGTTGCCGATCCCTGTGTATAAATGCTACACTTTAGTATCATTGGTTTTATGAATTTTCAAGCATTCCAAAGATAAAAGCCCCATGCATTCATTTCTATCATCAACTTTAGTGTCTAATCCTGCCAGCACTTACATGGCTGCCTAACTTTGGGTATTTTTGTTCCCTGAGACTACGTACAGGAATGTACTCAGGTGTAGAAGAGTTTGCAGGATAATGCTTTAGATTGATTTCTAAATCTGTCCAGAGGGTTGAATCTGTAGGAATGAGACAGGGAGCCCTTATTACCAGTTCTTTTCAACTGTGTAACTTACTTCCAACAGAGGTCTTTCAGAACCCGAGGCTTCTCTTGTTTAGGGAACAATGTAATATGAAACACTCATATATAACAAAGTATAATTAAAACAAACAAAATTCCCCCTAAGCTACTCCTTCCTCTCATTTTCTCAGTGCATCCTGTCTCTTCTCTGTTTCTATTAATTAGATTGAAAGCTCTTCTGAGCAGGGTCTGTCTGCATTTTGTCTCTAGTACAGGACTGAGCCCCTTGTTAGTGTTAAGAAAATACATTGATACTGAGTATTTGTCATCCTAATGATCCCACTCCTGTCTCCATTATAGTCAGGAGCTTTGTCATTGACTTCAGCGAGACCAGAAACCAGCCCTATCCCTGATGAATTATCCAAACCTTTTTTCTAAGGGTGAGCATAATCCCAGTTACATTTTTTTCCAGGAGAATTTTACATCATGCATGAGCTAAGGGAGAGAACAAGAAATCCTATGTCCTTTCTATCAGTTAGTGTATGATGTTTGGAGATGGGTCTGGATCAGATCCTCAAATCCAGACATCTCTGAATTTCAGATGAGGTTTTAATGTAGATCTGAAATGACATAAGAATGGCCATTCTGGGTCAGATCAAAGGTCCATCTAGCCAGTAGCCTGTTTTCTGACAGTTGCCAATGCCAGATGCCCCAGAGAGAATGAACAGACCTGGTAATCATCAGCTGATCCATCCTCTGTCACCAATTCCTAACTTCTGGCAAACAGAGGCTAGGGACACTATACCTGCTCATCTTAGCTATTGATGGACCTAACCTCCATGAATTTATCTAGTTCTTTTTTTGAACCCTATTATAGTCTTGATCCAAGTTTTACATGCATTGATAATTCCTTGGTAGTATGGCGCGTGTAAGGCTCTGTTCACAGCTCTAAATCAAAGTCGAAAGGAAGATGGTCTAGTCATGGTTAGAATGCTAGGATTCGGAGACCTGGATTCAGACTCCTGTGTGAACTGTTTCTCTCTATGCATCCATTTCCCTTCCATGAAAAGTTGATGAGAGAACTTTCCTACCTCCAAAGGCTGATATAAGGATAAATATGTTAGAGATTGTGAGGAGTGCAGATACTGTGGTAATGGAAGTCATCCAAGGACTTCAGACTAGAACTTTTCTGATTTAAAAAAGTATAGTAGGAGCTTTCTGATGTCTTATCTTCCAAAGTAAGATATTAAGGCTGGATTTTTGCTGCAGTACTATATAGTTCTGGCATCTGCTATTTTTCTTCAAAATTCTGCACTATTTGAAGCTTATAGAGGTGACTTCTTGTTTCAAATTTGCCCTGTTTGTGCTTACTCATTGTTCCAGCAGAGCTCTACCATGTGGCCTCCCAGACCTTTCTAAGAGAGGCTATTGTACAATGTGTGTGTGTGTTTGAAGCCTCCAGAATGTGCTTTAATTGAAAACATAACTTGACACATAGTAAATGCCAAAAGAGAAAAATAAAAGGCCAGTCTGCTGGCATTTTGTACCGACAAGCGCTTTACAGGAAATGCTGTGCATATCTGTGGAAAAGGAAAGGTATGACAAAGAAAGAGAACTATTAAGGAAAGCTTAAAGGGCCAGATTCTCCACTGGTGAAAATTAACATCACTCCATTGACTTCAGTGGAGCAGCCACCATCTCATTGGTTTCATTGATGCTATCCCATTTTACACCAGCTGAGGATCCAACCTATTTTTGTCTCTCATACACGCATGTGTGTGCACACACATATACAAAAGGAGTTTGGGATAATATATATTTATTTCTTTTCCTTATTTATTAATAAACTTTGTTGTTTTACAGGTTGCCCACCGCTTGGTCTAGAGACATTAAAAGTTACTGATTTCCAGCTCCATGCTTCTACAGTAAAGCGATATGGCCTTGGGGCCCACAGAGGAAGGCTTAATATTCAGGTAACATCAATTTTCTTTGTAAGTGGTAGAATGGCTTAGGGTTATAGTGTTCTGCAGACAGTGCTAATGGATGGTTATAAGTTTCGACTACCTTGTCAGCTCTCATTATTCAAATGAAGGGAAAATATTGAATTACACTGGTGGATAGCATTGATGAAGAGTTCTGAAGTTGTGGGTTTTGTTTTGTGCTTTGAAAAGCTCTAAGTTTTGTGCTGCTTAGAATTAAAATCCTAATGGAATTCCATAAAGTAAAGAAGGTGAGGTGGAGAAGAGCAGGGAAAAAACCTTCCCTAATGCATTAACAGAGCACAAAGAGGAGAATGTAAGGATATTTGAGAAGCAAAAACATTTTGTTTCATTATTTGCCTGTAAATAATGAACCTGGAGAACAGAAAAAAACATTTGAAAGCAAAGTGACTTGTCACCAAGCAGCTTTTCCCACATAATGATACTTCTACCAAAAAATATAGCAATTTGTAAGCCACTTGTATATGTTCTTGTGACTCCTGTGTTGGCTACCTTCTCTTTTTATGGTGTTAGCTCTTTTATTCCTGCCTCAGTCTTAGGCAAAAGACACAATTAAATTCTAGGCACATGCATAGCACTATTTAATGGAATTGCTAATATGCAAGAACAGGTTTAAGTGCTTTGTGAACAAGTCCTCAGTTCCAAACTCTTGTTCTTAATTGTTTTTTTTCACTTTTTATAGTGCTTTCTTGTTTACTCCACTCCCTTCCAGTCTAAAACCATTGCTAATACAAAAGAGAGCACAATATCTGTAGCTTGATAGTATGTACAGGACATTAGAACCAAATTAGAAGTGAAAAGTTGCTAAACTCCCAACTGGTTTTATGATTCCAGTTTAGTAATCTTAGCCTTTTTATCCCTTCCATAAGGGTCTCTTTTCTAACTGAGAGTCATTGTCTGATGGACTGAGCATGGGACTAGTAGCCATTCATTTTTAAGTTCTAATCCTGGCCTTGAAATTCACCTCCTTTTTTCAACTTGACAAGTCACATAATGTCTTTGCCTAAGTTCCCCAATTTGAAAAAAACAAAACAACACAGGAATAATTGTCAAGAATCAGAGGGGTAGCCGTGTTAGTCTGGAATTGCAGAAGTGACAAAGAGTCCTGTGGCACCTTAAAGACTAACTGAAATTTTTTCAGAGCATGAGCTTTCGTGGGCTAATACCCACTTCGTCGGATGCATGCAGTGGAAGTATCCAGGGGCAGGTATAAATAGGTAGGCAAGAACCAGGTGGGAGATAACAAGGTTAGTCCAATCAGGCTGAACCAGCTTGTTATCTCTAATCAGGGAGGGTGAGGTGTTCCTCTAGCAGCTGAACTGGAGGTGTGAATAGCGAGAGAAGAGAAGCTGCTTTTGTAGTTAGCTAGCCATTCAAAATCTCTATTCAGTCCCAAATTGATTGTGTCAAATTTGCAAATGAATTGCAGCTCTGCAGTCTCTCTTTGCAGTCTGGACTTGAAGGTTTTTTGCTGCAAAATGCTGACCTTTAAATCTTCTATGGTGTGTCCGGTGAGGTTGAAGTGCTCTCCTACAGGTTTTTGAATATTGCCATTCCTGATATCTGATTTGTGTCCATTTATCCTTTTTCGTAGGGACTGTCCAGTTTGGCCGATGTACATAGCAGAGGGACATTGCTGGCACATAATGGCGTATATTACATTGGTAGATGTGCAGGTGAATGAACCAGTGATGGTGTGGCTGATCTGGTTTGGTCCTGTGATGGTGTTGCTGGTGTAGATGTGTGAGCAGAGTTGGCATCGAGGTTTATTGCATGGATTGGTTCCTGAGTTAGAGTTATTATGGCGCGGTGTGCTGTTGCTGGTGAGAATATGCTTGAGGTTGGCAGGTTGTCTGTAGGCCAGGACTGGCCTGCCTCCCAAGGCCTGTGAAAGTGAGGGATTGTTGTCCAGGATGGGTTGTAGATCACTGATGATGCGTTGGAGAGGCTTTAACTGAGGACTGTAGGTGATGGCCAGTGGTGTTCTGTTGTTTTCTTTCTTGGGCTTGTCTTGCAGCAGCAGGCTTCTGGGTACACATCTGGCTCTGTTGATCTGTGTCCTTATTTCCTTGTGCGGGTATTGTAGTTTTGAGAAAGCTTGGTGGAGATCTTGTAGGCGTTGGTCTCTGTCTGAGGGGTTGGAGCAAATACGATTGTACCTCAGTGCTTGGCTGTAGACAATGGATCGTGTGGTGTGCCCGGGGTGGAAGCTGGTGGCATGAAGGTAGGCATAGCTGTCAGTAGGTTTTCGGTATAGGGTGGTGTTGATGTGGCCGTCATTAATTTGCACCGTGGTGTCCAGGAAGTGGACCTCCTGTGTAGACTGGTCCAGGCTGAGGTGGATGGTGGGGTGGAAGCTGTTGAAATCATGGTGGAATTCTTCCAGAGTTTCTTTCCCATGGGTCCAGATGATGAAGATGTCATCAATGTAGCGTAGATAGAGGAGGGGCGTGAGTGAACGAGATTTGAGGAAGCGTTGTTCCAGGTCAGCCATAAAGATGTTGGCATACTGTGGGGCCATGCGGGTGCCCATAGCGGTGCCACTGGTCTGGAGGTATGTATTGTCACCAAATTTGAAATAATTGTGTGTGAGGATAAAGTCACAGAGCTCAGCAACCACTTGTGCTGTGGCATCATCAGGGATACTATTCCTGACAGCATGTATTCCATCTTTGTGTGGGATGTTTGTGTAGAGAGCCTCTACATCCATGGTGGCTAGGATGGTGTTTTCTGGAAGGTCACCAATGCATTGTAGTTTTCTCAGGAAGTCGGTGGTGTCACGGAGATAGCTGGGAGTGCTGGTGGCGTAGGGTCTGAGTACAGTGTCCACATATCCAGACAGCCCTTCAGTGAGAGTGCCAATACCCGAGATGATGGGGCGTCCAGGATTTCCAGGTTTGTGGATCTTGGGTAAAAGATAGAATAGCCCTGGTCGGGGTTCTAAGGGTATGTTATTTTGTTCCTGTGTTAGTGTAGGGAGTGTCCTGAGTAGACGGTGCAGTTTCTTAGTATATTCTTCAGTGGGATCTGAGGGAAGTGGCCTGTAGAAATTGGTGTTGGAGAGTTGTCTGGTAGCCTCCTTTTGGTAGTCAGACCTGTCCATGATGACAACAGCACTTCCTTTATCAGCCTCTTTGATTATGATGTCAAGGTTGTTTCTGAGGCTGTGGATAGCATTGCGTTCTGCTCGACTTAGGTTGTGAGGCAGGCGATGTTGTTTTTCCACAATTTCTGCCTGTGCACGTCGGCGGAAGCATTCTATGTATAAGTCCAGACTGTCATTTCGACCCTCAGGGGGAGTCCATGTGGAGTTCTTCTTCTTGTGCTGCTGGTGGGATGGTGTCTGTGTATCAGTGCGCTGTTCTATGTAGTCTTGAAAGTATTCTTTGAGTCGGAGACAGTGAAAGTAGGCTTCCAGATCACCTCAGAATTGTATCATGTTAGTGGGGGTGCTGGGGCAGAATGAGAGTCCTCGAGATAAGACAGACTCTTCTGCCGGGCTGAGTATGTAGCTGGATAGATTGACGATACTGCTGGGTGAGTTAGGGGTACCACTGCTATGGCCTCATGTGGCAGGCAGGATTTTAGATAGCTTGCAGTCCTTTTTCTTCTGTAGAGAGGTGAAGTGTGTAATATAGATCTCCTGTCTTATTTTAGTAAAGTCTGTTTGTGTGGAGGGTTGGTTGTTTATCAAGGTCTCCAGGTTGGAAAGCAGCAAAAAACCTTCAAGTCCAGACTGCAAAGAGAGACTGCAGAGCTGCAATTCATTTGCAAATTTGACACAATCAATTTGGGACTGAATAGAGATTTTGAATGGCTAGCTAACTACAAAAGCAGCTTCTCTTCTCTCACTATTCACACCTCCAGTTCAGCTGCTAGAGGAACACCTCACCCTCCCTGATCAGAGATAACAAGCTGGTTCAGCCTGATTGGACTAACCTTGTTATCTCCCACCTGGTTCTTGCCTACCTATTTATACCTGCCCCTGGATACTTCCACTGCATGCATCCGACGAAGTGGGTATTAGCCCACGAAAGCTCATGCTCTGAAAAAATTTCAGTTAGTCTTTAAGGTGCCACAGGACTCTTTGTCACTACAGGAATAATTGTGACTTTGTATGGTTGTTGTGAACATTAATTTATATTTCTCAAGCAATTTGTGATAATCAGATGAATGGTGCTATGTAAGTACCAAAGAATGAAGATGGGCACATTTTATGTATGTAGAATAATGTTATAGAAATGGTAAAATTATTATCAGGTACTGAGCTGCATACCTGGTTACTTGTCTTAACAGCCTGTCAGTCCTTGTTTGGTGCTTGTTGCTATAAACTGCCTTTCATTTTATATTGTAACCTGTCTGCACTGTCTTCTATAAGTAATTGGAACCTTTAGATACCTCTGGTACCACCATTAGTTACTTAGTTCCTTTAAATTAGAGAGTGAATTAATTGTGAAATGTCTGGTTTGGGAGCATTGGCAGAAGGTTGAGGGAAGTCACACAAACATCTTGAAAGTGGGACCAAAGACAAGTGTATTGTAGGACTAATTCACCCCTGAGTTACTCTACTTGTATGCTGGTGTAAATCCACTGAAGTCAAAGGAATTAAACCAGCATAAAATTGGAGTTATGTGGTGTGAATCAGTTTCCATATATTTATTAACTGATTAAGCAAATTAAGGAACATATTTCAAGGAAATCTACTTACCCTAGCTGAGAGATTAGTGATAGAACAGAGCTATGGATCAGATGGCTTTGAGGAGAGTGGAATTTACCAACATTATTTTTAGAAGTGACCCTTTCTTGCTGTGAAATTCTTTCCAAACTCGAATTCAGCTTGACACTTTCCTTTAGCCCAATAGAGTGGAATCCAGTTAATGAAGTAATTTGATTCAGGCTGCAGTTACTTCCAAGATGGTTCCTTCAGTTTCTTCTCTCCAATGCACTTACCAAAACCAGAATCAGTGTATTATTCAGGGGGCAAACAGGATGGTGGTGAATGTGTTTAAAGCTGGAAAGTGTATTTTAAGTATAAAAATAGTTGAGGGAGCCACTTTCAGGTTTATGACTAGATCAAAACCTCGTAACTGGGATGTGAACAGAAAAGGGGCTCCAGCCAACTATTCCTTTCAGAACAGCCAAGTGACACTCAGGCTGGGCAGTTTCCATAATGACATTTGGTTGTTTGTTCGGGCTTCTTGTCTCCAGTCTGCTAGGATACAGGGTTTTTCTGGGCCACAGAACTCCTTTCTTTCTTGAGTTTTTCTCTCACCTCGATCAGTGTCCAACTCTTCCTCCTGCAAATGAGCTGCTGCCACTTGCTGTTTCCCAGCAGTTCTCCAGACACCACTGCCAGTGACTGTAATATCTGTACCAAGTGTTAGATAGTGGCTCCATTTTTCTCCATAGCGAAGCTCAGGCTTCCATCTCTGAAGCATTTCAGCCTTTAGGTCAGGGATCGGCAACCAAAGGTGGCACGTGAGCTAATTTTCAGTGGCACTCACACTGCCCAAATCCTGGCAACCGGGGCAGAGGGCTCTGCATTGTAATTTAATTTTAAATGAAGCTTCTTAAACGTTTTAAAAACCTTATTTACTTTACGTACAACAATAGTTTAGTTATATGTTATACACCTATAGAAACCTTAAAATATATTACTGGCACACGAAACCTTATATATATATTATACACTTATAGAAACCTTAAAATATATTACTGGCACACGAAACCTTAAATTAGAGTGAATAAATGAAGACTTGGCACTTCTGAAAAGTTGCTGACCCCTGCTGTAGGTGGTCAACTGCGGACTGCAGTGTATTCTCCAACAAAAAGTCCTTTAACCCCAAAAGCCAGTCTTCTTTATTTTCAAAATATTTTTTCAGTTGTGTTCTTCATTCTCCAGTTTCAGATCTTTGTTTAGAAAATTGATCTATTTTCCTACTGCACAAACAAATGCTTCAGCCTGTCTGAATCTTCTAGATGCAATGTATTATTTCACATATTACAGTATTGCCATTTCCATGTATTGTGTAAATTCTGGCAAACATATTCTCTTCATTTTCTGAACTTTCACATTTGTTTTGATTATTTTCTGGTATAAATATTTTCATGATCTCATCACTCTGGGAGGCTTGTATATAAATAGCACAAGAGTACCTAATCTATGACAATGTTTAAGCTTAGCAATTTATCTCTTTTCCTTTTTCTGTTTGAGTGCCACTTATTTATCTTCTACAACTTTATCTCTAATAGCTCCAGTAATCTTCTAATTGCACACTTTCTACATTATAGCACCCAGATAGCCATTCAATAATCCCTTGAACCCGCTCAAACATTTGGAGCACTTACCATGACTGACAGGGCACGTAAAAGTGCATTCTGCAGTTCTTGTTCTTTTTCAGATACTCCTACTTTGCAGCCCGCCCTAAAACACCTACGGTTCCAATATATTCTAGTCGGTGATATCACTCTTTCCAGATTTCCAATCAGTCACTTAATTTTGCATGTTCAACTTCAATTCAGGATTATGAATTTTGGTGATATCAGGGAAATATAGAAATGGGACTTTTATTTATAACCACATTTGGGAAAATTTGGGAAAATCAACTTGAAATTTAGATTAATTTACAAGTACTTTATGATTGAGAGTGGAGGTTGAAGTCAATTACACAGTGAAGGCAGACTTTAGAGTTTGAGGTAGGAATGCAAGTATGTGCATTTGGTTGTTTGTCCTGTATATAATTGTGTATTTATTTATGTATGTATTTACTTAAATGTAATCAGAAAGTGAAATTCAACCCCGGGAAGAGGATTAGCATATTATCTATGCGCTTCAGCCTCACTTAAACTCTGGTTAGAAGAAGGTACATAAAACTTTGCGTGCCTTGTGAATTTCACCCAGTATGCACACAGTAAATTCTACTGTCTTTTAAGTATCAGAAGATGAGTTTGTGTGTAGTCTTGTTTTTTTGTGTCACTATTATGGGATAGAGCAAACAGTGAAATACACAAACCTTTTTTGGCTATTACAACAAATACTTAAGTTACTTCAGACTGAAGAAATGCTAATGACATTTTGCAGTTATATTTAAGCAAATGGTGGTTAGGTTTTTGATGGTGGACTGTAATATGCACCATGATATTTCTTAATTTATTAGTTTCTATGCTGCCACTCCTTTATGTTGGCAGTAACTACTCTAAAAGGAAAATGAGTTGGTTGGAAGTACAAGTCCTGAGCAATTTCAGATCTACAAGCTCCCTGAGGCGAAATAATTATTGCCTTCCAGCGCGGTATCCAATAGAAATTCGATGCTAGCCACACTGCTAGCCACACTTGATTTTGATTTTGAATTTTTTTGATTAACCACATTATAAAAAAGCCACATGCATTAGCCACAATTCAATAGCCTATTAGCCACATGTGGCTAGTGGCAAACATATTGGACACTGCTGCCTTAGAGGATCTTACTGTTGTCCTCATCTTTAGGAATTATGTACACATTAAACATGGGTAGATTGCTACAGGTATATATAATTGCTTGCATTGCAGCTAACTTACTGGTGTTGATTTCACAGAAGACTGAAATTTCTGCCTCAGTATTTTTAGTACATTTAAGGCTTAATATCTTTACCCTTGATACAAAGTGGGCTCTTTGAATTGTGATAATATGGGACAATATATATATTCCATATATAACATGGGACAATATATTTATATTATATTGTATTTGGGCAGAGAACCATAATGATTATAAGGAAAGATCAGACATGCTCTGGTGTCATATTAAAAAGATGGATGAACTTTCTGTGAGACTTCAGCCTTACTTCTAAATTTACACTCCTGTACCTTATGAACAATCATTTGCGCTTGCAATTTTTCTTGAATTTCAGCATCTAACAGCTGAATTTACAGGCACTTGATATGCAAGCAATGATATGCTGAAATCCTATTTAGCTGTGCTCACAAATTATTTTTTATGAACCATTACAGATGCAATTTTAGAAGACATTTAAAAAAATGTAGCCCATACCATGAATATATATCTATATAACATTCAATATATGCAATAAAATAATACTTAGCACTTATATAAAATATTTGGATCAATAGATCTCAAACTGCTGAATAGTGATAACTAAGCATTACTATTCCAATTTTAAAGCTGGAGGAATTGAGTCATACAGAAGTTAAATGACTTCTCTAAGACCCCACAATGAGTCAGTGGCAGAAATGGAAGTAGAACCCCTGGCATCTGACTGTCTAAAATCTTATGAACTTGACCACTGCCTCAAAAAATGTGCTGATATAGTTCAATAGAAGTTCTTTAATTAATGGGAGATACACATCTGCAGACAGAAATTTGGTCCTGTGTTATACTTTAATACCACATTATATGAATAGATGCACAGAGTCCAAGACCAGAAGATACCATTGTGATTATGTGGTCTGATTTCTCGTACAACCTATAGGCCATAGAACTTTCCCCAAAATAATTGCAAGAACATTTCTGTTTAAAAAAGTCCAATGTTGATTTTTTTAAAAATGTCAGTGATGAAGAATCTATCATGACCGAAGATAAATTGTTCCCTTACTGTTAAAAATGTACACCTCATTTCCAGTCTAAATTTGTCTAGATTCAACTTTCAGCCATTGGATTGCGTTATACTTTTGTCTCTGAATAATTGAATAATACAATATATACCAAATTCAGGGAACTCAAAAGTTAGTCACAACCTGCACTGACATACACCTTGTGCTAACTCATTGACTTTACTAGGCTGCACAGCAACAAAAAAATTGCTTCGGCATGTATTGTATGGTAATAAAGCCTGTCCTTGCTCCCACCGACGTCATTGAGAGTGCTGCCAGTTAATTCCACATGACAGCGCTGGGTTCATAAATAATAATAATATTTGAGAGATGAGCCATAATCAAAACTCCATAAACAAATTTCAGATCCAAAGCTAGGCTTAGATCTGAGTTTGCAACCTTGAAATCTATCTGAGAAGTGGACTGCATCAGAACACCAACCCTGAACACCTGAAACTTTGGAAAAGTTTAAACTCCAAGTTCAAGAACATTTAGATTTGGACCTCTCTGTAATAAAGATCCAACCGACTTGGACCAGGATTCAGAGTTTGAAATTGCTAGAATTTAAGTATTTATTTAACATGCGAATTAAAAGACTAAAATCATCTGATTTAATACTTTGGTTGACTTTCAGTCGATCTTCTCCCCTGTTTCCACTAATGCCTTCTTCCTCCTAGTTACAAATTTACTGAATCAGTGCTTAAAAATGTACTCTTGAAAATTACACTTTTGGCCATGCTTAAATCAAAATTCTAATCCCTTAACTCTCTTAATTAAATACATGGAACTTTAAATTTATGTAAGTATTTTACATGGAAGTGTATATTTTGATCCATATTCTTTGACTGAATATTTGATTATAGCTATTTTTGTCACATAACCAGGAATAAAAATTACAATCATGAAAAGATGTCTATCACAATTTAAACGATTAAATATTTAATTAAGAACACAAGTTTACGGAAACAAAATTTAAATGTGGCCATAAGGAAAGTTCAAGGACTTCAAATACTTTTTTAAAAATAAGTTACAGTATCATGGCTTTAAAAAAAGATTTTAAAACAAATTAGTTTTGGGATAGTTTTCTCCAGGAAAAGCCTGTTTTAAGATTGTTTCATTAATTAAGCATCTTGATTTTTAAAAATAGTATACTTAAACAGCAATAAACAAATTGCTGATAAATTACATAGTAAAAATATTCTAGTAACTAGAGAAAAGTTGAAGAAAAAATAGAATAGCGATAAGTAATAACACAGACGTCATCTTCATGCCCTCTGTCTGTCTCTGAGTCAGAAAAGCACTTCAGCACACGCTGAGCCTTAAACATGTAGTTAAATCCAGCCATATTCAGCAAAGCTCTTAAATGTTTGCTCAACTTTTACCATGTAATTTAGTTTCATTGAAAGCAATGGGCCTTAAGAATGTGCTTCAGTGATTTGGGCAAATAAGGCTTCTCGTATGCCACTGGTCTTGTTCTTCTCCCTTCTCCTTTCTATCATTCACTGTACGGCTGAGTTCCTTTTCTTCACCCTTTGATATCACATTTATAAATCCGTGGTCTCATTCTGAATTAGAGATGGGCCTGAACCAAAACCTCAATCAAATACTCTTGAACTTTGCAGGAGTTTGGATCTTAACTTTACAGTTCAAGGCCTGTTTCTATTTCAACATGATATTTTATTTCATCAGCTGCATTGAGTGAAGACTCAGTTTCATGGCAAGACTAACAGTTACTTTCTGGATTACTTTGTAGAAGGAGCCATCCAGCAACAGAGTCATAGAGTTTAAGGCCAGAAGGAGCCACTAGATCATCTAGTCTGAAATCCTGCATATCACAGGCCACCAGCACCAGCCAGCCTCTGCACAATGGATCCAAAAGCTGAAATTAGACTAAAGTATGACAGCTCCCAGGAGACTAGACTATTATGTACCATTGGCAGAGAATAGAAGGGACCAAGGTGCACTAGTGTCTGAGGCACCTGCAATGGCAAGGAAATGATTAAAGAAGATATATCCAGATAATCTGGGCAAGTGGCGTGCACCCACATGCTTCAGAGGAAGATGGAAAAACCCACAAGGTCACTGCCCATCTGAGCTGGGGGAGAATTCCTTTCTGACATGGTGATCAGTTAGAGTGACCCTGAGCATGTGAGCAAGAACCAGTCAGCCAAGAACCTGAAAGGGAGAATGCTCAGTACCACCTCAAAGCCTTGCCCCCCGCCCTTCCAATGTTCTATCTCCAGCCATGGCCATCCCTGATGCTTCAGTGGAAGGAAATAAAAAAAATAATCATAAGTGCTGGAACTAGGGGTGCTGGGGGTGCTGCCGCACCCCCTGCCTTGAAGTGGTTTTCATTATATACAGGGTTTATAGTTTGGTTAAATGTCTCTCAGCACCCCCACTATAAAAATTGTTCCAGCATCCAAATAATAATAATAAATAATAAATAAATAAAAAACACACCAGAAGACACTGAGAGGAAACAGCCTGCAGATGGCTGGCTGAATGGTCAAAAACTTGTGGGTTCGAGGGGCATGTTCACTCAGAGTTGAAGGATTATTGTTAGAGTCGGGGGCCAGAACCTCGTGTCAGTACTTCAAAGGAACTATGCCTATTTAAACCATTTACACTAACAAGCCAGGTCTTGATTCTTCTCTCTCTCATATCATTTTTACACTAGTTTAACACCATAGACTTCAGCTGTGTTACTTCTGATCTGTATTAGTGCAAGTGAAAAGAGAGTCAGTCCTGGTCCTGAGGTACTGTTGTGTTACCTTAGTTTCACATCAGTGTAACTCCATTTAAATCAGTGGAGTTATACCAGTGCAAACTAGACTATTGCAATGGTGAATCAAGCCCCATTGAGAGTCTTGATTTTCCTTGACAAGTAACTTTGTGAAATCCAGATGCCAGTTCATATTTCAATTTATCTTAAAATGTATTATCTTTAATTAAACCTCCCTAGAAAAAAGGTAATGTCTCTTCCTTCATAAACAATCTTTGCAATGTTCATATTAGTTTCTATCTTATTTTCCCAGTGTTTGCTTCTTTCTGAATAATTTATCTTTCAGTGTTAATGAAATTTCCCCTACCCCTTGTAGTTGGACTTGCATGCAAATTTCATTTTCAGTGTTATAAATATAATTTGATGGGTTTTATTATATTTGGAAAAGTCAGGAATTCTAATTGAACTAATGTGAAATCAAAGACTTTGGTGTGTGACCTCACCAGGTTCTCAGCTTTGATAACCTCAGAAGTTTAGACTTCTAGATTCAATTGTGAATCTACGTTATGGAATGTTAAGGGATGATTCAGGCAATCTGACTAATATGTCAGGCATTAATTCTCTAGACATATCCCAGACATATAATCCACATGCTTACTTCCATATACACCCACTGAGATTGTATCACTGAAAAAATGCATTCGTACCTATGTTTTATCCTGTTTATCTTTAATACATATTTATAAAGTCTCCCTGGTTAGCTCTTGGGAGTTGTTTGGGTGATACCAAGCATTAGAAACTGCTTATGAGCCATTCTTGGAATTGCCATGACTGCAAAGAAGTGCACTTTATAACTCCTGAAAAACAGAGTGAGGAGGAGGTATTAAAGTATTTAAAAGCCTGTGTGTAGTGGCTGCGAACAAAGCAAAGAGCCTCTGTCCTTTATAATAGTAATAACCACCTGGGTGCAGGATATTTACAGGGGCTTACTAACCAGAGAAAGCGAACAGACCTCAGAGTGCCTCCACACATAATTACATTGTAGCTAGTCATAACTTCCCAGGAAATGACCTGTGATCAGGTAGTTATTGCTTAATTGCAATTTCCTCAGATTCAGTTGTGTTCATCTGGATTTTATATGGCCAGTTCTGAGTCATTCCTCCTCATTCGAAAAAGTTGGGAGACTGTATGCTTGTTATTTGTTGACAGAATATAAAAAGTGTAAGACATTTATGGTTAGTGGTTTATATACAGGACTAGCCATCAGGTATTCCTGAGTTCTGATATCATCTCTGACCCTTACTAGTTGTGAAGCCTGGATGTCGTCAGTGATGGAGATGAATGTCCCTGAGAACCAAAAGTAGTGGAATGTGTTGATCCCATTTGCATCAACTCTCTGTTCTCCAAAACTACTTTTGGAAGAGAAGGCCAGGATTCCACAGCAGGGGAACCTTTCCTATAAATGAGTCAGTCTATACAGCTCAGACCGCCACATGGGTAATTTGTGCTGGACAGAGACTTTCTGAGACTGCTGGCCCAGAAAGGTAGGTTGGGTTGAAGACCTGTTCAAAATCAGGCCAGTCAACTCTAAATTAAATGTATATTTCAGGATCTTGGCTTTTTAAATGGTTTTAAAATATTTTTTCCACTTTGGGCAAGATGTTTTCTTTCCCAATGGATATAGGTCCTGAGAAGGGGCACTCAATCAGAGTCTTAGAACGTTTATGTGACCAAAAGAAGGAATGGAATGAATGATGATTTCATCTTCTCTTATTTTTTCCACGAAAGGCTTTTGAGTTATCGATGATGATTTATGAAGACAGCTTTGCCTTCTTTTCAGGCAGGTGTTAATGAAAATGATTTTTATGATGGTGCTTGGTGTGCAGGAAGAAATGACCCATACCAATGGATTGAAGTAGATGCTCGAAGGCTAACAAAGTTCACTGGCATTATCACACAAGGAAGAAACTCTCTCTGGTTGTAAGTACATGCTCATTTTGCTGTCTATAATTCTAAAGTTTGGATCTAAGTTTGTTCATTTTTTCTCAAGAAAGAAAGGGAAAAAGAAGAGATCACGGGACATGTTAATAGTGAGAGCAAGCAATTAAACAAAAAAAAGATAAAATGCATGTTTTTACAGTATTGTGTATATGGAAATCAAATCTGAAGGTAGAAAATTACCACACCCTTAAACTACACATGTCAAGAAAGCAGGACAACACACTTTGATAACACTCATCATTACCACTTAAGTGATGAGCAAATGATGATAGTGAGATAATGTCCTCAGTGATGGAGATGAATGTCCCTGAGAACATACCCAAATATGATTATCTAAACCAGTGTGCAATTTGCTGATACTAAGTTTCCTGTCTGTTTTCCAATATTTAACAATTATCTATTTTTCATTCATACTGGACATTAATATCTAATCCCTGAGATTTACTAGTACATCAGCAATCACCAATTAATTGTTACTTTGTCGTCACATAAATTGTCAACATTTTCAATAATATTTAGTTGCACATCACCTCCTTTCAAAAGGAAAATAATCTGAAGATATTACAACAAAACATGATATACATTTTGATCAGAGCTCCAGCATCTGCTGTTGCACTGTGTGTGTGTTGGAGTCCATGGGGTTGAGGTGTGGCCAGTAAGCTTGCCTTATTCTACAATTTCTCCAAGGACCATCCTGCCAGAAAAGGGACAACTCTGCCTCTCTCCTTGGAGAATGTGGCCTATGTACTACCCCATTCTGCAACAGCAGAACCCAGAAACTCAGGTACTGGGCCAACCTTGTGCTGTCCCTTGTAAATACTGAAAGTATTCTGGAGCTCCATGTCTGGCACCAGGATGAGGGATCTGAGTATGAATCTCACACAGTTAGTGTTTTGCATGTGCAGATATCTGTTTTACACATATAATTGCACATTTTGTGGGAAGAATAAACTCTTCATGACCAGGCTCCTTGTTAAAATATAGAGCTTAAGCACCTGCAGTATTTTTGAAAATTCATCTTATGTCTATCATTCAGATTGTCTCTGCATTGGACAGATTACTCTAACAAAAGGCTGATGTATCATGTGGGACTTTTACCTCCCCAGTTGACATAAAAGCGTAAAATCACTGGAAGAGTTGACGAGACTGCATATAATTACACAGAGAACTGGGCTGAGACTCAGCAGGGCTGGGTTCTATTCCAGACTCTGCTACTGGCCTGATGGCAGACCCTGGACAACTCATTTCACTTCAGTGTGTCTCTGCGTCCCCATTTATAAAATGGGGATACTGATACTGACCTCCTTTGTGAAGAGCTAGGTGGAATTTTTATTATCTATTACCCAGCCTGGCCCCACTCATGAACAACAGAGCAAACGCTGCACATACTTAGTGAAAGCATTAATTAGAAAGGGAAATCTATCCGCTCTACTCCTCTCTCTGCTACAGATTTCCAGGTGCTCACCTACTCCCCGCTGGTAGCCACAATTGGGTCCAATGAAGCTGTACACAGGGCAAAAAAAGGGAGAATATATTTGAATTTTCTTTAAATGCTCCTTTCTCTGTGTCTCATCCTGATTAACACTGATGCTAGTGACATCAAAAGTGCCTCCACTGAAGTTGATGGAGTTACCCCACTATAAAACCAATAAGAATTAAGCCCTACAAGTACCAGGTTCTTTTAAGGGAGGTAAGCAGGAGGTGACTATCAGTATATAGTTTGCCTCTTCATCATGCAATATTAATTCAAATCCCCCTTCGACCTCTCTCTGCATTATTCAAGCACGTAATCCCATTGGTACTATTGCTGCTACTTCAGTGAGTAGGGGGTTGCAGCATTTAACAAGATCTGTATCCTGTACTATAAAAGATGTATTAGAAAAACAATCACTTTGGTAAAAACAAACTTTCCCTTTTTTATACAGTAATTTCTAGTATTGATTTTCTTTTTCACATGGGTGTGGGAGTGGGAGCCTTTGACAATGAGTTTGCTATAGTTGTTCCTCATTGTTCTGTGATAGATAGGTAATTACTGTAGCAAAGGATCAGTCATCTCCTGTATTTATATATTAGGCATCTCCTGTGCCAGCTATCATTTATACCAGCACATAACGTCTTTGTCTTGTCATGTTGCTGGTTTTTAGGTCGGTATGTTACACAGTTTGGAGCAGGGCACGAGGTCCTATTTACATTTGACACACGTCGACTTCTTGTTTTTTAAACTTCTGAACAAGATGCCTGATCCTGTCCTCATTACAGTCAATGACTAAAACTCTCACTGACTCTCAGGAGGAACAAGGTGCAATTTCCTTCTTTTCGTGGCCCCATGCATCTGCACAGTATCTGTCTCAGACATTCAGGCCCAGCTCAAAATCCAACCCTTCTTGAGTAATGACAATGTGCACACTTTAAAATAGCCCCTGGGGCCTGATCCTGTTTTACTAAACTGCCAAACCTTTATTGCCTGCCACAGGAACAGGATCAGGTTTGTGATTGTAACATTTAGTTCTGCTATTTGATTTGGTTAAACTCTGCTCTTTAATCTCCTATCTCAGAGATGGTTTAAAAGCAGAGATTCCATGTTAAGTTTAAGAGGGCTGATAAATGAATCTGGAGTGACAAGATTTTAAAACACTACAGGAAAAATGATAACGTTTACTGCAATGGGTGTTTAACTTTTGCTGTCAGCCTTCCTAACTTACGGTGTGTGTGTGTTTGCATTTTAGAGATACAGTCTGTCAGTTTGAAGCTTTATCTGGGCACATGCTTTTATGCTTTTCAGAAAAACGCAATACATTTTAAATTACCTAAAAGAGATGGTATAAATCTTCGTGCAGATGAATGTGCATCTGCTATGTCATGCAAGTTTATCTGAAAGCTGAACTATTACTGAATGATGATTTCAGTACTGGGTTTCTTGGTGTATATTTTTTTCTTGAAGAAAAGATTATGTTGTTGCTAGCTATCATTTATTCAGCACAAATGTGTGTGACACCACAGAGTGAAAGTATGAAGGGTGGTACTAGCTCTTAAAGGCTTAGCTTCAGAATATGTGACTGATTAGGAGTGATGACAGACAAGTGGGGTTTAAGGAGAGGAAGGATAAAAGTGCTCTTTTAATCTGACTATAGATGTCACCATCTGTACTTCTGGCTGCTGAACTCTATTGTGAAAATTTGGCCCAAAGTGATGTCAGGTTTTGTTTTAAAATATATTTATTGTTTCTAGTTGACTGTGCCCTTTAATGTGGTCTACTTTCCTTCCTTCTTTCCTTCCTTCCTTCCTTCCTTCTCATTTGGTCAAACAAGTAAGAATGGTAAGAAGGGAATAGGGAAATGGGGGAGGGGGGCTAATGAAGAGTTAATAGGGGGAAAGAGGAGAGGGATAGAAAAGGGAGGTTAAAAATAGAGATGGTGAGGGAGAAATATATGATGGATGATGGATGTAGGGGCATGAGGTAGGTCAGCAAGAGAAGCAGATGTTAGAGTCCAAAAGGAGAAAGTCTAGTCTGGGATATCAGGAGGTAAAAGTTCTCTTTTCTGCTGCCTGCATTAATGGCTGTAGGACTTCAGGTGGTTTAAAGGCCTTTTATTGGCTACCCTAGTAGCTACTTCTGGCAGGGTGATGGTCCTCATTGTGCTTTGGGTGGGCTGTGTGGCCTGTTGTCCCAGAGTGGCTGCTCACTGGTCTGATGGAGATAAGAGGGAAGGGGATTCATAGACCTGGCTTTCTCCCCTGATTCCTTGCTTCTGTTGATGGAGCAGGCAGCCAAAGTGACTGTTTATGGCCCAAAGGTCTATATAAGAAGATGCCCTCGTATCACCTGAGGTATTGTCCCATTTTTAATTTAAAAAAAAAAGACATGAAGAATATTCCATATTCAAATGAGAAGATATGTTGGCAAAGAGAGCCAGGGATTACCCATCCGCTGAGTTATGCTCTGTTAAAGGAAAAGATAGCCAAGCTTGCTAGCCAGTGGAAGACTTGATTCAAAAGTTGGAGAGTTTACCACTGAGAAAAAAAAATCAAGACACCAAAATATACTAGCTCCAGGAGAAGCTACGGGTTATCATTGGGTCAAGGAATTGATAAGATCAAGTTTAGTTATTGCTCTGTGTTGTTGGAAATAAAATTCAAATACTGGACTTTTCCTCCCCTCCCCCGCTTTACACAGGAATAGAAGTCTGAAATCTCTCTAGAAATGCCATGTTTCGAGGGTCTGGGCTGTCCTGTTACAGTAATAAAGAATCACAGAAGATGTCACTTTGTTTTAACACTGAACATGGAACTTAATTTATTTTCTTGCTGTAATAAACTCCAAAGCTACTCTCCCGGCTTCACTGTAGAGCTTCTGCCTAAGTTAGAGTCTGCTATAGATTTAAAGAAACAGTACACGTACCCTAGTGTGACCAGACAGCAAGTGTGAAAAATCAGGGGTAGGGGGTAATAGGCACCTGTATAAGATAAAGTCCCAAATATCAGGACTGTCCCTATAAAATTAGGACATCGAGTCACCCTAACTGATCCTCAAAAGCAAAGGGCATGTGCAGAGGGCCATCTCCACACCCCATGGTGTGTGGCAGCACAGAGGTCTTTGCCACTGACTGAAGAGCAGAGATATTGGTGGGGATGGGGAAGGACGGGAGCATGGCAATGGGCCTATTCATAGCATGATTCAAAAGCTTGTGTAGTTAATGGCAGCAGCTTCTCATCCTTTATACCCAGTAAGGGCAGCTGAACCCTGGATTCACTGTTGATCCAGTCCATACAAAGAGTTCCTTGGGATAAAGCCCTTTTAGTTTGTTTATGGAAACAGTTTTGTCCATGGAAACAGGTTTTGGCCTTGAGGGCATATCATGGAGAACATTCAAGTTCATTCTCCTTCAGGGAAACACAATGGATGAAGTGAAGAGCATGCTGGGAAACTTACTGGGTGGAATATGAAAAGCATTGCTGTGTCTCATTTATTGCATCATCACAACCCAATGCATTCTATTCCTATAAACATCAGCAGTGTTATTTGAACCACAAAATGTCTGGGAATCAGGTCACCATTCAATGTACCTGTCTTGTGAGTCCCATCCTGCTGCAAGTTCCTTGCACACACTGACTCACCTGGAGGTCCTACTCCCTGTATCACCATGTCTGAAGTGACAGATCAGTGGCAGCAACTGTTGAGGCTTTTCCCAAGAAACTGTAGAGAAACTTACAAAATCCAAACAACAAAAGAGAAGAAATGAAGGGATGGGAAGAAGGGGAGGAAGAGAGAAATCAAAGGAAATCAGGAGAGGAGGAATGAGTACTGTTTGGGGGAAGCTGGAGAGAGTTTAAATACTGTTCCAGAAGTGCAAGGAAGTAAAAATTAGAGAAATAGACTCAACCTGAGAAAGAGACAATGACACTAAGGAACAACTCACTCTAAATAAGGGTGACAAAAGGTCAAGAAATGAGGGAAGGAAGGGAGAGAATGAGGAATATGAAAAGGAATGCAATGTGAGATTGGGATAAACCGAAGGTGGAATGGGACAAAAGAAAAGGAGAAAAGAGAAACAAGACATATGGAGAGAAGCAAAGACAACAGGTGAGAAGGGAAGAGAGAGAGAAGAGACAACAGAAAGGAGAGAATAGGCTGCCAGAAGGAGGTATCAAAATCACTAGCACTAACCACACCCCTTCTCTTGACCAGAAGGAAATTGCCATGAATTACTCCACCTCAGTTATTCCCATTGCAATCTGTCATCTTGTTCATGCCTCCCCTCCATCTCTGACTGTGGAAATTTTTCATTCTTCCCAGCAGCTGGTGAACACTTGTTTCTAAGCTCAAACATGAAAACAGCAGAGAAAGGCCAATATGGAGCAGCAATAAGTAATTCATTCATCATTCTTATTGCCTTCAGAAGAGAGAAATCATTTTAACTCCATAGACCAAATTCTGCACTCAGTTATATACAGAAGTCACTTGGAATTCCAACCTTTTATAACAGAAGCAAAATGGGATCCTTAGAGGAGATTTCATAGATTTTGATGAGTCCTCTTCCTTTAGTGGATTCAGTGAACAGAGTTGTTTAGATGCTGCAGGCTTTGTTAGGAAGTGTGAAGCCATATGAAAATTGCCTGGCTTAATTCATCATCATCAACTCTAAAAACTACTGAAGTTTCTTAAAACTTTTGCAAAAGTTTGCAAACTTCCGAAGCAAAGCTGGGTCCAGCTGCAAGGGAAACTAGCTGGTTTCTGATTTCATACTGAAGTGGTGTGAAACCCAAAAGGGTAGCAAATGTGGGTTGAGATCTATGCAAAGCACCAGTGTGGTAGTGGATAGAATGCCAGCCCTTTCTGGGTTGTTGAGTAGGACTATGTCCTAGGGAGTAATGAATTTGAAGAGCAACTTCATTGTTTCAGCATGAATACCAGCTGATTAAGAGCGAGACATTAACAAGGGCTCTTAGCAAAGCCATTTTGCCTGCCTTCTCAGACAAAAGAAAGTTGTCAGGGTGACTCAACCTTTTAGAAAGGGATGTTGTGTCCTCTCCTGAGAAATGGATGATATTAGCTGATGGGATTTATCTGGGATACAGGGAGTTCATGGCTGAGTATTCTTGGAAGAATGTGTAATGAGTCATTACTGCCAAGATACCTTTGTGTTTTATGATCCATGCATTTTACACAATGGTCCAACCCTATTCTAAGTGGGGCTCCATAAGCTTTCTTCTGAAAACGTGCAGAATGTTTTTGGAGAAATTACATGAAGATATTTAAAACATGCACTTTTCTGGCAGACGAGAAGTAAATGTGAATTGCTGCTAGTTTCCAAGTTACTATCTAAATGCCTTAGGGAGGTCTGTCTCTCATTGCCCAAACAATTTGTAGATAATTTAGCACATCTTTTGTACTGGGAATAGAAAAACATGTCTAAATAGAAGTGGGAAGTCCAAGAACTGTCTTCGGGCTTGAATCTGCTGAAGTTAATGGCAAAACTCCCATTCTCTTCAGTGGAAGCAGGAGTGAACCTGTGAACATCATTCATTTTAAACATCAGGTATTGCCAGGATAATTCCTTTCCTGTCATATTAACGGCCTGCAGATTTAAAAAAGAAACAACATACTTCAAAAACTATTAGCTCAGAAGAGCTTTAAAGACTAACTTATTTTGCATCTGCTTTTGTGTTGAGTGGTTTTGGTTTTTACTTTTTTTTTTATCTGGGTATTTTACTGTATTTTCAACTTGATGTGGCAGGGTAGTGATTGTGAATTTTGGCTTTGTAACAATATATAGCCCTTTATACTGTACATACAGATTATGAAGTGTTTGAGGATCCTTTTTGCTTGGTTTTGCTAAGCCCATGGTAACTTTCCCAGGCTGGCAGTCAGAAAAAGCCTCTTCTGATTTGTAAACTGTGCAGATTTGAGGCCAGGCCATTGGGCCCCCATTCTATCTGCTGATGTAGCCTCTTAATACCACTCTGCCAGTGTAAAGGAACCAGAAGGGAGGCATAGACAGTCTCCCATATTTTAGTGAGATTCTGCAGCTGGTGTAGGGATGGTGGAATGACTCTGTTGTCCCCAAGCTTTATCCCTATCATTGCAGGAGGATTGGTGATGTGTCAGAGGGAAGTGTTACCTCTTACAAACTCTCTCAGTAACCGACTGTATAGTCACCGATCTGGTATGAGTTCACTCAAATGCTGGGTCCCACAGGTGTACAAGCCAGCAGGATCTCATTAGAGTCTAGTCACTGATTCTTGCTCTGATACTTTTGGGTATACTACCAGGCTCAGACCTCTCCCCTGACCCTCTTCTGTGGGATGTGGAATGCTTCCTAGACCCCGGAACTGGTGTATCAGACCTTTCAGGCCATCCAGTCACTTACAAATATTCCCTTGCCGTTTCATCTACACTCTCTGGGCTTCCCAGTTTAATCCTTTGAAGGACAATGTGGCAGGTCAGCAAGTAAATAGGCTTACAGAAGGAATTGACTTTATGCTTAAAGCAGGTCAGAGTTAGAGATCTTTGAAAATTACAATAGTTTTGAGCTGCACCTTCCCCTAGATTGAGTTTTCCCGTTTTTGTGAGTCTGGGGTTCATCAGAATTTCAGGCTGACAGTCTCTCCTGCCCCATCTCTCTCTCCTGCAAGTCCTTCCTTTGTGTGGCAGAAGCCAGCACAGAGCAGGACCCCACTCTTAAATATGGTCCCTATCTCCTTGCCATGGGCTCAGTCCCCAGTGCAAAAGCATAGTCCCTGTGTTCCCCAAGACCAGAGACTGCTCCTTTCTAGCACTCCCTGAGGCACAAATCAGCCAAAGTGGGGTGGGGATGAAGTGGGACTGTAGCCCTGCCCCACTTTTACATGGGGCATTGGAGTTCACTGGCTGTGAGGAGAGTGTACTGCAGCCCAATAGTGGGTATGACAGTGAATTCACTCCCCTGCTCACCCTGGAGCTCTGGGTATGATTGTGCCTAACTGAAGGACAATCCTTCATGAGTTCATGCAGCTCCCTGCCTCCTCCAATGGGAAGAGTGTTTAAAAGTTGCAAATATCCTCTTGAACTGGAAGATATAAGCAAGAGAAAGTAAACACGGAACCCACTTTACCATTCCTGCTGAGTAGCTTCTCTGACTGTAACCAGGCTCATCAATGGGACCATTAACACCGATAAATATTCAACAGAACCGACTTTGGGTCTGATTCTGGTCCCACTGAAATCAGTGGGTGCATTGTCACAGGCTGCAGTAGTTCACGAGCAGGTTCATACATTATATACAGGTGCAAATGAAAACATCTGTGGTATTTCAAGACCTGATATAATTATTTGTGATTTGGTGAACTGCTCACCAGTTATTTCCCACTTCTTGGAGTGTCTTCAATAATGAATCAAAGCAATGAATGAAAAACTGGCATCAATTTCAATATTTGGTCTGAGGGCCTTATGTCTGCTTCTCTGGTAACTTGTAGCTCCATCTGCTATCCTGGTAAATTCACAGGCAGTGTTTTAAGGGGATCTTTGGCCCAGTAGTTTTATAACTTCATGGTATTTTAAAACTACATATGGTCATTTAACAATTGAAGGGCCCAGTATTGTGCCATCTAAGTCAATGGTAAAATTTCTGCTGGCTAAAATGGGAGCAGGATTGATCTATAGTAGAATTTTTAAAAATAACATTTGTACAATGGAATATGCTCTCTCCACGGTGAGCATAAATGGCTTTCATTAGCAGTTTCAAAACATGTTTCCCCCCCTGATTACAATTAGATTGTTTCACTTTTTTTCGCACAGGAATAGAAAATGTTCCACCTAAAAATATATGTAATAGTTGGAATATAAAAATCTGAAGTACAGCTGTAAACGTTATTGGCCAAATGTCCCCTCTGCTACACCCATGTAACATCACTGACACCTAAAGAATTCTTTGCACATGTATCTGAGGGAAGAATTTGTCCTGACAATTTTTTTTTAAAAAAACATTATCTTTCTTTTCCGCAAAGAGGATAGAGCCTGGTAAAGAGTTTCAAGCCACCATTCATTTCAAAATGAAAAGTTACAGCACTACAAAGTAACTGGTATGTTTTTGTAACAAAGCTGGGTCTATCTAAGATGGCATGGCTGTTTTCATCGTAAGTCATGGAACATAGTTTATGCAGGTGCCCAAAGTATTAAAAGCATTCTTCAGAATGTTTTGGATCTGTCCTTACTTTGGCTTCCTATAGCGACAAGAATGAGGGGAACATAAGACCTGCCATACTAGGTCAAACCAATGGTACATCTAGCCCAGTATCCTGCCCCGACAGGGGCCAATACCAAAGCTTCAGGGGGACCATACAGAATGGGGCAGTTGGAATGATCCACCCTGTCTTTCCCTCCTAACTTCTTGCAGCCAGAGGTTTAGAGTCGCTGCAATAGGGTTGCATCCCTGATTATCTTGGTTAATAGCCTTTCATGGACCTTTCCTATATGAACGTATCTAGTCTTTCTTTGAGCCCAGTTATACTTTCAGCCAATACAGAATCCCATGGCTATGAGTTCAATATGTTCATTGTTCTTTGTGTGAAAAATGTACTTTCTCTTGTTTGGATTAAACCTGCTGCCTATTAATTTCATTGGTTGACCCCAGATTTTTGTGTTTGTGTGAAAGGGTAAATAACACTTCACTTTTTCCACACAACACTTGATTTTATAGACCTCAATCATATCCCCCTTAACTGTCTTTTCTAAGATGAACAGTCCTAATCTTTTTAGTCTCTTCTCATGTGGAAGTTGTTCCACTCCCTTGATCATCTCTGTAGACCTTCTCTAAATCTTTTGTTGTTCCATTGTATCGTTTTTGTGATGGGATGACTGAACACAGTCTTCAAGGTGTAGGTATGCCATGGATGTATATAGTGGCATTATGATATTTGCTGTCCCTTTTCTAATAGTTCCGAACATTCTGTTAGCCTTTTGACCTCCATTGCACACTGAGCTAAAGCGTTCAGAAAGTATCCATGGTGACTCCAAGATCTCTTTCTTGAGTAGTAACATCTCATTGAAAAAGTGAAGCAGTACTTTTTGATGTAGTGAGTAAGTTTTGCTTGATGATAATACTGAGTCTGTCAATCTGACTGTATCAGCATCCAGATAGGGTGTGGTGGTTTCCCTTCCACAATCAACAGTTACCCCAAGTTACTACACATCTCCAGGAAACCACAGTTCTTCAATATATTTAGAAAAAAACAATAGCTATAGTATAGTAGGATGAGTTGTTATTGCTACAAATACTGGCTACTTCACGAGAACAATAGTTACATCTTACAAGAGGACTGCAAACATGTTTCAATAAAACTAAAAAATTGAATGGAAGTGTCTCAATGTTTTATCCAAATACTGTATTAAAATCAGTAGCTCCTATGCAGTGACACACAAAGAGCTTTTATGATGTATCATACCATGACAAACTATTATTTATCCTGACTCCCACTCAGTGCCATGACTATGGAGATTGTGACAGCTTCCTTGAAGTCGTTGAGCTCTCACTGCAAGAATTGTCCTAGCTATCATTGAAATCATGTTGGCTCTGTAGCTCCGTCATGCCTAATAGGATTTCACTGGAAATGTCTAAATGTCTAAAAATAAATCTAAATAAATAAATCAACCAAATCAATAATCCAGTGTTGACATAATCACAGATTAATTATATCATATTTATGGCAGTGCATTCTATTCTTAATAAAGAATCTTTGCATTAACTGTAGCACTAATACTGCATCTTTTATGATTCTGTCTAAATGGAATCATATAATGGTTTTAAATGGTTTTATTTTAAAGTGGAAGAACAAAGTCCAGATTTTAAAGGCATTTAGGCACTTTTGCGCTTAGTGTTGCAACACGTAACTGATTTAAGAGTGTAAACCTCATTTTCAAAAGGAATTTAGGCACTTAGGAAAATTGTTGACATTTGGATGGCTAAATGCCCAAATCCCTTTTGAGAATGAGGGTTAGGCTTCTAAATCAGTTAAGTTTTGCAATGCTGAGTGCAGCACTGCTCAAGTACCTCTAAAGATCTGGCCCAAAGATGATCAGCCTTCGCCAGCTTAAATGTGGAATGCCCTTGATTTGTTTATTTAACTTCAATTTTGTACCATTTTAATTAATGCCTTAATGCTCTCTTTAGGATACGTTGCTAGTGGTCTAGGCTAGGTTGTCCTGAATTGTATTTATAGGGCATCAGATTCCATTGATGGGGACAGCATCATCTTGTGTTTATAAATATTTTTTGTTATGTCTTTGTAACATATGCTGAGAATATTGTTCAGGGTGCTCACTGAATCACTAGGTGACAGTGGTCAGAGAATAAGTAATTGTCATTCTCAAGATGAGTGTTCTTGAACATTTAAACTAGCATGTGGTATGTAGGTGGGGAGCATAGTTTGACATGGACAGAACTTTCTTTAGGCAGTCAGGCTGAGGAGAGGTATTAGAACAGCAACAGGCAAAACACTTGCACAGGGTAGAGTTCTGTCAATGCTGACATAGCCTCAGTTGGGAGGAGTAAGATGATGACCTCTGAGTGAAGTTTGTTCATTTTTTAAAATTAAATAATGACATGGAAACATTTTGAAACAAGTATACATAAAACATATACAAATACCACAAGGAAGGTCATTCCACTTCCTGGTCAGAGATCAGAGAGCAATATGCTGCTCTTACTATGTATATCCTTGATAACCAGGAATTGGTTAAAAATGTGCACTCGACTTTCCATTAGTAGTTTTGACTTGCTGGAGCAAAAATGATGATATGACATGTGATACCTGATGAATAAGACAGACACTTGTTACTGATACTTACATTCATGAAGTGGACCAAAGTTTTCAAAGGCCAGCCTTCACTTTGCATGTGCCAAATTGCTCAATCAAACTTGCACCTGCATCTTTTTGATGCTAACACCGGCATGCATGTTAACTTCTGCATATGCACTTTAAATAACCTGTGCACACAAATGTTTTCATTTGCATCCCTCCCCAATGGGTTTTTCAGGTGCATTTTCTAAAGCTTGCCCCTCACCGCCACACCTCAGATCTGAGGTGCTATATGCACATACTAATTTCATGTGGATACATGAGGAGGGCAAGAAAATTTACTCAACTGAGCATTTAACAGCCATACAAAATCCTAGACACAGGCAAGAGAGACAATTAAGGGTAGAAAATGTCACAAAAAAATCCAAAAAGAAAGTTTAAAAGGTGAAGGTGAACCAAACCTTTGTATTTATTGTCCAGGAAGATTCATCAGGGGCAATGTGGTGAGGGATGCATTTCAGAGCAAAGCAATTTCCAGGTGAACTTTTTTGTGCAGACCAAGCTGTAAATGAGAAATATTCTCAATTAGATTGTAAGCTCCTTGAGCCAGTCACTGTCTTTGTTCTATACTTGTGCAGCACAAGGAAACTGTAGCTCATACCCTGCAAACAAGAGCTATGCATACTGACTGGTAAGGATCAGCTCACCAGCAGCAGACTGCTGATTGGCCACTTCTTAGTATAAAGATTCCTGTTGCTGCCACAACTTTTGTCTGAGCAACTAGTTGCTAAGTCCGATGCTGACCAAAGCCCAGAGACAAGTTTCTGCTTCTTTGCCTGATTCCCACTTCGTACCTGTTACCACACCCTGCTCCTTGTTCCTGCGCCCTTGCCCTAACTCCAGTTATTGACCTTCACTATGCAGCATTTAAAGACAGACACCAGGAGTCTGATCAGCTCTTAGTGATCACTAGAGCTGAAATCAATGATAAGCTGGTCTGTGGGTTGCACCTTACACCTGGTTAAGTGTAAAATGTTGCATGACTCTTACTCTAACTCCACTTTAACCCTTGGCATGGCTTCTAAGTCTGACTCTGGCTGCGACCCTTGGTGTGACTCTTAACTGTAATCCTTTCTCTACGTTAGGCTCTGACAGCCAGATCAGTGCTGCCTCTAGGCACCTACCAGAATACAATTACTCAACATTTAATTGCAGCACCAACGAGAGTGTTGGATATATTTGGGCATCAGAGAATTTGGACAACTGGTGAATACAGAAATAATGAAATTAAATCCCATTTAAGCCCTAAGAATGAAACTTTCAAAATAATTCAGTACCCAGTCCAGATTTTCAAAAGGGCTCAGTAGGTTGGAGATTAGGTTCTTTTTAAAACTGGCCTTAAGTGTCACCATAGCAGGTATTGGGTGCTGAGTACTTTTACAATCTGATTCTTATTCACATCCTACATGGGAATCTTTTGAAAATCTGGTCTCAGTAGGGGGCACTGAACACTTGAAAATCTGGCCCTGAGATCTTCTGAAAATCTAACTCTGTGAGTGCACAAGTTCTCTGAAGAGTTCAATTTCACCAAAACTCAATATAAAACTTTTGGTCACAAAAGGATAGCTCAATTATTTTTTACTTTATTTTAAAAGTTAAGCATTTTAAAATTTCAGTTATTAAAAAAATACCCCATTGCTTGACAAGCTGCATGATTTAAACTCAATCTATTTATTTTAATTAATTTTGGTTACATATTGGCTCACATGTGGTTAGCATGAGAGTTTTTGAATGTTGCCTATAGGAAAAAGCAGTTGGATAGTGGGCGTTTTAATATTAACACTTTTTATATTTAATTGCTTCTGACTACAAATTCCCTTCAGATGCAGAAGTTCACTTAAATCCTAACATGCTGTTTTTGTCATCTGTGTATATATATATATATATATAAAATATGTGCAGTGGTGTTGTAGCAGTGTTGGTCTCAGATTATTAGAGATATAAGGTGGGTAAGGTAATATCTTTACTTTATCAGCTTATGTTAGTGAGAGAGATAAGCTTTCAAGCTTACACAGAACTGCTCTTCAGCCCTGAGGAAGACCCACCTTGTCTCTCTCTCAATAAACTGGCATTAATAAGAAGGTGTTGGAAAATTTCAGCCTGGCCTAAAAATCTGTTTTGCTTGCCATGTTTTTTTGTTTGTTTGTTTCAGAGATCTCTGATTGAAAATGCATGCTAAAACAGAGGATGCAAACCTGTTCTTTGCCTATTTTTATTTTCCATTCATTTTTGGTGTTTGTAATGCAGTTAAATTGGATTATGATGACAGCAAAAGAATAATTTCATCAGCTGGAGCCAAGTCCATTGTAGACAGCATTAAGTCTCCCTTTGTACTGTAGTCTGATCTCCCACATCACTGCTATTTCAGTCCTGAGCCACTGCCAGTCATGCTGAATTGTGTTAAATTGTGTGGTGGCTCAGTGATGTGGACAAACATCCACTAGGGATTGGGATGAGACCATCAGACTTTTTATTGTTGCTTAGTTAGCTCTTCATTGTTATAGAGATTTACATTAAATATTTATGCACTTAAGCCCATGTTTAAATAAAACCCTCAAACAATTACAATTCTGGATCTATGTACTGGCTAGAAAGCAGGCAGATAACAATTTATGATCTGACTCTGTGCAATTTCTGCACCCTTGATATTAACTGTATTGGTGTAAGCCAGGGTTGAAATGAGCTCTCTCCTGCCATCTATTGATAAACTTGGGAGAAAGACTCCAGGAGCAGATCATATTTGCGTACACATATCTGCTGTGCTTAGATGATCAGCAGACAGACTTGCTTTGCCAGAATGATCAACTATGGCTGTTTTGGGTTAAAATTCACTTAAGTCTTAGATGTGGGGTAATGTTATCCTTAGTGTATGACTATGTACAGTTGAACTGTACTAAGTAGGTACTTAATTAAGGGGAGGTCAGCCTAAATTGAAGCTCACTCACTAAGCATGGAGTATTGATGCCAAAATCAAGTGCAAAGGGATAGGTGTAGCTGTTCTTCACCTGGTGGTGGGCATTCTATTTAAGGAGTCCTAGATACCATTTGACCTTCATCCTCCAGCGTTTAAAGACAGAAACCAGGAGCCTGATTAGGTCTTGGTGATCACTAGAGCCAAAGTCAGTGATAAGCTGGTCTGGTGGTTGAGCCTTATACATGGTGTGGGGATGATGATGTGTGGAAAGGCAACACAGAGGATGCAGCAAATAGAGCAGCAGTGAGTTCCCTGTTACATACTGAGCTGGGCTAAGAACTGGGCTAAGTGGTGGAACCTCAGAACACGGCATCTTAGCTACCAGCAACAGCTACAGCAGTGAACAGCAGCAGCAACTGCAATGCTGACAAGCAGCGATAGAGGTGTCAGCTTTGCTCAACCATCCATTCACTTCCAGGACCGGAAGTTCTCAGAACTTATATCCTAGTAAATCCCCTGTCTCTAGATATCCTGTATTGAGATACAGAAAATTAACACAGTGTTCTTTTTGTAGGGCGTCTCGATTTTAACAATTATTTGAAAAATACTGCAGTAGCATGGGTATTGTGGGTGTTTTTTCATCTTTTAAATACAAAGGGAAAAAGTCCAGTGTCTCTGATAATATTCAAGCTTTTGCAGTTTAAACTAGTAGCAATGGCACTGTTCAGATTTCTTTGAAGGCTGAATATTGATTCAAAATGCAAATCAGTTAACTGGTCTGGAAAATGCTCATGGGAGACAGATTTACAAAGGTGCGTAAAGATGCACATAGGTACCTAACTTACAGGGATCTTTTTAAAAGTCCTGCTGAGAACCTAATTTTTGTTGATTTTCAATGGAAGTCAGGCACCTAACCGCCTAAGTACTTTTAAAACCCTGCCTAGGCACTTACTTGCATCTGTAGGTGCCTAAGTATTTTTGTAAGTCTGGCCCTAAGTGCTTAGGACCATCCCCAATCTTATTTATTTTAATGGGAATACTCCTACTAGTAAGATAAACTCGGTAGCAGGTAAGGCTCCACAAGTCATTATATTTTTGCTAGCAGGGGTTGGTTTACTCATTATCGGGGAGGTCACCTCATGATGAGAGAGGGAGGAAAACATCAGCCTCGAGTCTTGCAGAACTTTGATGAACATAGGATGAGATTCTTTAGAAGGCAAAAAGGTGGTGAAGCTCCCTCTTGCCACTCAGCCTCCCTTACTACGCACCAACAAACCATAGTACTTCCTAGAATTAGCTAGGGGCTAAATTATGACTTCAGCCCCAGGAAAAGGAGCTGCCTGAGCTACATCATCCCAGGCATAACCCTAGGCAAGCACTGTCTCCCCACGCTGACTCTCGAACCCAGGAAGGAGGAGTTGGGAAGGAAATAAGTGACTGCTGCCCTTCAAATGATATAGGTTACTTCCTCCCTCACACCTGACTAGCCCCTCTGGCCATGAGTAGGGGGGTTGGAGCCAATGCTTCACCCGTTCCCTGCCCCCGTCTACTATCTCCACTCCACTCACAGTAGGCAGTGCCAGAGAATAAGGGCTGTGCTCCATACCAGATTAACCACAGGATCTGGATAGGTCTGATTCACTTGAGCATGGAGATGGTGGCTTCTTAATCCTCTGTAAACCCCTGATTAGCAGAGTGAGACAAGGGCCATAAGGTAAGAATGGGAGGTTCTGGCCATGGGCTGGCTACTAGAAGTAGAGAGGGTCTGGTTGTAGGTGATGTGGAGCGGAGGGGCCCTTAAATGTTCTTGTCTATGGAGCTTGGACCGTATTATTTCTGTTTTTTATTCATATTGCAGTAATGCCCAAAAGCCACACTTGGCTAGAGCCCCATCCTGCTGGGTATTCAGCAAGATACCTCTTTGTGAACCTTGAGGGTTTGGTTCCTTTCCATCTACTGCGAACCCAACTTCAAGGTTCAGTTCAAACGCTCCTTCTTAAAACACCAAACTTTTCAGGGTTCATGCACCCCTAATTTTTGCACCTGGAAATGGAAACAGCCTGTTAGTAGTAGTAGGATGAGCCACTGAATAGAAGTGCTGCTGCTTAAAATTCAGGGGATTTTACTCCTAGAGTCTTTTACATTTTTCATTCTCCCTGCAAGTAACGATAGGATTTGTAAATGTTTTGTGGCTGGGGTGGGCAACATTCATGGATAATGCAAATTCTTTGGAGTTGATGTGTATGGTCTGGATAAACCATTAGAGGTGCTCAATTGTGTTTAGACACTGGAGGAAGAAGAGAGCTGATCCTCTTCCTGGAAACCCAGAACATTGTCTTGGTTGTGCTGTTCATTTCCATCTTCTTAGGTTTTTTTAATCATCTGCCAAAACCAGCTCTGCATTTCAGTTCACCAGCCAAGTGCTGACGTTACTTTGTTGGGATTTCCATAATTAGCAGTTTTATGAGTGTTGCTATATTAAACACACTTGCATCAATTTACCAAAAAAAAGTACCATAACAAACAACAAAAACTTTTGCCTTCTGTCTAGGAGTGACTGGGTGACGTCTTACAAAGTAATGGTGAGCAATGACAGTCATGCATGGATCACTGTGAAGAATGGATCTGGAGATATGGTGAGTACCAGAGATCAGAAGAACCAGAAGGAAGTCAGAGAACATTACTTGGGAAAAAAAGAATCATATTGACTTTTGATGTGCCAGGTAATAGTATATATTCTTGAGAGGCTCAGTGAGGGCAAAAGGGGAATGATGTATGTATCCCCCTAGTCCTTCTCATTGTCTGAGTTCTCCTGTTCCATCTCTACCAGTCCTGCAGTGTAGATCAGCAGCATACCACCTGCAGGGTATCAGATCTGCAGGGTACCATCTATTATTTTGAAGAACTGGTCCCTTTCCACTCCTTGCACACAGGAGGGGATAGATCAGATACAGAGTCCTTCCATAGGCCAGATCCTTAGCTGGTGTAAATCCATTGACATCAGTTGAACGACACTAATTTACAGCAGCTGAGGATGCCGGCAGGGTGCACGTTGTTTGAGAGGGGCTATGGAGAAGATGGGGCAGTGACACTTTCCCCTTTTAATTTTTCTCCCCGAAAGAGCAATTCATCTCTGAGTTCCCCTCACCTACCTCTCAGGGCACAATCTCATTCCACCTTTGAGTTTGATCTTGTTCCAGATGTTATTACCAAAGGTTCAGAGAGTCTTGTTGCACTGAACTTGACATTTTCGTATGTTTGAACCTGAATAGATTTTTGAAGGAAACAGCGAAAAAGAGATCCCGGTACTCAATGAACTGCCAGTACCAATTGTTGCTCGTTATATCCGTATAAACCCTCAGTCATGGTATGAAGAAGGGAGTATCTGTATGAGACTGGAAATCTTAGGATGCCCCCTGCCAGGTAAGCACAGTTCTCCATTAAATTGGCATGATTGCCCACAGACTTTGCCAAGACCACAGTACTTAGCTCCTAAATCCTGTCTGGGCATTAATATCTCTCGAATGAGCAATCAAAGTTGTGTAAAAGGTAACAAAAATAATTCTACCCAGCTACAACAATAGTGTCGTTATAATTCTACCCAAATGCAACAAAAAGATGTGTATAATGGGCATTATTAATAAACCAAAATTACACATATAACGAGGGATTGCTCTTATGTTCAAGCTGAGGTGCAGATTCATAAACCTCATTGAGTGCACATGTACCAGAGTGTTAATAGAATGATGTTTTGAAAGGCTCACAGATTTTAAGGCCAGAATGGACTACTGTGATCCTCTAGTCTGACTTCCTGCATAAGATAGACTGAAGGACTTCCCTGAATAAATTCGTGCTTCAGGTCTGATAGCTGTGCTTGGACTAAGGCATATCTTTTAGGGGGTAAAATCCAACCTGGATTTAAAATTTACCAACTCTTGGTAAATTTTAAATGTTGGCCAATTATTCTATTTTCCTTTAAGACTATGAAAGTCACACATCCTGAAAGTCAACAAAAGATCTTTGAAATGCTAGATATTTAATTAATCATACTTGTGCAAAAAATATCTAGTGCCTCACTAGGTACCATATACAAGGTAGATACTAAGTCAAGGCCATTCCAGAAAAAGAGCATTCAAAATTTCACAATGCATCAAGCTTACATCTCAGTTATGGGTTAACATAACATAGCCTAGTGTCAGATTTATATATTGATACTTGTATGTGTGTGTATATATTATATATTGTAATGGGGCAAGGCCAGATAGCTATAGGAAAGTGCTGAAGAACAGATATGTTAGTCTCAGGCTAAACAAATCCCTGGTACCACTGGAACCTTCTAGAAATCAGTAGAAACAGCTAGCCTGATTGGGACACAGCGTGGCGGAAGAAAGAGGTTAAAAAAAAAACAACAGAGTGCACTGGGGTTTTGGATTTTTTTTTTTGGTTGGTTGTCTGTTTTGTGCCACAATGGAGAAGGTGATAAGAGCTCTGGTACAAGCCACAGCAGCCCAGCAGGAGGCACCTGGGTTCAGGCCAAGGCACAACAGGAGTCTATGTGGCTTCAGCAGGAAACTAATCAATTATTAATGAACCAGGTGACCCTGACACCAGTTGTGACAAAGCTCTGTCCTTATTTTCGTGGATTCTGCATTTCCTGGCGGATTTCACTACCCCCAGAGGCTCACTGTGACCCTCCACGTAGCCCTTCTCTCTCTAGAGACAAGGTCACAGCCTATTGAGCCATTTCATCATAAGCCAGTGAGGAGAAGTTATCCTTCCTGGCACAGTCTCTATTGTCTCCCAACCTCAGTGATTAATTAGGGGAGGCAGAAAGGGGGGAGCCTGGGCCCGCCCTCTACTCCGGGCTCCAGCCGGGGACCCTAATAGTATCAGCTAAGATGGCTGACCTTTTAGCCACAAAACATAATACAATTCCCTGGGCTACTTCCTCACAGCAGTCCCCACTTCTTCAAACTCCACTTCACCCTTACCTCAGGGCCTCCTTCCTTGTGTATGATCTGTCTACCACTCAGTCTCACCAACAGCACAACTTCTTCCCACAGCTCCTGACATCCACCCCCACCTGACTAACTGGGAGGCTTTTAACTGGTTTCAGCCAGTTCCCTGATTGGCTTCAGGTGTCCCAATCAGGCTAGCTGTTTCTACTGATTTCTAGAAGGTTCCAGTAGTACCAGGGATTTGTTTACCCTGAGACTAGCAGATCTGTTCTTCAGCACTTTCCTGTAGCCATCTGACCTTGCCCCATCACAATATATATTTGTAGATCTGTTTGTTCCAGTCTTTTCTACAGTTGTTCCAGTCTTTTCTACAGTTTTCAACTGCTCATTCTAAATCTTTCATCTGTTTTTTTCTTTTAACTTAAATTCTGACCCCACGTTCTTCCTGATAAGAATTGTGCTGAAGTCGCTGGTACATGCATTTTAGAAAAGCAAGGTGTGCCTTGGGACTGTCTATTGTGGGGGGCCTCAAGACTGCAAACTCTGGACAAACCCACACCTGGTTAATCAATAATCAGACAAACCTCTTGCTGGACCTTAAAAAACTGCTTGTAACAAGTTTCTTTAAGGGACATACTAATGTATAAATAAGGGGGAAAAGTTGGAGGTAGTTGGACTTTTCTGGACTCTCCCTCTAGATATATCTTGCAGTCCCCAGTGGCAGACGGACTGCCATTGTGCCACTCAAGAGCCACACTCAGCATTGGTAATTATCAAGGGTTGGGGGTGTTTTACTAACCCGTTGAGGAGGTGTGTAAGTGCTTGAGACCAAGTAAAGTTTAGCTTTAAGTGAAAGCACTTTTGTGTGGTCCTGTTTGTGCCAGTCATCTATCAGTCGGATGGCCATGTCTCCCCTGTTTTATTTCCTGACACCACCTCGCACAGAGTAAAAGTTACCAAGAACTTTGGGTTGAAAGGACCCCGGGTAACACATTAGCCTAACAGCCTTAACTGACCCTTTGCCAGTTAATTGGGGTCAGGTACTGGCATTAGCCTAACAACCTTAACTAGTTAATTGGCATCAGGTGTCTTTATTGACCTGGAATAGCCCTTTGTTTGGCTATCCAGGAAACAAGGACTTACTCATCCTGAGACTGATATACATGCCCACTTCCTGGATCCCACTAGGACCACTCTCTTATATCCTGCTGGTCTCACTCCGTCACACCGTTTATTTTCAGTTCTGTAAAATGGCACTTGCTTTATTCAAGCCAAATGAGTAATGACACACGTGTTACTTTGGAAAATAAATGTTTTTAATAATACAATAACTGTGTTATAAATACTGGAAAAAGTACAATTGACAAAGGTTAAATTCTGCTCTCTCATCATGAGATAGTTCACAGTAATTCATTTGACTTCAGGGGTTACACCGATTGACAATGATGTGACTGAGATCAGAATATGATCCATTGTAAATGCAAGCTCACCTTCACTTGAGTTGAAGTGACCAAGTTCTGATTTCCTTCTCACCTTGGATTAGAATGGAATCAGTGTCAGGTCCTTTCTTATATCCATGCTTCTGCATGTTAGTTATTTATGGGGGGCATTCTATGCAGTGGCTGTTTTTGTTTGTCTTTGGCATTAAAGCAGATAGTATCAAGCCAGTGAAAAATGCACATTAAATATGGAGAGTTGTTTATTTTTTGAATGTTTGACAAGGCTTAGGATTTTGATGGGGATTTATACAGTAGGCAATTGGACTGGGTGCAGCAAGAGCTGAACATTTTCAGAATCCCATGTGAATGTCCTAAGCACTAGGCTAAAGGTTACAAGAAGTGTAACTCTGATCTGGCTTCACTGGAAGCAGGGGTAGGCGTCAGGACATTTGAAAATCTTACCCTTAAATCCTTATCTAAATCTAAACATCAAATTATGTTCCCTGATTTCTAGAAGTGTTGACTATCCCCATGCTTCCCATTGTATTCCATTAAAAAGTTTATTCATACTTAAGGCAATTGTGGATTGCAATCAAGAAACTTATTTAGGTGCTTAAGGCCAAGAATTTGAATAATAAGAGCTTGAATTTAAACTTTTAAGTACTTATTTGAGTTCCTAATCAGTAACCTGATTTTCAGATGTGATGAGCACTAATTTACAGAGGAAGGAAGATCACTGGAAGAAAGATTTTTGCCTCTAGGGCTGTGGGGCCAGTTTAGATAAAATAAGAACCAACACAAATCTTCATTCAAAGCTCAAACCAAACATTCAGGAGATGCTCAAAAATTTAGCTAATTTGAAAATATGTTTCCATTTTATGCATTTCCTGGAAATAGCCAGGGCTGGAATCTATAGTATATAGCACCGGAAAACTCATGAGAAAATCTTTTCTTATAAAATCTGTAGTCTGATTTATGGACCAAAGTGGGGAATGATCATCTGAACTAAATCTTTTAAGATGCTCTTGTTTATCATAAAAATGTTCATGTAATATTCATAATATGCATTTCTGTATATTGTAAGATACCTTTGACCAGCCCCTCTTTCTAGAGGGAGGATTAAACTATCCATTAGCCCTACTGAAAACTGTACAAACATATTGCACATCTATGGAGGTGCTGGCTCAACAGACATATCAAGTGATTTCCTGTTTCATCAAGGGCAAGGCATATTTGTGTAGGAGAGATGGCAAAAAGTTTTTCCTGCAGCAGGGGGATGGTACAACAGATGGTACAACTAGCAGAAGAGAAAGATGATGAAGGTGGCACCGGTTATTTAATTTCCTCCTGGTTTCCAAAAATGTTGCTACTTAGAAAGATATAGACTGACACATTCAGTCTTTTGCAGTTGCCTCAGAGGGATAGATGTGCTTTTCTTCCCAGTCTTTTCTCAAAGGTAACATAAAGCAGAAAGGTTTCAGTGTGGTAGTCATGTTAGTCTGTATCAGCAAATATAATTAGAGTTCTTGTGGCACCTTAGAGACTAACACATTTATTTGGGCATAAGCTTTTGTGGGCTAAAACCCACTTCATCAGATGCATAGAGTGGAAGATACAGTAATAATAAGAATATATATTATAGCACATGAAAAGATGAGAGTTACCTTACCAAGTGGGGGGTCAGTGCTAACGAGCCAATTCAGTTAGGTGGAAGTCACCTATTCTCAACAGTTGACAAGAAGGGGTGAATACCAAAAGAGGGGAAATTACTTTTGTAGTGCTAACGAGGACAGTGCAATCAAGATGACCCATTTCCAGCTGTTGACAAGAAGGTGTGAGTATCAGCAGAGGGAAAATTACTTTTTGTAGTGACCCACTCTTTATTCAGGCCTAATTTAATGGTGTCCAGTTTGCAAATTAATTATGGTTGTGCAGTTTCTGATTGGAGTCTGTTTTTGAAGGTTTTTGTTGAAGAATTACCACTTTTAAGTCTGTTATTGAGTGTGAAGGGAGATTAAAGTGCTCTCCTACTGGTTTTTGAATGTTACAGTTCTTGATGTCTGATTTGTGTCCATTTAGGCTTTTGCATAGAGACTGTCTGGTTTGGCCAATGTACTTGGCAGAGGGGCATTGCTGGCACATGATGGCATATATCACATTGGTAGATGTGCAGGTGAAAGAGGCCATGATGATCTGGCTGATGTGGTTAGGTCCTATGACTGTGTCCCTTGAATAGATATGCAGACAGAGTTGGCAACGAGGTTTGTATAGTATATAGTTGCTTGTGAGTGTCACAGGGTCCGCGCCGGTCCTGTGTTCTGACTAGACTCAAAAAAGGTCTTGACACCCTGTCTTGATGCTTCACCCAAGTGTTCTTTATTTACAGTGCTTATATTCATGGCATAAGTGAAACAAACAGTGCTCTCCCCAATCCCCTGCCAGTTACCGCAGTCTTGGGTCTCCAGGCCCCTGAGGCCCCTCTCTAGCAGTGACGAGACAGTATCGCTGCCTCCTTTTCCCTGCCTAGCCTCCCCAACTGACCATGAGTCGGGGTTTTTATAGCCCTCGCAGTTCCCAGCCTCAGCTGTAGCCCTTTAGCCCAGCCTAGCCTTGCGAGCTAGGCCTTATTAGGGCTTGCAGTTGGTTCCCCTGCCGGCTATGGCCAGCCCCTGCCCTTGGCGTCGTGCCAGCAAACAGGGTTTGACTTGCAGAAGCAGGGCATTCTAGGGGTTTTTACCCCTGCTCTGCCACAATGAATATTTGCTTCAGGTTGGAGCCTTGTCTGTAAGTGAGGACTGACCTGTCTCTCAAGGTCTGTGAGAGAGAGAATGTCCTTCAGAATAGGTTGTAGATCTTTGATGCTGCACTGGAGAGGTTTTAGTTGGGAGCTGTAGGTGACGGCTAGTGGCATTCTGTTACTTTCTTTGCTGGGCCTGTCCTGTAGTAGATAACTTCTGGGTATCCTTCTGGCTCTGTGATAAAGCAGAAAGAAGCTGGGTATGATAAAAAAAATACCCAAATATTGGAGGAGGCAAAAATTCAGTTGAGGTGGCAGATGATTCTTTTAATAGAATAAATTCATGACATGATGTAATTTTCAAAATTCTTGAAATTTGATCCAAGAGGTAAAAACAACTAAACTAGAGTGGAACCCCACAATACCACGACACTTGGGATCCAAAAATATCGACTGCAGTAAACCTGGGGTCGCAGTATTGTGGGGTCGCGCGACATCAAAGTACCGCACGCTGCCGCTGTCTGGAGCCCCGCGCGCCCCGCGTTATATGTGGATTCACGCTATTGTGGAGCGCGGTATTGCAGGATTCCACTGTACCATAAGTACAAGTATCTAACTGTTTGATGGCATGATCTCTTTTTCAGTGGATGCTTCATTGAGAAGCTTGAAACAGCTACAGAACATTTCTTGCTTGATTGTTTGCTCCTAAGTCTACCAGTGGACTCACTATGTGTCATATTATAACTCAAATTGATACCCTACTGATGAACAATCATCTACACAAGCAGTTCCATTGACTTCAGTGGGATTACTTTTAAGGGTAACTGCTCACAGTGGAGTCACAATCTGGCCCTTTGTGTTTTGATTTAATCCTTGTTGGAGCCAAAGCCTGAAGTCTTTACTTAGGCAAATTCAAATTAGCTTTCCTGGAAATGTTTGCCTATGCAGGACCTGCATCAAAATAAATTTAAGTTCAGTAAAGGACTTGAGTGTTGCCTATGTAGTGTATCTAGGGTGACCAGACAGCAAGTGTGAAAAATCAGGATGTGGGGGTGGAGGCATAATAGGAGCCTATATAAGAAAAAGACTCAAAAATCGGGACTGTCCCTATAAAATTGGGACATCTGGTCACCCTAAGTGTACCCCCTATATATTCATCAAGGAAGATGTATATCAGCACAGAGTAATATAATGGCTACCTCAGCATGGTTCCTTCCATCTTTTCATTGTTACATAAAATATTGTTATGAGCAAGTACTCCCTATGCTTAGAATGGGGAAAGCTACTAGAATCAGTACTATTTTTAGAAGCAGAATAAACTTTAAAAGTACTTATTATTAACAGTTAAAAAAATAAACGTTTGAAAGATGAGTGCTGTGGACTAGTGCCTTGATTTTTAGGGTGACCGTACATCTCATTTTGGCTAGGACAGTCCCCCTTTTAAGCCCTTTCCCGACGTCCTGACTTTTTTGGCAAAACTAGACATTTTTGATGATGATGACCAGTTGGCATGAGCAAATGGGACAAATGCTCAATTCTGCCAAACATGAGGGGCATACTCCCTTAATGGGATGTGAAGGAATGTTTGGGGCAGGCGGTAATGCTAGCCATGCACCGTGGGGCTTGAGCGAGTGGCAGCACCACGCAGCTTGAGTCACACAGGGCTGTGGTGGGGGTGTTTGGACAGACCTGTGGAGGGGCTCGGATGAGCAGCTCAGGCCAGCCCTACATGGTGTCCCGTTTTTACTTTAAGAAATATAGTCGCCCTATTGATTCTTCTCTGGTGTATGCCGGTTTTACACCACAGTCATTCAGTTGACTTACCTGGAGTTACTCCTGACTTATAGTGGTGCAAATGAGAGAAGAATCTGCACAATATATCTGAAGAGTGTGATTTCACTGTTGATTTAAAGTTTCATGGTAACATTCAGAAATGTAATGAAACAGAACACGTGAAAAGAAATTTATGATTTACTTTAGTGGCTATCTGTACATTTCTTCACGATGTGTTTAATTCCATGATATGTTTAATTTGCTGGAGAGAGGTCAAACTTGTGGACATTATCTTCCTTTCATTTTAATAGGAGGTATGTCTAAATCTTTTAGACTGCAATGAACATCTCAGCCATAACACTCTATAAAGGAAACCTTTTTTAATAGTCAAATAAAAAAGCAAACTGCCATTGTAGAAGCTCTTTGGCACTATAGTGTGAGTACAGGTTTCAAAGAGAAAATTCCATGAGTTCAACTTTGTAGAAGTCACGATGAAGTTGATACAAAGCGGTATTAAGATGGATGCAGTTTCAGTGAATTAAAAAAAGAGAAGCCTTATCATTTGGTCATGTTAGTTGCTTTGAGATTGATGATTTACCCTCCCATCTTTGTGAGACTCTCTTCATACACAGCATTTTATATCAAACCCCATAGAACACTAGAAACTTTAAAAATATATATAATTAATCTTTGCTTATCATCATTAATATTTATATTATGGTAGCACCTAGGAACCCTACTCAAGGTTCAGGACCCCATTGTGTTAAGCATGGTACAGATATGTAACAAAGAGACAGTCCTTGCCCCAAAGCCCTTGCCCCAGTCTTCGTGACAGGATACATGTAAGCAGTGTCAGCATGAGCTCTACCCTGACATCTGGTGGTGAATTGCAGGAATTGCAGTGAGTTGTGGAAAAGAACTTTGGGGCTGATCTTATTTGCATAGGCACATCCACCGCGCCTACTCTGAGCTCACAGCAGCCCAAATGGTCACTTCGGCTGCTGTGGGTTCCCCAGTTTTTCCATCATTGGGGCAGAAATGACAAAGTGTTGTTACCCTGATTATGTGAATCGAGGACTGTGGACATGTACTTGTTATGTACTTCTTTGTTATGATGGAGGGACTCACCATCATCTAGGTAGCCCTCACTGGGCAAGGGGCAGGCATTCAAAACTCACTAAGTTGGAGAAAGGTCATGGGCAGGTTTCTATACCTTTTGGTGAGGGCCTTGTCTAAGGGTCATCCAGGTCTATTGCACCTTGCCTCTCTCCACTGTGGAATGTCAGAGCTAATTTTTGATTCTATTAGGAGTCTAGATTCAGCCTGCTGAGCTGAATTCACTTTGGGTCCAGTGGTGCACCTGCACTAAGGCGTCCCCTACTAAAAGTTGACATCACTTGAGAGCTGAAACCACTGAGCACTGTGTTAAGTAGCAGAGGGGCCTAAAGGCATGTTGGTCGCACCAACCAGTTTGTGTGGCTGGCAGAGCGGAGCAGTGGACTCAGCCGAGCAGTTCCTGGGTGCAGTTTGTGCTGCTGGCAGAGTGGCTGGAGCAGCAGAGCAGTGCGAGTCTCGGCTAGCAGGATGGCTAGTGGAGCAGTTTGTACTGCTGACGGAGTGGCTGGCGCAGCAGAGCAGTTCGAGTGTCAGCTGGCAGGGCAGCTAGCAGATTGACTGGCAGAGCAGAGCAGTTCGTGGGACTGCCAGCAGAGCAGAGCGGCTTACGGTGAGGGCTGCAGCGGAACCCCACGAAGAGGCAGCGCAGTTGGCCTCGGACCACGTAAGGTGCCCTTTGCCCTACCTTCCATTTCCACCCAGGCTGGGAGGTAAGACTCTGCAGGTTGACTGTTGAACTCTGCACTGACCAGGAACAGAGACTCGTGGGCTGTTGGACTTTTGGGACTATTGGGTGATTTTGGGGGTTGTGGGACTCAAGAGCCAAAGGGAAAGACACAGCTTATTTGCTGGGAGGGGGGCTTTTGGTTCATGGTTTGTTTTATTAATCCTGTTTGTGGTGTTTCCCCAATATAATGCCACATTGTTTCTCTGTTATTAAAAGGCTTTTGGTACACTCAGACTCTGTGCTTGCGAGAGGGGAACTTTGTCTCTTAGAGATGCCCAGAGGGGTGGTATATGATTGTCCCAGGTCACTGGGTGGGGGCTCGAGCCAGTTTTGTATTGTGTTATTGGAATGGAACCCCTGGATACTGAACCCGGCCCTTGTTGCTGCCAACTCTGATGGGCAGAAGGGTTACATACAATAGGAGACAAATCTAACAGATAGCATGGGGCAGAGTGGGAGGATGACAGAGCTGAGCAGAAAGTTATAAGTATTTGTGTTATAAAAGTAGTTTAGATTTATGGAAACCTCCCCCTCCCCCCAGTGTTCTTGTGCAGAGAAGGAATTAGATATTGTGGAGATGATTCCTTTCTCTCTCTCTGTCTCATGCACATACTCTTATAGAATTGGAGATGGAAAAGTCCATCCCCCTGCCAGTGCAATTGATTTCTGTATTTTACCCTATCTTGTTTCACTTTGGGAGGGGTAGAGGTAGGAGGATGTCAGAAACTATTCTTTTAAAGAACCTTTGCCAGCCAGTTTATAAATTAGCTGTGGTGCTGGCTTAAATTGAAGTTGACAGTGGAAAAAAATCAATACATTCTTTTGAATTCACTGTAATCATACAGACTTTCAGGGTTTCTTTTTCCTGCAAGGGGGAGGGATTGTTTGAAATGATGGCAGGAATGAATAAGTAAATCACAATTGAAATGCTACAGTGGTTTTAGTTGCATGGGGTCTTATTTTCTGATTGCATCATGCTAAACAGTTGTTGCCAAGGTGGACATAATGTACAGCAGATGAGAGTGGGTTATAGGTTGGTTGAGGGGTTTTTTGTTTTATTTTTTTCTCTTCTGCATTTTGCTCTATAATTTCCTAATCTATATTTGTGCTGCAACAGAAACATCAATGGTCAAAACAGACTGGCAATAGAGAGTGGCAAAACATTAACGTTTGGTCACAAAAGATCTTAGATTGTGCGCATTTTAGAAATAGAACCAGAGGTACAAAACTCCCTTTGTAGGACTATTTTCATTTTCAGGGATTTCAATGGAAATGGGAGGTCCCGTGTATTGCCTTTTTTGGGTTTCACCCACCAAATCTACAGCATTATCTACCATTCCTATGATGTGAACTGTTAATGCATGGTTAAAATGCCAGGCTTTGAAAATCTCTCTTAAAGGAAGGGAATTTTAAGTACTAGGAAAAAAACAGTTCCTGTATTTTTTCACATTTGATGATGGTGAAAGTCTAGAGTATCCTGACAATTTTAAGGTGCTTATTTTTATCTTAATGGTTTATTTGTGCAGCATTAAACACACCATATTCTGTCTCTTCTGAGAAGAGATTGCATGGTTTGCATTTTAGACATATTAACATGGTGTGACCTTTAAATGTTGAGCTCAGGTGCCATATTCATTGTTATTGTGGGACCACTATAGTCAAGGTAGTTACATGAATTTATTCCTCAATTAGGGCTCAATAAGCATCTGAAAATGCAGATTTTTTTGAAGCGTATTTAATCTCTTGAATCTACAAAAATTGCTTGGTGGGTACACGAGGCAAGATGCATATCTGCTCATCTGATTGGCTATGAATTCTAGCTAACTGGAAAGCCAGCTGAGATCACGTGGTCTTTTTGTAGTGTGAGACATGTCAGACAAGAGTAAATTCCATTGGATGGCTAGGATTTGGAGGAGCAAGACTTTACTGAAGCTTCCATAGTCATGTTCTAACAGCGCTGGAGCAAATTCTTAAAGTATCTCAGCACTACTCATGTAGACTAGAAATTGCAGAACAGAATAAGAATGAATAATAATCCCTGGTGTGGGTGAAAAACTCAGTTAACATTTTAGAAATGTCCAAAGATGGTGGTTCAGGTTCACTGCTTGGAATGAACAAAAGCTAGAGTTGGGAGTATTTCTGATTTTTCTAACTGGTTTGCTCACCCAACCTTTTTCTTTAGCTGAATTGTCAGTGCACTCACCTAGAAAGTCAAGAAAGCACAGGTTTTTGTTCCACCTTCATCTTCTCTCTTGACACTAATTATAATTGTCATCCTGTTGGTTTAATTAGATATGTGATGGCCTGCCTTCTGCTGAGAAATGTTTTCATGGAACACATCACACTGAGTAAATTATATCCACATGGTAAAGAAAATAGTCTGTTAATTTTAAATTAAAAAGCCCTAAAACTTATTTAATGAGTTTACGAAAATACTTAACTAGAAATAATTCTTATTACTGAAAGTGGGTCCATTATTTATTAGGCCCAGTATTTTGTAGGCAGTGCATAAACTCTGAAAATGCTCATAAATAACAAAAAATGGGTACTGGTTCTCTAGAGTAACTAATTATTTTAGTAGAAACATAACATTTGCTGGGGCTTTTTCCTCTAAAGTGGTGTTTTCATTCTTTCTTAAAACCTTCAGACTGATGCCTTGATTATTTTCTAGTGTCTTTTGCCCTTTTACAAAGCACTGATTAGAATGCGTTTTTTTGCTTTTCCTATTACAGTTTAGTTGTTAATGCAGAGCAAATGTCTCAGTTACCGTAAGCTTGCTGCCTACTTGGTCCTATTTGGTTTAATGAGTTGATTTGTATGGTAATTAGTAATATTTCAAAAGCTGCTGTTTGTTTACTTCAGCTACTTAAAAGAGTCTTCATTAAAAGTGAGTAAGAGACTGACGTTTAGAGAAAAACGCTTTCTCTCTGTGCTTGGAGTCTTTCCCTTTGAGAATAGTTAATAAATGTATGCAATTTTTAAAATTTCTTTTCTCAGACCCAAATAATTATTATCACAGAAGAAATGAAATGACAACCACCGATGATCTTGATTTTAAACACCACAACTACAAAGAAATGAGACAGGTAGGCTACAGAGAATGCAAGTTTAGTTCTGGCATGTTTACACTGGGGTGGATGGTTGTGTTGGGGTCCTTATTTTAGGTAGTTGAACTCTGTCAGCCCCTAGATTTTGTAAAGAATACTAGGGGAAAGGTGAATTTATGGGCAGTTGCGAACTATGCATTTTCCAAATCTATCCTCACTGCAGATAAGTCTCTTCCAAAAATACCTCTGCCAATTTATTTTCTGAGGGCTTACAAAGGAAATTCAATGTCCATCAACAGAACTTGATATTTTTCATTTATAACCTTTGGCCAGAATATTGGGGTGTGTTATAAACCATTACAGAAAATAAATTCTAGACTGCAGAAAACAGGTTTCTTTTTTATGGTAACCTACTTTTAAAAGGCACTTGGCACTTTCCTAACAATGCATGTTTTGGCCATATGGTAGATCCAGAACTTTCTGAGGACAGTGGGAGTCTTTTCATTGATTTCAATAGACAGTGGATCAGCCTGCTAATATTTCCATCCAGTGTCATGTTTATGCATCTTTTATACAAATATATATTTATGGACTTGTCCTAATATTTTAGAGTTATTTAAGCTGAGCATTTTCCTCTCAAATGCCACAGGGAAAACATTAACAAAAAGTAATGAGTTGGATATTTAGACTTTGCTGCTAGTGAAATTGTGTGCATTAAAGAAGGTATTTTATGGAGAAATATACAAAATAAAATATTATAAATCTGGAAAGATTATTTACAAATCAGAACTTTATCATGTTACAGTTTCAGGTGTGAACATACTATATTATCTGGATTTGTGCATTGGTGTGCTGTGCTCTTAAAATTTTTGTAAGTTCACATCTGTATGAACACCGAATGCTAAAGAAGATACGATTTTTCTTTCTCTTGCTGTAGTGACTATTATTACATCAAAATGGCTTTTGAAACTTCACATTTAACATCGATGTGACATTTGCAGCTTTAAAATTGAAATTTAATGTACAGGACTTTGAAATGTCAATGTGTTTTTAAACTTGTCTCTTGATGAAAAAAACTAGCTGGCTACAAAAACAAATGCTGTAATATATGGCTGAAAGTTCAGCTTCCTTCTTTGCCAACCTTCCATCCAATCCTAACAGGTTTCTCCATAATGGTGGCACCATGTACCCAGGCATGTTATTCCAACAGTCTGCTCTTGTGAATATTCGGAGGGCTGAACATTGCAATATGCTCGTTCTTTGATAGTGCACCAAGAATTCTTGAGTAACAGAATAGTGTGATCATATGAATAAAACAGAAAAGCAGGGTCATTTTCCTTACTCGGTTACCCCAGTGCAAAAGCACAGTAACTCAGCTGAAATCAAAAGAGTTATTTTGGATTAATACCGCTGTAGATGCAAATAAAAATTGACACAAGGATGAGGGACATCATGATAGGTACCAGCAGGCTCATGCCCATGTAAATGACCATGAACCAAAAGAAGGCTAATACTGTCACCATCCTTAATTATCTCCCTTTAACTTTGAGTGTGGAGCAGGGGAGAGAGGGGCAATCTAGATTTACATCACCCCGATATAGGTGTGGGATGTGCTAAAGAAATGTTTCTTCCTGCCTTGCTCTTCAGATATAAAGATAATATGCTTGGACTTGAAGTATGTGAATTATTATCTGAGTGCTGAATCTTCCGTGTATTTATCTGCATGAGTCATCGTTCATTTTTTATTGAGCAATTGGGTACTGAGTCACACGTTTAGTTCACTAGAGATTTCATGGCCTATATTTCTAGCACAAAGATTAGACAAGTAGAAACTCAATTGGCATAATTAGTGTCAAGAACAATAAATGTAAATGCATTTTAGATAGTAATTGCACAAAGACAGGTTGGTCAGGTTTGAAATATCTTTGAAAAACAGCTTAAAAAAAAAGAATTATTTCCCTAGTTCTTCTATAAGGAGAAAATCAAGATGCAATTAAACAATGGTAAGGGTTGTGAACTGGACAGCTGTGAACTATGGCCTTTGCTGTGCTTTCTCAAGTTGGGTGCTTCTGTGTAATAGCACATTTTGTAGCACTTTTGTCATTGGGCAAAGCAGGCAGACGGTTCAGGGTATGATTGGAGGATGTCTAATATCACTGCAACATACATTTGGTGACACTAGCGAATTTAATCGTTGTCTTTGAGTCTTTAAACAGACAACCTGGCACAACAGCTTTGAGACTTGTAGATTTCCCCATTCAAGATCATATGTTCACTGTGCAACTTATTAATGACAGCTTTGTTAATTATTTCACTTCTGACCATGTTAGAAGAGAGAGATAACTAATTTGTTTTCCACTCTGGTTGTTTATCATAGACACTAGAGTGGGACTGTCAGAAAGTGCTTCACGGACCACGGACCATTTTGGGAACCACAATCTTAGGCTTCAATCCATAAGCTATTTTAAAAAGGCAGGGAATTTTATCCCAAGTGCATTCAGAGCTCTCTGTGAAATCAGTGTGAACATTCTCCATGCATCTGACAGTAGGTTTAGCCTATAGTCTAAAATGTATTTTCATGCTACATTCATGTTTGTACATGAGCATGTTAGAATAATTTACAAAAGCATGCACTCCCCAAAATAATGTAGATTGGGGGCATTTGATCACACGTGAATACCTGTAAAACTCTTCTGCTAAACCAAACCCCTAACTACACTCAAGGCAGATGAAACTTCAGATGATTTAGGAGTAGATACTTTTTATTTCCAGCAAATATTTTTCACAGCATTTTGTGCATTGTGAAGAGAAAGGGGCCTGAACCAAAACCAGGCATCCAAACATCCCTAAACTTTAGAAAAGTTCTGATCCCAAATCTGGGCCCTGTCTCTATAATGGACTGAAACAAATGCTCCGGGCCTCATTTTTGTCTGGAAAATATTACCTGATTTCAGTGGGAATTACTTGTATCCCCAGGGAGAAAGAATCAGGCCCCAAGCAACCACAAACTTTGAGAAAGTTGTTCCAGTGTTGCATCTTAGGCCCATCTTTAATTAAGGAGTTGGTATAATGATGATATTGAAAATTCCTCTGAATTCAGCAGGACTGTGTATATTACCAACAGAACAGCTCCACTGAAGAGTGAAATACAACCAGGTCTGGAGGCTCAGAGCAAGGTCGGCCACACCCCCTTGACCCAACCTTCAGGCTGTGGGGAAAGGGTCAGTCCTGCCATTCCGAGAGTCTTGTAGCCCTCAGATACAGCTGAGGTGATTTCTTGCATTAGCCCCCAAAAGACCAGCAAATAAAGAGGCTCTGTAGCTGGCCTGGGAAGGAACCACAGGACTGGTCCCTCAGTAGATCCAGTGGTCCAAAACCCCTTCTTAGACTGCATGAAATGGCAGTGGCCACTGTGCCAGTCCATAGGCCTGAAGAGCATTTTCATCTGAGCTGTATTGCAGTCCTACTGCTTCCCCAAAGGTTGGGTGGCCAGTTAGTTCTGGACTTAAAACACATTCCCTTTGTGTGAGAAGGGGGAAATCACACCCTCATAGCCTAGTACAATGGGCAGAATTATGCAGTTTTTCCCAGTGTGCTAACAGAGTAAATAATTGCTGATTACAAACAAATAACAATTGTCAATTAGCAAAATTGCTCCTGGAAATGCTTTATAACCCTGCTGGTTGTTAATAACACTCAGACTGCATATTACCATAGATTGTTTTTGACAGTTTGTGCAGGCAGAAGGAAAAAGCTGTCTGAGGTTTCAGGTGGCCTGTTGTGCAATTTGTATTGTACATAGGAAAGAAAAATGAGTATGAAAAAAATGTTCATTCGTATCCCTTATTCAGTACCATCACCACCTCCATGGAAGACCTTGCAGTGCCAAAGATCCAATGACATTTGTAAAGGAGAGAGATTAACACAGAATACTTTGGTTGTGTGGATTATTTTGGAATACTGTTTATTCTTTATAAAATTCCAGGGTGAGGGGCTGACTTAGGTTTAAGAGTCAAAAATTGTAAAAGTTACTCCACAATTAGAGTAATGTGCACCACATTTAAATATGGACTGAATTTTTATTCCCAGTTATAAACCCCTTAACATTTGAGTTTATATGGAAATATAAACTCTCTTCATTGTACCTGCACTGCTAGGCTCTTCTAGAACACTAAGAGATAATGAAAACTGTAATTTGTAATATACCTAGGCCCCAATTCAAAAATTAAGTATGTGCTTAATGAGCATGTTGTTCATTAAAGTAATGGAAATTTTCCCATTGATTTAAATCTCCAGTTCAAGGGCCTGATCCAAGACATATTGAAGTTAGTAGAAATATTCTCATTGACTTCAGTGGGTCTGGGTTCAAGCTCATGATGCTCTCCTGAATAAGAATGAACTTAAGTGCTTTTCTAAATTGGGGTCCAAGATGCTATAGTGGTAGGGATATTTGAGATGTTTCAGCTCTCTTTCTTTAGTCCTTCAAGGGGCCCTCCACTGCTGAGAGGCCATTCCCACATGGAAATGGAAAATGATGCAAGGGTCTGCCCATGTAGAGTTTTTTGCAGAATCAAAGCATAAATAGAACCAAGCTGGATAGATATGAGTTAAATACATTTTTTCATTATCTATAAAGTAGAGAAAGGGAATTCCATCCTGCTATGATAGAGCTCCTTTCATGTTTCACAATGGCTATACATATTATTCATTCTGCTTTGTATGGTAAATAATTCAAGATAAAAATGATTTGCTTTGTGCAGTAAATACGTGTTTCTGGTCTAGCATCCTATTGACCATGCCTTTTGAGACAACCATCAGAAGAACAGCCACTTAAACAAAATATTGGAAAGTTTTAAAAATTATTCTCATTTTGTATGTGTATTTTTAGTTGGAGTAACAAATATTCAGGTGATGTATTCTAAATGATAAGAACAGAGGATAACAAGTTATCAATTTACAAATTAAGACCAAATTAAAGAATAAATGAAAAAAAATAGAGGAGTGGGAAAAGGAGGAGGCTGGGGTAGGGAAGAGAAAAGTGATAAGAAGGTCATGATTAATCAAAAAATGGTTCTAGTTTTATTCCATTCATTATGGATAAGGGAAGTTCCTCGTAATTATTTTTCACTTTAATTGTCACAAAGTGACCCTTCAAATGTAAACTCATACTTAAACAGGAATTTGCATAATAGGGTCCTCAAAAACTGCTGATCGGATATCCTCAAACAATGAAAAATTGATGTATGTGCCAAGATAGGTAGGTGAGCCAATATTAGTGTTACTGTTCAACTTATTACACCTACAATTTTTGCACACAACTAGCACACATGGATTCACATGCTCTTATTACCAGTAACTCACCCTCCCTTTCTCCCCTACTACCATTGTTTTGTCCACCCTCTATATCTTTTAGACAATACGCCCTTTGAGTCAGTGACAGTCTTGTGTTTTGCTAATTGTTTGTACAGCCCTAGTTGAGGCATTTAGAAGATACTGTGATATCAAAACCTTGGTGGTGGTGGTGGTGATGATGATAGTAATAAAGGAATTTGTGTTACATTAAGACACTGGAAGTTTCATACTGCATTGCAAGCTCCAGATGAGGATGGACTTTATATTGCTGAGGAATTTTTTTTTTCATTTGTAAAATTGGTCTATGTGTTTAGTGAACTGACAAAAATATCACATCATTTAGTCTATTTGCAATGTGATCATAAATAGAACTGCACTCTTTTGTGGGTGGAATTTTGGTGATGTTTTCACCAACATGAATTGTATTTTCCCCTTAGATGCGCTAAATTGAGGCCTGGGTATTGGACATATCTAATTATTGCGTTCCTAAAATCGTCAGTCCTGTTGTCATCCAGTATTGTTTCTAAATTAATGCTGTGAGAACATAGTTATGTTATGCTACAACACTTGCTCAGTAGGGTACGTACAATCTAGCAAAGAAATGATTGTCTAATTTATATTTCCTGGGATTCCAATTTACAGTAAAATCCTTATTTCTTTAAATAATCCTTTGCAGTGAACAAAATCAATGCAACAAAATAAGGCCCTTCTTATAATTCAAAACTATTTTCTATTATTTCTTATTAGGACCTCATTCTTTGAACTCACACATTCATTTCTTCAACCAAGACTGACGCAGGGGTGCAAAAATTGAACTCAGTTGTCACTAATGGTCAAGCAATATTTGGTGTATTATAACACTGACATGCAGTTAATTTGCAACAAAACAGACATTATAGTACCTATCAGTTCAGCAGGTTTGAATGTCATGTACATTAACTGCATACTCACGTACAAATCTTTGAATTTACAGATGTACATGATAAAAACCACCACCAAGCCAGAGAAATATTACCCCATATAAAAACTATGTTCATTTCACAAGCCATGCACATGTCTGATGCTACCTTGAGCCAGGAAATGTCACATGTAATAGCATGTGGCCGGCCTGGCTACAGATACTTAACCCCAAACCTCTGAAAAGATTTAAGGTCCAATGACGTATTGATGAAAAATGAGAAGTTTCCCATTCTTTCATGTATGTCTGCACACAGTGGGAAGAGTTCAGATTATATAGCATGCTCTTCTCCTTTCAGATGAGGTTTGTCTTGCTATTCTTTCCACATCGATATCAATTCATGCTGTGATCCTACCAAAGATTTCATACTGTAATCTGAGCAGGGTTGGACTTGATCTGTACTCAGGTGAAGACCTCCAGATATAATCAAAATACTGCAGAAGTGTTTTTAAATGATACAACAGGTGATGTCCTTCACTCTTACAGAACCAGAAGCACAGTTTGAGGTCAGGGATACGGTGCTTCTTGAGGTATCTTCTAATGGACTGAATATTGGCTAGGGGCCTGAACCCCTTACATTCCAGTCACAACTCGCCACTAACTCACTATGTCACAGTCTCTTTTGTGAAAAAAAAAAAGGAAGTAATTATTTTACTTACCTATCTCACAGGAGTGTTCAGATGATTATTTACTTAATTATTCTTAGTGCTTTGAAAATGTCAAGTGTTATATACCAGGAGTGCAAAGTATTATTATTTTTATTTATTTTTGTTATGACTGTTCCTCTTCTCTGATCCTTAATTTAAATAATGTCAGATGCAAGAAGGGTTTTGAACTTCGCCCACACAGCCCCAGCAGACTGTTGTTCTTGTTCTAGCTGAATGAACATTTGGTTCTGAGCCAGCAGACCCTACAACAGTCTCCAGAATTGATTTTTCAACAATTTTTGTTTTCAGCTTCAACTTTTCGTTTTAACATCTCAGAAAAATTAAAATGAATATTGTGTCTTTCCCCTACATCCAGTTTTGGATCATAGAATCATCTAAACCTTGAATGAGTTATAATCAATATTGCATATATATATTTAGGACATATATATAAAATATACATAAGTGCATCATTTTTTTTTGACAGTTGATGAAAGTTGTGAATGAAATGTGTCCGAATATCACAAGAATTTACAACATCGGAAAAAGCCACCAAGGACTAAAGCTGTATGCTGTCGAGATCTCAGACAACCCGGGAGAACACGAAGTTGGTTAGGATTACATTCTGATTAAATCTATTTCAGGGTGGTTTTATTTTATTTTTTTTAATTCCACACGTCTGCAGCAATTATCACTGAAGAAACATAGGTTCACTACAGCAATGATTTTGAGTGTATGTGGGAGGAACTTCAGCATTATATTTCTAATAGGAGAAGAAAACTGAACATAAACAGAAGACATTATGGGAGTAGGATCCAATTAATTAATGCTAATAGGTTATAGTCTTTACAACTTAAAAAAATCTAGAGTGGATTTTAGTGCAGTGGAATGTGGTTGGCTTACAGCCCTCAAGACTGAAGTTTCATGTTTATCTATAGAATATGTATACCACAAGCACAGACAGCTGAAACTTCCCTCCATTATTTCTCTAATGTCTCTCAGCTGATTTCTGGGCATAGCATTAGGTGGTGAGACTGTAGTTCAAGGTACAGACCCATTCCGTCACTCAACTGAGAATACCAACAAGGATGCTGATATGATGGTGGGACTGGGATGTGTGTGTGTGCAGGGGGGAAGTTTCAGCTGACAGAAAGGGTGTACCAATGCACATGATGGGGAGCTGTGCATCACGTGCTATGTGCATCACAGTGCTACCCCTCAGGTAAAGAAACTGCACAATACCATTTACAGTCAAGGTTTACCTGGACACATGTGGCATGATCTAGCTCTGTGATCTGGACTGAGACCACCAAGTCATGTCACATAAGCCATGGAAGGCTTTAACATTATAATGAATATCCGCTATCATTGACTAGTCACTTTGGCTGAACTTAGACCAAGGCAAAGGGTCCCATAGCACAGTATGGAACTACTTACCCATTCAGTCCATTTAGCCTTCAGGGACTGCATTCACAACCAGTGACCCACAAATGCCCATATAATAATTATAAGCATGGCTATTTTCCCAGGCAGAATCTAACATTCAGATGGGAAATTACTACACACAAATGGTTGCAACCTCAAATATTTCAAGCATATTTGTGGATGCCACTTCAAAAATCTAGTCAATGGTCTTCATATACAGTATGTGCACTCCTTCTTAATTCATTAGGTGGCAGTTAGTTCCATGTTTCCTACTCTAGTGACATTCCAAAGGATAAAATTATTCCAAACACTACCGATGGGATGCAAATAGAACCTCCTTCTCCCATCATGTACCTGTGAAGGAAGAATTTGGTCACTAGGTATAAAAGTCTACAGTACCTATTGTTCGTTAGTGGTATATGTGGTTAAAGGGGAGTTGAATACATGCTGTCAGAACTATAAGTTCAACAAATATTGTGGCATTTAATAAAACCTTGCCAGATAAGTATGAATCATTGTTTCAGATTAATGAATGAAACAGAGTGCCTGAGGTCAGAGACGTATTCTACAGTCAGCAAGAGACTCTGTATTATGTATATATTCTTTATTATGCTATCTTTTAAGAGCATACATCTTTTAAAATGGTGTTCTATATCAGTGTTTTCCTGTAACTGGAAAATACAAAATAATGTAATTCAATTTTGCACTATGTTTTTCAATGGAAAATGTTTCCCAAATGCTTTACATGGTTGCTGTAGATATTAATAGCTAATTTAAGTTATGGATAGGAGCAATGGGAAAGAGAAGTTAAATGGTAAATGTAAGTTAGAAAAGAGACATTTGTTCAGCTGAGATATGTTTACTTTGGGGACAGACCCAATCCATATGAAGCCACTGGAAAGGCTCCCATTGATTCCAGTAGGTGTTGGGTTGGATCCTTGGTTTGCTCCACTAACTACATTCCTGCCTGTTTCCAACAGGTGAGCCGGAATTTCGCTACATTGCAGGGGCTCATGGGAATGAGGTGCTTGGACGTGAGCTAATGCTTTTGTTAATGCAATTTATGTGCCAGGAATATCTGGCTGGGAACCCACGCATTACACGCCTCATTGAGGACACCAGAATTCATCTTCTTCCTTCAGTCAACCCAGATGGATATGAGATGGCATATGAAGTGGTAATATGACTGTCAACATTACTAGCAATTATCTTATTCATAGTAGACTGGTAAAATATGCTCTCGTTATCGTGATTTTAAAAGAATGACAAATTTGGATGTAATCAAAATTAACAAAGCCAATAAAGCAGCACTCCAAAAGGAAAAGCAGAACCCACTGAGCTACCTTATTTGGTAAAAACTGGAGTGAACAGTGTTCTGAATGATCTCAATTGCTGTGTGCGCACGTAGGGAAAAAGGCTGCCTATAGGATAACCAGAACACACACCATATAGGGTCATGTAGTTCAATATGAACACCTTCAGCTGAATTTGGAAACCTAATGGTAGTCAGTGCTGTAGATAGTTCACATGTGTGATGTGTATCACATGAGAAGCACAGCTAAGCAAACAAGCAGCTGCAATCTATACCAGCTGAAATTTCAGACTGCTCTTTAAGTGCCCAGTGGAGAGTACATTGCAATCTTTCAGTGTGGAAAGAACAAAGCTCGGACAATTGTGATATCCACATCCAAGTGAAAAAATTGCTTGCCCCCGATCAAGTACAGATGGAAATAGCTATCAGGGTTACTCAGTAGATGCCAAGAATCCAAAAGGACCTAAAGTTTATAAATCTCAGTTTCCACATACAAATGTTCCTCTTCCATAAAGGGAGTATCTGTCACCTCTACCATATCATCTGGAAATTTTCTTCCAGGCCCACTCTGTCTTGTCCCAAATAACTGTTCTTTTTATATTTTTAATTTGAACAGGTACTAGATGAGTATATGTTTTTTTCTTCCGGTTTTGAACTTACATGACAAACATCACCATCAAAACCCATGACAATTCAAGAAAGCCAAAACTATGTTTATGAAATGTTGAGTAATTAAGATGAAATGATATGAGTGAAACTAGTAAAATGAAGTTCTTGAGATAGATGTGCCAGTTCAATATTACAGAATTTAATTTCATTCACTTTGGAGAGGAGTTTATAGCTAATAGTTAATAAATGACAATGATCTTATTTTAATATGGCATTTTTCATTTCATAGGATCCCAAAATGCTTTATAACCTTTAGTGACTCTATATAGACTTGTGGATAAATGTGTGTGTGTATCTTTAACATAATCCTTGACCTCTGTTAAGGTTGCTTTGTGCTCTTGCAGTAACACAAAGAAATCTTAAATTGGACATAAAAGGGCTACTGAAGATTTCGCCAGTATAGTCAACTTTATACCACTTTCTCTAGCATGGGTGGAACATGCCAGGGACAGGATGGGACTAGGATGGAGCACACAGCCTCATCCAATCAAGTCATCCCTGTGCAGCTTCCAGCTGCAGTGATTTAGAGCAGTCCATAGTTCACTACAATTAGAATGCATTCTCCTGTCAGAAAAATACAGTCACTCTTGGGATAAAATTCAGTACAGACAGTAATACTCCATAGCATTACCAGCCAGAGATTGAAGTATAGAGTAGTTTATCCAGTTGGAACTTCAGCAGACAGATTAGGCAGACAGAGTATAATTCCCAATGCTAGAATTAGACTAAGATAGCAAGCACCCATACCCCTAGAAAAGAGTTCATTAGGATCCTATGTCACTACAAACATTTAACTTTTTATGGAAGATACATACTTACTTATGGAAGAATTTATGTTTTTATGGAAAGATGCATGCAGCTATTCAGTGTAACACAAACTTGACTGGTGATAACACAATGAACGATTTGAAAATTTTGTCACAGGGTTCGGAATTAGGAGGCTGGTCTTTAGGAAGATGGACTCAGGATGGCATTGACATCAACAATAATTTCCCTGATTTAAATACCATGCTTTGGGAAGCTGAAGATAGGAAGAAGTTTCAGAGAAAGGTCCCAAATCATCATATTCCAATTCCAGAATGGTACCTTTCTGAAAATACTACAGTAAGTACAAGTAGCTCCAGAGGGAAAGGGAGAGATAAAAGAAGGTGGGGTGAACTAGGGATGAAACATCATGAGATATTTGTATAAAAGCTTTTAAGAGCCTATTTCTTATTCAGAAATTTAAATCTGGAAGACAGTTAGTACATATAGCAGTGCATATTAAAACTTATATTCTCTCCCCTCCCCCGACTTACATTAACTTCATTTTTTTAAAATAGTGAGAATTACTGCAATTATTTTTTTAAAATAGTGATAATTACTGCAATTATTTTAACTTTGTGGGTATTTGTTTATATCTCTGGGCCTCTTTTTGAATTTGTTTTGGAGAGACTGAGTTTTCTATCATTTTAATGAGACCTCTCCATAGGTTTGTGAGGTTGCAGAGCTCTGTAGAAAGGACAAGACAAGACATCAGGCAAATTTCCCCTAGGTTTCCTACTGAATTGTCCTTAAAAAAATAATAACAGATCAAACCATCCTTTTTGCAAAACCATCTCAATGACCTGTGTTTATACGGACATTAGCAAAGGTTCAGAGAAGGGCAACTAAATGATTAGGAGTTTGGAACAGGTCCCATATGAAGAGAGATTAAAGAAGCTAGGACTTTTCAGCTTGGAAGAGAGGAGACTAAAGGGGGATATAATAGAGGTATATAAAATCATGAGTGGTATGGAGAAAATGAATAAGGAAAAGTTATTTATTTGTTCCCATAATATAAGAACTAGGGGCCAGCAAATGAAATTAATGGGCAGCAGGTTTAAAACAAATAAAAGGAAGTTCTTCTTCACACAGTGCACAGTCAACCTGTGGAACTCCTTGCCTGAGGAGGTTGTGAAGGTTAGGTCTATAACAGGGTTTAAAGGAGAACTGGATAAATTCATGGAGGTTAAGTGCATTAATGGCTATTAGCCAGGATGGGTAAGGAATGGTGTCCCTGGCCTCTGTTTGTCAGAGCATGGTGATGGATGGCAGGAGAGACATTACTTGATCATTACCTGTTAGGTTTACTCGCTCCAGGGCACCTGGCATTGGCCACTGTTGGTAGATAGGATACTGGGCTGGATGGACCTTTGGTCTGACCCAGTACGGCCTTTCTTATGTTCACGTATTGGATAATAATGCAAAGACATTGTCTTACTTTAACAGTGGCCAATATTTCAAATGGCTGAATATAGCCATGTTGAGATGAAATGAGGGGAAGGCACTTAACCCTTGTGAACTCTGTGTGATTTAGAAATATTTTCATACTTAAGCCTCTTTGGTTTGCAAATTCTTTCATTACTATTGACATGAATGGGGGCAGAGTCAGGGCGTTGGCTGCTACTACAGAGTGCATCACTCTCACTTCTGAATTGGCCGTTTACCAGTTTGGCATCCCAACATAAGGTTGAACAATATACAATTAGGCTGTATTTTAGACTGGTTGCTAGATGCCTCAAGATATACAACCAGGGGGAACAAGGATGCAGGGAAGCCCTGAATACATCCCCTTTTCCCTTTTTCACTCCCCGTCTGCTAGTTACAGGGAAGAGGGTGACACAGGAATTGCAAGGCTCTGTGCTAACAGAGGATACCATTGAGTTCAGATGATCCTCCAATTGCCAGCTATGCTGGCTTTAGGATCATTGCACCAATGGCTTAGCATTAAGTGACCAATGTGCAGCTGAAGATTAAGGCCATAGTTTCTAAGTGATAGGAGCTTTGCAGCTAAATCCTCATGTATTGCTTAGTTTTCATATTGCACAATTGAATATGAACAGAATTAAAGACGGAGCAAAATCAAAAGCTTCACTCTGAACTTCTTTGAATTCCTGAGAGTTTGGGTTCAAATCTCTGGCTCTTGTTCTACCTTTTTTTGTTCAAATGGCCCTGTTTTCCAAATTCTGGTGCAGAATAAGCCAACTTTTCATGAAAAATAAGTGATTCTTCCAAGAATTTGGCCCGAGATGGTAAAAATTTCACAAGAAAAGGGGACTTTTCAAAATTTTCAGCATTTTGCTCCAAAATTGTATCCAAAATGAATACTACTCATGGGATTTCAGGTCTATTGAATTCAAATGTGAACCCAAACTCTAGTTCTGATGTGGCTTCAGACCGTATGTTAAACCTAATGCATAACTGACTACCATCTCTTTGGTCACTGTCCAGATAAGTGAGGGCTTCTGAATATCACACCCCTCAATGAAGCTGTTGTTTCTTTTCCATCTAGGTCGCAGTTGAGACTCGAGCAGTGATAGCATGGATGGAAAAAATTCCATTTGTACTGGGTGGCAATTTACAAGGAGGAGAACTGGTTGTTGCATACCCATATGATATGGTCCGATCTACATGGAAAACTCAGGAGCAAACACCTACCCCTGATGACCATATATTTCGGTGGTTGGCATATTCATATGCCTCCACTCACCGACTAATGACAGATGCCAGAAGGAGAGTATGCCATACAGAGGATTTCCAGAAGGAAGATGGGACTGTTAATGGGGCCTCATGGCATACAGTTGCTGGAAGTAAGTGTCTGAAGAAACTTTGCCTAGGATTCATTGTAGAACAAGCCTGTTAAATGCTATAACACTGTAATTTTATGGTCCTTGTCACACAGTTCGTAGCAAGTAAACACCTACACTGAGAGAAGAATATACCTTAATGAAATCTGCCCTTTTGCATTTCATAAGATGTCCATGGGTTGACTAAGCTGTCAAAATTTCTTTGCAAATGCCTCATTTACTGCTGATGTTTTCCAAAGGTGTGCATGATATACCTTATTTATTAAACACCTTTAAAAGTTGCCTGTCACAAGTGAGCCACATCAAGTGCCATACGATCCATTCCAAAATTAAAATTGATCCAAAAGAACCAGCCAGCCCCAGACCACTGACAGGAAGGAACCTGACAATCTTAAGCATGTCACTCTACCAACAAAACGTACAACTGCCTTACAAAAGACAGAGGAAAAGAGGAGTAGCAAAGGCCACAATCAAAGGAGTAGCTCCAAAATGGTAAACAACAAGCAAGACCAAGTGCTCTAATAAAGAAAATGGCATGTAAAACTGTGTACTTGTTTCTATTTACAGTTATTATTGCTGTCATACTTAATGCCAATAACAACTGCAAATAGATACAAGTATGTGGTTTTACATGCCATTTTCTTTGTTAGAGCTCTTGGTCTTGTTGTTATTTACCACCATTCTCACCATATAAACAGTGCCGAGTTTTGGAAGCTACTTTTATTGCTTTCACATTGGATCAGACAAAGTTTATTTTGTCTGGCTCTGAAGCCAAGCTTAATGACTGCACTTTAAAATATTTTTCACTATGTTAAAAACAACTGCACAAATCCAGGGAAAGAGAAGTTGAACTGTCCACATCACAAAAACAGTTCCTGCAGATAAGTGTCCATGCATTATGCAAATTCTGAAAACTTGGAACGTTGACTGCCTAATTATTGAATTTGACTTTAATTTTCTTAAATGCTATATAAACCCGATCATGAATCAATACAACAAAGATAAGGCTGGCCATATCACTAACAGCTATAGCATTGAATAACTAGCTACAGCATAGACCCTGAGTAGAATATGATTTCTTAGTAACAATTATATGTTGAATTAGGTTCACTGAATTAATTTTATTCCTATATGATGCGTCACATTATTTTTAATATTCTGTTTTCTGGTGTTAGAATGAAGTCTCTGGGTTTGTTTTATGGGGAGATTACTAGAATATTTTTTCTATTTTTCTTCTTTACCCCCATAGGACTGGACTGGGATTCTGGGTTCTATTCAAAGCTGTGTTTCCTGCTGGGTGATTTTGGACAAGTCATTGCCACTCTGTGTGCCTCAGTTTCCCCATCTGTAAAATGGGAATAAGGCTACCTCCTTTGCAAAGCGCTTTAAACTCTGCTGATCAAAAGCACTATATGGGAGTTAGTTCCTATGTTCAGCTCCAAACCCAGATCAAAAGTGTGTCAGATTTGAGGGTTAGGAGATGCCTATCTGCTATGTTGATATTATTTGTACCGAGTCACGGATTTCCACTTGGGCTGTTGTCTCAATTATTCCTCTTTTAAGCCCCACAGTTGCAATAGTTATTCTTTCTTAAACAGCTGTTCATGTAAACTCTGTTCCCAAAGTGACATTCCTGAAAATTGCCCAGGGTCTGCTCTAACTTACTCTCATGTCATCCAGTGGGCTTCTCCACAGCCCAAAACAACAGAATTTAAAGCTTTTCAGCACCCTCCCGATCCTCAGCCATGCCCTTGGTATGCCCCTACACTGGGTATTGTGAAGGAGCTAGTGTACATAAACCCCGCTCTGAGAGAGTTGCCCAGAAGCTGTCTAGCCCCTTTATACCACCAAATGTCCCTGGAGGTGTAGTAAGCTGACTGTAACCAGCTTCTGCAGAAATCAAATGCCTCAGCATTTCCTTGTTATTTAACTACATTATTCCCTGTCGCATACCATGGGCTGCCATGAAAATGACCTCGTCAATCAGTCTAAAAAGAACAGCTAAGCACCGGATGAGCCCCTTGTACACTAAGCAACATATGAATCTTATCTTTGATTTCCAATGCTGGATTTGTACATTCAGACAATCTATGGAGAGTTCCTCTTGGCTATATTAAGCCATTATTTGAAGGAGATGTGTGAAAGCAGAGCAATTACTGTGTAACACAAAACATTTTGCTATAGATTAGCCAGGATGAAATACGATATGCGAAGAGAAAATGTTTGTGAGCATTTCTCAAAAGGAAAGGAAACAGGCTTCTGCAGAGCAGCATATTCCAACGTCTAAAATTTTAGTCTTTCCCCATCAACAGCCATATAAAAACTTAACATCTGTGTTATATAACCCTCCTACTCTGCATCCAAAAGGCACTGAGGGCTCATTAAATGCTTGACTGCTGCTGCATAATAATTGGATTGATTGGATCTTTTTTTATTATTCTCTTCAATCAGATATAGTTGGTGAATGTATTTCTTCCTAATCTTTGCCATTAGGAAATAAATCAGTTAATGATCATTAATGAGCAACTTTCTTCTTAGCCTTAAAATATTTTTTTAATTATCAATTTGTTTGGATAATGAGAAATTAATCTTCATTCCTTCCTTCCCCCTGTACTCGGCCCAGCCATTGAATTGTGTTATCTGTGTTAATTTGGAGAATGTTAATAAATGAAATTCCCCAAAGGGAGATTCTTCTGAGAATCAGCAGAGAAATGAGAAAAATGGAAATGGATTGGACGTCTGAATCTACATACAGACTTCCCCAGTGCTCAGGGGAATCTGGGGCTTTAGAGTTTGGCCCATTATAGAGATTGGAGTTAGCTGTGACGAGTGGACACAGACTGGAGCTTCATCAAAGTTCAGGGATGGTTAGTTAGGACACATCGCTAATGCACATCTTTATTAGGAGACGATGCTAATTCTGATCTTTTGCAGGAGCCTGTCTAGGAAACAACAGTACGGCCCATAGTTCTCTCACCAGGCCAGGCTCTGTACCTGGAATAGGTCACCCAGTATTTACAGTTGAAAGGACACCAAACATAATCTGTATAGCCTTAACTCTTCTCTATTCCCTTATCAGTTATATATGATGTCCTCATATGTACTACTTCCGTAGGAAAATATTTGTATTATCCACAATCCTGTTTATTATTAATAACTAAAAACCAAAACCACACTCACTTTGCATATGGGCATTTAAGAACTATATAAATGAGCTTATTGCCCCCACACCAGTGCTCACTAGTATCAAATGACCATCCCTCTTCAACCCAGTGTAGCTCCTGAAAGGTCTACAAGAGTTTTCATAGCTCCAGGAAAAATACTCTGCTGCTGACCCCTCTGAGTTAAAATCTGCACTATATCAGCAATTGTGTTTCTGCGGAAAATGACAGGAAAAAAGATGGTCTTTGAGATAGCTTATTCCTTCCCATATTTAATGCTTTGATGGTGAGGACCATGAGAAGAATTCAGCTTTCATATTACTGATTAGATGAAGTCAATGGAGTTACTAAGACTTCAGTTTCAATGAGAGGAGAATTTTGACACTGGACCATATACTGTGCTACTCAGTTCCCTGTTTTAAATGGGATAAAATGAAGATGGACCTTTGTGTATAAAGGAAAGTTTAAAAATTTTGCATCAAGTTTCATGGGGCTATTATGGCTTTGCTTCTTTAGAAGTACAGCTTAGATTTTGTTTCTATTGGCACAAGGTTATGAGAATCAATTAATATATTCATGACATTTTAAAACAGCATTTTCCTGCCACAACTGCCGTCTACTTTGTGCTATTCAGATGTTCTGCCCTTTGATTAAAGTAATCAGGCCTAGTGCACAAAATAAACAAGAGCAGCATTTTATGGTTCTAAATCTTTTCTTATTTTATTGCATCAACAGGTATAAATGACTTTAGTTACCTGCACACAAACTGCTTTGAGCTATCCATCTATGTGGGCTGTGACAAATACCCTCATGAAAGCGAGTTACCTGAAGAATGGGAAAACAACCGTGAATCCCTGATTGTTTTTATGGAACAGGTATGAAAGAGAATACCTTTCCCAATTAGAATTCACTTTGGAAGAGGCCTGAGTGAAAGTCTTCATTTGAGGTTACTATGGCCTGCTGTGTTTACCTGTAGGTAAGGTTCCAGTCCAATGGACCCATACAGTTTTCAGAGGTACTTACTATAACCTTGCTATTCCCCCAGGTTGTTCACAAATCACCTTCTACCTGATCCTGCAGAGACAGATGTCATAACTGTGCTGATTCCTATAGGAGCTCTCAGTGGGTTTTCAAATCAGCAAATAGGATTCAGACACACATCATCCATTAGCTTAATTATTTATCTTCCATTGGTTCTCATGCTGCTTTGGAAATCTCAATCACAGCGTTTACACTGCTTTTTGGGTAGAGTCCAGATTTGACCTTTAAATCCACAGTGCTCCTGCTTAAAAAAAACCCCGAGAAACTTTGTACAAATACCTATACAACTAGGCATCATTTAAAACACTAGCAAAATCTTTATACATTTTCTTATCCAAAGTTTTCCAGTCCTCCATACACCCCTTGTGATCTCATGTTTCATTTCAGTTTAGTAAAATCCTATGCAGTAGCTTATTCTTTCACTGAAGGCTTCACTTATGATCTGTTTTGAATTATGAATATTTTTGGCATTTATAATGGAAACCTTACCCATCAAACTTACTGGCAGAATTTTTTAAAACATCAGACTATTTTAATGTAAGTGGGCAAAATAATGAAGCATGTCAAAATTTTACCAGAGTGCCATGCTTAATTAAAAACAATCACATGAAAATCCCTTTGACTTGCTACTTTTAGTTGTTTTATCTGGCTCTCTCATATGTTCATAAATACAGAAGCTCTAAAAAAAAGTAAAGTGAAAAGTGGCTGATGCCTAGAAAGTTAATTTTATGTTGATAGTGATATTTCAAAACTATATTATTTGCAAAGAAGATAAAAAAATCTAACAGATGCTGTTGACATACATATATTTTATATGCTTTGAGAATGCATGCCATTTTACCTACTGCAATATGCAAACATGGGGAGAAGACTTAGATTTTACATTTGAGAAAAAATGTTATTTTTAAATTTGGGGCTAGATTAATTATATCTTTCATCCAAGATTTCTGGCGGAAGAGAACATAGTCATTACCAACTTAATGATTTGCCTTCTCATGCGATATGACTGTTTGATGATTCTATTGTATTTGCTTTTCACTGTTATGTAATAGGTATCCATTTATTTGTTCCATTACTAGGTCCATCGGGGCATCAAAGGCATGGTAAGGGATTTATCTGGAAAGGGAATTCCAAATGCCATTATTTCAGTAGAGGGTGTTAACCACGACATTCGCACAGGTAAAAAAAAATGCTGCATGCTGAACCATCTGTACCATCTGAACCATCTAACCTTCTGGGTTAGACTAAGATATGGTTGCGTTGCAGGAGAGGTGTGTTGCAGTGAGGAAACAAAAGCTTGGAACACTCTAATTGGGGCATCAGAAGGGAAAAACATAGTGAAAGTTGACATTTCTGGGAATTGCTACTATATGGTCATATAGACTTAGTTTAAGAGTTCATTAGCATTTAAGAGCCCATAAAGTTTAGCACATCCTGGACAACTGAAGGGCATATATCTCAGTAGAAGGTGAGATCATATTTCCTGCTATTTCCTCCAAGTGCTTCCTTCTTTCCCATCAGCATCACATGCATGTACACAAATCGGTAGATTTATTGCAAACAAATATAGGGCTGCATTGTAACTTTACAGTCTGCCCCAAAGAAGAAACCACACATAGTTCCAGTGCCTTAGGAGCACACTAGAGAATGAATTGTCACTCAATCCCCCTGCTCTGGAAGAGACATAAGTAGCTTCACTCCTTTGCATGGAGCGGCTACTCTGACCAAAAGCTAGGGAGGGGAGCCAGGGCTCTTCCTGATTCTTGTCCTTCTCCATCCCCTCCCTGCCTCCTTGATTGTAGTGGTGAGTAGTGGGTAAGTACCCCATGCTCTCTCCAAACGCAGTTGAAATCAGTCTGAACAAGGCCAAGCTGAGCAATAAGGGAGGCCTGACTCCCATGTGTTGCCAAGTGAGGGCTGTGATTGTCTACCCAAAAGAAATTAAAACACCAGTTCACAATAGCAAAGGGTGCTTCTGTGGTTATTAATCGTTAAGAGAACATGAAAGATTTAGAGGTCTGATTTGGATGAGTGTGAAAAGGTGAAGCTGCTGTTGTAGGAAGGGTGGAACCTCATACTCTTGAGAGGTTTTCAGATCCACTATGCATGCTTGGTGGAATCTTTACAGCATTCAGTGGGGCCCAGTGGAAGGGTTACTTTACACAGGGTGAATTGCACTCGCAGAGAATTGCTGGTCCAGGTTTAAAAAAAGGAAGTTAATAAATATGTGTTCAGTATTTTCACAGTATTGATTAAGCAAATGTAAGCCAGCAAATTCAAAATGCACCCAGAGCTATTCAGAGGAAGTTAGATCAAACATTTGAACTTGTTCAAAGTACTTTTGAACTCATTTGTTATTATTATTTGTATTGCAGTCATGCCTAGGCCACCCAATCATAGACCAGTGTCCCTTTGGGCTGGGTGCTGTGCTAATACAGATCGAAGAGGTGGTCTCTGCCTTGAGGAGCTTACAGTCTGTGTTGAGAGACAAAAACAGAACACCAGAAAAAGACGACACAGTAATGATTAACATAATAGACAGTGGTCTCAGCATGGTAACTGCTTAATAGTTATCAGGATTTTTGTAGGCATCACAACAGAAGACCATTTTATGGAGGAATTTGAAAGAGGACAAAGGGGTGGCTTTGAATATGTTTATGGGGAGCTTTGCCCAAGTATGAGATACAGCATGAGAGAAAGCATAGAAGTGTGTGTTTGAAAATTTAAGAAGTGAGTGAGGAAGACTGGCATCATTGGCACAGCAAAGGTGAGAGTTGATTTTTGATAGCATATGATAGATAGTGGATGGGGGGGACTAGCCTCTGAATAATCTTAGAAGTGAAGGTGAGGAGTTTGATCTGATAGGGAGAGGAGAGTCAGTGGTGGGATGGAAAAGAAGAGGTGATATGATCAAAGAAACAAGCCAGGAAAATGATCTTTGCAGCAGCATTTTGAATGGATTTAAGTGGAGGCAAGATTGCATTTATCAAGGCCAGGGAAGAGGATGTTGCAGTAGTTGAGAAGTCAGATGATGGTGACTAGATAAGAATTTTAACTGTGTGGCTGTAGAGGAAAGGCCAGATCTCAGAGATGTTATGCGGGAAGATACAAAAAATGTTTGATGTCTCTGATATGAGTATCTAGACAGAGGGCTGAAAAGGATATATTCAGGTTGCACAGCAGAGTGATAGGGAGGATGATGGTTCACAGTCACTGAAAAAGCAGAGGGAGGCTGGTGTGAGAGTTAAGAACTCTGTTTTAGACACGTTGCACTTACTCTGATGGCTGGGCATCCACAAAGAGACATAAGACAGGTTGAGATTTTAATTCAGACAGAAAGGGCTGGTCTACACTAAGGGGAGGGATCGACCGAAGATACGCAACTTCAGCTACGTGAATAACGTAGCTGAAGTCGGTGTACCTTCAGCCAACTTACCTGCCGTCCTCATGGCGGTGGCAGTCGGCGGCGCGCTCCCCCGTCGACTCCAGCTTGCGCCTCTTGGCAAGCTGGAGTTCTGGAGTAGACAGGGGTGCTGCTGGCAATTGATTTGTCGTGTCTTGATGAGACATGATAAATCAATTGCCAAAAGATCGATTGCTACCTGCCGATCCAGCGGGTAGTGAAGACATACCCAAAAAGACCAGAGTGGAGAGGTAGATCTGTGTGTTGTTTGGATTCAGATGATAGAGAATAGCATTAGCTCTGATGCTGAAAAATATAATTCTTGCAAAGAGCACCCCTACACCAATACCTCTAAGGTTCTATCAGTCTCAGAAATATCATATGCAGAGGTGGTAATTTTGTAAACAAATGTAAGGATATAATGGCCATGTACCCAAGCATTCGTTTGGTATTAGAATGAGGGAAGCGATTAGGTATACTGAATATTTCATTATCTACCTATCATTGAATTTAAGATCTGCTTGTACGGTTATATGACATAATTAACCAGTGGGGGGCTATGGAATACCAGGAACTCAGCAGTTTTACGTAAGCAAGTTCTGAATCTCAGATATCTACTATTTTAGGTTAGCTGTCTCAATAATAAATCTCAGCAAATTTAGCTCAGTTATGATAAGTTTTATTTCAACTTTATTATGTCTCTGCTGTGAGAGAAAATACTGAATTGCAGATATTTAGTAAGGCAATTATGGCTCCCTTATATATTTCAAAATGGGGCCAGTGGGAAACAAAAGAGGGAATGAAAATTGTCAGTTGTTTTTCCATTAACCTGGAAGGCTGTCATAAACTGTAGGTTGTATTTCTCTGGTAAATGTTTGCTGGGAACTGAATAAATGCAATGGGTGATTAATCCAATCCCTCAATATACTGGGTTACATTAGATACCACACTGGAGAATAGTTGTTGATTTAGAGAAAATGCAAATGTGAGTGCGTATGGAGAAGAATCCCAGATGAATGTATAATAACAAAATTATGGAAGACCTCACAATCTGCTCTGTAAACACTCACTGACTTTGAGGAAGTTTAGATGCAAGTCTGAATCAGAATGGTCTGGTACATGTTCACTGCTAACTATTAATAATAAAAAAGAAACTATAATTGTTATTCTTTTCCATAATCTGGGAAGTGTAAAGGTTGATATTCTATTTATAGATGGAAACATGGAATTTCTATCTTGCCATACGTTAAATAAATGCCTTACATGAATAGTCTTTGAAATTAGAAATTTTATGGGATAGCCACTAAGCTAAAATAACATATAAAACTGCAGAGAAAAAATTAAATTATCTCCATGGGACCTCATTCTTCTCTCTTTTATACCTGTTTAAATTGGGACTATTTCCATTGAAGCAATGGAGTTGCACTGGGTCAAAATTGATTTAAACAAGAGAGACTCTAGACATCTTTCTTTAGCTTTTGAAGTTTTGCTTTATAATGGATTATAACTATTAAGTTTTTAAAATGCCTTCTATTTTATGAACTGTAAATGGAGTCAACTACCCTGTTAAGCAGGTGAGAATTGTCTACAATAAGCTTTCCATTAATATTTATTTGTTCCAGGACATTTCTCCTCTTCCTTTTCTAGTGCAGAAAGAACTTTCTGTTACTTTCACTTAGCGGTACAATGTATCTGACGGGAGTAGGAAGAGGTGGCACCATGCTGATAATATTAGTAGGCTAATTTAAATGATTGATTCTGTGAGATACATTGTTCCCTTCTTTTCCTTGCTGCACTTATAGCTATTGATTGGGCACAGGTGATAACATGGTGTTATGGTTACATGTGAATTGTGCTCTAACAGAAGACCCTGGGATCACTAGTTGGATCAACAAACTCATCTGGACACTTTTTTCCCCCATTTTTCAAAGACCAGATGGCAGAGGTTATTCTCTTATTGCGATATAACATTAAAAAGTTATTCTAAATATATTTTATTTATATTTGGGGCCTGATTCCAAGGACCTTATTAGTGTCAAGTAGCACCTTGCTCTTCTTATTATTCCATTGGCTTATTGGAGTGATGGGGTTCACATATTCCCATTACCCAGGGCTGTTCACTCTAGCCCTTAGCGTTAGGCGCACAGTCCTAAGGAAAAGCTGCACCAGCTCAAGAATAGCCTTGGGAGGCACCAAGTGTCAGAGGCATCTTTCTGAGGTACAGATCCCTCTCTGCACCTCCGGTGTTCCAGGCCAGTGCCAGCAGCAAAATGCAACACCACTTGTGTCATCTCAGCTGTGTTGACTAGTTTATTGCAGGGGTGGGGAGAACTAAGACTGTGTCTCCTCCCTGTTCCAGGGAAGGGGAGGGATTAGGTGAGTGCACTATGCCCACTTACTCTGTATGCCTAGATACAAGGTCTGGATAGCTCATACAGAGGTGTTAGGATGGCAGAGGTATATTTTAATGGACTAGTGGACATCTCTCTTCCCATTCTCGATCCCACACCCTCTCTCCTTCCATAAACAATCAGAGAACATCTCCGTGGCAACCCCAGCCGTTGCTGTCATTAAAAGTAACTTTGGGAAAGCATCTCATGGATTTTTAGCTGTCTATTAAACACATTTAGCAGCAGGAAATAAAGAAGAAAAGTCAGCACTGAATGTCCAGCTACCTTTCAGCAGATCGCCGAAAAGCTCTGTGGATAAGCTATGGCCCAAAGACTGCTGTTCTGAGATCCTTTGATGTATATAGGATCCTAGCCCATTATAGGGACTCAGTGTCAAGCACATAACCTACACTGCTATCAGTCCTACTGATATCTTTGAAATTAAAATGGAAGTGGAATGTTTCCCACGTAAAAAGACCATTTTGCCTATGGAAGCCTGCCACACATGCAGTAAATAATTAATGTTTTACTAAACTCAAAGCTTTTGGTTTATGATGAGCCACTTTTTCTGGGTTTGTTTCATATAGTTTCACACCCATCTTTTGGACACCAAATCTCAAAGTGAACCTCGGTCAAAATTGCAGTATTTCTCTCTCTCTCTTAGCATTTCTAGAGCACCTCTCACCACAGAGCCTGGTTTTTGTCTGGTTTTCAAAGCAAACCATAAGTTAATCCAAGTTTGCATGAAATTCTTGTAGAAAGCTTTATTTCAGAGAATCTGATATGAATTTCAGGGCTTGTTACAACATCCAAAACAAACATTTTGCATTTAACATTTCTCCCTAATTGTTCAGAAGATTTTATTTTAGTGGGTTAACTAATAACATCACATTATCTTGAAGCACTGCTGGCTGCTGCCTAGTACTCACCTATTTATGGGCATACACCGTCATTCCTTGGGCAGGCCAATGAACTTCATAGTAGAGCCCTTTTTTGGTAATAAATATTGAGATAAATCTTCAGTTGGTGTAAATTAAAATAACTTCACTGACTTACACCAGTTCACACCAGCTGAAGATCTGGCCCAATAATAATTTATTCTTCCTAATTTTTATTTTATTATCTGTCCCATTGTTAACAAGATCAAGGTGTCTTCTGGAGTCTATTTACATATATTAATTTGATTATCTTTCATAATATGTGTTGTCATTTTAACTGAGTACACAACCTCTTTATGTTTACCAAACTACCTCTTAATATTCTCTAAATCCTCTGTATGTTTGATCACACATCTCTACCATCTGTACAGGAACTTTTGATATAGTCCATTTAGCCCAGAGAATGAAATCTCTTAGTACCCTGAGATTAAACGATGGGTAACGAGCAGATGCTTGGAATGAACTCTCCTTGTTTTTAAACAGAAAAGAGCTAAATAAGTAAATCCTGCCAATAGCTTGTATTTAGCTCTATAATTATTTCCTGGTGGTGGTTGAATGTGTAGCTTTTTTTATAGTATTTCTCAAGCTATGCTAAAATACATGACAAATGCTTGTCAGAAATGTGTGGATACACCAAAGGCACAACCTTGTACCAAGTACAATGCATAAACTGCACCATCAGTGCAATATCCTACAAGGCACTGTGGTCAAGAGACACCTTTCTGAGACAAAATTTTCTTTGTTTCCTCTTGTTCCAGAGAAGTAAGTAGTTTGCTGCTGGCCTATACAGCACCAAAGTATCAGAGGTGGTTTACAGTGATGTGGAGCCTTGGAACAGAACAAGTGAGGGACCCTCTCCACCCCTTCCCATTTTTCCAGGGCCCCTGGCATGGGCTCTGTTTGCCCAGTGTCTAATCCACCACTGCAAAGTACGACACCCTTCTGCACAAGCATAACGGCACTGGCCAGCGCAATGGGAGTGGCACAGAGTCAGGATACACTATTCCCCACTGACTTGGTCTGAGAGAAAATATGCCCAGTTACTCCTGTGCGCCTGGAACTAAGGTGGATTCTCAGTGCCATCCCCAAACCAGCTCTAAGTTCCCATAGTAGACACTGCACCAGTACAAGACAGGCACAGTGAAGCAGTGCTCCATCATAACCCCTCCCCACTTGATTCACCCCCTACTCCCAAGAAGAGCACAATAGCCAGAAATCAGCAGAGAATATGGCCCATCTCCTCTTTCACAACACTCTCAAACTGGTTGGTAGAAAAATATGAGCAGTCTTTACTATATGAGAAGTAACTTTACCAGGTGTATTAGTTACATACTCTTTCACAATAATGCCAGGAGATGATTTAGCACTGATTTTTTTTGTTGCTGATTCCTGCTGTGTCAAAGCATGATGCCTAGAAGCGTTATTCCCTCACATAGATGCAAGAAGTAAGTATATAGCCCAGCTTTAGCACAGTCTGTCTTCTTATTCCCAGAATACAACCTTTTCATCTTAACTGTCTTTCACTTTAGCAACATTGTATTGTAAGTCATCCAGGGGTAGGGCCAATAATAGTAATGTCATTTTACATGAATATTACATACCTCTTCCTGTGGAAGATGTCATCTTTCTTTATGTACAATATTATATCCTGGGAACCCTTGAAAATGCACTGTTACAACTCAGGAGGCTTTACTAGGGTAAATTGTAAAATATGATTTTACACTGAGAAGCTAAGTTTCATCCCCTCTTCCATCCCATTGCTAAACATATTTGCTGCTTAAAATAACATAACTAGAAGACCAAAGCATGTCCAAATTACTGGGTAAATATTTAGCCTTGGATTTCTTCTGTAAGGAAAATCATTAAGGCCCTGATTCAGTGAAGTTCTGAAAGGTGCTTTGCTTTCTCCGCACAAGTAGTTCAATGGATTACAATGGGACTACTCGTGGATTTAAAGTTAGGAATGTGGTTAAGTACTATGCTGAAAATCCTGGCCTAAATTATATATGAAATTGCTTTCTGTCGATGAATTGATATTATAGAGCAAAAATATGATTGCTGTATGCGAAGGGCAGCAGGGAAAGGCCCCCAAGTGGCAAATGTGGCATATCAAGGAATTATTGTGGGTGTATTTTAATTCAACAAAATATCAGATGGTTAAGATCAAACTTAATTTGGCTGATAGTGTTGCGAAACAGTTTATTTTTAACTCTTCTCTCAGCCCTGTGTATATCTCCCCTGTCCAGAGAATTCTGTTTGGGAAATCAATACTATTTTTTATTTACAGTTACAGAAAATTAGGATGGGAAATGAAAACTGTAATAGATTTTCACGGTGGCATTTTGTTTTTATTGCCAGCTTCATTTATATTTACATGGTGAGGGCTACATAGTCACACATGAGAGCAGCCAGGCCTATGTTACTTTTCCAAATTGTGACTTAACTTGGAATCAAGCACATGTTCATTTTTTTCCATTTAAAGTTTGTTAAAAAGGCTCCAGATAAGGAAGAGGTTTTTTGCTTAATACATACTCTTATTGAGAAGCAAGACATTGTCAAGCAAATGCTACATATGCCATGGGCCATATTCCTGGAACCTATTCTGTTGCTTCGTGTTGCTCTGGTGGCACAAGATAGCTAGCAGACTGGGCCACCTGCTTGTTGTAGGGAAATCCTTGGGTGAAATAGAGCCAGTGTAGCTAGCCCTATACAACTCCTCTTATGGCCCCACCTTGTTGGGATGTGGCTGGGGAACAGGACATGGCCAGAGCTCCACAACACTCCAGCAATTCTTGAGTGTGACTGAGTCCCCGAGGCTGTTTCAACTTGTGCCAGGAGACAAATTGCCACTCAGATGAGCCCAAAACTGGTGGGAAATAAATAAATTTGCAAAGAAGGAATACAGCCACTTTTGGTGCCCCACTTCTTTCTGGGTCTGGTACCAACCACAGCCAAGGGAAGGTTAACTCGACATGAGGCTCAAGTCCTACATGTGTGACTTCAGTAGATAAGTGTTGACATTTCTGTCAAAAGAACAGTAGTCTGGAAATCTTCTTTTCTGATTTCTTTTACAGCGAGTGATGGGGATTACTGGCGTCTCCTGAACCCAGGAGAATATGTGGTCACCGCAAGAGCGGAGGGCTATACCTCTTCCGCCAAGAACTGTGCAGTAGGTTACGACATGGGAGCCACTCAGTGTGACTTCACCATCAGCAAAACCAACCTCACACGGATCAAAGAAATCATGGAGAAATTTGGAAAGCAGCCCATTAGTCTGTCACTCCGACGGCGCAGGCAGAGGGCTAGGCAGAGACGCCAGCAAAGATAGACTACTTTCTCCATTGTAACACGGGCGTTCACAGGCTCTGCTTAAATCAAAACCAGTTATAGTAGTAAAAGATACATAGCCAACAGTCATATGGTTTAGTCTATTTGAGGAGTTCTAATTAGTATGTTTGTATGAAGAGTCTCTCGAGCTTCCAGAACCTTTTGTCCTCTGAGGTTTTAGGGCTACAGTTTTTGTTCCCTGTATACAATCCAGCTAAATGCACGTTGGGTAGGGGGACTTATGCAGGGTGATGGAATGGAATTCTCCCCTCTCTGCTATGCCAACTTCACAGTGCCACTGTTTTTCAGGGGATGCTATGCTGTGGTCACCGGATTTGTGCCTTATTGACTTTTAAGTAACAAAACTGCACAGGAAGGTAGGATGGATTTTCAAGAAGAATCTGCATTGTCTTGGGGGAGAACAAACTAGAGAAATACAGGCCAGCTCCTCAGCTGGTGTAAATCAGCTGAAGCAGCTTCAAAGCTGCTACATTGATTTACTCTAGAGGACGGCCTGACCCTACATTTTTAGTGTCCTGTCGAAATTCTAAGAATAAACATAACATCCCTTGTATGCTTGGTAGCAAGAATGCAATGTACACTTTCAAGTACAATTCTGCTAAAACCATGATTATTGCTGTTAGAGCTTTGCCTTACTCAATACGTTCTTGTGATTCCTGAAAAAGATGATCACCAAAGTATCATTCAGAGTGGAAGAAAATAAACTTCAAATAGAAAATCTTTGGTGAAAATACATCTGCTATTTTTAAATTTATTTCTTCTTGTCAACAACTAAACTTGTACATGAAGAAAAGAAAGACAAACGGTTGCAGAATCAATAACGTACACTAGAAGCAATCATCAATCCTTGCATAATATCTAGTTTTAGTCCATCCAATGGAAGCTATTCCAGCACATACTTGTTCTGTAAATGTCATTAAACAACAATGCTGCCACAGCTGGGACCCAAGGAAATAGCAGGCCTCTCATTAAATTGAGATGGTTGCATTATTTATTAAGAGCATTAGTCTCTCTCCTTTATATTCCTGAAGTATCTAGGGTCAAGGCTTCTTAAATTCCTCTTAAAGGTGCATTTAAATTGGATGGCAAAGTCCCTGGATATTTCAGTTTTCTGGTGCAAATCTTGGTGCACTTTCATTTAAATTAAAAAGAAGCAGAGGCTTTCAATTAATTGAATATGAAGTTAAAAAAGATGATCACAATGATCCCTTCTGGCCTTACATTCTATAAATATATAAAATGAATAATTTAGCCCCATGTTATTTATTTTGATGTTAAATTTTATTTATTTCACCCTGTCCTCATCCTTTCAGTGTTCAATATGCCACAACTTTTTGTAGTGCCAACACCTAATTGCATCAGCAAAGTTGTCAAGGAAGACCTGGAGATTTTTGCAGCTGAGGAGGAGATTTGTGTGCCTGGAGAGACATGGGGAGGAATTTGGTGCATTAATTAGTAATGTTGACATTTAAACTGACATGTTTAGGTTTTGGAGTCAGCACCCCTAGTTAAAATAAATTGGGCAGTTAACAGCACACCTACTTAATGTTTCAGATTATTGGCAGACTCAAAGCAACACTGAATAGGTTTATACTGGGTTCACCTTTAGAAGGTTATCTTCAAAACCATAAAGATTAGAAAGATACATCTTTAAAAGTGAAAGCCTAATTCCGGAGCACAATTCTGCTGCCAGGGGTGGATTCAATGGCAAATTCTGAGACTGTGGAATTTCAGAAAGTATGTGGCTTGGGAACTGTGGCACCTATTTTTTCCACTTTTTCTTCTCCAATACTTACTCCGCTATTGACTTTTGATGCTGGAATGTTCAACCAAAACATTTATTTCTTACAGGAGACTTTCTATGTTACAAGATCAGGAGAACAGAAGGGAATAGTACAGCAGAGGAAGGTGCACTCGCTTTTTTCAAAATGCCCTCCTAACAGCCTCAGAGGTGAAGTGGTTTTGTCTGGGTCAGCAGGAGAAAGAAACCCTAGGCCCTTTTAAGGATTGCACCCTCCCACATCCTCTTTCCCAAAGGCTAGAGGAAAGAAGCTAGATGGCTGATTGGTTAGATAGAAGATTTCAGCATAACTCATATTGGCTACCAAAGGGTGCCATTTTGCATTGGAAAGAAAACTCCCTCTCCCATCCCCTTGGGATTAGAATAGGACTGGTTTGTGGGGCCTTGCTGTGGGCATTATGCTAATTACCTTTTGGGGCTGGGTAGAAATTTTCACTCACTGCCAGATTGGACCCCTGTGCAGGTTTCTCAGTTTCTATTCATCAGCCCAGCAGGTAGGTTAGGTGGTAAAACTCATTTTGTCAGAATTTGGTAGGTGCCTAGTGCACATACTTGTTCAACATGGGGGCTGGTTCCCTGGTAAAACAGTATGGGAAGTAGATTAGGAGAAGACATCTCCTAAAAAAGCTGGAGAATGGAGTTGGAACTCTTACTGTCTGGTACAATGAGAAGACAACCCTTCTCTCACTCCCTTAACCTTCAGGGGAGGGGAGACTGAAGGGATTGCAGCAACAGTGTGGGAACTGTTTAAGGGGGGGAGGGAGAGCTGTTAGCAGCCCTCCCCCAGGAGATAGAAATTATGGAAGGAGGGATAACTTGCACTGGATGGTTATTTCTGGATAATTCACAGATGTGTTTCTTAATAAAGCTGCAGCCTATTTAAACCATGTTCCTTGTGTCTTGTCTTGTCTTCCTGTGCTGCCCAAAACAAATATACATCTGCAGATGTGTACATACACAAATACAGGAGCATGGTTCACCAAAAGCTCTAGTTGAAAAGTACAAGGCAGGCCTTGTTACTCTTATGCCAGTATGGACAAAATAGTTCTGGAGATAACTAATAGTGTCTCCCTGAAACAAGGTGCTCATTGCACCCCTACATATCCAGCCCCTGAGCTCCACTCCTCACAGACTCAGGGACACTCCAATCCGGTGCAACTCCCATGTTTTTTTGTGTGTCTGTTTCCCACCACCACTTTCCTACTATACACAAGCTGTTGATCAGGGCTTGGCCTAACACAGGCCAGGTCAGCAACAGCATGGCTAGCTCCTACCTCTCCCTGAACCTCCCAGTCTCTATCTCACTTTTCACTCACTTCCTCCTAGCCTTATAGCTCCTGCCTAATGAGGCTGGCAGGTGCAATCAGTGATTTGGAAACCTGGGCTATTTAACCAGCCCCAATCCATTTCCCCTGATTGGGTTTGGAGTGGCAGGAGCTGATTGAGGTTTCCCCAGCAGCACCCTGCCACAGTCCCTTATTCAAATTAAGTTGTACCTTATCCAGTGCACTGGGACTCAGGAGAGCCATGTTCCATTTCCAATTCTGCCAGTCACTTCACCTCACTACCTCAATCTCCCTGTCTCTAAATGCTGATAGTGATATTTACGTCCTTTACAAGTGCTTGGAGACCTATGAGTGAGAAGTGCTGTGTAAGAGCTAGATTTATTATTTTGTTGTTATTATTGTTATTATTAAATTCAATTCTATCACTCCTTGCTATTCTCAGTATCAAGCACGTTGCCAAATTTTAAAAGATAAATTACAGATGCCCTGACTAAAAGAAAACCTCACACATTGGCAAATTGCAATTTCTGACACACACACAGGCCTGTGTATTTGTGTTTGATATGTCAAATGTCATGAATTTCTATTATCTTCCCTTCACACACTGTTGTTCTTTGAGATGAGGTTTTTGACAAATGTGAGGCAGTTGCACATGAAGTGCCATCAATGCCACTAAAGTATTTCCTTTGGAATTGGTGAATCACTGTCAATTTGAGAATCTACCTTACCAAAAGGGTGCAAATTTTATCACATTCATGTCTAAGAACCAATATGCCTCACCTCCCTATTTATTGAAAGCCAGACTCTGCCTTCTTTTGTTCAAATTTAGTAGTACTTTACTCCATGAGAAGTTATGTATCTTTCACTGAAAAATGTGTACTTAGTAAGTGTATGGAAGGTGGCAAAATCTGCTAAATAATAGTAGTTATTACTACAGATACTTAGGAGCAGAATATGCACCCTTTTATCAGTTATCTGTGAAATTCAGAATGCTTTCCGAAGGCGGGTAAAAATTATTATTTCCATTTGACAGATGTAGAATCCTAGACACAGAGAGTGTCTTGCCCTCAGTTCATACAACATGTCAATGGTAGAGCTGGGTAAAGAAACCAGGTCTCCTGACCTACATGTAAGTGCATCACCTGCTGAGTCTTTCTGTCTCCTAAAGCCTAGATAACAATATCCCATTTCATACTCAGTAGTAGCACCTTACTCTGCAAGTATTCCATTTGTGTCCATGGGACTATTTGCAGAGTAAGGCGCTTGACAATGCAAATAAGGGCAGTGAAGTCCACCCCACTCTGCTAAATAGTTATTGCATACTGATGTATTTCTCTCTCTGGGACAACCAAAATAGGTCCATATCCCCTAAACGGAGGTTTCTTCCCTTGCAAATGTAAAACCACAATCCAATACTAAAGAGATTTCTATTTGGTCAGGAAGTTAAGTCTTTTAGCTAAAATCTGTGCCTGTCTGTTGCTCAGATTGTTAAAGACCTCATTAACATTAGGTGCCAAAAGTAATGATTTCTACACTCTTATGCTAGCTTTCATTAGAGCTTGTATGTATCAGCACAAGGCAGAATTCTGACTAATGAAAGTGACCTTATGCCATTTTATTCTGGCTGTTGCTTACTAGATGTCAAGCCTGCCAGTATGCTCGCTGGACTCATTGGTGCAAATTTTTTATTTGAAGATTGCTCCCACCTCTGGGCTGGAAAGTATGGTGTTCATTTACATTGCGCAGTAATGGGCACTTACCTTGACAGCACAGTCATAACAGTCCTTCTGTCCAGTAGGAAGAAATTGTCTTTTCTTCAAGAAGTTTGTGTTATTCAGTGGAGTACGCCCTGGAGGGCAGAAAATCCCCAAGAGTGTAGATGGAAGTTTAAAGCTCCAAAGGTAAAGTCCTGGCCCCATTAAAGGCCAAGGGAGTTTTGCCATTGGATCCAATGGCTTTAGGATTTCAGCCCAAGACTGTAACTACTCATGCATGCTATACAATAATACTGAACTAGGGTATCAACTCTTTGTTTCTGTAGTGACTAGGAGATATAATCATTGTTCAAGTTCAGAGATACATTTTGAAGTAGCAGGTGTTCCTGTTGGAACTAGAAATAGGCCCAAACCACAAGCTTATGCTGATAAAACCAGACATCATCATCATGTTTTCCATTTAGTCTACATCCTTATAACAGATATTCTCTCTTCTTGGACATTGCATTCTACTTTTTCTATCAACCCAACGAATGCTATCTGCACTGCATTAGAATGGACACAACCCTATAGTTTTCTCTGCTGGTAGAAATAAAACTCCCTAGTATGTATGATTCCATTTTATTATTATGCATCCTTTTCATCATTTATACAAATAAGAAGGACTTTGCTCAAGCTCTACTTGACATTTTTTTAAAAACCACAGTCCATTCCAAATAATAACAAATTCAGCTGCCTATCCAAAGCAAAAGATTAAAACAAGAAACACCAGCCTTCAGCCACCTCCTCTTTCTCCAGATCCTGGCAGGTATAAAATAAAATAGAAACATGCCGTCTTTTTCTTGGTTTTCCATGTACTAATGTCAGTTACAAAAGCACTCAGATCCATTCTTGTATCTTTAGCCTCCTTCCATATCAGAAACATTGTCATCTAAGTGTATGTGCATATTTGTTTCATATTACTTAATTCAATCTGAGTTAGTAACAATTCACATTTCTAAGTGCATTACTGTCGTGGGCCTTGCTATATAAAATTGTACAGACAAATCTCAGCTTATGTAAAGTTGCCTGGCTCATCCGAAGCCAACTGAGCTGTGTCTGTTTACACCAGCTGCGGAACTGGCCCTTCTATTTCAATCTTTACAGAAGCAGAGTTGTTCATCCTTAGTCTGGTATCAGTCAATTGGCAGCAGAAGGGTGAGATATCAGTATTTTAATGTTTAACCTATTAGAAGTTTGCGCAGTGGATGTGTAAAATCAATTTTAAAATGACGCTAAGGATTATAAATTATGTGTTCACTTATACTAATGGATTTCTCCATCTCCAGATAAAGTCAGTTCAAAGACTCCTATTGGCTTAAATGGGAGTTGCCTCAAACCCTAATAAAATATCATGTTTTATAGTTCTTAGGCTTCAGCAAATTAAGTTAAAGATGCTGTGGAATTTTTATCCTAGGATCTTCCCAGTTTTGTGTGTTTAAGTCACAGCCATATCCATATTTGAATGTACTTTCTCTATTTAATTTCCTTTTAAAAGGCCATTTAACTTGAAATGACATTGTTTTATTTCACTTTGACATTGTAACATGGTTTCTGAGCGGTGAAATTGTGCCAGAAGGCAGTGAAGCCATCACATTTAATGAAATCTTTTTCCTGTGCAGATGAGACTCAGAAACTCTAAGCCAGTTCACCCATGCTGTTCGTATAGTTTCTATCCACTAGGTACTGATACAAGATTTTCTCTTTCTTCCATAAAATCTAGAGACTCCTTATTGGCTTTAGTATTGTTTAGCATCACATTTCAACCCAATTCAATTGAAAATGGCCATATTTTTCACTCACAAGTCTTCTAATGTACAGTATTTATCCTTACTATTTTTATCCTTCTAATTTATACTTCATAAGCACTGAAGCGCTGCATAAAGCCTAAGGGAAAATGATGGTGAAAATTAAATGGTGAAAAAAATCAATTTTTTTAAGCTACTATAAATGTTTTGTGGGTAAAATTATCAAAAGTGTCTGATTCAGGAGCCTGAGTCCCATTTTCAAAAGGGATTCAGGCACTTAGGAGCCTAAGTCCTATTGCCTTTCAGTGAGACGTAGGAACCTAAGGGCCATATTTTTAAAGTTGTTTAGGCAACGAAAGATCCATATAGGTACCTAGTGAGCTTTTCAAAATGCCTAGTCAGCTAACTCCCACTGCGACCCCAGGCAAAATGACTTTATGTGCGATTTAAATTCATCATTAACAGCTCCTGTTCTTAGAAGCTGCTCCTTCCTCTTAAAACTCCATTTCCTTTTCAAATTTGTATTTTATTTTCCCAAGTACTGATGTTGTTCAGAGAACACAGTTGGGTGACATTTATCTCTTTTTTTAATATGCTGTAATGTCAGGCTCTGGATATTTTAATAAGTTATTATTTTTTAATCTCACTGCTTTACAGCAGCTGTTTTGTAAAACTCAATGTGCCAATTATGTTAACATCAAATCCATTCTTATCAACTCAATATTATCCTAATATCAACAGAATACAGTATTTCAGTATTCAGTGCAAATCATCATTTAAGGATCTTACAAAAGTGAGTCAGCCTTATTGTTAAGGAGTATGAATATGAAAAATAGAATTAAATTTTCATACCTAGATGTGACAAAATTTCAATAGCTCAGTTAATGAGGATCAATGACAGTCATAATCTCACTTGAATAGATGATAGCGTTTTAAATTCAAGATTTATTCCTTACCTCAGGAGATCTGGATCAGATCACATAGATTTAGTTTTTATTAAATATCATGTATTTAATTATTACATTCTTGTTTAGCATGGATGGCGAGACCTTTAACTCACTGGAGAACGAAAATCACATTTGTTCATCCTCCAAGTACCTGATCCACCTCTCAGTGAAGTCAATAAAAGTTGTTCGACTGACTACAGTGAAAGGCCGCAAATGCATTTTGTGCAGTGCAAGCAAAACTTGGAACTTGAAGAAAGTTCCAGTATGATCAACTGGATGGGAAAACTTGAATATTATTCTGGTGGACACTACTTTTAAGAACTCATCTATTTTTATCTGAAGCTGCTAAGCATTGAGAAAGGATCATCAGCGATGCTAAATACCGCCATTTCTGTGTGGCAACTATTTGAATTTCTTGGCTCTTCCTAAATTGAGTTGAAAGTTTTACAAGACTTTCTGAATGAGTTTCTGCCTCTCCTCTTTCCTTTCAAGCTAGAACCATGATGTGCAGCTGTACTCAAAAATGGAATAAATAAATAAGTTAAAGATCAGAAAGCAAGATAAGTTAGTCAAATTTTTTTGGGAACCTGAGAGAGGTTTTTTGTTTGTGTTTCTGTAACCTTTTTGCTTCTTATTTTATTAAAATTACTTTGTCCATCCCTGGTGTTTACTATAAGAGATTCTTCTTCCCCTCGCAGCTGCTCTGTGCACATGGGCATAAGCCAAACAGCAGTTGAATTTCTATGTTCCAGCAGTGCAGGGGAGAGGAAAAGGAAAGGGAGAGAAGACATACAAAAGATAACCAATACTCTTTGAACCTACCACTAATGTGCAATAAGAGATGAAGTTGCAGTTAAAGATGCAGGGTCAGACTAGATGATCAGAATGATCCATTAAAAATAAGTACCTATGTTTAATAGGCTTGAGGAAAACACTGTGCTAATGTTAGATATAATTTTTCTTTCCCCTTATCTTACCTCTCTACTGTGGCACAGACCACAGTTTAGATTTTTTCAGGATTGTGATGTATCTATTGTCTGTACATATTACTCAGAGTTAAACCTCTGATAGAAGAATGACACAATCTCTGAAACAAACATTTACTGAATCTATCCACTTGTATACACAACAAATTACTTATAACCTTTGAAACAATTGTGAATATTGTCAATCAAAATTCTTGTTTACAGACTGGACTTTTGAAGAAGGGAGGGGTCCTCAGGTTTTTAGTACTTTTTAAAATGACAAATTCAAATGCAAAATATATTCAGTGTGGTCACATACGTACATCCTCCTTGGCTCTTCTTTGGCCAGATGTACGCTCACTGTCAGTGGAACTGTGTGCAGACCCTCTTTAGGACATTTTAAAGTTAGGAGACAAGTGATAATCCCACAGTCTTCTTCAAACTTCTCTTGAAATTGTGCAACTTTCATGCAATTTTCACAGCCTACAGCAAATTCTAGTCCTTTTATTCTATGAGATGAAGGATCCTACAGTCTAAATCCAACAAAACCAGCCAAATCCCTGGCACATGGTCTCTACCTCAGACCCTTCTGGGCCTCACGTTGCTCCACTCCTGAATCCTGCAGTCTGGCTCCCACCCTTGAGTTCCCATTGTTTCCACTCTGAGAGCAACCCTGGGTGTGTTCTACCGGGCTGCTTGGCTACAGTGCAAGTCACCTGCATAGCTTTAAACAAGCAGTGAGCAAGCCTACTGCCCAGCACACCCATTTTCTGGGTGATTCAAGCCCATCCTGCCTGGCTCTGGCAAGTCTGCAGGCACAGAATCCCCCAATACCCAAACAAGGAGCTATGTGCCCTCCTCACTGTTTCTTCCCTTATTTACAGCATTAAAAGTGCAAGTGAATTTATAGTCATGCCAGAGTGGGAGACTTGGAAAGTGAAAAACTCTCTTTCCCTACAGAGCAGGGATAGAATGTGCATTGTCAGTGTAAGCTTCACCATGCTGCCCCACCAATTTGCCTAAGTCACGTTCTGGAGGGACGGTTGAGGCTCTATGACCATTTAGTCACCGGTGTTATTGTTTGGTCTGATATGGAATTTGTCCTTTAGGACTGAGACTATGGACTCCTTTTAAATAGGGGACCAAACAACCTTCAGATGGCAATGTCTTCCAGTCTCTATTGACTTTGGCCAGCTGTAAGCAGCTAACCTACAGGTAAAAGGCTCCATTTCTCGAAATAAATTGGTAGTAGTGGTTTTCAGAACAATTTTGGCAAGAATCCTGAAAATTAGCTCAGTGAACTGGCAAATTCTATGAACTTTATCAAATCTGTCTTTCTAATGGAGAGATTTCAATAGGCATTATGTGGATTTTTACCTTGGACATCTGCATTAACTCTTCCCATGTCACACAACATTTCAAATGAGATCTATCATGGGTTGCATTAACCATGAGCTATTAATATAAAAGATATTCCATTGTGTAAAAAGAATTATGTTAAGATAACATTTGATGGTTTCACTATAAATCTCATTCTCCACTATAGACAGATTTCAGACATATATGTGACTTATATAAGCCCCAAAACTCTCAACTTAATTTTTCAATCTGATTTCCCCATCTATACAGCTAATTCAAACCCATAGCCACATCTCATAAAGTAGCCACACTAGTGCCTAGAGAAATTTCATCATCTCAAATTTGGCATCCAAAAATGGAGGCATCTGACGTCAGGAGGCACTTTTGACAATTTGACAGTAGTTGTAAAACCCATCTAGCTCTTAGTCTAATAGCAAATATTTTTTGCTTTGTTGTTGTGAAATACTGAACTGCTTTGCTTAATGAAAAATAGCCTGGCAAAGTTATTTAGGCTCCAGGCTTGACTCTGAAATTTTGCAGTACGATTTCATTACACAGTACTAGTTAATATCTTGTGCCCTGCTAACTGTGTCCACAAGTAGCGTAATGAGTGCAAGTCACGCTACATTTCAACCCCAATAACCCCAGCACTATTAGCTTTAAATCCAGTGCAGAACACACACAGTTTAGAGCAAATCCAGCATAGTAAAGTCAGTTTCTGAGTATTCTCAAAGCATTCTTACAAATTAAATGATGAATTCCTAGTTTGGCTTCAAGAACAATCTATCATTCCTTAAAGCAATGAGATACTCCAGAGAGTACATTTCACACATCTATGTCTCAAGTGTATTATGAATCATTTGGTTCTGGGATGATTCTCTATTAACATATTGCAAATCAATCTTAATAGACACTTGGAAATGTACTTAATTTCAGCTGGCCCAATTGCTTGGTGGCTGTTAGCTCTGCAGTCTGGGATACCTAGCTAAAAGGAGGCTCTCACATATAGAAGCAGCAGGTGCTGGGATTATTACTTCATTTACTTGATGCATGCCACTAGCTGCTGTTTGAGAAAAATATTATGAGCCAAATCCTCAGCTGATATAAATTGGTGTGATTTGGTTGAAAGCTGGTCCTCCTCCCATTTTCTGAAAGGAAACTGTCAGCTTTCTCAAGTGCAGTGCTTGTGCTGTGAGGAATGCAGGAAGAAAAGAAGTGTTTGAAGCAGAGAAAACTGAAGCATGGTAATGTGGATTCTAATCAAAAGCTTATACAGGCCATTTTGTGCTGCAGAGTCTCTCCAGAACATGCTTGCTCATGAGTTTTCCAAGATTCTCTGCCTTTGATGTTTTCATCAAGTTAACAAATATCACAAGAACAGTCGTTCTAGAGGCATTTCAGGTTTGTAGATGCTGAACCCAACCGGAAAGTGCAGAAGCACACACAGTGTGGCACTTCTTCCCGAATGTAAACTAAAACATTTCAAATACTAAAAAAACCCAAAAAACCACCTTCTGTTTAATTTTGGACAAAAGTTATGATATTCTCAGTTATTTAGCTATCTCACCAGTGTTGACACAAGTGGAACTACTTGCATGCTTCAGGGCTTGCCACTGTGAGTAAGGAATGCACAGTCTTTCCCACTCTGATGAGAGCTGAGTGCAAGGTTCATGTGCTAGAGAAACAATCTTGAATGTTTAAGTGTCTGGTCAGATAGAACAATATGAGCGTAAGGGTGTGGAAGTCGGTTGCAAATCCAAACACACCTAGGGATCAGAATTTTGCAAACAATGTATTTTCAATTGGCTGAACCAAACACCTGCATCTGGACAACACCAACTGTGGGGTGTTGGAAATCTATATTGATTTGCTGTCGCTTGAGCCAATCTCAGATCATAATGGAGATAGTAGGGGGGAAAAAGATGAGAAAGTACCATATTTAGAGAGATTAGATTTAAAGTATTAAGAAAGAAAAATATAAAGTGTCTTGTGATCAAAACTGGTAGGTCAAATATGGCATCTAGAGTTCTATTCCTGGTTCTGTCACTAGCTTGCTGGTAAGTCAGTTACGTCTCCGTGCTTTTGATTCCAGATCTGTAAAATAGGAATGATGATTCTGACCTCCTTTGTGAAGTGCTTTACAAAGAATGGATGGCAGGAAAGCTAGGAGGTATTTGTTATTATTGTCTGTTTGCAGTGCCTGTATTGTTTTATTTACATATGCATGTATTACATATAAAGTATACATTATGATTGCTCTTGTTCTTGAGCCTCATTGCTGTCTTTATTCTGGAGCTGATTTCCAGTTTGTCCCTTAAAGACCAGGAACACAAGAGTAAGCACATGAAATTCACTCATTCTTTGTGGGTGGAAATCACATGACAAATACACAGACTGAAGGAAGAGGGCAAGAAGGCAGGGTGAAAATACTCTAAGGCAGAGGAAAGCAGATTTTTTTTTTATTTGTATAGTACAAACAGAGACTGAACTTGGAAAATGAGGTCAATTAAGCATCCACATAATGGCTATAATCACTTTATATGTGGGACCACAAGTTGGATCAAGAAATACGTGTGAGATTGTATGGTGTAGGGTACTGAGCACAGGACCTGGGCCACCTGAAGTCTACTAGTGCTTGGATGCGAGTCTTTGGGAAGTTAGTCAAGAACTATAAAATGGGGGTCTTATCAACCTATTTAACTCACGGGGGTATTTTGAGGATTAGTCAGTTAATTAAGCTCTTTGCAAAATTTAAAGCATTATATGAATGCAAAATATTAATACAATTTAGTATACTTTATGGAACAAAGAGCGCTTTTTCCTGCACTGGCTATATTATATCCAGGTGATATCATAAATTCCCATATTGCACCTTTATGAATAGTAATACTGTGCTGAGCATAGTACAATAGGTCCCTCTGAGAAGATTCTGGAAGTAGATGGACAAATGATATCTCATTTATTATTAAGAATCAGAGAGGTAGCCGTGTTAGTCTGGATTTGCAGAAGTGACAGAGAGTCCTGTGGCACCTTAAAAACTATGTACTTTTGTTAGTCTTTAAGGTGCCACAGGACTCTTTGTCGCTTCATTTATTATTGTAGCGCTTAGCCCAATAGGGTCCTTGCCTACAACTAGGGCTCCTAAGTGCTCTACAAACACGGAATAACTAGACGGTCTCTGCCCCCAGGAGCTTCAATCCTATATTCGCTCACCACAATATAACTACAATCAAGGTAGAGGAAGGACATAAGTGTGAAATAAACAAAAGCTAACTGTCTAGAGTGACTGAGAATCACTTTTCCATTCAGAAAGGGGGATGGTATTAAAGTTGTGCCCTAGCCTATAGAGCCGAGATCATGAGGAAATTTGTGAAACATTTGGATGTTAACTGGACTAGTTGCAAAATGAGGACTGGATGGCTTTACCCTTATAACGAAATACACAAGAAATAGTTTATATCAGGCATCGCTAATTTTGCAGCTGACATGCATGACTGATTGAGAATTTAACGTCCTGGCATAACTGTAGCTTGTTGGGTCTTGGTTAATTGAGCTTTCCTCTGGGATAAATAATTGATGTTCTTTTAATGCTGCTTTGCTACAAAGAGTTGTTGACTTTGTTGGCACCGGAAGTACTGAAATCTCAATGGGTGGCTCAGAGGCACCGCACAGAGCTCACTGCCCAGCAGGGAAGGAGGAGCTATGCTGTCTTAACTCACCTTTCCTGCTCCTGTGCTGCTGTCTACTTTAAGGCCGCCTAACCCTGGTTGCTTGTGGGCCCTAGTGCTGCCAGAATCTCTGCAGCGCTGTGCATTGCAGCCCCTGGCACACCTCCCACATTGCAGCCTTACCGCTGTCTTCTGTAGGTTCTGTGTTTGAGGAACCCTCTGCTGGGAGGATCCAAGGCTTTTAGAATTGTTTTACAAAGCTCCAGCTCTTTTAGCCAATATAAAGGAACTTGAGTGGGATGAGAGGGTTCACCCAGGATTTTTAAGCGGGATGCAATATTCTTCCTCCATTTATAGGGAAAGTTGCTGTATCCAGACTATATTTCTTAGAGGGAACTTATCAAAGATGATTGACCAAAGAGAACACATTTGAATACACATCATGGATTTATATTTCTAAAGACTTAAAAATGCCTTGTAAAATTACATTTCTGCAGAGCTAGAAAGTCATTTTTATCAGGAATTCAAACAGTCATTACATTTTGGGGTTGTAAACTAACATAGTCAAACTTTGGGGGGGGTGTGGAAATCTTGCCACCTCAATCTACAGAAGTTATATCTTGGATCGGCTGTTGATGTATGCCATTTTCTTTCCTTGGTGGAAATAAAGCCATCTCCTGAAGGAAAGATGTCTGCAAAGTGATATTTTAGCAATTCATACCAAAGGATTCTGTCACGGTTGGGTATGAGGATCAGGCAAAACACATTTCTAGACTTCACATTGGGATTTTAAGTATTTTCTCGTCACTTGGCATCAGTAAGATGACCAACCTCCAAGTGAGGTCAAATGTTTCTTGATATTCTGGGACTAATTTAAAAAAGTGGAAGCCTAGTTTCAATTGCAAAAATGCACAGTAAGTTGGGCAACTGCATTTGTACATACCATTGCCATAATTTCACATGTAAAAAGCTAATATTGGGGTTTCCTAGACATTGTGTACAGTGAACCAATGCATGCAAATAAAATTGCTGAATTTATCTTTAAAACATGCCTTGAAGATTAGGTGGTATTATAGTCCCTGTTTTACAGCTAGGAACTGAATCTAAGAGAGATTAAAGCCAGAATTGTCAAATGTCAACTAATTTTGGATGCTCAACTTGAGAGACATCTGGAATCTGATTATTCAGTGTAATCAGCATTTTTATAGAATTATATGGTTAAAACACAACTTTATTCCATTAGCTCAAGTGATGAGGATCACTCCGACAGGGAAAGGCAAGGGTTCAAGGTCCTCTGAAGGGTCTTTACAGTTGTATATGATACTGTTTCCCCTTTTCTTTTGATTCACTGAAGGGAGAGACTTCAAAGCGACCTGGTTGGAGGGCTAAGTCACAGGAAGAGGCAGACCACCACAAGCTGGGAATGACCATTGATAGGAAGTACCTGCTGAGGAGAGAGTTGCTACACCAGACCCAGCCATAAGGAGGAGCTAGTGGTGAGTCAAACCTTTCACATTTGTGCAATGTGAAAACCTCCTGAATAAAGATCTTATCCTTAAAACCATTGAAATCTGACAATTATACTGTGAATAACACAGTTGCATGTTCTGGTCTTTTGACAAACCTCTCATATAAACTGGCAAGCATGACGGTTGAGAAGGTGTGAAGGCTGGTCACATGGAAAGGAGTATATTTCACCCCCTTAAAATGCTATAGTTCATTACTCCACCTCAGACCAATGGCTTCCAGTGCGTCCCTGGAGCCCTGTGTTTACTCTGGGTTCTCTACTACATGCATAATCTAGCCTTGCATGAAGATATTACTTGACAAGTGATGACTGCAGACACTGTGGGTGGAAAGGCATGGCAATACGAATAAGATCATGAGATTCTTTTGGTAGTAGATGCATCTAAATGCTCTGTTGGGGTGTATAGACCATACAAGAAATGGATACTCCAGGGTTAAAAAAAAAAGGAGCAATTACCTCCCCAGCTGCAACTTATCAGCAGGTCACCACAGCATAGAGAAAAGGCTGCAGAATAAATCCAGCCAGAATAGTGTGTCTGCTGGTGAGATTGAGAGCTACAGTGCAGGAGCTCCATGTGGTCAGGCCAGAGGAAGGTGCCCTGAGAAACCAGTTCTCTGCCAGTAGGCATCAGATAAAATTCCAGGAAGGAGGTTCCTGTAAGGCCCTGAGTTAGGAAGCAGCCCATGGAAACAGTAGGAGTTTGAAACAAACAGTTGCCCCCTGAGCTAGGACCAGAGAAGAGGGTGGGTCTGGGTCTCCCTCCCACTCCTGCCTGGATGGGGATAGAGCCTGCCAAGAACACTCATTAGGGGTGGCAACAATAACAGGAATATTGGACTTCATCTTCGTATTCCTGCTTTAACTGACTTTATTATAGAGGGTGCCCTCTGGCATTTGAATCCATTTCTGCCCTCTTAAAGAAAGAAGGGAAGAAACCTGGTAAGGTGGAAGCACTGGAAAAGAGGTTAGGAAAGGGCTGGAGATGAAGGTCCTAACTCCTGGGACATTTATTGAAGGTTCACTAAAGCTAGAAATTTAGTTGGGGCCAGATTCTTCAGTCCCAGGAGGGAAGAGACACAAGTAACCCAGCCACAGGGCTGTAATTACAGATAAAGACTGGATATAGGTTCCATCCCTGAATGAGCTAAGGGAAACTGAATCAAGGACAAGCACAGTTCTGTGGAAGGCTGCCAGCTGATGCTACAAGGCCAAGATCCCTCAGTTACATCCATTAACTAAGACTGTTGGATGGTCACTCTTTCTGAAAAGTTGACTTGAGGCAAGACTAGCATGAGATGTATATTTTTTAAGAATTCAATTTTTGTTTCTTTAGAAAAGGCAAATGCTCTTGATTTGTTGAGTGGGTTTAAGATAAAACACTTCCTACGCCTGAGGTTTCTGTAACAGACACACAAATTCTAAAATATTTATAAACCTGTTTTATTCCTTTAAAGATATGGTGGGTTCTTTAATGCTGGGCATTGGAGCAGACAGACTTACTTTTCTTCATTAGAGTGAGAGGGAGATCTCTTGTGTCCTGTGTGTGTTGACTATTTGCTGTCTATTTCTTGCCATGGCAAGGGAAGATATTTTCAAATGACAAAAATCCCCACTTCCTTTGGGGGAATTAAGAAGAGAGAGAGAGTGAGTGTACGTTTTTATTCTACAGCATTAACTGCAGGTAGGCTGCACCTATTACCAATTTGTTAAAACTGCGGGACATCATTGTGAATAGGATATCTGGTGACTCACAAAACAACCCACATGTTCTGACCAGCTGTGGCCCCATTTAAGCTCAATTTTACTGTGATTTAGATTTGGAAAAGGTCAATCCACTGCCATCCCATCTACATTTATAAGAAACCGTCTTAAACCACTGAACACTGTTTGGCAAGGTTAGGTTTCAGATCTCGATCTGGGTTTCATTATTAGCCCTTTGCTCTTACACATGCTGAACACTAGGTTGGTACACCCAGAATTTTGGTGGGTGCTCACAGCTTGGAAGCTAATATGAATTTTTCATCTCAGGCTCTGGGCATGTCTGTTCTATTCTCCTTCATCTCTGATTCAAGATCCAGGTTCACAGAATTTAAGATGCATATATAAAGGACATAAATTCTAGGAAAGCAGAGCATACACCCCAGACATGTTCAGTAAGACTTCACAGCAACAACACTTAAATTAGATTGTTTTAGGTGTAAACTTTAAACCCGATTGAAAGCAGTTTTCTCTAGTCATAGGATAGATAATCCAGTCTCTCCTTTCCTTCTTTAAAATAACAGCACTTCTTCAAGTGCCTTCAGAAGGTGACCTATTCCTTGACATCATCTCCAGTGCATGAGCATATCTTTGCTTTTCTTCAGTGTTAGGTGTGAACGTTTTTGATTCATTTCTTTGCTTTCTCTGAGCCAACACGGGACTAGATTTTGAGCTGGATTACAGACTGGCAAGAGAGAACAATTAAGAACCTTGTTTACACCTCTACTAAAGCTACCCGGCGAATGAAATCCTGACCCTATTGAAGTCAATGGGAGTTCGGGATCTCACGCCTCCTGTTCAGGTGTAAAGGAGTTACCTTATTTCTCTCCTAGAGCAAGAGGATGGGGGGGTGAATAGAAAAGGGAGTGAAATGAGCAAAGCATTGGATCTGTTCTCTCACTTGCTGGCCAGAGCAGTTAAACCAACACTGCATATACACTCAGCAGTAAATTATCACTCCCAAGGGGATGGCTGGAGTGGAAGGTGTTGTGTCAATGAGTGACAGGCCCTCTGTGCAGCTACTGGTGTAAAATAATTTATGCTTACTTGGGCCCCACATCAAAAATCCAGAATTCATTTCTTTAAAAAAAAATCAGATGCCACGTTAGTGGTTTTAAAAAGAGATCCTGGAAAAAAAATATCAAGAACAAAGAAGGAAGAGCACTACAGAACCCAGCATTTCAAGATCTGGAGTAAGACAGTAGTGTGGCTGTGTGGGCATGTTGTATACACTTCGTGTGTTTTCTTTTGATAGACGGAAGCAATTATGGACATGCAGCCCTCAGGGAGCATCAACATTGTATCACTGCCAATTGTTTGACATTAACGAAACCCAAAACTCTACTTGTTAGAGTAACAATCAGAGCACAGTGTAGGAGTCTGTCGTATTCCGGGCTATTTGTCTTTTATTTATTCCGCTGAGGCTAGGATGCTTCCTAACACATGGCTGGGAATTTGAAACAGTGGTTTTTAAAACCACCCAAAACTACTGGAAAAATACAACATGAGGAAAGCTCTTGTTTTGTGTGTCCTGTCTGCTGTCTTGAAATATATTTTTATACTGGCCTTGTTTCTGTTGAGGGCTATTGAGAAGAGAGCAGGGCTTTGCAGAGAAAATGAGAACTGTCCTTGTACTAGAACCACATGAAACTCACTTGTTTTAAGACTAATTAGCCAAAGCCAATTCGCTGTCTCAGCACCTCTCACTCACAAAGTCAGAGGTGGCCAGACTTACCAGTGGCAAATAGTTACCGGATTCCTGATCTGCAAGTGTGATCGTGTTCTGTATCTAAATATTGTGAGTTTACAGAGCACAGTCCATCCCTTCTTTAATGTTTAAAAAGTTTCTAGCATGTAGTGGGTGCCACTGTAAATTAAATGTCAGTCATTTGAGCAATATTAACAGTGGTGTCAACTCTTGCAATTTCATTGAGTCCTGCAGTACTTGGTGTTTTTTCTTAATGCCCCAGCCTACTGAGATAAGTGATTACATGAGAATCTCAGCGTCTTTTGTTGTAGGTTTTGTTTTTTATTGGTTAAACAGTATATCATAGTTGCTGAGGAAAGGCTAAAAACATGTCTCCTATAAGCTCAGAAGCTAGAACCAAATAAAAAGCACCTCAAAATATCTTAACATCTCTGGCTTTAAAAAAAAAATCCAATGTCATGACTTTTGAGGCTCCTGACTTGTGATGTTTGAACATTTGGGGCTGGCAATATCGATCACTATCCTTTTTTTTGAACAAAGATTTGATTATATTATGTGCTTGTGGGTGGTGTACGATTCTGATTAAGGATAAAGTAACAATCCAAATGTGTTGCTGTACACCATGGTAACATTTTGACACCTCCCTATTTGTGCAGTTATCTATGTAACTAACATGAACTATGTGCAGATAGGCCCAAGCCCAAAAGCATTGCTCTGAATACCACCATGTTTTGAGGGAGTGAGGCTCTTTGTTGGTGTGTGTTGTGTTGTTGCTGCAAGAAAGAGCAAGGAGTGCAGAGAAGCACATATGGTCACAAAAAAAGGCAGGTGTCATTAATAACGTGGAAGTGGCACAGATAGCCAGCATTGCTTGTGGGTGCAGTAAGACTTTGAGGGCTGTGATACTATACCAATTAGTATCAGTATTAGTATTAGTGTTCGACCAGTGGCAAACACTGGTCAGCGGCACATACATTAGTACCTCCTGTTATTTTATAAATCCAAAGAAATCAACATTAACCCATTAAGTGCCTCCAGAACACGTTCTGGAGAAGGACAGACTTTCTGGCTTGGGCCCAGTTCTAGAAATGTTTCATTCCACTATTTTCATATATTTTGCAGTGTCAAGTTCATAGAACATTTGCTTTTCTCTTTCCCTCCCCCAGCCACCTCCCTCCTTTAGAAAATGAATAGTTTATAAATTTGTGCACTTTACAAGGAATATTGTGGAAGTCTGTTTCACTGACTCACTTGGAGTAAACATTCAACCACATAGATCAAATCTTATTTTCCAAAAGGCAGTTCCCGCTGGTGGGGTTGATGGTTTAGTTCCTCATTTATAATGATCGCTGAGCATTTGACCCTAAAATCCAGATGGGAAGTGATTTTATTTGGTGTCTTCAAAGGGAGGAAAGAATGTCACACCTTTTTGGGTGCCATTCAGCTGCAGGTAAAGCTGGCAGGAGTGCTAATTAGGGGCTGTATCAGCTTAGCTGACCTGCTTTGGCATTAAAGTGTTAGCAAAACTCAGTCTTGTCTCTGCACAAAGGAGGACTTGGATTATTCCTCTTAGGAAGCTCACAGTTTCATGGCTCTGCATGTAGTAAACATTTGGACATACAAAAGGAGCATACAAAAATAAGATTCCTAACGCAATGAAAAGGGAGTTTGATTTTCCTTTTTGCAAACCAGCAGAATTATTTTTATTTATTTCTATTACATGGGAACTTTCAGGCCCCTGTTGTGCTTGGTATAGTATACCACAAAGACAGTCTCTGCCCTACAGAATTTACAATCTGTACAAAAGGGGGAGGGATATATTGAGAGTCGTGCAAGAAGTGGAGAGTAAAGTACAGATTCTATCCTAAAAAAGAAACCACTGTGTTTACCTGTTTGATTTAGTGGGATTATTTTGTTCATGTCCTTGTCCTGTGTTACTGCTATCAGTGACCTATGTGGAACAGTAATGACAGCGCTGTTGGAATGTTCTTTTTCCCTCCTGCTCCTTGCACCATCTGTTATTCTGCTTATACCCTCTACTTTCCCCCACTCCTATGTATTCAGGGAACAGAAACAATCCCCTGTTACTAATAATCAGTATTCTTTACTACATATATTATAGTAATAATTAGATGCCCAAATCAAGGTCAGAGCCTCCTCTGTGCTAGGTGCTGTACAAACACATGGAGACCACGCCCTTACCTCAAAGCTTACAAATGTCAAATAGTAGATTCAAAAGTCACATACACAGATGATTACTCACTCTGAACAATAGTTCTCGGGCAATCCTTAGGATGAAATATCTTCATACAATATAGTCCTGGAGCAACTTCATTAGTGAACAAAAATGGTACCCTAATTGAGGACAACTTGCAAACAGAGAAAAGGCTAAATGCAACAAATGAATTCCTCACAACAAATCATTTGAATAGCTGTGTGTGTGTAATGAAACTAGATTATTTTTAATGTGAAAATTATGGCAGATACGTAGTCACTTTAATATAATGATTAAGATCTGCAGCCTCCAGGGGAAAGTGTTTGAATAATCTGTGCACCTGCAGCCATTAAAAGAGGCAAAATAGGGAGAAATGGCAAGCACTGTCTCGTCACCTCGTTTAGGGATCATGACATCTGTCAGCTGGAACTGAAACACAGGAAAAACAGAAAATATAGTGTAAGGCAATCCATGATCACATAATTAAAACAGCAACTGCAAATGCAGCATTGGCCAAGAAAAATAAGACCTTATACAAGTCAGTGGCATCTGTCTGTCTAGTTAGTTTGTAACGTGATAATTTTGAATATTGAAATATCAGTTCCAAAATTTCAGGGAACGTTCTTGGCTTCCATTAGCAGAACCCTGTTGATTGTGGGGAAAATAGGAAAAAACAAAAGAGGAAAGACAGAAGAAGAATCTGACATTGTATACACATTCTCAAGCAGATGAGAGGTTTATAAGCTATAGGGTATAGAGGTGTATAGGGTATAGAGGTTTATAAGTTTCAGGTACTTGGTAAATCACCACAGTGCAGTAGAGGTAAAATTAGACAACTCCCCTCTTTACAAGCATCAGGGTTCTAGAGCCAGTCTCCTTTGCTCAGAAACTAGTCTCTCATCTTGTGCAGGAATGTATCTTAAATCCCTGGAAGCAGTCTGTGTACCAGATGTGAAAATGTAAGGGCTGACAACTTGAGAAACCAGGAAGTTCTCCCAGGAAAATGGTCCCATCACTATGTATCTGATATTTGATGGTAGATGGGAAAATACTGACATACACCTCCTTATTTCAGGAGAGTTTCTCCCTACAGCCTTCTACAGCTCATGAGAAGGCTAGGGCAGCTTTTACATTCTCTATGTTGGTGAAACAGATTGATAAGTTACATGTTCCCTCTTCTAGCAAAGGTTTGTCACAAAGCAAGGAAAAATGAGGCACAGATTTTAATATCTGTAGACCAAGGCCATCCTAGTTTACGCTTCCCTGAGCCCAGATGTGGCAAAAGCAAGGTCAGATAATCCTGGGGGTTAACTGCTCATACATGAGTCCACCCTATCACAGCAGTAGCAGCCTCAAAGGCAAGTGATCGGTGCTCCCTCTAAGAATGTGTTTGGCTGATACCTTTGCTTCTGCTGATGAAGCATTTGGATTTTAATGCCCTTATATACACAAACTGTCCTGCTTCCTCATTGTGTTAAATACTTATACAACAGTTTTCAGAGGAGATTTTTATTTTGCTGGAATTGCTATTAAGATCCTATCTGTTCTGGACTGGCGTAGAAATAGGAATTGTACAGGATAAGTGGTTTTCTGCATCTCATAACACCAAGCCAGAATGACTTCCCTGGTTATCCTGTACAGCAGTCTGGGATTAAAGAACAAAGTTCCCTTAACCAATGAAATATTGGTGGCAGTTCTTGTTGGATGTCAGTCTTATCTATGGCTTTCCCTTAAACTAGGGGCCGGATAGTATGATACCCTTACTCAAGCTGAGTAATACCTTACACTGTGCATTAAAATAAATAGGGCTACTCTCAGAATAAAGTACTACCTTATGTGAGGAATGGTGGCAGAATCTGATCTAAGTAGCATCTTTAATGGTTGCAAGAATGCCACTGGGGAGAGAAGTGGTTACAAAATCCAGGTATGGACCTAGAGGGCTCACAGATCCTATGCACAGGGGTTTTGGGTGCCTGTCAAGATGCAAGAGAAGATGCTATCCATTGCATACAGCATAGTGCCCTAAGATTTTCAGGTAACACTTTTCTTTGTAACTTTTCTTAGGCAGAATGTCTACCTACTGGTTCCTGCAGAAATGTATACACCACATTCTTTGTTTGGTAATTCAGCCTCATTTGAATTTTCCTTTAGATTTAGATACCATCTGCTGCTCTGTTTTCTTTTGCCTACTGTCATAGTCACAAGCATGTAATTACCATACTCCTACTCATTTTTTTCTTGTTCTCTTTCACTACAAGCTTAATTTCTCTGAGAGTTGCTGTCTTTAGCTTGCTCAAACCTGTAATTATTAGAAGACACTTAATGAGATCAGCAGCAATATTCCATGCTATGTGGATATTCTTGAAATGGAATAAACAAGGACAGATGACAAGCTAAAGGACCAAAAGCAATCTTTACATCAGACAAATGTAAGGAAAGGTCAATCTTCTAAAAACCAATATACAAGCAATTAGTATTTTGAGGTCCCCAAATTAGGGGCTTTAGACAGGTTACTTGTATTTATTCCTTGCAATACGTAATTGCAAAATATTGTACATCAATTTAAACACACAAAGTTCAGTATTGCCTTTTGCTCCTTTTCCCTTAGATCAAAGATTTGGATCATGCCATGAGATGCAGAATGCTGTCATGTTCGTCACTAGTTTCTAATTTAAACCTACAGTTGTATTTTTAGTAGGTCACAAGAGACTTGCTGGATATCTCCAGGATACAGAATTGTGCAGTGACTAATGTGACCTCACTGCTGCCTCTTATGGAGTATTGTGGCTGTGAATTGATGGTGTGATTAAGGATTCTTTCCTGGCAAAGCACCTTCTGATAATGATTGCTGTCACTGTTAACACTATGAACAACATGCTTTTTATAATTAATATTTTGATCCTCAAAATATCCTGGAACTCCTGTTACTCCTATCTGAGCCCTTTGAGATGTTGGAAGCTGACATAGAAAGCTAGCATTAATGCACTGATTCACTAATAGCAGCAATTGACTGAATTGGGTTTAAGCACACCAAAATGGCTACTGACAAGCAGATTAAATAACAATTATGTCTGGATTGTGTGGTACAGGTTACTGTTCACTCAAACCCACCTTCTAACTAAGCAATAATGCACAACAGGATACTGCATATCATATTAGTTATTTTCCTAAAAGGTAAGAATCTGAACGGCAAGTGGCTCTAGGATTACTTAATGGTTATGGTTACAATAACTTTATAATCTAAATCCTGGAGAGTGTAAAATCTGCTATGCTTCATAAAACAACAGAAAATTAGATGTTCTGAAGCATATTGGAACAAATACTATTTGGAGATATTTGTAGGTCTCCTTTATATAAAAGAGACCTACAAATATCTCCAAATAGTATTTGTTCCAATATGCTTCAGAACACACACACACACACACACACACACACACACACCCAGCCCCTAAGGAGCAGCACTGGAGTTCTTAATATGGCTTTGAGAGAGATGTGAAAGGAGAACCTTAATAAAGAAGCAAAACTGACAATGTTTTCAGGAATAAATACAGACAAATTGGCTCTTCATCCCTCTTGATTTGGCTACTTTGTACCATTCTGCTGCATAAAGTGCTAGAAATCAGGGCCTGACTGAACTGCTGACAATTCCTTCAGAGTAGAAGAGCTCTTGACTGATACGAAGTGGCAAAGCCAGTTCCTGTTCCATGCATCCTGGCCTATAGGATAAGGGATATAGGCTGGGGCATATTGGACTGTAGGAGGAAGGGATAGTGTGCCAATGCTACACCGAGTCACAACTGATACACAGCTCATAGGAACCTTATCAAGAGGGTGTCAATTAGAGTATCCCCTTTGTCAAGCCTGACCTTAAAAACTTCTAAGGAAGGAAACCCCTAGGTAACCCATTCCAGTGCCTTACCACCCTCCTAGTGAAAACGTTTTTTCTAATATCCCACCTAACCCTCCCTCCCTGCAACTTGAGACCATTGCTCCTTATTCTGTCATCTGGTACCATTGGGAACAGTTTAGATCCATCCTCTTTGGAACCCCCTTTCAGATAGTTGAAAGGAGCTATCAAATCCCCACTCTTTCTTCTCTTCTGCAGGCTACTTATGTTTGATAAAATTATCATTATATAGAATTATATCAAACATCACTCTTAAAATATATATGTTCATGGGGGTGTAAAGATCAATTTTGAGTAACTTCTTGGGGAACCTCTATACTTTGTACCACCTACATTCATGGATCTTTATAAAAGATATGATTGATTAGTGAAGCTGCAAGGCCAAGTTCCACAAAAATCAATTATTTTCAATGGGCTGTGTGGTTCTGTAAGTGACACAGACAACTGAATGCCTTGGCCGGGTAGGATGTATTGTAGCTGTCGTTGCTTGTTATCTTATCCTGTTTCATTAGGAATCTCCTAATGAAGACAAGGTGCTACCTTGTCCAAGGCACAATGTCCTATTCCAAAAAGAACCTTCAAATATGTAATCTCCTCTTCTTCCAGAGTTTCTTTCCTTTTTATTGAGCAAAGGCTAAACATGGGTAACTGCTAGTTTGCTGCCACATAATGACATTTGATTTCTTTTCTCTAGTTTTGCCTGTTAGAATTTTTCTGCCACAAAAACCTGAAAAAATTATAAGAGACACTAATATAAATGACTTGAGTAAGTAGCTTTAGATACTAGCAGCTGTATGGTGCTTCCTTGGCATATCTGTACGACAGACTTTGGCGAGCTTAGCCCAAATATAGGTGGGGAAAATATCAGCCTAGGTGAGCATATACATGAGACCTCTTCTCTCTCTGTCACAACTTCAATCAGTGGAAGTCCTGGGGCTGGATCCACCTTCATTTAAAAGAAGGGGCTGATATGGAATGGTCTCTATGGGAGGCTTTTAGCTCTGGAACAAGTCCTCTCTCCCACTGGAACAAAATACTCTGGGTCTGTTGACCTTCAGGATATGTGGCATGGTGAATTTATTTGGGCGTGCTGCTACAGGGGGACGAGGATTTGATGGAGATGATAATGCAGAAAGAAGAGGAGCTTTTATAGTTCATAGGAACTAGATTTCTGATGATGGGAGATTAAGCTGTTTAGTTTCTATCTGTTCTTGGAAGTTTTTATCAGCAGCAGCTTGGATAGGACCCCCTTTGATTTTGTAGATCTGCAAAGAAATAAAAAAGTAACTCCGAATTTATATTGTGGTGCCATATTTGTCCCTCCCAGAGCAGGGGCATGTATGTTGTGCTGCTGAAATTGCAGGCAACTTTATTCTAAACATCAGGTAACAGAAATTGGCACGAGGCTCTAAACTGGGCTCCAAGAAGCTGGTGAAAGAAAAGATTTTTCAACCATCTGCATGCCAAACTCTTTAAATCACGGAGCACGTATTCTCCAAAGGAATTACTCTGTCTCTGTGAGGTTTCCATGTACAGCCTTCCAGGAATTCGTGTCCTTTTGCATGCGCCACCATGACATGAAAGGCAATGTTTGATTATTTCGAGTAATGTACAGAGCAAGTTGCAATGGAGACCGGGACTAAAAAACTGCCAGTAGATTCTGAGGAAATTACCTCCCAGAATCTCTCTCATTCTGTTCTATTACAAAAACTTGGTTATTTTTTGAATTTCAAGCCACAGAGCATTTCAGCTGCAACATGGTCTCCCACAGGTACCTCTGCATTCTCCACGTGTGAAGCTTCTGAGGAGGATGTTATCTTGGCTGGAATTTAACTTGCACAGATGGTAGCAGCAGCTGCATGGTTTTTAACCTTTTTCATTAGAAATCAGTGAAGGTCTTCAATTGGTGCTGATCCTATTGACTGAATTTCATTATTCCATGTTGAAATTTGAGGGCCTAGTTTGAATTTGGAGCTGAATACAAATTAACATTGAACATGAACAACTCCCCTCCCCCAAAGCAATACTAGGACTGACAGGTGAAGAGGGGGTGGGGATGAGGCGCTTTGGGCTCGGATTGAGGGGTTCAGAGGGCAGGAGGAGGATCAGGGCTGTGGCAGGAGATTGGGGCACGCGGGTGGGGGACGGCTCAGGGGTGAAGACTCCAGGCGGCGCTTACAGCAAGCAGCTCCCAGAAGCATTTCCCCGCTCTGGCTCTGAGGTGCATGCAGGTGGCTCTGCGTGCTGCCCCGTCTGCTGGAACCACCCCTGCAACTTCTATTGGCTGTGAACCGTGGCCAATGGGAGGTGCAGGGGCAGCGCCTGTGGAGGGGGAAGCTCATAGAGCTGCCTGGCCATGCCAACGTGACTATGTAGGAGCTGGAGGAGGGTCATGCCATCTGCTTCCTGGGAGTCCCACAGATCAGGGCAAGCCCCTGACCTGCTCCCCAACTTGAGGCCTGGAGCATGGCAACCCCCCCGACTCTGCTCCCTGGTAGGAGCTGAGGGCTGGATTAAATGGACTGACGGGTCTGATGTGGCCTGCAAACTGTAGTTTGCCAACCCCTGCTTAATGAACTCCAAATGTGGCTTTGTTTCCCAGATTGTGAAACTTTTGGTAAATCTGGGCCAAATTTGGACTGTATTTTGGGTTGCTTCCTTTCTCCCTATGTTCCTCTCTGACCCACTGCTATCTCCTTGGGATAAAAGCCCCAGTAGCTTTTTACCACTCACCAGTGCTCATAACTGGCAAGTCTCCTTCAACCATCTGGCCTTCTTCATTGTGAGTGAAATCACATTCCCATTCTGGCCTTCTTCATTGTGAGTGAAATCACATTCCCATTAAAAAATCTGTCCAGAAGGTCTTCTGTGTAGTGTGTTTACTCTAAAAGTCTGGAACAGGGCTCCATAACAAGACTGGGAGCTTTCTCCTGCAGCATTGCATTCCAGAGTGTCTGTCCCATAGGGATGCAAAATCATAATGTCAGTAGTCTCAGCAGGGCCCACAGAAAACTTTCAGCTCCTACTGCTACAGAATTAGAAAGCAGGCAGGGCACGCTGCAAGATCTTTCCTGTAGACTTTAAGCAGAAAAGGTCTTTTCTTGAAATCAGCTTTCCACTGCCCCAACAAAAGACAATATGGAAAAAGTGTCCCTAAGTTTGACACGAATCCTTAAACTGTGCTTGCAAATCCTCAGGTGAGGGATATTTCTGCATGCAAAATGGGTAATAGTTTGTTCAAAAAGGGCATTTAGGTATGCATTTAACCATTTGCCACATGCAATTATATGTTCTGTGGTATACAATGAGTACATACAGACATTGTACGGATGCAGTTTATCCTCCCATAGTTTAGCTCTCTCCTGATCCCGTAAAGGGGAGTTTACAATTAGTGCAACCAGAGATGGGCCCAGAATAAAACCTTGATCCAGTTCCACACCTTCTCCTCCCCCTGCAAAAAAAAAAAAAATGTGGATGCTGTTTGAAATTCAAATATAGATCCAGATCTGAATTTTGCAGTATCTTTATAACGAATCACTCAAAAATCTCCATCTGAAATGCTCTAAAATTTGTGGTCGCGGTCTTCAAAATCCCGATGAAAAAGTGAAAGGTACAGCCTGATCCCCCTTAGTTTCCGGAATCCATGTTAACTGACTTGGCTGTCTCTGTCTCCTAATGACTTGGAACGTACCTTCGACCTCGTGGGACTGATCCTATGAGGAATTGAGGGAAATCAGTATCTTGCAGGAAGTGGCCTCAGCAGGGTAAGTTGCGGGATCAGGTCATGTCTGACTATACTTAGTGGGAAGTACAGAGTGGCACTGCCAGTGACGCAGCAGTCGCCAAGAGGAGAGGAATGATGGGCTATGGAAATGAGTCAGCCTTTTATGCTAAAAGATTGCAAGATGTCAAAGATTAAAGTAGAAGCAAAACTGATATGGAAAATGCTATCACATAATTATTGGACTAGAGTGTGACATTAGGCCTGTGTGTCAGAGTCCTATGGCACCTTAAAGACTAACTAAAGTATTGAAGCTTAAGCTTTCATCGGCTAATGCCCACTTTGTCGGATGCATGCAGTGGAAGTATCGAGGGGCAGGAATATATAAGAGGCAAGGGCCAGGTTAGAGATAACAAGGTTAGTCCAATCAGGCTGAACCAGCTTGTTCTCTCTAATCAGGGAGGATGAGGTCTTCTTCTAGCAGCTGATCTGGAATTAGGCTTGTGCATTATGTAACAATACATCTGAAACTGCTTGGTTTATCAAGGCTACTTTTAAAAGATAATTGGTGAGGACAAAATAATTTCTCCCTAAAGTAATAGTTGTTGCTAGCCTATTCTCAAAGACAATCTCCTATCCATGTGATTGGAGACATGCCTCTTCTCACCACCGCACTCCCGCCATGTGTCTTACTCCTACGCCAGGACAAAAAGCATTACTGGTGCTTTTGGTGTTCACTTGAATGAAAGACATCTGTTTTCAATTATTTTACTGCCCAGGATAATCAAGAATAACATAAGTTACTGTTTTATTTATTGTACTGCTGCAAAATGGAAAAACAAACAAACTGAAACTGCCTCGTGTGGGACTCCTACTATAGCTGGCGCATGAACAATTTCTGAAGTGGTAGCTGCCAATTTATCATTTGCTATTTGGCTTATTCATTTACAATGGGGGTGGGGGAAAGAGCACAACGTTAGGTTTTTCACTCTTGGTATCAGCCATGGAAAACTGAAACTTACACTGGAGTAGGCAAGATGGATTGTCCAGGGATTATGGCACTGGACAGGGGATCAAAAGATCTGAATTCTTTCACAGGCTTCCTTAATCTTTCACACAAATTACCTCATTGCTGTGTGCCTCCATTTCCCCCTCTGTAACATGGAGATCGTTATAATAGAATCATAGAAATGTAGGACTAGAAGGGACCATGAGAGGTGATCTACTTCAGTGCCCTGAGCAGAGGTAGGACCAAGTATACATCACCCCTGACAGTTATTTGTCCAACCTATTATTAAAAACCTCCAATGAACGGGATTTCACAACCTTCCTTGGTAGCCTCTTCTAGAACTTTACTGCCCTTACAGTTACATATTTTTTCCTAACATCTAACCAAAATCTCCCTTGCTGGAGATTAAACCCATTATGTCTTTTCCTCCTTTCAATGGACATGGAGAACTGTTGGTTGCTGCCCTTTTTCAAATAGCCTTTAACATGTTTGAAGATTGTTTTCAGGTTTTCCCTCCACACACACGCGTACTGCCAGTTGTCTTTTCTTGGGACAGGTTGTTTGTTTGTTTGTTTTGTTTTAAATCTTTCCTCATAGGTCAGGATTTCTAAACCTTTAATTATTTTCATAGGCGCTGAGTTTCTAATCTTCCAGGGGGTGCTCCCCTCTGGCTCTGCACAGGTCTTGCCCCCACTCCACCCCTTACCCCAAAGCCCCAGCCCCACCCCGATGCTTCCCACTCCCCCCACACCCCTTTGTCACCCTGACTCCTCATCCCATCCCCCCAGTGCCTCAGAAGGCACTGGGAAGGAGGGAAGGCACTGATCAGCAGGGCCCGCCCATGGGCGGGAGGCACTGGGTGAAGGAAGAGGTTTGGATAGGGGGCTGCTGGTAGAAGAGCAGAAAGCACTCACGGAGTTGGCACCTGTAATTATTTTTGTTGCTTTCCTCTGGACTCTCTCCAACTTGTCCACATCTTTCCTAAAGTGTGGTACCCAGAACTGGGCACAGTACTCCAGGGGAGGCCTCACCCAGTGTTGAGTGTCCCCTTTATCTTACAAGCAATACTTCTGTTAATCCACCTGAAATATTAGCCATTTTCCAAGCTGCATGACATTGTTGACTCATAATCAATTTGTGATCCACTCTAACCACCAGATCCTTTTCAGCAGTACTTCCTCATTTTGTAGGTGTGCAGTTGATTTTTTTCTTAAGTGTAATACTTTGCATTTAATCAAATTTAATCTTGTTAATTTCAGACCAATTGTCCAATTTGTCAAGTTTGCATTGAATCTGAATCCTGTCCGCCAAAGTGCCAGCAACCCCTTCCAGCTTGGCGAAATCTGCAAATTTTATAAGCATCCTCTCCACTCCATTATCCAAGTCACTAATGAAAATATTGAATAGTACTGACCCAAGACAGACCCCTGTGGGACAGCACTAGATATGTTTCCCCAGTTTGACAGAGAACCACTGATAACTACTATTTGAGTATGCTCTTTCAACTAGTTTTTCACCAACCTCATAGCAATTGAATCTAGACTACATTTGCCTAGTTTGCTTATGAAAATGTCATGTGGGACCGTGTCAAAAATCTTACTAAATCAAGATAGATCACATTTGCAATGTGGCCTGTCCCTCCCCACTCCTCATCTGCTTGGATAGTAATCCTGTCAAGGAAGAAAATTAGGTTGGTTTGGCATGATTTTTTTTTGACAATTCCATGCTGGCTATTTTTTATAACTCTGTTACCTTTTAAGCATTTACAAACTGATTGTTTAATGGTTTGTTCCAGGATCTTTCCAGGTCTTAAAGTTAATCTGGTCTATGGTTCTCCAGTTCCATTTTGTTCCCCTCTTTCAAATAGGTACTGCCTTTGCCCTTTTCTAGTCCCATTGCATTCTCACCCATCCTTCATGAGTTCTCAAAGATAATCGCTAGTAGTTTCAAGATTATTTCAGACGGATCCTTAAGAACCTTAGATGAATGTCATCAGGCCCTGCCAACTTGAATATATCTAAATATTTTCTAATTTGGGTTTTTTTGTGCTTCCATACCTCTGTGAGGTAATGTCAGATTATATTCATTAATGTCTGTGAGGTGCTCTGGCACTGTGGAGAAGAATATTATTGAAAAGTCAGGAAATGAGATTGCAATTTGTTTTTGGGAGAGCCATACTTTAGGGAAAGTAAAAGTATTTGGTAGTCTTTCTTTTTGTTTTCTGCCAGTCACTTTTCTGCACCTTCATTTTTCTACAAACAATAGGTGAACTTCTGCTCTTGGAGGCATACATGGAGTTCAAATGTGCTCTGTGAACATGTCCAGAAGCAGAATTTGGCCCATCATATGTATAGGATCAAGAGTAATGATGTCTGAGCTGTCTCAGAGAAGTTGTCTCTTTCTTCTCAGACAAATTCTGTTCTTATTTACACTGGTATGAAACCAGATTAATGCCATCTACATCATTGGAAGTAGGCCAATTTCTCATCTTTTGTGAGAGCATATTGTACTCCATTTCTTATTTTATTTTGCGTGAAGCAGCTGTCTACTTTTCCCTAGCTTGCTGCATTAAAGCCTGATCATGCATCCTTTTATATCCGTAATTCCTATTGTTTTCAGAGATGGTCTTTCTCTGAATATTTAGAGGCAACTTGAGAGACTCTGAAGTCCAGATTTTTAAAGATACATGAGTGTTGCTTTGTTCAGCATTGCAAGGCCTAAGTCCCACTTTCAAAAGTGACAGAGATACTTTAGAGACTGATCTTTTTTCTTTTACATATAAATGTATGAAAAATATATGAAAATATAAAAAGACAGGAATAACAACACTGTTGGACAAGTGATGGTGAGATCAGGTAATTAGCTGAAATTTGTTTTATGACTGATTACCAAAATGTCATAGTTTCCATTGAACTGATATAAAAAATTATACCCATCTCTTCTGACTCTCTTCTGTTAAACTTGATTTTTTATGAAATTTCTTAGGAGGGGGAAGGGAGAAAACAAAAATGCTTCATTTTGGGTTATGTTGAAATGACCTGTTCCAGAAAGTGTCAAAACAGAACGCTTCCATTTTTCATTTCAAAATGTCTTTTTGAAAGAAAACACTGGTATTTTATATAAAATTGAAGTTTTAAAAGGTAGAAATCAAAACAAAATAGTTCAATGCTTTCAAACCAAAATATTTTAATTGACCCCCTCCCTCTTCCCACGCTGTCATTAAAAGGTCATCTCCACCACACATGTGTATGCAGGGAGGAAGGGAATTGGCTCCTTTGCATGGACTCTGTATAGCTTATCAGATTTTACTTAAGTGGACTCTGACACAATGGAAATCCCTCATTCAACCACACGTATTGCATTGCCCTAAAGCCAGCTCTGATGAGGAGCTTGAAAATAAAAACTTATTTGGTGAATTCTTGAAACAAAGGAGGAAATTAGGAACCAAGGCCACACAGTACATAGGACTGCTGCCTCTCCCTGAAGCAAACAGGCATCTGGGAATGTTAAATTCTCTTAAGTCCTTCCACTCTCCCACAATGGTGATGTCACCCCTGTAGGGAAAGCAGAAACGCCATCAAGAGACCTGATGGGTGCACCAGAGTAGAGGTTAGCCCGTAAGCCCCAGTCCTGCCAAGAACTCTGAATAGGCATTTGAAGAACATGACATCCATGTGTATTAATTTTTATGAATGTTATTTCTCTGTGGACTTTCAGTTATTGTATTGCTGGTTAAAAGGTAGCTAAGAGTTATCCTGAAGGAATGGCTGTAACGTAATGAACCATTGCCTGTAGACAGAGCCTGATTTCTTGGGGCTCAAATGGGCCACTCTGGGAATGAAAACTTTCTTCTGCCCTCTCTGGAAAAATGTGTAAATCAGTTTGGTCAGGTTTAGGAGTCCTGCTTGAAATCTCAGCAGATCTTTGGGCAGAGACTGCCAAGCAAAGGATATTTGACATTAGAAAAGACAGCCTGTGTCCTGAGGGAGAGATTGACTTGGGGGGAAGAGAGGCAGAGGCTGCAGCCTGTTTCACCCAGCCCCAATGCACATGAGGTTCCTGTGTCAAATGGAATCTTTTTAAACTGACAAGGGATGATAAGATGATATGCATTTAGATTTTTGTTTTTTTAACCCTTTTCTCTCTTCTTGTGATGTTCCTATGTGTACATAAATAAATTATACTAATTTGAACAAGCTGTTCTGTTACTGAATTCTCCAGCTGATCCTAGTTCCCAGAGAGGATTCTGAATCATAGGTCCAAATCTGATTGGAGCTGCTGAAGGTAATGCTGATGGGAAAATGGGAAATGTTATAAGCTGGTGATCCAATCAAGAGTGGGGTTTATTGCTGGGCTTCATTCTGAGACAATTTCAAGTATAGGCCTGTCACTTGCAAGTGGCCAAAGATAGACTGAGATCACAGGTACAGCTTATCACCTGTAACGTGGTGGGAACCAACTGAAATCACTGCAAAATTGAGGATTTGATTCCTAATTAGTACACCTGTGGTGCTCATAATGGATGAAAAAATATATCATTATCACAGTGTACTCGGTACCAGCTACCCTTTTATTAAACAAGATCATTTTCTGTCATTGCAGTTGCATGAAAATGAACAATCTCCATCTTTTCAATAAGCAAGAGGCAGATTTGTTAAATGTAAATTTTTATATAAAAAATTGCTCACACAAGTTCATTTAATAATAGAATCACATTTTATAATGGAGTAACAAAATCACAATATACATATATATTATTTCTGTATTAACAATTAACTCTAGATAATAAAAATATATTACAACATTTGATATGTATTCACAAAGCACAAGCTGTTGTAAACAGAACAGGAAGCACAGGCCTCTTGTTCAAAAATATGTAAGTAAGTTAATTACATTGGTCATTAATTTTTTTTTTAATTCAAGGTACTACCGTAACAGAATTAGGATCTCTGTCAATCTATCTTTACATAAATGATTCAGTACATCTGAAACATAAATAGGACATTTAGCCTACCTGGGAAATTGGTGTTCTTACGTACATGGCAATCTTGTTCTGTTTTGTCACTCAACATTTATATTGATGTAAATTTTCTCTATGAAATTTAGAAATATTTTATTTAGCTATTTTTCTGAATAAATAGTCCCTATAAATACACGGTATTATCCAAGAAAAAGGAGTTTAAAGAAGCCCAAATATAATTTTAAATGATATGGCACATTTTAATGATGAAGTAGTCAACACATTCTACAGGTACAGTAGCTGCTAACGGTATTTCAGAACTAACTTACCTCAAACTTGTTAGGTACCAGTAGACATGGAAATAATCATATTTTATATTTATTAAAATATAAAGGCTTGGTCCTTCAAACCTTTAGTGAACCTCACTCATCCAAGTAGTGCCATTGGGACTTATGTAAGTTTGTATGATCGGTCCCATAATCATTGTTAATGATTGTTTGGCAAATAATCTAATCCTGAGGAAAAGTTTTTTTACTGAACTGCATCTGGAAACATTGGCAATATATTACATTTCTGTATGAATTCAGAGGTGATTCACTATTGACTGCCAAGTCTATGGGATTTTGTTTTCTAAAATGGTCTTAAGAAAATAAAAACATAGTGGAAAAAATCTGATATTTAGGAAAATGCCCTGTATCTACATAAAGGTAAATCAAGGCACCTTTTAGTGATATATTTCTCTTTTCCAAGGCAATTTGTGATACTGAATTTTCAAATATCTCCTCTGGGAAAGCCCTCTTGGTTCTCTCTAGTATAGCAGCTCCATTTTTTACATTCTTTTACATTTTTTACGTGTTTACTGGGATGAGTCTGGGACTGGGAGTTAGCATACCTGGATTCTGTTTCTGACACTGCCACTGGTTTGCTGTGTAACCTTGAGCAAGTCACTTAATTTTATTTTGTAACAAGTGACCATCCATTGCTCTGGATCCTTTCACAGTTAACATCTCTGGGCCTCAGTTATCACATCTGCAAAGCAAGGATAATACTTTTTTAAATGGTTTTGAGATCTGAAGATAAGAAAAGTGTATAAGAACCTGATCCAAAGACCATTGAATGCAACAGGAGTCTTTTAATTGACTTCAATGGGCTTTGGATCAAGATCCAGAAGAGCAAAGTAGTTAAAGTAAATGGGATTATCTGTGGTGTAAAAAAAATCAGGCCCTAGGTTAGTATTCTTATTATTAGGGTTCTGTTTGCATTTTCATTGTGAAGCATTTTTTAGTTTTTCTTTAGGAATTCTGGCTGGCTGAAACCAAAGAAGCAGTTGGTTTTCTTTTATTATATTAGAGTATTAGAGGTTTTCTAATATTCATATTTAAAAAATAGTGGATATTTTTAAGCTCTAGGTATACAAATAACTGGAAAATAGTTTTCTAGCATTTAACAATAACGACAACATTACAATTTTTCGCAAATACAGCTTTTGTAGAGCATTAGTCAATTATGTGGACTTGTGCCTTTTGGGTACATTGAAATCATGTGCGATAACACTTCTTAAACAAAGTTTCATATTTTTACTACACAGAATTACTGCACATGCATGGTGTAGTACACATGATATATCACCAACCATGTATTCGCTTTTCAATACACATTCTTGATGGTGCAATTAGTTTATCCAGCCAATCATCTTCATTATAAATATAAATATATATATATATATATACGATAAACCATAACAACCATTGCACTTTCTTAAATCAATATGCCTCATTTAGAAAAAGTAAATCCTAAATACATATTTACATGAAACACAGCAATGACTATGGAAGTCAGTAGTAGACATTTTGTACAGACCTTAAAAGTTCTTCCTACCATGTGAACTCTTGTACATCTCCTTGATGGGCATCTTTTTTTTTTTTTAAAGCAGTAGATTTTATTAAAAAGCTCACACACAAAGACTAAAAGTATCATCAGTGGCCTGACATAAACCATAAAAAGTAATTTAAAAATAATTAAGGCTAACACTTTATCCTTAGCTCCCTCCTATGGGTCTGAGTATTGGAGAGATTGCTAAAGGTGTAGGCCCTGATTCCGCAAACATGTAAGCATGTAGCTAGTCCCTATTAAAACACATGCATAAGTATTTGAAGAATCAGGGCGTTACTTGAGCTTCTGTATTGTATTACATGCTCGGTAATAGTGATGGTAGGTGACTTAGATGGAGTCTCTGGCTTTTCTTTTAAGTTTTGTTAGATTATCTGAATTTAGTTTTGGCTGAGGATTCCAGTACTGAGTGGGCAGCAAACAACCTCCAAGATGTTGTGTTCAATACATGCACTATGCAAGTCGAAAGTGTAAAGGACTAGATATTCAAAACCTTGGATGCTTGTCATGTCTAAAACTTGTGTAGTAAATTAGTGGGAGGTGAACTCCAAGAGTTTGGAGGTTAAGTTTTAAATAAACATTTGGCTGTTTAATCAGACTGTCTGAGCCACTTGGGTTTACAGAATTAGTCTGAAAATCTCTGGAGATTCTCATAATACCAAAATATTGGTATTGTGCCCTCAAAAGAGGACTTGGTTTCGCCTGTGTGAACAGTTTTGGTGGAAACTTGAACCCACCTGAAAACATGGGCCATTTGGGTCCTCCCAAAAACCCTTTTATATAAACATTTTATGACTTGAATCAATATTTTCACACAGTCTGTGTCCTCTCCATGCACTCTGCACTAGCTGGATATTCAGGTTGAAATCTCCTACTCGGACTATTAGATGATCTTTTGGGGGTTGAGGGAGTTGGTTGTGAATGACCTCTTCCAGGTTTCAATAGAGAGACAAGGTGACACTGTCCTACTGCAGATATTGGGAGCACTGCCAGGAAGGATCACTTTCAGAGAACTTTTTTGAATATCTAGCTCCTAAAAAGTTGAACTGCAGCCTCTCATAACAGGTCTGCTCCTGGACCACTGAAATTAGAGGGACCTTTGTCATTTTACTGACTGGGCCCAGAAACAGACCATACATACTCAGGGCCAGGCTATTTTTAAGTATTTAGGCCTTAAAGAGACAAATAGATACCTAGTAGGATTTTCAGAGGAACTTAGATTCTTATGAATGGAAGTTAGGTGCCTAGACACTTCTGGAAATCCCACTCGGTGTCTATTTGAATCTTCCAGCACCTAAACACCTTTAAAAATCTGTCCACAGGAAATTTAATGGTTTGCATAAATAATATCTAATCAATCAGACATAGGGCCAGATCCTTACCTGATCTAAATCAGCATAGCTCTATTGAAGTGAATAAAAATATGATGACTTTATGCCAGCTGAAGATCTGGCATTTTTATTTACTGGAATGGTCAGTTTCAATATCTTATTGGTTTTTTGCAATGCATTATTAACCCAAATACACTCATTTAAATGCTATAAGCATGTGTCAAAGGACTATGAACATAAAAGAAGTGCATGCTTTTAAAAGGCTACATACTATATTGGGCCACATTTTCATAAATATCCACCCGAGTTCTGTCTGCAAAACACAGAGTTGCACATGGGAAGATAGATAATTGGACATACATTTGGAAAATGGATATAGAATATGGAATTGCAATTTTGAAAAACAAATTGCAAATTGTACAGGCAGTTTTGCAACTTTTGCAGATACAATACAAGGTTTACTGAACACATTTTATGCATGTTTTTTTTAAAAAAATTATTCAAATCGTTTAAAATAACAACTGTACATAGAACATACATACACAGTCGCGCTTCCGACAAGAAGACTGCAATTCCGCTTCACGGTCAGAGATAAAGTATTGTGCATTCCATTTGCCATCATCATTCTAACTCACTGGAGTGAAAGTATCATATAGCGTATGTGATAATAGACACATAATAACTTGCATGTACATTCATCACTCAGGCACATATTTTAGAAAACTTTTCCCATTGCCTATAAGAATTCAGCTTAATATCTAGCACTTCATGAGCCACTGAATTGTATTTCTAGCATCCTATAAAATATCTCCAAAATGTTCAGATATTACTTTTATTTTATATATTGAATCAGTTTATTGAGCACCAGCATTTACAGCTCTAGCTTGTCTCCTATGCTAGAAATATGATAGTGTCAGATATCGGTATCAAGTTTAAAAAATGCAAGTATGAGGAAATTAAATTTGCTTCTCTTATAAGGTTAATTCCAGAAGAAAGGCACCATGAAAGAAAGATAAATTGCTACACAACAGACACGGGGAGAGATTTATTGCTCATAATGACACATGAATCAACCAAGGCCTGAGTGTGACACACAGTTGTAATGAAACAAACCTGCCTATATTCTTCTCCGTCTTTTACTAGCCCCCTTAATAGTTCTAATAAAAGTTGGCTTGGAAGTCATCCCACTCTTTTTGAATGATTGCGCTTTTTAAAAAATTAATCTCTATGGGAACAGTACTGAATATTTAACCAGTCCTATGGTGGTTCTGCATGCAAACCGCCTATTGACTTCAAAAACAGTCCCGTGCACAGATTGACAACAGGAATGGGCCTTAAGACAGCCAGTTGCAATTCACTTAAATAAATGTGATCACTATGGAACATACTATTATCTGTATTATACATTTTACAGTTTTTAAACTGATTAACAGTGGTTAATCATTCTCCAGAATCAGAGAGGTAGCCGTGCTAGTCTGGAATTGCAGAAGTGACGAAGAGTCCTGTGGCACCTTAAAGACTAACTAAAGTATTAGAGCATAAGCTTTTGTGAGCTAATACCCACTTTGTCGGATGCATGCAGTGGAAGTATCCAGGGGCAGGAATAAATAAGAGGCAAGGGGCAGGTTAGAGATAACAAGGTTAGTCCAATCAGGCTGAACCAGCTTGTTATCTCTAATCAGGGAGTATGAAGTCCTCTTCTAGCAGCTAATCTGGAGGTGTGAACACTGAGAGAAGAGAAGCTGCTTTTGTAGTTAGCTAGCTACACAACTACAAAAGCAGCAAAAACTACAAAAGCAGCTTCTCTTCTCTCGGTGTTCACATCTCCAGATTAGCTGCCAGAAGAGGACCTCATCCTCCCTGATTAGAGATAACAAGCTGGTTCAGCCTGATTGGACTAACCTTGTTATCTCTAGCCTGGCCCTTGCCTCTTATTTATTCCTGCCCCTGGATACTTCCACTGCATGCATCTGTCGAAGTGGGTATTAGCCCACGAAAGCTTATGCTCTAATACTTTAGTTAGTCTTTAAGGTGCCACAGGACTCTTTGTCACTTCAGGCTTAACATGATTTTCTCAGGTGCAATAAGTAGTAACATCCTGTTCAGTATTTGTTTCTTAAAGGACTTATTTTAATGGCTTGATTGTATTTCTGACAAGAGTTGGGGAGAATGACTATCAAGCCATTAAAATAAGTCCTTTAAGAAACAAATACTGAACAGGATGTTACTACTTATTGCACCTGAGAAAATCATGTTAAGCCTGAAGTGACAGAGTCCTGTGGCACCTTAAAGACTAACTAAAGTTTTAGAGCATAAGCTTTCGTGGGCTAATACCCACTTCGTCAGCTGCAACGGATGTTAAGCCTGATAAATCAAATTATTATTTGAGGTACACAATTTAATTTGCAGGGAAGTGGCTAAACTTGGGGCATTGGATCAGAGGAAATTTATTTAAATTCCCTAACTTTTATGTAGTTATCATGAGAATATATGTACAGTGTAGCTGTCAATCTCCCTTGTTTAATATTTCATTTTTAAAATATGTGAATGCTTGTTTTATGTACACTTCACTATAGAAGAGAGATCTTTACAGAGCAATGGTTAAATTCACCACGGTTCTATGCAGGCTAATGCCCACATGGATACCTTGCGCGTGATCCAAAGCCAACTGGAATGAGTGAAAAGATTCCCATTAACTTCAGTGGGCTTTAGATCAGGCTTTTGCTAAATTCTCAACAATAGACATTCTCCGAACATCCAGGAGGTTGAAGAAAGCAGCTGCAACCTCTCTTGCCTGAGTGGGACAGTTATAAGGGACCAGTGTTTCCAAAAAGTTGACAAAGCCAGCTGGTAAATGCGCATGGTCACAATACCTTTATTTAGCCTATCAGCATCTGCTAATGAAGCCCATGAGTCGGAATAAAGTTCCCTCACGTAGCAGAAATATAAGGGAGAGCAGTACTATTGCCTACCTTCCTCCAAGAAAGAATTTGAGCCCTGCAGTGCAGAGGGCCTCCTCAGCTCAGTATAGCCCCCAGATTGATATTTATCTGTAGAATATGAACAGAGCAAAAAAAATTCAATCTCATCAAGGATCTGACCCATTATTGGAAGATGCCAATCATCTGAATGAAGGTATCTCATTATATTTATTCAATTCCAGGTGTACTCTGGGCACAAATCTCCAATCATACCATCACCAAAACGGTTAGCTGGTTTTGTGGAGCAGACCACTTTAGACCAAACGCTATTCAAATCTATTCCTCGGCAATTATTTTTTGTTGTGATGTAATTATGCCTTCGTATTAAGTTTCTGAACTGTAAATCACTTTCTGGAGATGTGTGCAGATCTGAGGCAGAATTTTGTCTCTTTATCAGAAAAATTAACTTAAATCCAATAGGAAGCATTATCTCAGTATCAGAACACTTTGGTTACTGGCAAAAAGAATGAGTTTATAAAAATCTTTTTGATATATTTAACAACCATATATATCATGTTTGGTTTCTGAAACCAACTGTGCTTGACTTAAAATTAATCTTGTGTCATAATGAGCACATCAGTGCTACCAATTAACTTTAAAATTACTGTAACAAAAATGAGGATTGGTTAATTATTGTTCTCGTTTTTTACATATCTGTTAGCTGGCAAAACATTTGGAATATACAGAAATAATCTTATGCCATCTTGGTTTTCATTGAATCAAAAGGACAACTGCTGATAAGCTACATGCTCAAAATGATCAATGAATATAATTCTTAATGAATGGCTGAATGATGGTTTCAGGGTCAGATATGTATGTGTTATTTAATTATGAAGTCATATACTGATATATATAGTTAAATTTAAAGGACAAAAGTAACTGAATAATACTTACAAAATAGAATTGTGTTGCACTGAACTCAGTAAACATTCTTATGCTAAGTACTGAACCAAAAGTAATATACAGAATGAAGTCCCCATAGAAATATTGTACATAGGTTTGTCTTGATTTTGTCTGAATGTTTTGCCAATTTGTACATCTACATTAATTGAAAATGAAATAAAAATGCAGTGATTGCTAATGACAGACCTGTTTTTTAATAAAAGACTGTGAAGAAACCATACCTCTAAAAGAGAAATAGGATTGGCTTAAAATCTGGGTTCAGACTGAAGTCTGCAGATCGAATCTAGCCTTATAAGTGGTTAAATCTAACACCGTGAAACTTGGGAAGTTCAAATCTTGATCCAGAGTTTGGACCACAAATTTATGAGAATTTGGATCCATGATTTTTGGGACATTTCCAAAATGGACTGGGAAGTTTAGACCCAGGATTCAGCTTTGGGCCTATCTCTACTTCAAACCACCTCCTACTTCTCCCCCAAACTATCAAAAACCATACCAATTTAAAGCTTTCCACATTTAATAACGTTTCAGTGAAGAAAATAATTTGACACTCTTTGACAGCTTTCCTGCAGTCATTGGGCAAAATCCTTCCCTATCCCTATACAGGTGAGACACGTAGGATATGGAGTTGGGGGAAAGGGACATAATTACCCTGTCCTCTTATCCCTGTATACCTTGTGGAAAAGTTCTCTAGAATTTCATGGGGAGGAAGCCAAGAAGTTTCTATAGAAATTACTCTGAGAACCTACAGGATTTAATAAGGAATGATGGCCTTAATTGAGCCATCCTGTAGCACTCTATAGAAGACATCATTCTCTAGTCAGTTCTACAGGATAGTTCAAAAAAGCGCATAGAAAAAGGACCTAAAATACTACAGCAAAGGGGCAATATAAATACATAGGTAAACAGACAGATAATTTTCTATTGAGTTCTAACAAGATTTTCCATAGGGACCTACTCCAGGAGCCAGGTTAGTGTCATTCTGTAGTTCTAGCAAGGGGCATCAGGTGGAGCATCACACAGAGCCCAGCCCAGAGTACATGACATACAGCTCAGAACATGTGCAAGCCAAGGATGCACACTGTAGCTTTTTAGGATAGCATTAAAATGGACTCTGCAACATTTTGCTCCTGCCACTTCTATGGCTCCCTCAGATAAGGAAGGGTTTGACTCTATATGGATGCATCCCCCTGCATTGAAGTCAATGGGATATTTGTGTTTGGAGATCCGGCAGGTTCAGGTATCTATTACAACACTTCATGTCAAAAGGAGGACAGGTGAAGCAGCCAGCTTCACTATGAAAGTTGTTACACGGGCTGCTGATGAGGTACAAGCTAGACTGTGAGCTTCAGTGAATAACTTTCATGACCATTGTTAGTTAATGATAGCTACATGATACTCCCTCAACTTCCTTGTATTCTTCCATCTTTCATGGAGATTCTGTGCTGGCTTCCTCATTCAGTCGTTTGCAATATATTCTGATTGTGCGATTCACTTGTGAGGGCTGAGGAGTTTATGGAGCTTCTTTTAAGAATCTTGTTTATTATGTCCTTCCATGTCTTCTTGTACTGATGTCGTAATAAAGAGTACACGAAAGGGTCTGAAACAGCTTTGCTGTAAGCCAAGCACTTGGAAATGACTCCCCAGTGAGAACTGATGGGGACTACAGATGATAATTCTACCAGTCTGCCAAGAAACGAGGAAAAGTGTTACTGAGAGAGAGACATAACAACAGTACAGATGGAAACAGAGCTAACTGCTAGTGGTACACCAGTTGGCTCAGGAAGAGGAATTTTCTTTGTATTGTTCAGTTCTTAGCAGAGCAAGGGACTACAATTTCAGCATACACAGAGCTACCTTTATTATAAATGGAAGTCACATGCATACCTCCTTGTGCAGGTTATCAGAGGACTATAACTGGATGACCAGTTCTGTGCACATCAAAACAAACCCATACAGACCAAGTACTAGCTGTATTGTTTTTTATATGGTGGTTCTTTATTGTGAAAACCACATTCCCTCACACAAGCCATATTACAGCTGCCTTCTTGGCATCTTTAAACTAAATGCAAGACCCAAATTCTCATGTTTTACTCAGTCCTTTCTCAGATAAGCCTGCATTTACTGTAGTCTGAAATCCTGAGGAATTATCTCTGGATTTGACCTGAGCAGAAATGTTCACTATATTGGGCCACATACAGCCCAGCTGTAAATACATGTATTCCACTGGCTTCAATGTAGTTGCATCCACTTGGAACAAGAATATGTTTACTGTTCAAGCTAGATTTTTGGAAATATTGATAGGAACCTGACTTTACTTGTATGATCTCTCCCATGTCTTTTCTAGTAACAATGAGAAAATAAAACAAAGAAGGTACTTCCTGTTGATTTAGAACAGGTCCCATTCAGGGTGGGTCTCACACTGAGCATTTAGGGACCTCACACATACATAACAGATATTCAACAATTATTCTTTGACTCTCCAGGCCATATCCTACATGTATGCTCTTTCTGAGAAGATGTATTGCTTTCTTTGATCTCTACTGGGATGCTTATCGCTATAAGGTTTTGGTCTGGTAAAGAAAAGCATGAATTTAGCCTTGGCTTCTTCAGAAATTATTTTTTAAATAGTGGCGAATCATCAGATTCATGTTTATTATTGGTTTTACTTAGTCACAAATTAATTAATTAAATGAATACAATCTTCACTGAACATTTCCTATTAAATATCATGCTATTATCACACAATCACTTGTGCACAACAAATTAATCTCAACTATTACAAAAAAATTTTAAAAAATTGTCCAAAATAATTTTCTCAATATTGTCCTAAAACCTTGTTTAATATGCTAGAGTTCAACACCGAGGGGGGTCCATTGCTCAGGCAAGTGGAATGCATGCACAGAATACTAGCTGTATGTCTACACTGCAAAAAAAACCACAAAACAACCCACCACAAAACACAAAGAACTACTGCAGCATGTCTGAGCCCAGCTAAATGAACTGTGGCTTGAACTAAAAATATCCATGTATAGGTTCCTGCTCAGCTTGAAGCCCAGACTCTGAGACCCTCCCCGCTCGATCAGGGTCAGGACCTAGGCTCCAGCCCAGTGGGAATGTTTACACTGCTATATTTAGCCCTGTAGTGCAAGCCTCATGAACCTGAGTCAGCTGAGTCAGGCTCTGAGACTTGTTGCTGCAGGGGTTGTTTTTGTTTTTGCAGGTAGATGTATCCTAGATCTTAAAGGATGGCGCTTCCTGTAACGTTCTCAGTAACTTTTGTATATTAGACATTTTGGAATTCTTTCTGTTGTCACAGAAGAACCATATGCCTCTTGTTTTTCTAAACTAACTCTCAAGCAGCCTGGTGAATGACCCTAGACAGTAGCAAGTATGAGGAGTGTTATCTGGCTCTAAAATAATAGATGACCCATCCAATTTCTATTAAATCTAATAGAAAAATTCCAATTGTCTTCATTCAACATTTGATCTGTCTCTAAGAAAAGGGAGCAATGTAGGAAAATTCATCCCTGACAGATCATCTGGATGCTAATATTAGAGAGATGTTCTGAATTAATATATCAACCATTTAATAGAAAAAAACGTACCTGTGCAATATAGCAATGCAAATTTTTCAGCACAGCAGGGAAAAGTTTCTCAGATTGTGCTGATTCAAATAGAGATGCTTCATTTTGTGATATTTCAGGTAGTGTTGACAAGACAATATTGAATATTCCTCAAGCTTTTCTCTTGCAATGTCTTTGAGAAGCACTGAAGGGCAGTTTTGCTTAATATGTGTCCAAAATTGTTGAAAAACAATTGATTTTTCCAGAACAGTGTTTCAAAAGATGCATGTCCTGCTGTCTGAGAATAAAATACCCTAATTTGCACTGGGTAATTAAATCTTTGCTGAAAGTTTTCAGCAGCAGGTCCCCCTGAACATGTATAGCAAATGGGTTTATTGCTCGTGTTCCTGCACGGGAAAAAATGTCAGTACTGTTTCAGAGAGTGTGACTGAGGTGCAGTTTATGAAGGAGTATTTTGTAGCTTTGTCTGACTCGATCATCTTACAAATGTGTATGTCTTCTCCCTTGATTTATTAATCTATTGCTTAATTCTCCTCTCAATCATGCTTTTTGAAGGAGAATTGAGAAGTGGCATGCGCCAGAGGTTAGGGCACTGGATTGGGACTAAGGGGACCTGGGTTCCTTAATTGGCTCCGCCACTAGCCTTGGGCAAGTCACTTCACTGCTCTGTGTTTCTCTTTCCCTCACACCCTTTGTTTGTCCCATCTACACTGTAAACTCTTTGGCACAGAAGCTGTCTCTTACTATACCCTGGTCTACACTACAAAATCCACACCCCTGAGCTATGTAATTGTACCTACCTAACCCCCCGCTGTACAGAGTGCTGTAAGTGTAGACAAGCCCTACGTGTTTATATAGCACCTAGTTTAATACCATAGAAATGTAGGGCTTGAAGGGACTTTGAGAGGTCACCCCTGTGCTTAGGAAGGACCAAGTATACCTAGTCTATCCCTGACAAACATTCAACCTGTTCTTAAAAACCTCCAACAACAGGGATTCCACAATGTCCCTAGGAAGCCTAACCCCAGACCTAACAGCGCTTAATGACCCTTATAGTAGAAGGATTTTTCTAATATCTAAACTAAACCTCCCTTGCTACAGATTAAGTCCATTACTACTTCTCCTACCTCCTGTGGACATGGAGAACAATTGATCACTAGCCTCTTTATAACAGCCCTTAACGTATTTGAAGACTGTTGTCTGGTCCCCCTCTCAGTCTTCTTTTCTCAGTGCTAAACTTGCCCAGGATTTTTTAACCTTTACTCATAGGTCAGGTTTCCTAAATCTTTTTTTCATGTTTGTTGCTCTCCTTTTGGATTCTCTCCAATTTATCCATGCCTTTCCTAAAGTGTGGTGCTCAGAATTAAACATAGTTCTTCACCTGAGGCCTTGCCAGTACCAAGCTGATCAAGGCAATTACCTCCTATGTCTTACATGTGACATTCCTGCTAATACAGCCGAGAATAGTAGCTTTTTTCGCAACTGCATCACATTGTTGACTCATATTTAATTTACTTTCCACTATACCCCCTAGATCAGGGGTGGGCAAACTTTTTGGCCCAAGGGCCACATTGGAGTCACAAAATTATATGAAGGACTGGGTAGGGAAGGCTATGCCTCCCCAAACAGCCTGACCTCCCTCCAACTGATCTTCTCCCACTTCCCACCCCCTGTCTGCCACCTGCAGAATCCCTGACCCATCCACCCCCACTTGCTCCTTGTCCCCTGACCACCCCCTCCAGAGACCCCCCTTAACCACACCCTGGGGACCCCCACTCCCTGCTCCCTGTTCCCTGATTGCCCCGACCCCTATCCACACTCCCGGGACTCCCATGTCCTATTCAATCCCCCGTTCCCCATCCCCTGACTGCCCCCGCCACAGAACCTCCACTCCTTCCAAATGTTCCCTGCCTGCCCCCCAGGACTCCCTGCTCCTTTTCCAACTCCCAGGGCCTGGCCCCTTATCCAACCCTGCTCACCCCAGTCCTTTACTTAGCCCTCCCCTCCCGGGCCTGGCCCCCTTACTGTGCTGCTCAGACGAGCGGAGCCTGATACACTGCCCTGCAGGAACTCAGATGCAACTTCCCAGAGCGCTGTCTGCATGACGAGCTGAGGCTCCAGGGGAGAGAGGAAGGCAGGGGCGGGGCTGGGGGTGAGAGTCTCCTGGTCCGGGAGCTCAGGGGCCAGTCAGGGCAGGCCCATAGGCCAGATGTGGCCTGCAGGCCATAATTTGCCCACCCCTGCTCTAGATCCTTTTTGGAAGTCTAGCATCTAGCCAGATATTCCCCATTTTCGAGATGTGCATTTGACTTTTCTTTCCTGAGGGCAGTACTTTGCATCTGTGTTTATTGAATTTCATCTTGTTGATTTCAGACCAGTTCTCCAATTTGTCAAAGTCATTTTGAGGCTGTATAATGCAGCCATGATCTCAGTTGAGGCCTCTAGACACTACTGCAATGTAGATAATAATGAAGATAGTTCTAGGTCTTTTACACTAGCATTTAAATACTATTTTGTATGAGGATTTGTGTTTGTTTATATGAATGATAAAGTTTCTTAGTGCGATCTTAGATGTTGCAGGAACAGTGAAAGAAAGGGAATTAGGGGGTGACACAGCAGAAAGGTGGACCCCATGATAGAAATTCAGGTAATCTAAAGCCTGTCATCTTGAATTCAAGTGAAATGAATGTTCCCTAAATCAAACTTTACATTTGTGATAGCTGTACTCTCCAACATTCCGGTTTTCATTTTTTTAGTCAATATCATGATGATAAACCTCTCATAAGCCGTAGGAGGACTTTTCATTTTAAAATAAGTTGACAAACATGCCTTCAATGTCTGTGCATTGCACAGTGTAATTACTTGCACTTTGTGAGCTGTTACTGTCACCTATCGCCAATACCACGAATGTTTAGATGTATAGGAACTAAGACAATTAAACTGAATCATTGTCCAAGAGCAGCAAGTGAAGACAATGTTTGGCTATTGAATTTAAACCTAAAAGTGCTGTACTGTAGGTTAGTTTCCCTTTCAAATAATTGCATATTGGCTATTGCATAACTGCCAAGTTTCAAATGGGATTTTCTTTCAATCACACATAACTAGGACCCCTTCATGTTGAAGATGCCCATTAACAAATTTCTGTTCAGGTTCTCTAATTTTTTCTTCATATAGCCATTCTAAAATTGTTTGGTAACAGGCTGTATACTTCTTTCTCAGACAGAGAAAGTGCACTAAAATGTGGAAAAGAGGTCACGAGATCATATAGGAGAACGACGAATCATTCAAACTCTGGTAACTACAGAAACTTTACTGCGTGAGACATTTCATATTCTGACAGAGTTTGATGGAACGTCATTAAATTCAGCAGATGCCTTCAATAACCAAGATGTGAACTTTGTGTTTGACCCTGTGTCAATCAATTCCATGAATTATAATCAATCTTCCCAAAAAGCACATCAAGTAGACAGTCGGACGAAGCATTCCAAAATTCACTGCTTTTTTACCATCAATGATCGAAACCTATTAGCAATCCCTCTTTTATCAACAGAATTTTTAGTAGTTTATTATATTATATTTAAGTGTCCTTGAAACTTACAATTTGCATAATACATAAGCACATTAGTTTTGGCAACTTTTATTTCTGTGCCTGTGTTTTTGTTACAGATGTAATACATGTAATAAAATCACAGGCACAGAAATGTACACCGAGCCCAAAGCTGAATGTTGTGCAATGCACAAACAATTCCATGATGGATATTCAAGGCATATTGTATTTGTCATCATCTTGGAAGGGAGATTTTGTTGTCCATTGGTGAGGGACATTCTATGCATCCGGTTTCAATTTTCATGAAACGCTAGAGCCAAAAAGTGACATTTTCAGTGAAGTAGCATTAATATTTTAGAGCCATCTGTAAATTAAATTCCACAGCATCATCTATTCTACACAACTCCAAATGCCTTCATGCTTCAAAGCTGTAAAGTTGTATTTCTTGTAATATTTTGTTAATTTTTTAGAACTGTATAATTACTGGAAAGGACATCATGGAGATAATAAATCTTTTAACTTCGCTTACAGTAAACATGAGAGAATGTTTGTTTAGTTTGAGAATTAAGACATTAATCTCTTAGGCACTCTAGTGAACCACCTTTTTAGTAAAGTCAAGTCTGTGTATGCCTATGTGTCTACACATTTGTTGTAATGAAAGCTTTTACTGAAAATACACTGCAAAAGCATAGACAGTGATGTAGTTCCAATATACTTGTTTTTCAGTGCTGTAATTTGAGAACAATTATAGGAAAAACACAGTATAGAACAGATAGTCTCAAATGTTTTATCATTAAACAGTGAGACAGAACAGACATTTTCTGGGTCTTAGATGATCATATCTGAACAAATCCCTCACTTTCTAAAAATCTGGTTAAGACTTTCTCTAATGTATTACTTCCATTTAGCCTGAATTCTTATTGTTTTAGTACATGTTGACGTGCTAAGGGCCGTCTTCTGCCCTCAGATATTTGCACATGGCTTCCATTGACATCAGAATTTGACCTGAACGGTTTCTGATTATATATGTTGTACTGATGAGATCGTTATTTTCAAGGTTTTATCAGAGAGCTTTGGTGCTACATGTTGATTTCTGTGTTAATTTTTGTAAAGCAGCTCTGGGCATTGAGTTCCTCATCTTATTGTTTGGTAAAATGGGGAGTCTGTTAGCATGATGACCTCCTTTGGACAAAGTGCCGTTTTAATAGCCACTGTACTGGATAACCTCCAAAAGCATGAAAATGGCTGCTTGTCAGTGATTGTGAGCAGTCTTATTAACAGTCAGTCTTGCTTCTTCAGTGCGTGCGTGTATCATGACCTGCCATGTTCTGCAAGGAATCAGAGTGACATGTGAATTCCTATAACCTGACCTATGAGCCCCAGAAGCCTTTTATTTTCTAACCATTGTCATATCTCTGCTTCACATCAACCAAGGCTTTCAAATGAGACTAGAAAGCTGGGTTTGTTTGTTTTTTTCAAAACTGGACACCCACAACTGATTATGAAAATCAAGTATTTACAAGTACAAACTGGCAAGTGGGAACCCCTCATAGGAATTCTGTACCCAACTACTCATTTGTACAAATAGGATTTTGTGTGCAAAGATCAGACAAGCAGGTTTGAAAAATGTGGCATTGTTTGTTTGTCAAATGTTCCATAAGAGAATTCTGACCTTTCTTCGTTAAAAGTTTGGGGATTTGTTCATTAGGGCTTGTGGGCTACTTTTTGCTGATATTATGGGATAATTCATTAATTTAGGGCCCGATTATGGACACACAGCATTTACTCACATGAGTAAATGTTAAATATTATAAAATAATATGAAGGCCCTAGAGTCTGCAATAGGTGCCAGAAAAAATGAAATAACCATATTTTTATTTTCTTATTAAAAAGCTACAGAGAAAAAATAAAGGGATATGTGAGAATGTTATCTAACTAATGGTAGGTATAGCTAGATATCTTAATATAAAGATATAAGGAATGGAAGCATGAACTAGCAGCATTATTGCTAATCAAAGTATATTAGCATATAATATAGAAAGGTACAGCTAGCATATTACATTAGTAACTCTAGAAATATGGACCAAAGTCCTTCAGAAATGAGGAGTATTGGTATATGTCAGTGACTGGAGTTAATGAGGTTTGTTGTAAATTAAAGGGGCTTATCCTTAATAAGCGTTTAATAGCATGTTTCTACTTCAGAGCTAAAAACAAACAGTTGCCTCCAGTACTTGTTTGAATCACTGAAAGTATTGGTTTTTAATCCCAGTTAGATAAGTTTTTCCCTGGCTAAACCAAAGTTACTCAATCATCACGTCTCATGATTTACAGTTTTGTGGCTTCAATTCAGCAAAACGTTACCCACATGCTTAAATCCATCCCTCTTCAGCATAGTTTGTAAGCACATATTTAACTGAAGCATGTGCTTAAGTGCTTTGCTGAGTTAGGAATGAATTGCTGTAAGAGGGCCTGAGTGATTAACTTTCTCTTTCCCTGCATACCTTATATTCGCTCTTTGCTTAGAAAAATGACTAGGTGTGCAATCCTGAAAAGTGTTGAGAGTGCTGTTCTCAACCCAGAAAAATACTTATCTGTCTAACTTTGAGCACGTGATAGACCCATAGACTTCAACAGGAATACTCATATGCATGAAGTTAATCATGTACCCAAGGATTTAGGACAGACTGCTCAGCACCTTGCAAGACTGAGCCATAAGAGAAGAACCTTAAAAATCACCATTCATGCTTAAGTGTAAAATGAAGTTAGCCTCTTGAAATCAGACAAATACTTTAGTTCTGACATTGTAAAGCATGAGACTTTAGTCTAAGTAATTGTAATAATCTAAAAAGTGTCAGAATGTGTTGCCTAGAAGATCTTATCGCTGCTATTAAGTGGAATTTATCAATAAATACAGTCACATTCTGTTACAAACAAACACCATGTATTTAATGATCATTATTATCCTGGCTATAACATTATGAATAACACTCAAAACTCCAGTTCTGCCAAGAGATTTTAAACATATTTTTTAAAGAAATATACCAAATATCATAAATATTCCAAAAAAAACCCCCTTAACATTTTAGGTTGTGCCCACATATATTGGGTCTGACTTTCCAATAATTTATTTTCACTAGAACAGCATTAAGTAATACTCAAGAAAAATAATCCTTCTCCAGTTCCAGGACCAGAATTTGTCGGGAGTCCTTTAATAATGAATGCAAGTTTTACATTCCTTTCCAATATATGTAACTTCAGAATCTTTATCTGGGCTACATGCTTTAACATTTTTTATGTCATAGGATTAATTTTGTGCTTCCTATAGGACCATTTTCAAAGATAAGATAGCAGATGGAAACTGACATCAGATCATAAATCACAAGAATTTTTGTTTTAGGTCTGAACCAGGAAAGCTTTGATATTCTGTTTATGACTAAGAGCTCTATCCACTGAGACTAAATTCCCATTTAAGTCTGTGGGCCAGATTCTGATCTCATTTGACCAGAGTGTCATAGCTTTACTCGGGCTGTAATACCTTTTTCTGTAAGGTGTCTCACTGACGCCTTACGGAATAAGGTACTACTCTGACACACTGACTTCTGTAAAGTTACTCCTCATTTACTCTGTTGTGTATGAGATAAGAATCCTGGCCTACTTGGACTTTGAGGTCAAAGTCTGGCCTGTTGCTGCACTGAGAATTGGACAGAATAAGAACTATAAAATATGTATAATACCATACGTACAGTAAATGGAACCTCTGTCAAAATGTTTGCCAAAATTTTTGAAGAGAGTAGGAGACTTGTGGACTAATATTCTGTTTTCTGATTCATTGATATAACTTTTCTGAGTTAGTGCATATGGAATTTCAGTGGGTAGGTTTGAACTTACCTTGTAATTACATAAGGTGCAAAACAAAGTATAAAAGTACCAATAAAGGTACTGATTTTCTTTGTTGCTCGTTGCCTCCGTCTCTTTTGTTCTTCTAGACAACGCTCTCGTACACTGTGTAATATTTAACACAAACAACATGAATCACAATACCAAATAGCAGATTTTAATGGTTTTACTCCTGGAATGATTTATACAGCCTTCTCAGAAAACGTTCTAGTCACACAGGACACTATCATCTATTAATTCATTGTCTCCCCTTAACTTATATTCTTCTTCCCCCTCCCCCAACAATAATAACTGTAAGAATTTTTTCTTTTCTTTTATAATGAGACTGGGCCAAATTCAGCCCTGTGAAAGTAGCTATAACTCTCATTGAAACCAGTGGAAGTTGTACCTGCTTACATCAGGTCTGAATTTGACCCGTTATGTTCAATGGAATTTGGAAAAAAAACCATAGTAGTACATATCGAATGCTAATCTATAGAAAGAGCATTTTAAACAATATATTATAGGAGAGGAGAAAAAAGGAGATCAGAACTTCCCAAAGCGATTACCAATAAATAGTTAGTATATTAATTCTTAGTTAAAAGAATAAAAATGTAATTGGAAAAATATAACATACTGTGAAAGTTATTTATGACATTAGAAAGATGGTTCTATCACACAGATATGAATTGTATGGCCATATGTTTTGTAATTAAATTTCTGTGCATAATACTAGAAAAAAGAGTATGTAGCTTTGCAAAACAGACAAATATCAAGTCTAAATAGCTATAACATCCTGAACCCTGTACTGAAACCTGCATGTTTGTTTATACAGAGTGACTAGACAAGTAGAAAGAAATTAACTATATATTTACGTTTGTATAATATTTGCCATTTTAAGAAAATGAACTGCTCCTTAAAGCTCATACTGGGCCAGATCTGGACCTGTTTTCTGAAACCCTGGTTCTATGACCTACCTATGAGTTGTTAAGGAGCTCGACTCAAATTGAAATTAATGTGAGTGAGGATCCTCAGCACCGTTCTGAAATGGGCCTTTGGTTTTACTTGGCAAAACTTCCACTGAAATCATTATCAATATACTTAAATAAGAAGTGAGTGTATTTAGGATCCAGTTGAGGCTCATTCTGCACATCTATACATGGAGAGGAGAGCACTTTCTCATAGCTGTTCCATCTGCACTGTGCATGAGGGTGGAAAGGGGCAGGGAAAATTCTCCATCTCCCTCAACATCCCAGCTACCACGACTACATATGCTATGTCAGGTGCAGAGCTGGCAAAGGTACATTCCCCCTTGAACCAGGGAAACCAGGAGGCAGATTGGGGCTCTGAGTCCATCTGTTCCCTGCTCTGCTCCTGGGGAAGCAACTGGAAGCTGTTTCATGCACAGGACTAACAGCAGACTAAGTTAGGACCTCACAGTTTGAGCCAAGAGCAGCATTTCTGTAATTGTCATTTATCGATAATTTTATTGTAAACGCATTTTTGGTTCTCAATTCCAAACACGTATACAGTAACAGGCATAGGGCTTACTACCATTTCCTGATTCCGCTATCATACATATACATATGTTTCAATAATGATAATAGAACTACACTCATAATCTACCTTTCATTAATGTTTCTTCAGATCACTGAGATCATTAATTAAGGAAATTTTACAACTATGCTATACTCTATTGGAAAGCAGGTATAAAGCACTGCATTCTAGAATGGAAAGTTTATGAGATACTGGACTTTCAAATAACCACAATGTGATATACTGAAGCTAATGTTTTTTGGGGGGTGGTGGAAATTTCTAAATGTTCTAGCTGTCTACTGCAGTATATAAGGCAACATGGCTTTAAGAGTAGAGAGATGAAAACAATAGTAATAAAAAATGTAAAACAATTTTTAAAGGTGTGTCCTAAACAAACACAGAAACATATGAGGTGTTTTAAAGGTTTTCTTGGCGCTCATTTTGGATGATCTTCAAAGATTACCTGTTGCTTTACAATTCAGGAATAATGTGACCATCCTTTCCAGCATTTTGCGCCCTTGTGTGTACAGGTATATATTGGTACATAAGGTTCAGATCCTGAATTATGAACCACAGAGGGCAGAGAGATGCATACATGTTTCTCAATGCAGGATTGTAACCTAAATATATTCCATCCAAAAAGAGGAATTGGGCACTGGCAAGTCAGGACATGCTAACTGAAGAACTCAGCTTGAATTTTGTACTCCCATTCACATTCCTTAATGTATAGGCTCTGTTTGTCATCACACAGACAATAAAAACTGGGATTTCATATAAATCTCATATGTAGGCCATATACTCTACCATATAGTACTGCTGTATAACACAGATGGCACAAGATCTTGGGGAAAGGACTGAGTGAAAAGAACCCCTTTGTATGCTGGGGTTCACCATCATTTTCAGTACAAAAAATTAACATTTATAGACCAGATTAAAGGAGAGGGGAAAATGAATATTTGTTATGGAAAATGAGAGGTAGACAGAATGGGCAAGAGGCAGGGAGGGAGAGAGAAAGAGACTGTGGGTAAGGAGAAAGAGACTGGAAGATAGACATTATGGGGAAAATCTACGTAGAAAAGGGGTGATTGGGGGCATGGAGGTCTGGAGAGTGACTGATTGAATCGAATGAAGATTGAGAGATATTGGGGTTACAGTATTAAAAAAATGAAAAGGTCTCTGTGTGTAATGATTATGCCTTGTATTGTGCCTACATTATAGCGGTTTGGAGCTCATATTGTCTTTTTTGTTAGTAGTTTGTATGGTGTCTGATAATGGTCTCTTGAGTATGTGGGATATCTGAGATGACTGAATTTTCCATTCATAGTGAGCAACAGGTAAATTTATTCAGATCTTGCCAAACAAGTGGCAATTAAATATAAAGACTTGATGACACCATTACATCTTTCTGCCTCCTATTTAGTCATTTCTAAGGAATTGCCTTTCTGTGGTGGGGGAGTTCTTGCTTTTCTTTCCTTCTCTGTCTTTATTCCCTTTTGTTCTCTCATTCAATTGTCTTCTCAGCTCCAGGTATTTCCCACTTATATTCCTGCCATATTTTTTGATTTCCCAGTTTCTGTATATTGTTTTTTTCTTCCTTACTCTCTCTACATATCTGTTTCCCCTTATATCTGTTGTTGCTGTTAATAGAATTATAACTGTTATTAATATTGAGCCTAGGAAACACAACCATGGATTCTTGACGTTTATAGGTGTTACAGTAAGAATAATAACTAATAAATGAGCTATCTAGTGGATGAGGGATTAGCTGGAGGTACATAGTACATTCTTGACAAATTCAGAATTATATTATAGGGGTGAAAAGTAGTTCATAACTATGTGTGCTATAATTTGGTGATGTATCAGATATAATTGAAGACACTTGGTTTCTAACTGTGGACCCAGTTAAACACTGCAGTTCAAAAGAGTTAATTAAATATATGATGTATTTATATTATTTTATTCCAAAAAGTTATTTCCTATCTCTGCACCTTTTTTAAACTGTTAGAAAATAACTATCATATATTATTTTTAGTTCACCACTGCATACACTAGATTATAACTGCTATATTCTGTATTTTGTTTTTCATTTTCTTAATCAACTAAATAGCACTATTTTGAGGAGAGTATATAATAGTGTTGTCCCTTAAAAACTGCATATTGCTTTAGATAACTGTAGAGTAGTGGCAGTATTCAAGATATTTCCCACAATAAATATCAGAAAGTACAAGGGAATACAGCTGATACTAAGGTATCCCTGTCCAATTATCTGCACAGAAGTAGAAGATTTGGGGGTTTGGGAATTCTAACTCCCATACACTCCTTTGATAATCCCAACCTAATTTTTTAGGCATTGATCCACAAGATAAATCAATAAGAGAACTTATGTATTTAAAGTTATGCATCTATTGAAGTGCTTAGTTGGGCTAGCACTTTATAGACGTATGCAGAGATAATAAGAGGGTTTCTGGCCTTTTTATGGGCTTCAAATCATAGGAGCTGTTCCAGTGTATAACTGATTCATATACAGTAATTCCATCCATTTATTACAGCAGTGCTGGACAGCACAGCTACAGATCAAAGCCAGTGAATGTTTCTGTTGTTTACAACAGGATTTAAAACGCTTTTTACTGTGCAATGTGCAGGAATTTGATATAATGGATGGATTATAATGATCACTAATGGACATGATGTTCTCCATGTTGTTCTGTCAGTTTGCAAGATAAGGTGTGTAACATTCACAACCACTTTGGATCAACCCCTGGTAACTAGAAACCATTGTTTCAATGTTATGGTGCAGAAACATCCTCAAGTTAACCTGGGCTAGAGAAAATCATAATAAGCTGTATTAGCAATAAGAACACTTTTCACAAAACAGAAAATACTTCCTCTGGACCCTTATTTTTACAATCTTCTTAATATTGTAGAAACTATTTTAGGGCCCAATACTGCCAAAAGAGTCAAGAATACTGAAAAGAAGAGTCAAGAATACTGAAAAGAGTCAAGAATACTGACAACTATTTTAATTAGTCCCAATGTTGTCTATGGCACTGCTCATGGAAGTAACCATTACATTTGGTAGTGTTTGCAAGAAATAATACTAAGAACTGTTTGGCTATTTTTTATCAACCAAATGGCATATATGGGGAACCCTTATTGCTATGGATAAGGCAGTGATTTATGCTTCTGAGTCTCATTAATGCCAGCAGGAGATACTCCTTATCTGTCCCACATCCTTAGTTGAAAACAGCCCTAAATTGTTACTTAAGTGGAAAAAGAAAAGATGCTCTGAACTAAGGTCTCCATTTCTCTTTCATCTAAGTCAACTTCAACTAAAGCAGGCACTAAAGATGTGTGAAACCCTAACTCTTCATCTCTTTGCTACTTGGGATCCCAGGCTCAGTGGTACCAGAAATTTGACTCATGTTCTTGTCTCCCTGAAGGGAGGATCTTTACCCCTGGGAAGAAGCTGTCTTGCCCTTCTGGAGCTCAGCTGCTAGCTAGCTGCAAGCTGAATATCTTCCCAGCAGGGGGAGCCCCTATGTTTGTCTTGCAGGTGTAGAGGCTGAGTTGATCAATAGCCAGGAATGTCACTGTGGATGACTGGACTAGAATGGAATGGAATCCTTTCATTCCACCCAGGGCTCCCCATCCAGACCTCCTCATCCCCATCCAGGTCTTCTCTCCTCCAACACACTCCCAGACAGATAACCTCCACTCAGCCCACCCACAGTCAGATCTCCCCAAAAGATCTCTTCCTTTCCACCTCACTCCCAGCTCCTCCCCTTCACCACAACCTGATGGACCTTCCCAGACAGATTTCTTATACACCACCTCTCCTTGTCCACCTCCAGCCAGAGCCTCCCAGTCAGACCTCCTTTCCTCAGCCCAGCCCCCGTCAGACCTTCCCGCAGCCAAATGTACCTCTAGACAGACCTGTTCCCCTTCAATTACATACTGCAGGTAGCCAGACACAATTCTACTAGATTCCCCCAAGCCAGACCAGTTCCTCTTCCCCCGCTCCCAGCCCAATCAGCCATTCCTCCCTACTTTTCCCCTTGCCAGAACACACCCCTGTATCCATTCCCACTCTCCTCAGCCACTCCAGTCAACCAAACCTTCTCCCACCAACTAGCCAGACTCCCTACATCCTAAACCAGGACTCTACCAGCCAAGTCTGTTTCCTTCCACCTCTGCTCACCAGACCCATCTCCCATGAGGACCACAGACAAACAGACTTGAATACCAGTCCCCCCAGGCAGATAGATCACTCCAGCCTGACCGGCCCTCTTCCATCTCGCCAGCCAGCCAGCCCCACAACCATCCATCTCCAGCCAGACCTGGACCCCTTAAGAGTTTGGTCCTCTCTTTCCCATCCTGTCTGCCTCCTCTAGCTAGATCTGTTCCCCTCCACTCCTCTCCAAAACCTCCCCATCTCTACTCTCCCCACAGCCAGGCATCTCCGCTCCGCCCCTACCCCTCGGCCAGACACACTCAGCCAGCCAGCGTCCCTCCCTTCCTGACTATTGTCCATGGGGCTTCTCCCAGCTAGACTCCCTCTCTGCCAGCCTCCACTACACCCCCACCTCCGCGTCCTCTTTCTTACAGACCCGGGAAGACTCTCCAGCAAAATCTGCTTCCCTCGAGACTTCTCTACCCAGCCAGATCCCCCCCCCTCCCCTCGATCCCCCCGTTCTTCCGCTCATACTACAACTACCCTCTTCTGAACCTTTTCCCCTCCCCCGCCCAGTCCTTCAACCTCCCTGTGCTCATCTAACCCAGGATTCCAGAGCCCCACGCCTCCCATACCTAGGCAGGATGGGCTGATGGAAGGTCTCGGGGGCAGAATTATCTCACGCCCCCTTGGTTTGTCACATTAAGGCTGGTACTGAATGCTCCCTTGTGTGGATTCACATCTAGGGATTGACTCGGGTTTCTTTGGTACGTGTTACCGCCTTAGCCTTTTTCCCCTCAGAAGGATAAAGTTACCGACTCCGCGCTGGAGCAAAGGTGCAGCCGCTACCCACTGTACATTGGCGGAGTTCAGGGGCAGGCTGGATTTCGGGTTAATCCACCTCCCGCGGTACCCAGGCACATTTTAGATGTTAGCAAAACATGGGCTGATTATAAGCAGACCAGAGTTATACTTAGATCTCCTCCTGTTCTCCCCTCCCCAATACCGTCCTTGCCTTCCTGGCGATACAGATCGGATCCTGGGTACGATGCTGGACCCAGTCTTGCTCCTGGTCTGGCTTCCTTTGCAGTGGGACCCTCTCCTTCTTGGAGAACACAGCCAATCTCCTTACCTGGGATGGATGTCCACCAGCAGCACCAGCGTCTGCATAGTAATCACGTCAATCCGTTTACAGTGGAACCGTGCCACCTTCAGCACTTTGAGATAGGTGAAACACAGCACCACGAGGGAGAGGAGGAAGCTGAGGAGGTGAAAGACCCCCGTGAAAATCACAAACTGTGCCCGCTCCTCGGATCTCTTGTTGTACAGGGTGCAGGAGGCATACAGGGGATGGAAACCCACCCAGGAGAGAGAAGCTGCCACTATAGGGAAGGAGACCGAGTGGAGCCACGTGTAGCTCAGGATCAGAGCAGCATCTTTGTAGCGCATTTTGGAATGGTAACTTAGAGGGAAGACCACAGCTATCCACCGGTCTATGCTCAGCGCGGCCATGCTCAGCATGGAGTTCGTGGTCAAGAAAGTCTCCAGGAATCCCACGAGGTGGCAAAGCGGGTCTCCCCCGGGCTGGTTCTTGTAAATGATCCCGGCCAGGGTGAGGGGCATGTTCAGGACAGTCATCAGCAAGTCGGAGGAGGTCAGGTTGAGGATAAACCATCCCGGGACCTGCTTGCGGATGTCGGCGCTGGACAAGAAGCAGATCAGCACCAGCACGTTGGACAGCAGCGAGACGAGGATCAGGACCACAAGCAAGCAAGCCAGGAGCGCCTCCCAAATGCTCATGGTGCGTCCATTCACGGGAGGAGCATTTCCCAGACTGCGCCCAGCGGGCGCCCGGAGAACAGGGTGCGAGGCGCTCTCACCTCCGCCTCCCCAGCCCGCTCCCACCCCGGCATGCCCCCGGTATTTTTAGAAGAGCTGCAGATCCCCCACCCCGGCCCCCCTCCTCGGCTTCTTTCCACGTCAACGCGCACAAAAGCGCTGGGGGTGCCCATCCCACGGCGAGGAGGGCTTAAAAACCAGCAGCAGGAGGGAGCCGCTGTCTCCCCTCCTTCCCCCCACAGAGAGCAGGTTGTTCTGAGAAGCGGCTCTCCTGGGATGCCTAATGATCAGCCCCAGCCACTCATCGAGGGCGTTTATACTCTCCCTCCTTCTCCCCACCCCCGTTCAGGCAGAATCTAACCGGCTTTGGGGATCCCGGCTAAAACCCCTTTACTGGATCAAAGCAGGCACACTGCTGGTGTTTCGCAGACACGAATGGGTCTCTCGTCCCCCCCCACCCCGCCCCTTAGAAAGCTGCAAGAGTAACCAGACTTTCCTCGGGAGAAATCCCATGCTTCTATTTAATCGATTTAGCCATTAATTTACAACCAACCGACAGGGAACCGAGTTCCTAAACTCCAGTATTTTCCATGCATTTCACTGCATCTGTTTCCACAATCACTAGTGTTCGGCTAAGGCATGGGCTCTGCTTTGCATGGATTAGCTGTGTTCAAAAGGAGGGTGAGAATAAGGTATTCTGTTACTATTCGGACAGTGTTATAGGGATACAATAATAATTCTGTGGCTTATACTTCTTTTCATTCGTGGATCCCCGAGCAGCGTACACCGCTTTGTCCCCTGTTTAGAAAGGGGGAAATCAAGGCGCAGAAGGGTAAAGTAACTTGCCTCAAGGTCACATAGCAGGTCAGTGGCAGAGGAACAGGACCCCGGTCTCCTCACTTCCTAGGACAATATTTGTTTAATCTTAAACATCACCTGTGATAAAAGGTGAACGACTCCTGTGGACGTGTAAATAAGATGCAGCTTGGCAAAGACAAACTGAGCTTGGTAGGAACTATACGTAATTAGTTGTTAAAATTAAACCTGGTTTGTGTCTTGATTTTTAAATCAAAGGAATTAAGAGTTTTCTGGGTACAGGTTTCCTTTCCTGTCACTTTAAAATTGCTCTAATTAAAATGCTTAAATGTTGCAAGCAAGCAAGGCTACATTCTGAACAAGGCAGTCAATTCTCATTAGTCCTGCCATAAGAATGCAAAATATACCCTGCTGCAGCATTACTGGGGTTTAATAAGTGCATAGTACAGTGCATGTGTGCAGAGACTACATTTTTCAAAGGATGTTTTACTGCTTACTTCTGTCACTTGCACAGAACAGTTCATTGTTGATTTACAGTGTCGATTCGTTTTAAAAATTCCCAACCTCTAATTCACACAGTAGAAGAGCTGTCACCTTCTACTGTATCAATGGCTTGTGTATTAGAGAAGAGCCCCATATTCTTCTATCCAGGTGTTTCTTGCTTAACACAGATCTAACAAAGAGAAAGGAAATTAACCCACTAAGCCCAGCTGAAGCAAGAGCCTAGGAAAATACTGATGGAGTATGACAGCAGGAGACCCAAGATGAGCAGGACATTCCAGAGAGATTCCATAAAGAGGTCTGGAGAGACTCCTGGTGTGAGAAATCTGGTGTCTGAAGCTGGGGCATCAGGGGTAGCTGTGGAGCTTGGGAAAGGGACCAAATGGCCTGAGGAAGTGCTGTTACAAGGGTGAGTGGGAAGGAGTTAAAGAATGTGGGAATACATTCAATTACTTCCTCCCCTGATTCAGCCACTCATCCGCCCTACCCTGCCATGTGCGCTTCAGGATTAGTACCGCAGGGCAGCTCCATGAAGCAGGGTCTCTACTTCTCTGCCTCAGCAGCTGCAATTCCCCTTGGTTTCAGAGAGCTGTGGCATGTGAGTTGATTTCAGGACTGGAGGAAGAGGAGGGGTGGGCAGGTAATGGGATTCTGTGGAGCAGATGGAGGATACTCTGGGAAAGGGGGCCTTTCTGGGGTGATAGAAATGGGAAGATAATGTGTTGGGCCTACATGAGGGACAGCAGGATCAGGAAGGCCTGGATGTGAGCAGGTCTGGCTTGACAATGGAGAAAGGTGGTGTGTCAGTCTGTCAGAAGAGGCCCAATGGGGGAGTGAGTTTGGAGGAGGAAGACAGAAAAATAAAAGGAACTTGGGCGGTGATGGTGGAGAGGATGTATCAGTCAGCATAGGGTGGGCTGGCAGTGGGAGGGGATAGTAGGTCTGCTGTAAGAGTGGGGTTAGAGTTTGGATTAGGGTTTTTCTTTTCAGAGATTATGTCCTCAAATTTTGGAGCAGAGACACACTTTTTCATACCAGGAACAAAGATGGAACACTTGCTTCAATTGCAAAATAGAACCCCGTCTTAACTGTGGAATCATTGCTGCTGCTCCTAGTGAATTCCACAAGAAAGAAACAGAATTCCTAACAGCTTCTAGGAGCTATTAATATAAACAGGGGGCTGCAGTGCTGGAGGGACAACCTTGGATGAGACATTTTATGAAGCTCTCTGTGTAGCTGCTACCCATATGGCACAGGTTATAAAACACAGAGGTGAAACCCACTGGCCTGCTGACATTCCCTCTGCTGGTATGGTATGTTCTAATGTCCAAAGAAGTGTAGGCCATCACCACTATTTAACTTGACAATTCAGCTAATAAAGGTGAGTGAGGTAAATCCTACCCCCACAACAGCAGACCAATGTGTAGAGGGAGCATAATGCAGGGAGTTCACCTGCAATGGGGGTAGTGCAAAGTGGAACAATGACTATAGGCATCCACTAGCCAACCCACATGTGGGGCACAGAAGCCAAGTGAGCTATTGAAGTTGAGAGGCTTCTAAAGCAGGTGTGGATTGGCTATGTGGCCTGTCTCTGGCATGGATGGGGGAAGGACGTCCTTCCCCAACCAACCAGAACAGCCTCATTTGTAGTCCCTTGCACACTTCTGCGTTCATTGCTTTCTGCTAGCACCCCCATATGTGTGATATAATGCAAATGGACGGATTATGGTGGGATAAGGGCCTCATCTCTCTGTACCAGCTAACAGACCTGACCACCAGTAGAAGATGAGCACATGTTAAGGAATATAGTAGCAGGCTCATTCCTCCTTCATGCCCAGGAGTCCTTGGAAGTGTTGTCTATAAGGATTCTTGAGGTCAGAATTGGGTCTGCAATGCCTGGGACAGCTGACATTCCCACATCACCACACAGAGGCCTTGCAGAGCTACCTCCAAGGAGCACTGTGGAGCTTAGGTGCTGCTTGAAATACGGCCCAAAGGGTCAGGAGTGACAGCACCCTGCGGCCCTCTGAGTGGCCCATGCTCACTATTTAACCCTGGAGGATGCCCCAAGAAGTTGCCTGGGTAATCATGCAGATTTCTGGCAGCCTGTGGCTCCAGACCTCATCTCTTTTTCTGATCTTCAGCATCTGACCCCAGTCTGACTTGGATCCTGACTCTTGCACCCTGATTCCAGCCTGGTAATAATCTCTGATCTCCGGCCCCTGATCCCAGCCTGACTCTAACCCTGACTCTTCCTTAACAGTCCTTGTTTTAGTGATTACTGTGAGCCTTGCTTGTTAACTGCTGCCTTGTGGCCTTCCTTGACTTATGGACATCAGCCCAGATGTGACTGGTAGGCCAGGCTGCCTGTGCTTCTGTCCCTTACATTGCATCTGTGAGGTGTTCCTAATGACATAGCTTATCTCTGTGTCCGCCCACTAGGGCTGGACTTATCAAGCACAAAAAAACAAAAAACAAAACAACAACAAAAAACAACACCCCCCCCCCATGTCTTATCTTCTTTATGCTGTGCTCACTACTAGGGTATCTGAGCTCCTTATTACAAATCCTAAAGTTATATGGATCCCTGATTCTCTTTCCCTACCTCTCTCCATTGGAAAGGTGTTACTGCTATTATTATTGTCACGGAAAAGCTACACTGAACAGTGAGTCTTGTATTTTGTCTGAAAGTGGTGAGGTAAAAATTCCCTTGTGTGAAGTATTCCTAGATTTACTACTTAAGTCTATTGAATTCACAAACACATTCTTTGTTATAGCAGATTAATTGTTCGATTCCAGAGTAAAGAAACCATCCTTATGTGTAAGCTCTAAATCAGTGGTTCTCAAACTTTTGTACTGGTGACCTCTTTCACATAGCAAGCCTCTGAATGCGACCCTCCCTTATAAATTGAAAACACCTTTTTATATATTTAACACCATTATAAATGCTGGAGGCAAAGCAGGATTTGGGGTGGAGGATGACAGTTAGCAACCCCTCGTGTAATAACCTTGTGACTCCCAGCTTGAGAACCGCTGGTCTAAATGATATATATTTACAGCAAAGCTATTGTACTCCAACTGAAATACAGATTTCAACAAAGAGCTGAGGTTTGCTGTCTATCACTCACTCATATTACAATACATATGATAAATTGCTGAAGCTCAGATACTGTGCATACCTGTTCCCCCTTTTGGTTATCTCTGCAGCTGCGGGGTTATTATTTACTGTCTTTGGATTTAGCAGTTTATAACTAAAAGGCAGTGATAGGATCCACAAAAAGGTTCAGACACTATACATTGATCTACACGTGGAAGGGAAAAACGTGCTGTGAATATCCTCTTATTGCAGAGGCAATAATGTGCTGTGAGGCTTGATTATAAGTTCCTTAGGGAAGAGACTGTACCTTTTATTCAACTGCAATATATCCATGCTACCTTATAAATATTATGAATATCTATCTAGAACTATACGCCAACTATATTCCAGTGACATCTGAAAACATAGTAGATCTTGATTTAAGGGCTCAACAGTCCATTGGCATTTAATATATTATAAGAAGATTATAATAATAGAACAATGTCTGTAGCTATGTGTTTGTGCACTGTAAAGGCCTGATCTCAGTTGGAGCCAGTAGGTGCTATTATAATACCAATAATAAATAATCATCATTGTCATACAGTCCATAACTGTAAACCACACATTTTCTTGTGCATTAACACATAATTAATACCTTCATAATTATTCTGAGGGTCAACTTTCTTTACCTAGACATCACCTTAGATATATAGCAGAACCACTGAATCACTGAAACTTGCCTGGACAAGAGTTAACTTCTCACTCCTCAGAAAACCATTTCCATAACATTTTTGTCTATATTAGTCACTGGTCTAAGGCATGAGGCTAATTTAATCTTTGTTATTTAGGGTTCATTACTGTAGTTTAAATGTTCTTTGATCTTCAAAAGCCTTTGGGGGAAAATGCAATTAAATTATTTCACTGGTAAATAAGTTGGTCAATGCAAATTAGTGAATTTCGGTCCTTAATGGTACAATTTAGGAGACTTTTTTTTAAAAGTGGCCCTAACTGATTAAAATCTCTAAGCCACTTATTCTACAATATACTAATATTAAGTGTCTAACCAGTTGAGTAAACAAATTAGGGCTCTACACTGAAGAGTTCATTAAGATTAGATGTATTTCAGTAAGAATGATTTCAGTAAGAATGACTATTTCAGCTTGGAACTTCCTTTTTTTTTGGTCCCACTTTCATAGTTCCAAATGCACTTTCCCCCACCTCTTCTCCTCCTCCACTAACAATGTCAGAAACTTTACAAACAGGTACCTTATATTTTTGATGAACAGAGGAGTTTGCCCACCTTGTAGCAGCAGCAGTATCTTTGCCAGTTTAAATGTCACCAACTTCTCGGACATCAGCATATCTGGAGATGGGGTATGGGCATTTCCTCTGGCCTCTGTTTATGATCAATTAAACCGTACTTGAGTAACAGTTTTATTATTCTGATCATATATGTATCAGATGATGTGTATTAATTCTCTTTTCAAATGAGTAAGATTCTGGTTTTGTTGAGACAATGGTTGACTCCCATTGACTAGGGGCAGAATTTTCACCTTGGTGGTATATCTACATCAATTAATACGAGTACTGATTTTCATGATGCTTACATCTTGCTTAGTGATGGACAGATTTAATGGGGCAAAGAGCACAGAAAGGGTCAGAAGCAGCAGAGAACCCTTCTTCCTCTGCTTGTGCAAGGACTTAGATGCCGGGGTGCTACAATAGTGGAAGTTCTGTGAATCTTCTGAAAAGAACTGGCAAGTGTGGAAAAGGAAAAGGCACAAGGAACCTTCTTTCTTTGTATGCTCTCTTCAGCTCGATACTACACAAAACCTACACAGCAGTTAGCCTCTTCAGTGGGGATGGAAAGAAAATATGGTTCCTTGGTTCCCCTATTACTGTGGCCCGCATAGTTCACATGGGACAGAGGTGGATGAATTTTGCACCTTCTTCAAGTGTGTTGTTGTGGGCATAGTCCCTCATACTTCCCCTTCCTGGTGCACATCCATGCTGCCCTCAGTGAAGGGCTTTTTCCTTAAAGGGAGACCAAAGCCTTTAGCCTGGAATTTTTGTATTGGTGCCTCTTTATAAACTGAAATATATGTCTTAAAGAGATGCATGACTATTAAATAGAATGATTTCCATCCTATTTCCCCTTCCCCTATGTCCTGCATTGTTCTGAGAATGCCACTTGGGGACTATAGCCTGTATTTGAAATCAGTTTTTAAGTTCTCATAATCCACTGCTTTCTCATAAGCCACTGCTTTCTGAAACTACATAGAGAACCCTTTCTCTATTTCACTACCCAGCTCTATCCTTGCATGATTTGAGACATGCTAGTGCAGTGACAATTACTACAATGTTATTTACTAAAGCTCTTCTACTGAATGATTAATGCTCAGGTTGTCACTAACTATTAGTTTGCTTCATGGAATTAAAAAAAAAGCATCAAGTCTTCAGGCACACGGATGCTGCTTCTGGCTGTTCTTCCTGCTGCATAGATTTTTTTTTAAGGGCTCTTAGGGTAGACTAGGTAATCAAATCAATGCAGCAGCAACCCACATGAATCTTTTGACTCCAGAACTTTATGTGGGTGGATGTACATGTGTGGGTGGAAGGCACTGCTCTTTCTGTGGTCTGTTTTTGAATAATTTCTGAACTTTATTCCCCATAACCAAGTCAGTGGCTGAATTGTGCTCAGTTCCTCGGTATGCCTATGGCAGTAAATGTAGCTGTCTTCATTATCTATGAAAATATGAGAGAGGATACTGACACACATTTTTGTAGCATCAATGCAATATTTAGTTCTTAGATTATACTTTGTAAATCTCAGTATTGTTGGGAGCATAAATAGTGCCAAGTCGTACCTCTGCTTTATTTCAAAAGTATTACTGCAAGTTTTGATATTTTGTGTCAAGAATGAACTGTATTCTGTTATTTCTTTGAATATTAAATTACATTTTAACATATTTTAACTGAGATGACGTGGCAGGTATGACCACATTAGCTGGCTCATCCCCAAACATAACATACTGTTGAGAGATGGTTGAAATTTTCTGACCATATTTTTATTAGTTTTGTCAAAATTGAAAATCTATTAGTTTTAATAGTTACATATTTCACTTTCTGCCTAAATTATTATGAAGATGAGAACAAATGCCAACGTTTGTTTAAAAGAGGGCTGGTGAGGGTCTGAAGTTCATATTCCACAAGGAAACATAGGGAGCATGAAATACTGAAGTTGACTTTACAGTAGTGTTGGAATTCAGCTGCCAGAAGTGGTGCAGGTGCACTTTCATTTTATTGGGCTTGCCACTCATGGGATGCATTGGGGGCTGTAGGTGAAGTGTAGCGCTTTCATGTAAATGGATCTAACAATGTGAGCTGTATTAGGGCTGTATTTTGAACTTCGGGGACTCAATCCTGGCATAATTCCTACTCCATTTTGTGTTGCTAAATGTGAGTACTGATATTATTGTCAGAGAGCATAAGCTTTCGTGGGCTAATACCCACTTCGTCGGATGCATGCAGTGTTTATCATTATTATTAGTGCCTTATTGTCAGTGTGCTATTACACAGTAGTGGGAGAGGCTCCAAATAAGATCAGGGTCCCATTGTACTAAGCACTTTATATACATATATTAACAGGCAGTCCTTGTCCTGCATAGAAGGAGAGGGTTTTCAGAGGTGTCTGAGAGATTTAGGAGCACAAGTCCCATTGAAAGTCTGTGCATAAGCAAACGTTGACTTTCAATTGGTAATATGCTCCTAAATACCTTAAGTGCTTTTAAAAGCCTCTCCTTAAGTAGACAGTGTCCTGTCCAACATCACACCTTATGTTAATGACACAGCCAGGTTTAGAACACAAGTCTCCTGACTCCTAGGCTAGTGCACTGTCAACTAGATCATGCTGCTTACTGACCATCAGTAACTTTGAGATTCAGATTCTCCTACAGAAAGGAGGGTTTGCTATTTTGTGGGAGGGGGAATGTAATAGGTAAGAAAAAACACTGTCTATAGAAAGAGCCAGCAACTGAAAAATGGTACAAAAAGACTGATAAGGCCAATTTCATATCTGAAGTCAATGGAGTTTCACTAGGGATGAATTTGGAACATGACTGCCAACTACTATATTTTATATCACTTCCAGTTTCTGGTAACAAAGTGGTATCTGTCACATCCATTTTCCTTAAGTCAGAATCCATGTATTCCTGTTTGCCCCATAGTTCTTCAAGATGTTACAGCATAAATCACATCTGTCATCCTTGCCCTTTATAGAAGCGTGCCTGCTATTTCTATTTAGGCTTATTTTATACTGAGAATGCCTTCTGCCAATCAGAAGGGCTAAAATGGAGGCCCACAACACAAAGTCTTTAAAAATGATGCTTAGATTATGTGCATTTCTTTATGCAAACTATTACATAATGTACCCACACCTATAGACCTTTCCTTCTCCATTATCTTTTACTTTCTTTTTAACACATCTATCAGACTATTTCTAACTGGATGTTCACTTGTATTGACCTGTATAGATCTATTACATTTCGATTATAACATTGGAGACAGGAGTTATTTTGGGATTTAGCTAGATAACTTTGGATTTTACTTATTTGTTGCTATGTTCATTGGGACTGTCTGGAATACAATTCTTGTTACAAGTTCTTTGCGTGTGTGTATGGGCGGGGAATACTTTAGTTGTGCAGTGCACCTGATTTAAGACAGGATAGGTAGGAGACCTAGAACTCACAAAGTTTGCATAAATGATGGGACCTCATGACAAGATAGTGCAATTTTTTTTAACTGCTGCTATTCATTGAACAAAGCTTTTCACTTACCTGTCAACAATTAGTTCAGATTATTCTTTCCAATGTGGTTTGGTTTGCACTTGTCATGTTGCCTACTCATTTAGCTTTGTTTGGTCTCCTCTGAACTTCAGGATTCAAAAAATTGTGTGTCATCTGCAAATTCTTCCACCTAACTGTTTTAGCTCTCTTCCATTAATGTATAATGTGAGTAATATCCGTTCTTTTAGAGAATTTTTCCATTTACTTTTACCATGTCATCTGTCTTTAAACCAGTTTATAATCCATATCAGAACTTTGCCTCTAACCCTTTCACTTAGTTTCCTTAAATAGCTTGTTGTGAGGGACTTTGTCAAAGGCTTTTTCAAAGTCCAAATACATATTGACGTTTTCTCTATTTTGGATTATTCTCCTCTATTTTAGATAAAGAATTCCAATAGATTAAAGAAGCACAATTTATCTTTACAGTAGCCATGCTGGTTAGCCCCTCTCATAGCATGATCTTCTAGATGTTTTATAATTCTGTTTTTCGTTACTGTTTCACCCAGTTTGCCTTGTACTGAAATAAACTTCTACTACTCTGTAATTCTCAGAATCAGTCCTGCCTCCCTTTTAAAAATAGGTAAAATATTTGCTTCTCTCTGACATAGTAAGTGATTTTAATGAGAAATTGCATATTTTTGTTATCAACTCAGCATTTTATACTTAAATGACTTATATTGTTTGGATGCTGAAAGGTGCTCAGTTTGAACCAACTAGTTCTCTTGCATTGAAAATTGAGCTTTTTGTCAGTGTGTGTTATTTTTACATCTTGGGACACTAAGAGTATGTCTACGCTACCCACTGGATCAGCGAGTAGCGATCGAGCTATCGGAGGTCGATTTATTGCGTCTAGTCCAGACGCGATAAATCGATCCCTGAGTGCTCTCCCATCGACTCTGGTACTCCACTGCTCTGAGAGGCGCAGGTGGAGTCGATGGGAGAGTGGCAGCAGTTGACTCACCAGTGCGAAGATGCCATGGTAAGTCAATCTAAGTACATAGACTTCAGCTACGCTGTTCTCGTAGCAGAAGTTGCGTATCTTAGATCAATCCCCTCCAGCCACTGTAGACCAGGGCTAAGCTAGTTCTGAGCAAGTAATTTTCCATTGTCTGAAATCAGCAGATTCTTGGACTGAACTACAACTATCACAATGTATTACAATACCTGCAGCAGCTCCAGTTATACTGGTATTACTTTTGTAAAAGGAAATGCAACACTGATACTTGTTTAAGGAAGATCTTTTTGTTTTCAGGTGGCAACATCTGACAAATAAAATACCCTCTAAGGTCCAATTCACTCACCCTTATTGATATTGAACAGAACCTTAACACGGTTAATTGTCCTCTTTTCTTCAGTGGATCTTCACTACTATGGAATGACTACAGGGACCAACACCAAGACACTATTATGATTTGTATGTATTGTGACGGAGTCAGACCAGAAGGATATAGGAGAGGGCTGGAAGGCAGGTACATTAGTCTCAGGGTGTGCAGGTCCCTGTTCCCTGGATAGCCAAACAAAGGCTACTCCAGGCCAATCAAGACACCTGGGGCCAATTAAGAACCTTCTAGAAAGGAGTAGAAACAGCTAGCCTGATTGGGACACCTGAAGCCAATCAAGGACTGGCTGAAACCAGTTAAAAACCTCCCAGTTAGTCAGGTGGGGTGTGGGTGTCAGGAGCTGTGGAAGGAAGTTATGCTGTTGGTGAGACTGAGTGGTGGACAACATATCATACAGAAGGATGGAGGCCCTGAGGTAAGGGTGAAGTGGAGTTTGAAGAAGCGGGGACTGCTGTGGGGAAGTAGCCCAGGGAATTGTATTGTGTTTTGTGGATAAAAGGTCAGCCATCTTAGCTGATACTATTAGGGTCCCTGGGCTGGAGCCCAGAGTAGAGGGCGGGCCTGGGCTCCCCCCTTTCTGCCTACCCTAATTAGTCTCTGAGATTGGGAGACAATAGAGACTGTGCCAGGAAGGATAGCTTCTCCTCACTGGTTTGTGATGAAAATGGCTCAATAGGCTGTGACCTTGTCTCCAGAGAGAGAAGGGCTCCGTGGAGGGTCACAGTGAGCTGCTGAGGCTAGTAAAAATCCGCCAGGAAACGCAGGATCCACGAAGATAAGGACAGAGCTTTGTCACAGTATTTATATTACTGTAATATGTGGAGGCTCCTACCAGGGATTGGGGGCCCATTGTGTTAGGTACTGTACACACCCACAATGAAACATGGTCAGTATCCCCCCAAAGAACTTATTAACAAATACAGCTAATCAGTTCACTTCTCCTGCTTTAATTTTTTCCTGAAACATTGTGTATGGCTAGGCTGTTAAATTGTTGTCTTGTTCACTTTGTGGAACCATAGTACTTTAAGGTATTGCTAGTCTGATTTACAACATTCCTTTTTCTGCCCTAAGCCACAGCTCCTCTGTAAGAAAGAAAGCAGAAGTAAAAGAAAAATAAATAGTACCTTTGGGTTCTTTCCTGTTTTGCATGGAAAATGTGTTCCAGAAAAAAGAACTGATATTCATTGGAGAGCAACTGAGGGTACAGTACCTGAAATGTTCAGATGCTATAATCTGGCTCAGGGAAAATCAACCACATCTGACCTATAAGCACTGACAGAGTAGTTGGAGTATAAAAGTCAGAAAGCACTGTGGTACTGAACATGAATTAAAGCAAAATCAAAATCGTTGGGTAATAGAAGTGCTGGTGGCATATCAGCCTGGATGGGAATATCACTGAGCAATTAGGAGAGTGCCCCTTGGACTTCTTTGACTAAACAAACACAAAAGGCAACCTCTAGAGTTGATCTGAATACACTGAATAAAAAGTTACAAATCAAGCATTAATTCAAACTGCCTGAAGGCTATTGTCTACCAAGAAATATGATAATGGGATCAGACTCATTTCTTTAAATTAATTTTGCTTAGCTTCCTTTGGTTTGAAAGAGATCGGTTATGTGCCCGCTTGAGAAAGGGGTACAGTTATCAATTATTCATGTGTTTTTACCATGTTAACTGATTTTCTCAAAAAACACAGAACAACGCAGGAAGCATTTCATTTACTAGCTCTACTTTTAAGGATCTCCCTGTGTCCCAAAAGCAGGGCCAACCACCCACTGGAGAATTTGAAATCCTTGTTTCTTCTTGGACCTCATCATGTCCCAAAGACACAGACTGATACTCAAGAGTCTGAGCCATTGGCACAACTCATTCTCAGTCATGAAAATTCAGAGTGGATCTAAATCCTTCTTTTACTGAAGTCAGTGACAAAACTCTCACTAACTTCAGAGGGTCAAGTTTGTTTGTGGTATTCCTGAAGATACCTGGGTTTTTACAGGGGAGAAAAGAGACCAAGAACAATGCACTGAGACAAGCAAAGGGTAGAACTGACTTCCCTTTTTTCAAGGAGGTGTATAAGGAGGAAAGTGGGGAGAATTTTCTCCTTTGTGCTACTTAGGGGTACACTAGACATATGCTGACATATCTCTTACACTACAAACTAGGGGTGTGATTCCCCTGCTCATGTTTATATATTCGCTTAGCTCTCATCAAGCTAATGTGAGTATAAATAGCACTAGTGCCCCGGTAGCAGGGATGTTAGCTGCAGTGGCATAGCTTAGCGGGGTCGAGTACATACCCATGAGTTTCGGGCAAGTTTGTACTTGGGACAGCTTAGCCATGCCTCTGTTGCCACCGCCCATGCTACTGTGGCTATACTACTATTACTATCTTTTGCAGGTCTGGGCCAACTAACTTATAGTAAGAATGGAGCACAACCTCCTCCTAATAACTCAGGCTATGGCTACAGTACAGCTGAACCACTGTAGCACTGCTAGTACAGATGCTAAGCCAATGGGAGAGATCTCACTCGTTGACTTAATTTCTCCAGCCCATGAGAACAATGGAAGCTATGTCATTTGGAGAAGCGCTGGGGTGCCTTAGGTCAGTCTAATTTACGTTGCTCAGAGCGGTGGCTTATTCACACCTATGAGAGACATAACTTATACTGACGTAAGCTGTAGTGTGTACATAACCTCAGTAATGCAGCCTCCTGGACAAGGGTGGTGGGTAGAAGCCCCTAGTTCTGCCCCTTCTGCTCACACCCCTCTTCCCCCCTTAGGCCAGAGGAGCCCTGGGCCAGCTGGACCCCTGAACATCCTCCGCCCCCGTGGCCAGAGGAACCTCAGACCAGCTGGAGCCCTGAACCCCTTGTGGCCAGAGAAGCCACAAGCCAGAAGGAGCCCTGAACAACCCCCTCCTCTGCATCCGCCTGTGGCCGGAGGAGCCCTGGGCCAACTGGAGACCCCCAGGGGCACCACACCTCCCCAGACCTCAAGCCACCCTGTGGGAAAAGCTCTTGTTTTTTCTCTTCTGAGAGAAGAACCTGATCTTTTGATATTCCCTATGTAGGCTCCATGGTGACGGAGGAAGCAGTATGTGTTACTCAGCTTCCCAGGTTCATCAGTAATCTCCCTGGAGTCCAGGAAGATTCCTGATGAACCCAGGAAGCTGAATAGCACATAACTGCCTCCTTGGCTGCCCCAAAACTTGCAAGGGGAATAATAATAAGCAAAATTTTCTCCTGCCAAACCTGCAGCTGGTGTCCGGCAGTCGCAACTGTGTCAAAGCAGATTCAGCCATCCATGGTCTATTATACCTGCAGCCCATGCTCCTGAAGGCTTTAATACTGACAATGTCTCTGATACATGGCCTGGAGGGGCCATCTCTGAAGTGAGATATTTCACTTCCCAGGCCTGTACAGCGCTTGCCCTCTCTACTGTTATTGTCAGTTGTGGTGGCTTTGGTGATATGGATGCCTGCTCACTGGCCACTATACTGAAATTGTCAAATTTGTTTCACATAGGACATCCATTGACAGATATCTGTGAGTTGATAGCGTTGCACTGTGGGCAACAGAGCTCTGACGATTTATTGTCATTGCATGAAATCAGGCTTGTAGACATCCTGAGTAAGCTGGGAATGGGAGTGCTGATGTTAGTTTAATTAAATAAAAAAGACACAATGGCTAAACTTAAGCCAGGATAAGGAGGAATGGGAAAGCTTCCTATCAAATTTGAAATGGATAGCTTGAGGCTGCCATGGGCTGTGAGGCTCATCTTACATTTCTTTTATTAAAGATCAAAAGCCAAATTAATCCCTGGTGTAACTCTACTAATTTCAGCTCAATGAGGTTACACCAGGGATACATTTAACCCAACGGGTACAACATACAGCAGCTTACAAGAGGGCTCCGTTGGGGAAAAATTACACTCCACAAAGCTGAGTAGTGCTCTTTTTCATACAAAAACTTTAAAAGTTGCCTTACATCAGTGGTTCTCAAACTTTTGTACTGGTGACCCTTTTCAAATAGCAAGCGACCCCGCCCCTTTAGAAATTAAAGACACGTTTTAATATATTTAGCACCAATATAAATGCTGGTGGCAAAGCGAGGTTTGAGGTGGAGGCTGTCAACTTATGACCTCCCATGTAATAACCTTGTGACCGCCAGAAGGATCCCAACCCCCAGTTTGAGAACCCCTGCCTTATATACTGTTTTGCAAATATTTTCCATCTGACAAACTACTAATGCATATTAAAGTACAACAACATGAATCTCAAGTTTCTATCATTTATGGTGACCTCTAAAGCTTGAAATACCAGGTAATGAGAAAAATATTAGCTGCTGTGGTTTTTCTATACACAAGGCAACCACATAATTTAAAAGTCCCCTGACTGAAAGTAAGGAACATAATCAGACAAGAAAGAACAAAGATAAAGTCTCCATGAGAAAGCACCAATGTGTATGACTTATTCCAGAACAGCAGTCATCTTAACTTGGAAGTGCCCTCTGTTATGAAGGGCCTCACAGCTGGACCATTACAAACTTAAATATGCAGCACAAATTAACAGACATAGCAGATACAGCTTATATGCCATACTTCCATTATAACCAAACTAGTTTGGGAAATATTCACTTGGTGCAGCCATTCCCCTTATTATTTAGTTTATCCAAAACTGTGCTGGAAATAAGATCTCTGATGCATTGTATTATATTTATTCAAAATTCTTAGCTGCCCCTGCTGTCTTGGTTCAATAAATTGACATGGTTCCTCTACCTCCCTTTTCATATTCATGTGAAAAAAAAAAAGGATGGAAGACAAAAACTGTCATATGGTCTTGGCAGTTAGCCAATGTTCTAGTAAGCTGTTAAATATAATCTCCTGTCATGACACTTGTTCTTGAATTCTTTTTTTAAACATAGAAACAGTTTAAAATAATTACAAGTGATGAAATAACAAACAAAATGAACAGCAAAGGAAGTGAGTGTCTGCTTAAATGAACAGTATCAGGGAGTAAGACATTTCTACACATTGTCTTCTCAGCCCTAAAATACTAAGGAAAAATTGCTAAAAACTAAATGAAAATTACTTCAACATTATGCAAAGACCCAGACCACCAACCACAGTGGTAAAATAGATCACCTACAGAGCAATTTGGAGAGCTATGCAGTTCATAGTAGTACTGGAGAATCATTAGTTTCCTAAGAATGCTCTGAATAGTTTGGGGTAGCCTCAGTTTATTTTTCCTATGGATATGTTGCCACACAAAGTATGTTCTCATGAAATGAGTGTTCCAACCTTTCTAAAGTTACTGCAATGGCAAAGATTTTACTCAATATTCAATTAAACTGTTTCTCTGTCTAGTGGCTACTATGTTTAACCTTTGTATGGAATAACTGTCTCCCCTGAGAGGGAGAGAGGCTTAAGGCATCAGGAAAAAGAAAGGTTTTTAGTTTTGTGTGGGGGGAGGGGTTGTGAAAATGAGAGAGGGAGAAGAAGATTTCAGCTTTGTGAAAGGGGCATGTGAGGACAAAATCTCTGGCATGAACAGTGATACTCTTTATATCACAGTAGCCTACAACAACATTAACTTTTTAGTGTTAAATGTCTCGTCTTTTCAAATATTTAATTTTCCCTGACAGTTGACAATCTAGCTCTAAAATCAGATGATAAGGAAAGTAAGAAACTGAAAAAGCTTTATTCTGTTTCATTACTCACTGGCTGAGTTTTGTCATCCTGAGGAACAGTAAACATTTTCTGTGGTTAATGATTCAACATCAGCAGTATATATCAGGAATGCCTTCCTATGTCACAAATGACCATTTCTCCAAACAGCCCAAGAGCCATCTTCTTCAACAACAGAAAATGGAGTCCAAAGTTGTGGTGTTGATCAATGCTTCTAGAAGGGGTTGGTGGCTCCCTGAGTACTGAACTGTACTTTAGTGGAGGGAACATTCCCTGTACTTTAGCGAAGGGAAACATTTAAAGGTGACCTCTCATAATTTTCCTTGTCTTTTGCTTGAATAGAATTTTTACAGTCTAAGAATTTGTCTTCTCTTCAATATTATCTCTAGGGAAGCCAACAATATTAAAAATGAGTTGAGCTGGAGAACATATGGTAAGAATAGAAGCTCAATCCAATTAGTATAAATTACATGTGCTGTGCTGAGAAAAACTTTTAACGTACACTGTCAGGGCACAAAGTCAAGTGTCAGTGACTTGACTGTCACTGACTGTCTTAAAGAGACAAAAGACCCTTCCAAACAGTTGTTTAGATCCAGCTCCTGCATTGCATTCTTAGCACTCTAGGCCAGATGATATCAACTCACATTTTCATTTGCCCTTTTATAGGATGGTATTTTGTTGAAAGATTTTAAACAAGAGCCTCCATTTTGAGAATGCTTCTTGTTCAAGTTTGACAGTATAGAAGTGTGGCAACAGTGTCCAGAGCACGCTAATATTTGGGATAATCCCTTGAGGTGTCTCAGACTCTCAACCAAGAGAGCTCAGGGGCATATGGCTCACGTGGACACATGGAGTACGTATTTGCATGATAACTTCAGCCAGCTGATTCACAAAGCAGTACTGAGGCTGACCTAAGAGGAAGCACTTGAGGTGGAATGTGCTGTTTTACATGTATGAAAGAGATTGTCCTCTGGTGTCTGGCATATAGAAGATCTATTACTGTGACCGGCTAATGATCTTGTTTAAAGTTTACAGGGGGCCATTACACCACTCAGAGGTCATTGGAGCAAAGCTGCACTCTGGACATCACCTTGACATGCCCCCTCTGCCAGAAGAATCCTCAGCTGTCAGTTATGGCAGCTTTACAGCCCTTTGCATTGCTAGCACAGAAAAAAGACTCCACTGGGAGCCAGGATCTGGCCCATGCTGTGTAGGAACTTTATTTATATCACACATTTTAGTCATCTTAATCCACATGTCAAGCCTGGAGACCATGTTTAGTAATATCTGTCTTCTTAGAAGACACACAATTATGCTAATAGCTTAGACTCTGTCTAGCAGTTGAAGATTTATAACCGCTATACTACATGCATGTATATATTAAAAGTATTGTACTTGAATAGGCTGTGAGAAGCATTATATTTCTCCTTGGCTGTATATACTTAAACAGAACATGCAAGTTAGCCTAGAAATCACCCACATTCTTGTGTAAAGTGGATATGTCAAGTTATTTTTCTCTGCTAGTGCTTGTGTGGATTTCAGAGTGCATTTGAGACATTTTGGGGAAAATTCTCCCCTTTGCCAGTGCTCCACTCAGCACAGTGTGGTAGGGGCATTGGGAAGTTGGTTATGATGAGCTCCCTGATTCTCTGGGCTCTGCCAGCCCTGACAATGCTTAGAATTACTCCTGGGCAGCTCTAAGTTCTGTCACCAACATGCTTCCTTGATGATGGATGGCCATGGTGGAGCTCCTTCATGTCTCCTGCCTGATCCTGACACACCTGCCTCAACAGACCCCCTCCCCCTACTATCACTTCAGGGAAGGGGCAGAGGGATCCAACTGAGATGTGCCAGCGGTGAATTATACTACACCGGGGGGACTTCTCTGCTAGTCATTTGCAGCTGCATTACAGCTTCTTGGGCCCTCCTGAGTGACACATAGGTTTCATAAGCCAGTTTGAGAGTTTGGCTCATGATTTATTTACACATCAATTATATTTGTTCTTAATTCAAAATTAGAGGAGTGGTTTAAATAGAGTAGGGACCTGTCTGAGTGTTTGCCTGTCTCTAGAACTGAACATAAATGCTTTTGTAAGATTTGGTACTGGTAGGGTAAGTCCCCAAGCTGGACATATTTCTCTGTCCTTTTTTTTATTTCTGTATGATGAATATGGTTCCCTTTTTAGTTACTTTAAATTAAAGCTTGAGGATCCCATTCAGTCTAAAACCCCATGGGAATTTACCTGTGGTAGGGCTGCGTAAAAACTGAGTTAGACCGGACAGCTCAGGCCATTACACTGAAAGGGGATGATAAGACAAACCCATGACAAACTTGTGTATATTGCCAACAAAACAGTGTGATAGAATTAATTTACTGAGGGTGTAATTCTGTAGGCAGCCTGCATCCATCATCATCCATCAGATCCAAACCAAACATTCTGAGGAACCCAGAATCCTGGATACATTTACATTTTCCCACTGAGCTATAAAGCATCTGAAACAAATATTTTCATTTTAATGACATTTTACAATAAGAGAGATACCCTGTGGGCTGAATACCAAATCTCTCAGCCTTAAGAGTAATTTTTCTGACATAGAAATATATCACTGAAAATGACAACGAAAACGCTGACACAACTTTGTAGCATCACAAACATGAAACTTCAGTGACAGCAACACTGAACAGAAACATTGAGAAAAAGTTTTTACATATGTAAAATCAAATTAGATTTTCATAGCAAAATCCACTAAATTTGTAATCTCTGATTTGAATAAGTGTTCTACTCTCTTTTTTCAGAAAATACATAAAATGGTTTGAATTATCAGAGCCTGTAATAAGCATCAGGCACAACTGGATAGAATGGGCCGATCTTTGGTCCTGTTGCAACTGTTCTTGTCATGAAAAGGGGATTAAATACTGACTTAACCAGCTGCCTGAGGTGTGGTAGAGCTGGTGTTTAGCTGTTCATCACCCTTTGTCAGATCTTACCATGGCCAGTGCAAACCTGCACTCTGCTGATCACTGTTGTTGGAACATCCCTGGCGGCCAAAGTCAACTAGGTTTAATTTCAAACAGGATTGGGGAGCCAGAAAGGTAGTCTGAAACCATTTTTTGCCTGTTCCATTCCAGTCCTGAGCTGAACTCCATATGGTTGGACCAGAGATACTTGTCTTTTCCCAAATTGAACATGCTTCTTGGACCTCTCTCTTTTGTAATAAAACTCTGTTTCTTTCTTGAACATAATGATTTCCTTTGCGTCTGTGGCCTTTCTTGGTAAATTGCTCTTTTTTTCATATATAGTCAATTCCAAGGATAATACCTTTATCTTCTTATTCTCCAATGGATAAGATTACTTGCTGTGAGACTTTATGAAGCACTATGCTGGATGATTTTCACCATGGGAAGCTGTATTAGATTGTATGGGGGGAGGGCTAGATCCTGAGAAAAAAATTGAGATGATATATTATCTAAATTGAGCTTTTAATCCTCTCTAAGAAATTCTAGTAACAAAGTACATTTTCTTGTTTCCACAAATTTCTTATTGACCCATTGGAAACTGCTGGATTTTGTATATAAAAACTTTGGGTTGCACTTTCCTAGACAGACACTGTTGAAAAAAACGACAATGGACTTTTCGCTAATCATGTAGAGCAATATTGATCATTATACAATGTGATTTTTGGAAAGTAACAGCTGCTGCTATACTCAAAGAGAGAGAATGAGCAAAGATGTAACAAAAGGAGAGATGGGTAATTAACTTTAAATAATATGAGATGTGATTGAAAGTCACCTCACATGCTTATGAAGTTACATCCTCTCCCCATTGAAGTCAATGGGACCAGGATTTGACCCAGGATTTTTTTAGCTTTGGTTTTGTGATCAAAGCCTTTCAGATCTCATGCAAAACAGGGTGAGGCTTGGTCCATAGCTGAATGGGAGACCTGTAAGAAAGATCCAGGAATAATCCCTAGAAGAGGCATTTTTCCTCCAAGTCAGCACTGAGCCTCCAGGATCTCTGTGTTGAGGAAGGAGGGACAACAGACAATATTATTCTTGGAGACATTATCTTTGAGGTGAATCTAAGTCCTGACCACTTGTCATTAAACACTCTCTGACATTTTTCAAAAGCTTAGGTGTATTAACACCAGACAAATAATCATATTTTGCCTTTTTAAATTGCCCCTTCAATTTGAATTGGATAAGGTGTTCTTCCTTACTGTCTGTCATAACAGTTAAACAGCTGCCAAGTTCCAAAGTTGGATGAAAGATACGGCTTGTCTGCTTTCTGAGTCTTAACCAGCCTTTAAAGAAAAGGCTCTATAGAAATAGAAAATCCTATTTGCTACAGGTAAATCTGCAAGGTTTGGATTTTTAAATCCCCCAAATGTTTTTTATTTTATTTTTTATTTTCAGAAAGGAAGTGAAAGGGTTGGATCTGGGGTTGTGATCTGGCGCACAACAGAGATGGGTCCTTCTGTGAAATTCCAATCCAGGTCTGGATTCCAATCACCCTGAGCCCAAAGTTCAAAGATGTGCATGTTCCAGGTTTTGATTGAGACCCATTTCTATTTACAGTACTATACAGTTTTCTAAAGGGTGTAACAGTCCCTCTGCAGGTATCAGAATGCCTGTGGTTCTATGGTAGTTTCATAGGTATCTTGGGTTAGTGCCTCTCTTGACACTAAACGGACATGGTGTATCAGCAAGTTTCTCACTTTACTATGTTCTGTGCAAAGCTTCCCTTGCTGTCTTTTCAATGTCAGTGCTACTTTTATTCAGACATTATTATTTTAGACTTCTCTGGGTGAGGCTGTGGTGGCAGAGGTGAGGAACAGAATATGGATAAAGTAACTTTTTCTTGACTTCCCTCAATTAATGCACAAGAATACCAAGTCAGGATCAAAAATGGCAAACAAGAACATTGAGGAAAAAGTTTGATCTATCAAGATATGTTTCTCATAATGCTAACATGCATGATTTTAAATTATTGTCCACGGACAGTCAAAAATTGGTTGACTGTTAGAGGTGGGTTTTAGCTTCAAATGTCAAACAAAGTTTATTGAAAACTTTGGGCTTACTTAAAAAATGTAATGTATAAATCAGGGCACACCTTTCACTGCTGTTTTTAATGTATATTTAACATTTCTGTCTCATTTCAACAGGAATAAAGCCTTTTTTGGATTTCTGTTAAAAATTGACACTCATTTCTCTATTTTGTACTTTAAATCTGGATTATAAAGAGTAGTGGGAAGAGATACTATATTTTAAATGCATAAAAGAAGAAAAAGTCCTTTAGTACTTTATTATATTTGGCTTCATCCTAGTTCTGCTAAAATTATTTTATTCTAATTCTGGGGGTGTTTTCTTCCTAATCCCATGACACACCACCACCACTACAAAGAACAATGCCTTTTTCCCTGCCTGCATTCTGTCATAAAGGCAGTCAAGTACTGCTGAGGGGGAAAGGGACATCATAAAAAGGAGGAATGCAAAATGTGGCTACAAGATGTGGGATATGTTTGGTGGTTTTAGGGCCTTATTCTGTTCCCCTCATCTTTACATGTGAGGCTTGTGTGGCTTTTCTGTACAAAGAAAGGGCTTGAAGTAGCGGAGTCAGAAGGAATGCAGTCCCCATCAAAACAACCATGATAAGAGTATGTTAAGGTTGCCCAAATAATCTCTCAGACCTCAGGAAATGCCAGAGTTAAGGTTCATGCACAAGCCTAACCCTGCCCCCTTGTGTGTGATGCATAATCAAAAAATAGCCATGATTACACAAAAAAAGTATGCTATTACATATTTCTAATATAATATGTAATAGCATACTTTTTTTTTCTACAACTCCAGTTACACATGCGTGGCACCTTCCACTATTGTGGATAGATTCATAGATTTTAAGAGCAAAAAGCACCATTTTGATTATCCAGCTAGTCTGACTTCTCGCATAACAGAGCATAGAATGTCCGTCAGTAATTCCTGAATCAAGTATATTTCACTGTGCATCCCACACAAATAGACAATAGACATGACAAATTTTCTACACTACACAGTATAAAAGTGAGGAATGAAGGCTCAGTTGTGAGCTATTGGGGTTTTATCCAAACTGAACCCAGGCTCCACACATTTAGAAATTCCTCTGATTATGTGCTGCAAGGTCTGCCATGAAGAATGTATTTTAAAATTTAGTTCTTATTACCTTTCCCATTGTCTCTGATTTAGTGAATTTAATCCTGAAAAACTTGGCAAACTTGAAGAACTTTTCAAAATTTAGTGAGCTTGTTTGCATGGTTAGTGTCTTTCAAGTTTGCTGAGCTCAAAATATGGTATCCCTAAATGGTCGGTTTCCCTATTGCTTCCAAAACTTCTACTTCGACGTAACCATTTCTTTAATATGGCAAGATAAATCACACAGAAGTGGAGTGTGAGATTTTCTTACAGTGGTAGAAAAAATTGCTTTCCAGAGAAAACACATGGGTAACAAAAGGCATGCCAGCCTGATACGGAAGACAAGTGTGTGTGTGCCTATGGAGCAGGAGAACTGTTGAAGATCAGTAGTTAATCCTTGGGAAAATATTGCCCTAGTGATTCTGAAGAAACTAGAGAGAAGTTGACTATTCCTATATATGATTTTCAGTTATCTGTCATGTAAGGAAGAGATAAGGAAGCCGAGGTCTAATGTGTCTTTGACATTTTAGGAACTTTTTTTCCTTCATTCATTCATGTTATTTTCCTCTTTCTTTTCTTTATTCATTTTGAGACTTCTACATCCATGGCAAACAATACTTGGGGCCTGATCTGAAGTCAACAGAAAGAGTTTCATTGACTTGAAAGGGCTTTTAATCAGACCCTTATTGGGTTTTTCATCAAGAAGAGAATAAATAACTCTCTCATTTGCCTTGCAGTTTTGTGTAACTTACACAAGAGAAGATATTTGAGAAAATTTTGCTTAACCTAGATGAAATTGGAGCATAAATGGGTCGTAAGTAATTTTTTAACAAAATCCTATAACTCCTAATAATAAATTAGATGCTTTTTCCTTGAATTTGTTTCTTTATGTAGCAATCTGTTTCCTGTGCAGTGTCTTATGTATCATATGGATAAATCATTATGATTGTGAAATTGCTGTATTTATGCTCCCTCTTTAAGGATAAGAGTTCAACATTGTTGTTTTCAGAACTCAGATTCCTTTACAGCATTGAGGTACTTTAGGGTGTTCACTCATTAGCCATTGGTGTGGGTGTTGTAAGGTAGGAGGCCAAAGGGCATATATTTCCAGTCACTTTATACAAGATACCCCAATAACTGATAGGCAATTTTGACACTTCCATGACCATCAGGAGAAACTGCTGAGTTTTCATGAAATGTAGAGATGTTATTGAACTTACCCCCATGGGATAGATTAAGGCTGCTGCTGCCTGGATGTAAAAGGGAGAGGGGAGGAGACAGCACAAGAGGCCTTTGCCTCCTCATTGTGCTCTTTTGCAGAGACCAGACACAGCTCCTGGTCTTTTACTTAGGGAAGACTCCTGCAAGCTTCTAGACTTTCCAAAGAAGGCTGGTCTATGGCCTGATTTCCCGCTCCCCCTAGCTCCATACCAGGAAGCTGAGATGAACTCATGCAAGAGAAGTGCATGCTATAGAGGGAGGAACCCTGGGCTGGATCATGAGGGCACTGTTCTTCTACTGGTGTGGTGTATCATTACTGCCCCCCTAGGAACGCTTTGTGCCTTTATGGCACAATCTAGATGCATATTTTAGGAAAGATCCTATGTCCACTATCTTTCCTGACTTCACTACCTGATTGTCCTGCTAACTCTCCTGAGCCATACTGATGAGCTAATGGAGATGGCAGCCACTACCTGTCCACAATGTACACACAACTATTACAGTTGCTGCCTGTAGCTCCTTATGCCAATCTACAGCTCAGCTTAAAGAAGACTGCATGTCAATCAAATCCTATTATTCTTCAAATTCAAATGTTGCCGCAAAGATTGTACAGTGGAAAAACAAAACAAATAAAGGAAACATTTCACATAATTCAAAGTGAATAGTAGGTATGATTTTTCATCACTGCCATGTTATGTTTAAACATGAGATGTTCATAAGTAAAAAGAGCAATTCCCTCTCGAATTCCTTTCTGAAAGGTCTCGCACTTTGAGCTGGAGTGCCAGCAGTATACTAAGGACATGCAGCTCCATAGCTCATTTTCTTCTGACCTAGATGATGTAGTTTGTTTTCACAAGATTTTGCTTTCTCAGTAACTGGTCTCATATGAGTATCTCGTATGTAGAAAAGAGCAAAGTAGCTTTATATGAATCTGCATAAAACATGAAACTTATGAGTTGAAGTTGGGTAAAATTTGGTGGTTTCAGCTTATTTCATTGAGGATTTGGGTTTGTTCTAACCCCAAAACTTCAAATTGCAATGCAAGGCATGGAAACCCATGCAAAACAAGACCAAAATGTTTTGCCAAGCTCCCTGCAGACAGACAGCACTAAATTTCACACATCTGCTTCCCAATCTCCCTAATAGCTGCTCTCCATGGAGTAGGAAAAAGAGATGGATGGCAGCCACTGAAAGTGGCTTTAAAGGCTTTTTCGACTCCTAACAAGTTCCTTCTCTCCTAGGTTCTTTGCCAGCCTGAAGGATTTTCTTCAATCAATTTTCTCCTATCTCCTTCATAATTGAAAATCTTCAACTAAGTCCTGTCAAAATCTTTCCATTTCCACAGGACAATAAATTCTTAATCTTGTGTTATAACTCAAATCGTTTAGGCTTCCACTCCTGATCATCTTTGCTGTACCCATCTAAAGTAAATGCTGATGAATTCTTCCTGAAATAGTTTAACCACAAAGACACTACACTGTACTTACATAAATTGTGACCGGTACATTTTGCACTGTAGTATATGATATTCATTTAATTGATTTCTATTTTATTTTATTCCAGCAATGCATCTCAACAGCCAGTTCACTCATTTAATACAGGTGTGTGTTAAGTGGAGATTTTAGGGACTTTAATTTCCCATTTATTTGAGACATTGTGAGTTTTGTCTCTTTCTTCCTCTTCATCTCAACAGGTGTTTGTGCATGATCAGTCTTTATTCAGTTACACTTGTTATCTCCCATGTCTGATATTTGAACAATCCATAACTGCTTATACCCAACTGCAAAATCTATTGCTCTTTTCTGTGTTCAGTTTCATTGTGAAAGCTGTAAACTGAGATAGGCAAAGATTAGAATGTGTTGGCAAATGCAAGCTGTTTAGCAGCTCAGGAATCACTGAGTCTTTTCATGTTTTCTCCCATGTAATTCCATCACCAGTGCTTCCGTTTTGAATTGTTAATAAACTTAAAGATAATGGGTCTAACTTCCAGCAGTATACAACAGGGTGATTTGTTTATAATTTTAAAAACAAACATAACTGCAAACATTAATTTCAGTGTTTTTACAACATAAACTGGAGTGTAGGATAGCTATAAGCGTAGAGGAGATGTTAGTCATTTTAATTCCTTTTGCTCGACTAAGAGATAGTTCAGGTGTAAGTAAGATTAGACTCAGGCTCATTTACAGAGTTTTAAGAACATTCAATCCTATTTTATTAGCCTAAGATGCAAAGGTTGGATACGGAAACACATATGAACTTCAAAAAAATTCAGAGGGAATGGAGAATGTCAATATTGGGGGTTTGATTAGGACCACTTCTGTTTTAGAGTTTGATTTTAAGTGTAGTCTCAACCGGTTCTACACTTGTGTGTACAAAAATTTGGGCATGCACATCTATCTTTCTGGCCTTTTTCCACCATTAACATCAATGATAGATTTTTAGACTTGTGCAGGAGAACCCAAAGGGCAAGTCACCTAACCTGTATGGGTCTCAATTTTCCCTCTGGAAAACAGGGAATATACTTGTCCAGTTAGCTGGTATATCTCAAATTTATATGTGACTGGTAAATCTTAAATTCTATATCTTCAGATTTTACCTCTGATAAAATTTACACTTCATTAGAAGGAAGGAAGGGAGTCATATTTACTATGCTCACTACTGTTTCACTGAACATGTCTTTTTTCTTTGTTCCTATTCCAAATACCATGGTTGGGAGTGGGGTATGAGTGTTTATATTGATAGGTCCTCATCCCCTGTAGAGAGGAACGGGTTATATATAACTTTTATGTTTGTAGAAAGTCTTGTTTTGTTACGGTTTATTGTCTGGAAGTTAACTGGATCTGATCTGATTTTTTCTCATTGACCTTTTCTATACTTTCTTGTTGTGCAACAATGGCAGTTGAGATGCAACATACAGATGCCGGCCATAACATAGCTGCACTGATTATAAATCTAGATTGTGCTGTTTCAAGGACTAAACTGAGGCTTTGCTATGAGCCCTCAACAAGTGTCAGCATGCAGTTGTGCTGCCCCAGAAGGAATCCCCCAAAGGAATCTAGAAACCAGATTATGTCTGAGAGAGTCAGTCTGGTTCCAGTTTCCCTTTTACTCAATAGGGTGAGAGAGTCATTTGCACTAGTCCTTTACCAGGCACAAAATACTTCACCAGATACACCCGCTCAGCTGTGCTGGCCAATATGTTGTGGGAATGTGAACAAGGCTCCACCCACTTCCTGCCCACATGCCTTGGGGAAGGAGGAGTAACAGCTCCACAGGGACTGCTCTCCCCTCCTTCACTGTTGTCTGTAATCCACACAGGTACCTTGTGCATCCTGGGGAGCATATCCTTGGCAAGGTTTCAATTGACTTAAGTGGAGCTATGACAGGTTTTACACCAACTAGGATCTATCCCTTGGTTCCCTGTAAGACATACCATGATCTGGTCTCTACATTTGAAAGCCCAAGATAAATGTTCAATAACCTAAATACAGCACAAACTACATCATCATTAGGGAGCTCTACCTCTCAATTAAATAAACATTAAGGAGTACTTCTGGCACCTTAGAGACTAATAAATTTATTTGGGCATAAGCTTTTGTAGGCTATAATCCAGTTCATCAGATGCAAGCATTGTCTATTACTATATATATATATATATATATATATATATATATATATATATATATATTTTTATATATATATATATATATACATATAAATTTACCCAATGGAAATCATATTTTCACCTTTTGGCTTCACATTTCTTAAAGATTTGTTTATTCTTCAGAAATATGAATTTCCTTCCTAAACTGCAAATACTACTTTGACAAAATAAGTATTATCTGTGTGTATGTGAATTTGTCACTTTTTTCCTTTTAGTCATGAGTTTTAAACATAAAATAATCAACAATCTAGTATATACTAACTAAGACAAATTACAAAGTTCAGTGTTAATTTAAATACTCTAATTATATGTTTGCATTTTATTCAGCTGATATCCTAAGTTTATCGGCCTCAGGAATCTCTGTAGGAGAGGCAATGCTTCAATATTTAACAAACTGTGTAGGCATAGACGGCCATTAGAAATTAATCAGAAATATAATTGACAGAGCATTTTAAATATGGGCTGATGCATTTCCAGGGTATTTTATGCTATGTAGACATGTAAGGAAAAATCTTCTGCACTGCATAATAGAAGGTAATTAAAATGTCATGCCAAGAACAGGGCACACTCTCTGGAAGGAGTTCTCAGCATTACTCACTGCACAGATCACATTTAGTACAGAGATTGACTTGAGGATCACTGACTCTCCCATTCACAGCCATGCTGATTTCCCCTCCATTTTGTGATTGCACTACACCCCTGTGACTATTATAGCAATTGCTTGCATGAAAAAAATAATATTAGAAGGATGTAGTTAGTGTGGTTTTAGCTGATTTTTAATGTGGTTTCATCAGCTCAAAGCAAGAAGGTTTGACCACAATGTGACCATCCAGATTTCTGAGAACTACCATAGGTTCAGACACACAGTTTGAGATGACATGAAAACCTTTAGCTATGCTATTTTAGATCTTTTTTTAGAATTCAAGTATCAACAGATCCTTAGTTGGTTTAAAATGATGTCACTCTTTGAAACTGCCGTCTTTGAACAGAGAAAAACAAGGAGTGCCAGGACAGGTAGTTGCAGGGTGCTCTCAGCTCTGAAATGAGGGGTGAATACTGACCTGTATTTTGCTCTTCTCTCATAAGTTTTCAAGTTTTTCAGGCAGATATGTAGGGACAGGAAGGGAAAAAATGTATTCAAGTGGGTGTGTCTGGAAACTGGATTTGGTATGTACTGAGCTAATATTGTTGGACAAGTTCAAAACTGGGCTCCCAGGCTGAACTACGTCTCACATGATAGAACCATGGTCTCCCATCTGGCTGAATGGACTCCCATGACTATGATACATCACAAGAGATGTAGTCTAGCTAGATACCCTGGTCCATGGAAGAATTGGATCATGAGACACCTAACTTACAACTCCAATGAAGCATCCGGGTGACTCAAGTCGACAGTTACATGTCAAACAAACCTGACATGAAGAGTTTGTTTGGACTGACAAATCCAAATTAAACATCTTGATTTGAGAATGTCAAAACTTTTCTTTTTAATCAAAAATGTTGAAACAAAATGTTTCAGCATTTCTGAATCTAAACTTCTCTGAACTTTCTGTTCTGGGAAAAGAAACCCAATATTTTGAATTCTTGTCCTGATCCAAAACAAATGTTAAAGTACCAGAATTTTGTACAAGACTGAAAATGGGACTGAAAATTATGCTTGCCTCAAAGCCTTTTGGAGTGGAGAGTAAGGTCTGGTTGGACAGAAAAATGTGTTGTGCACCTGGACCCTTGCTGCTCAGTTGCTAGGCATTTATAAGTTCGTAGATTAAATGCTTTCCTTACCCTTGGCTTTCCCAATGAAAATGACATTCATAGAGTTTAAAGCCAAATGGGACCACCACATCATCTAGTCTGATATCCTGTAGATCTCAGACCATCAGCATCACCCAGCACCCACACACTCAACCCAACCACCAAAGTTAGACCAACGTATTGCGGCTTATGATGTCCGCAGGGAAAGCATAGTAGGAACCAACGTACACAGTGCCTGAGTGACAAGGATAGGACTACAACAGTAAAGTACATAGAGCATTGGGCTGGCAGTAAGGAATGTAAAAATGGCCATACTTGGTCAGAGCAAAGGTCCCTCTAGCCCAGTATCCTGTCTTCCAACAGTGGCCAATGCCAGGTGCCCCAGTGGGAATGAACAGAGCAGGCAATCATTGAGTGATCCATTCCCAGTCACCCATTCCCAGGCATCCTGGATTCTATTCCCAGTTCTGCCATGGGCCTGCTGTGTGAACTTGGGCAAGTCATTTCACTTCCCTCTGCCTCCGTTTTGCTAGCTGCAAACTGACTGTAGTGCTACATGTCTCCTCTGTAAAGGGCATTGAGATCTATGGATGAGAAGCGCTGTTTAAGTTCAAAGTATTACTATATTTTCATATCTTAGTCGAGCAAAAAGATTTACTATGACCAACAGCTCCTCTGCGCCCTCAAAGCCATCCTAAACTCCCCAGTCCATGTTGTAAAAAAGCTGAAATTAATGTTTTCAATTATGCTTGTTTTTAAAATTATAAACACAAATAATCAACACTGGAAGTTTTGAGAGAGTTTCATGCAGAGAGGAAAAATAATGTTTGTTTTTTTATACAGTTTGTGTAAAAGAGAAACTTTCACTCTGGCTCTGATTCAGCAAGGTACTGATTTGTGTATCTAAGTGTACACATGTGAGTAGTCCAACTGACATGTATACTGAAAACTAGGCACCTGGTTGGGCATCTTGCTGAACTAGGGCCGTAGGATACGATTTACAAAGGTATTTAAATGCAGATGGGGACCTAATGGGCTTAACAAAAATACCTAAGTGAGAGGGGTACTTAAGTCCCATTGAAATTCCTAAGCACCTAAATCTGATCCTGGACAATAAAAGTTATACTAGGTCCATTATCTCTTTTTAAAAATATACACAGAATTTGTCATCCCAAATGGTTTCCCAAACACTTCAATTTAAACACCGCGGATTAGATTAAACAAGTTTATTAACTATAAAGAGATTTTACTATGGGTAATGAGGCATAAAGGTCAGATATGGTTACAAGAAAAAATAAAAAATGTCTATTAATGCCTTATATAACAATAACAGATTCGAGCAAAGTTTCTCACCATATGCTTTCAGCAGTCTTACTGAACCTTGTCCCAGAATCCAGCTCTTGCTTCCCTTTTCACTTCAGGTACAGTGAATATGATGGATGGGGGAAAGAGACAGGTGTCTGTCTGCCTCTTCTTTTTATAATCCTGCCCATGAGGAGCATTTCCAGCTGGGAGCAAGGCAACAGGAAGTCTCTGTGAAGGAGTTCCCTGCTGCTTTTTCTCACCCATTTGAGCTTTCTGTTTTTCTCCTCCCAGCCTGATGACTCTGTTTACTGCTTAAATGCAAATTAAGCATAGCGCACATTCCTTTGTTTAGGACCGATCTGTTTACCAACCTTAGTTTTGTCAAGTTTTGGGGTTTGGAACATGTGTTAACATCATATAGTGAAATGTTAGAACTTCATATACAATGTTGCCACACAAACATTTTATCGGGATAACAATGACAAGCAAATTATGAGTTTGCTTGTCATTACTGAAAAAGATCATCACAACAGTGTGTAGGGTTGACTGCGTGGATATATTCTGTCACACCTGTCAAAGGAGGATATTAGGTTCAATGAGGTGAATTTATTCACAGCACTCTGGCAAAGCAAAATTTACAAGTGAAAAGTAAATGTGAAAGACTTAGAGAATTCCTCTTGGGTTGTCTGGTTTGGTTTTTCTCCTTATTTATCAACAGACATGGAGTCATTTAGTTAGACATCCTTTACATTTTGACTAATACATACAAAGGGCCAAATTCATCTCTTCTCTTTATTGAATTTAGTGGACTTACACCCAGGATGAATTTGAATGCAATTGCCATCACTGATCCAAAGGAATAGGGGATGCATAGATTTTTTTTTCTGATATAAATATCAATATTAGCTTTTGGGTTAACTTCCTGTCTTTCAGAACATCTGCAGTTTCACTTGAAGTAAGCAAACTCCGATCCTGACCGGCTTGCAGCCAGGTTCTTGGTACATGACTCTGCTAGGGGTAAGCGTTCTCTAGTTCATTCTGAAAGTTGAATACATGGGAAGTAAAGATCCAGGGGGTGATTTGATGAGAAGTATAAAGTAAAGGGATCCACTAGCACAATTAACATGGGAGCGTAGAACTGGTCCAAATATTTTCAACAAAACACTTTTAAAATGAAAAATGGCTCTTTAAGTAAAACAAACATGTTAATTTTGCTGAAATTTTCATGGACTTTTTAACAAAAGCAAAGTTATATGAAGGGTTTACTATCTTCTAGACATTTTTCGGCCCTGAATTATAGTATCCATGTATGTCAACTATTTTGTGAAAACTATACTTCGTAGGGGCTGGGCTAAAACACTCCCCCCAATCTACTAAATATCTGTTGAACTTTTGAATTACATGTTCTATTCATAATGATCGTCCTTGTTTACTGTATTGAAGTGGTGGTGGTGAAGACTTTAAATCTAGTGTAAACTACTATTCACAAGTTAAAGGCCTGTTTCAACTCCTTTCAAAGAAAATGGAAAGATTGCCATTGATTGTAATGGGAGATAGATCTGTGCCCTAATGAAAAATGGTTGAAATTTGATCCCCAAGAGCTCTGTGGTGCAGTGTTTCCCCTTTAGGGAAGCTTGGGAAAACAGATCCTTCCAAGTCTCTAAAATGATCAGCCTTGCTCAAAATTACCCCAGTTAGGGTCTCTCCAGAACCATCTTTTTCTATGAGCTCCAATCCACCATTCTTCCAGTCTCTCTGGGATCCTGTGACCTCTCCACAAACATTGCTAGTCTCCTGATATGCTCTTCTGTGTGCCACAAAAATCCCTTCCCTTTCCCACCCACCTTAGCCTCCTTTGAGTTCTGTGGTTTTGATTTCTAAAATAGATCCATCAACTGCTGAAACAGTACAAGTCACAGAGCAGACAGTATAACGCTGAGCAGAGTCACGCACCGTGTCTGACTGCTCCATGGTCATACACTGGGAGAAACAGCAATAATGAAAACTGGGGCAAGTAGCTATGTGTGAAGCCGATTTTCTGTAACTTTCAGACATGATTTCACGATCCTCACATTAATTTTCCTTCTGTTAATTATATTACTGAGGAGTTTCCATTCTTCTCAGCTTTTCTCTTTTGTTTGAGTGATCTTTTAAAGAGACTCTCATCCTGTATAGGCTTCCCATTGACTTTCCCAAAAAGAATGTAAGAAGAAAAAATACTCAAGCAGCATGCCGAAGGGAATGCCTGTGTAATGTCTTTATCTCTCCCTATCCCCTGTGTCTGTCTAGGCCTTAATATTGTAAAAGATGATTATGTTGGGGCTTTTCCATCTGATGAAGCTTCTCCCACTTCCTTAGGGTTTGGTCTTCTGCATAGAGTGTGCAAGTATTTTTTCAGCACAGTAAGCAAATTGTACAAAGCCTAAGAGCAGAAACATTGAAATCTCAGCTTTGACCTTGTTGCTAAAGCAATGTAAATACACAGTAAGTAATGTCTGGATTCAAGCTCTCTATAAATCTCTTTAGATGATTTTTAATTGAGTATGTACTGCAATAAAATTCCAGATTACTTTCCCCAGACCCCTTACTTTTACCAACTGTAATTGTATTAATAGATTAAAAATTGTGAGGACTTGTATCATCCCCTAAAAGCTATCCACCACCATCTCCTTTCAGTCTCCAAGAACACATTTGAGAGACTTCATTTCCTCTCGCCCCCCTTGCCTGATCACTCAGTCTGAGAGGCAGCCTTGATTTCTTCTTAGCTTTCCTTGTTTACATAAAGTCTGTGGTGTTTCTCTTGCCACTTTATGGTTGGTGCATTTAACAAAGATACTGTTGCGGTCACTTTCATCTCTTCCTCCTACAGCACTAGTCATGAAAGGGAAGGAAATGCTGCTTACTTTTACCACATGAAAGCATAGATCCTGCAAGATGTTTCGTGGGCACTCTCCTGAAGCCACTATTGACTTTGATGGCGCTCAGCACTGAGCTCCATAGGCGTAGATCAGGTTGAAGAGCAAATCAGCCCACACAGTTTTTAAATTTCAGACTTTACTCTAATTTCCCTGGTCAAAGCTGGGAAAGATGCTATCTTCCAAAATAAGGACATGGCTACACTGGACACTTCAAAGAGCAGTCTCGGGAACGTTCCCATGGCAGTGCTTTGAAGTGCGAATGTGGTCACGCCCGAGCACTGGGAAAGAGCTCTCCCAGCACTCCTGGTAATTCACCTCCATGAGGGGGTTAGCTTCGAGGGCTAGGAGCCTGGCTTCCAGCGCTCGGAGCCTGTCCACACTGGCACTTTAATGCCCTCAGACTTGCTGCACTCAAGGGGTAATTTTTCACCCCCTGGAGCCAGCAAGTTAGAGCATTATACAATGTTAGTGTAGCCAAGCCCTAAGTCTTAGTACGCTGTGCGGTGCCTTTAAAATAGAGTATAGTTTAATATACTATGAAAGTTAATCACTCTGGATCCACTGGCTTCCTTGCATAGTGAGAGCTCTTCTCCTGCAGTTAATGTTGGTAAAACCCAGTGCTTTTCAACTGTCCTTTGGTTTAGGAACACTTGCTTAGCCACACTGCTGCACTGTAGTTTATTTGTCCCCTAGCGGGGGAGCTAGAGATATGTGGTGGAAGAAAAGAAGATTGGTATCTGTGACTCTCTTAAAGTGCCCTCTGAGGGCTGATCCACAGAACTAGCAGAGTGAAAATTACACATTGGTTAAATATTTTTTTTTCAAATAAAGTGCAGAATTATAACAGAAGAGAAAAAGGAAATGTAATTTTTGGTATTCTAAAAATCAGCATTTCAATAAACAGATGTATTCCTCAAAGGGACTACAGAGGGGGAATACATATGTAGTTGCCTTGAACTGTGATAATATTCACTGAAAGATTTGATTTGATTTCTCTGACATAGGAGATTTGTAAATTGCCTTAGCTCATTATTATTTATTTTTATAACCTACAAACAAATAGAAAGATGTGATGACTGAAGTCAATGGTGCTACAGATCAGGGTCTAGTAATAAGCAAGGATAACTAATAGTAGGGAATGGAAGGGTTAAGGAAGATCAAGGGTTACATATAGGATAAAGTAAATATAGCAGCATTTCACCTAATATGGCAACGTGACAAATACAAGCATGCAGATTAAATGAACGCTCAATAGGCTACTTTTAAAAAGGCACTAGATTTGTCCAATATCCAGTACACATCCAGAATCATCTCAATATTTGTCATGATTCAATTGGCCTTAGAACTGCCATTCTAAAAGACTAGAGAGAGCTCCAAAGTAGTACCCATGATCTGCACTCCAGTGACTCAGTCCATTTCATAATCAGCCATCTGAATGGGTTATCATAGCAATAAGCAAAATGGAATTTAAGCTGCTTAATATGTTGCCCAAATATGAATCAGGTAGACATGGGTTGAATTATTTTAACTGCTATAAATGGTTTTCTTGATATTATATTAAGTCTTCTGATTCCTGGAATCTTACATTCCTAGAATGTGTACGTGGTATGATTATCAAGTGTTAATTAAGTGGTGCTCAGAGCATCCTAAGAATCTGATCAGCTGAAATTTACCAGTTTAATTGAAGCACTGGAATTTTTTGGCTTTGGTTATAAGAGAAGAATTTGCACGTGTCAGTAGCTCGTGTCTGTGTCTCAACTCTTTGGTGGGTTTTGTGTTCACCTTTGTTGCAGGTTGCACACCAAGGCCTTCTTTAAGATCTCAGTTATGCTGGTGTAAACTGGGAATAATTCCACTGAAGTCAGTTTAATACAGCGGTCAGCAACCTATGGCATGCATGCCAACAGTGGCACGCGAGCCAATTTCCCCTGGCACGCGGCGGAGAGTTCAGCCCGCTGCTGCTTTAGGGGTTCCCCGGCTGGCCCCTTGCCAGCCGTGGTCCCGCCACCTGCCCCACTCAGCTCCTGCTGTCTGCCTGGGTTCCCAACACCCAGGCTAGCAGCAGGAGCTGAGTGGGGCAGGCGGTGGGACCCTGGCTCGCAAACGGCTAGCGGGGGAAATCCCAGAGCGACAACGGGCTGAGCGCTCAGCCCGCCACTGCTTTGGGGTTTCCCGTGCAGGCTCCTATATTGATCCAGACATATCTAGATACTTAAATAGGAAGAAAGACGTGGATAATTATAATCTCTTGTCTATCTGTTGATCTACTTGCTCTTTGTGACAGTTCACTTTTGTGAGAGAACCTAACTATTTGTGGCATTCTGCCTAAAGGAAGGAATTTATGAAAATTGGAAAATGTCAACCACTAATAAGGAATATGTTATCCCTTGTAAAGGAGAATGACGTATTAATCACCAAGGGAAGAGTGGCAAGTAAAGCTGTGTGAAAAGCTTTCCACTGGCAGTAGCTTTTGCTGTTGGCTATTTTTGAAAGTTTACTGTAAGGTTTTCCCCAGTACAAATTGCTGTTGGAACACTTGCTTCATAATGTACTGAAGAATGCATCATAGTGGGAGGGAAGCTAAAGATCAAAGGCTATTTTGGAATTGATATGGATAAATCATACAGGGGATGTCTAAACATCTCACGGCAGCAAAACTCCCAGCCTGGGTTGACAGACTTAGGCTCACGAGCCTTTCACGACCAGGCTAAAAATAACAGTGTAGAGAGCACTTCAAAGCCGCAGCTTGGGCTTGAGTTTGGTCTCTGAAGCCTGGAGGATCAGGGGGGCTTCAGGAGTCCAGACTGCAATGTCCAGACTGCAATGTTTAAATGTTTAAACTGCAATGTCTACACTGCTATTTTTAACACAGTGGCATGAGCTCCACAAGCCCAAGTCTATCAACCCAGGTAGGGAAGCTCATTTCCTCAGGCTGTGTAGATGTACCCACAGTTTCTAGATTCTCAGCTATGGGTTAGGATCCTCTGCTGTTGGGAGTGGGGGGCCCGAGCCTGGTACAACTCTGTCGCAGGGCACACCAGCTCCCTGGAATTGCCCTGCCCATACTGTAAATCAGTGGTCCTCAACCTATTTACCATTGTAGGCCTCATCCAAGACTATCTGTATGGCCCTCAAGATGTCACATGGGCCGCAGCTGTGCGCTGATTGGGCTGCAAGCGGCCCATGGGCCACATGTTGAGAACCACTGCTTTAAATCTACAGAAGCCCCTCTGTAGCGGTGAATGCAGAGTAAAGCATTCTCATACAACTTGAGAGAAAGGATGATGGTCCAGTGGTTAGGGTGCTTCAGAGACCTGAATTCAATTCCCTGCCCTATCACAGATTTCCTGTGTGACCTTGAGCAAGGCACTTTGTTTCTCTGGGCCTCAGCACTTCATCTGTAAAATGGGGATACCACTTCCCTGCAGCACAATATATTTATTGTGAGGATAAATATATTCAGGAGTGAGATACTCAGATGCTATGGTAGAGGGGGCCTTAACTAGAAACTGTGATGGGCACAGAATAAGAAACTGGGTAGAGAAAGATCAGGGAGACTTTTTCTATTTACAATCAGTCAGATGGAAGGTGGGTATCCTAGGCTGAGAGAGGGTGTGCCTCCCCAAACAGCCAGGCATAGCCCTGTCCATGCTCCACCCTCAGCCTCCCACCCCTGCTTCCACTTGGCGTAGTTCCAGTCTCCCTATGGGGTGACCCTGGCTTGGGCCGCACCTCTGGCGGGGGCACAGAAGGGGTAAAGCTGGGAACTACCTCCCCTAAGTGGTTAACATGCCACCCATGGATGGATCCTGTACTTGCAATGAGCTCTGTGTTTGCAGATCCCCATGAAAGTCTGCAGAGGTCTGCCCCACTCTGACAGTGTGAAGGGGGCTCATGGTGGGCAAAAGCTGACCCCACAGAATACCTCTCTCCCCCCAAGGAGGAGCCCTCTCCACTCAGCATAAGAACTGGTTGAGGACTCTACATTAGCCCTGATCCCAACCCCTGAATTCAGCGGCAGATTGAGGGATGGTCAGAGTGCATTAGACTGTAGCTGCTCTGTGCTCTCCAAGGCCTGTTCAGGACTTGGGGAAGCAGAATATAAGTTAGAGCTGCCCTGAGCTATAAGGCCGCTCTAATTTACTCTGAAGGTTGGGCAGGCCTCTCCATAGCCTCCGCTTTCCCCTTTCATCTCTTCCTCAAGTACAAGAAATGAAGGAACTGGGAATCAAGCCTAAATTTTCTGTTCATCACACTATAAGTATTATCAATAAGCCAGCAATATCATTGTCAGAGCTACTATACCTATTTTAATGGGAAAGATAAGTTATAGCAGACTGTATTTTTCTATATGGAAATCCAGATGACAATATGCTAAACCTGCCAGTCGTGTTAGATATAGTGAAAGCTACCCTCCATGCCAACAAAAATCCCAACAACAAACCTTTATGTGTGATTCTACTCTGAAAGTGACCTGAGAATAACATCTTGTTGTTCAGTAGATATGCTACCTGGGTGGATTCAGAATCCTAACTGCTTATTTTAGTGAAAAAATTGTTCCTAATTTTCACTCCAGTTGGCACTGCTATTCTGGCTGGCCAGAACATGGCTAAGAGTCAGTGGGCTTCCCAGACCTGCTTGTGCATCATCAATAGAACTAGTTACTAAATTTTCAATTGCAAGTTCAATCAGCTACTCTCCAGGCCAAGGGTCTGCAGAGTTGTAACTAAATGAAAAATTTGACCTGCAGAGCCCATATCACTGATGATGATCAAAAAAGAAAACACCTCAGTTTGACTATCCAGTGTCAGTCTTAAGGGCTGGCAGTTAGAAAAGAGCAGCTTTTTACTTCCAAACAGACCCCGGTTGATCTGGAAACTATTGAGAAATGACAAACATGGAACCCAACATGTCAATTTTACCATCATTTTTCAGAACAGAATAACACTTTTGTGTTCTTGCAGCTGACAGTAGCTCCCTGCAAGTCAAGATTTTCCTTTGAATCCTTACGTATGAGAACATACACTAGGTAACATTAAAGCAATCATGAGGAAGGATGGGAGAGGAAATGCACATAATGAGATAGGAAAAGGGAAGTATGATTTTTTTCCCCCTCTAGCCCTAATTATATTTTTGACTAGTATTTCATATAAAAGAATTATGGAAAATATGCATCATGCCAACAGAAGAATATAATAAGGTGTGAGACAGGAGGGCTTTGCTGTTCTTTACCTCACTGAAAGTATCTTTGCTTCCATAGCGTTCCCAAGAAGCATATACAATTATAGATCAGAAAGTTCAGCTGCCACTGGGCATTAGACTGTGGAAGAGACTTGCCTCAACACTGATGTGAAGATTAGTTCATAAACAATAGATTTCATGGCTGTCACTACTCATTGGATTTTCATCTTTGCCTCTTACACCAAACAGCAATACACCCAAAACCTGACATACCCCTTTGCATGAAGAGCTTTGGCAAAAATCACACTGCAGGCACTCGGGTGGAGGAAATGTGAAAATGAGGAGTCTAATTTCACTGCCCCAGGGGAGTGAAATGTGTACAGGGCAACTGGCTCAAAGTACATTAGGTTTTAAAAGATCTTTTGAATTTAAGCACCAGTTTAGGTGCTATTAGCAACACAGGCAAGCATTTTATTTTGAATAATTGTATCTAATGTGTATCATAGCTGCATAGCGTTAATCTGAGCTTTTAAAATTTAATTTACAAGGTACTATGTGTTTACTGTAAAACCTCACATGGCCATCATGGTAATTGTGTCACCTGTAAAACTGGACTTGTATCAGGATACAAAGCTCTGGAAGAGACTCAAAAGCCCCCGAAGTTACATTTAAAGGCCCTAGTTGAGTAAATTCTTTAAGCATGTGCCTAGATTTAAGCCTACGAGTGCTCCTATTGTATTCACTGGGACCACTCACAGGCTTAAGTATCTTGCTGAATTGGGAACAGGGTGTTGAACCTTTTAGAAAAATAAATGGCTTTAAACACAGTAAACTGGCTCTTCTTGAAAATATTTACTTCGTGTGTTTAATTATTCCTTTTTGAGTATTTCCCCAGTAGACCTATTCAGAGACATCTTGTTATGCTGATAAGTAAAGCAAGGGAGCATTCTGTATCACTGAACAAAGCCTAGTCTATGATATGCTTTGGCACTTTTTAGGAGTACAGGATTACTGGCGGCTGCAGTTGCATTGCTTTACCCAGGAATTCAAAGGAGAGGGAGGCTGTCTATCAGCGTGGCTGGTGCTATTACATGAAACGAGCAGTAGCTGGCAAGGTTTATTTTTAGCCTGGATGGGGTCCAGGCATCTTCCAGGAGAATGCTTTTGTAGGAAAATATTTTTTCCAAGCAAAAATAACGCAAAGAAAGAAATGAGAGACTGAAATGGAAGTGGAAGTGTCTCCATTGGAAGAGATGAATGGAGTATACTCAGAATGGGCCAGATGATCATACTGTCACTCATGCCAAATAGTACCTTAACCAGAAGTAGTCTCCCTGAATTCAAGAGAACACTTGTAGAGTATAAGGATCTTCCCTCTCTCGCCAGTGTGGTTTCCTGATGCCCCGGAGAGACAAAAACCCCTCCGGACACCAGAGTGGGCGGAGCTAGTGAGCTCTGAGCCCACCCCCCAGAGGGTCAGGCAATGACCCAGAAGCATACAGGCTCACCCTCAGAGCTTACTGGGGAAACAGCCGCCAAAGAGGCTGCGACTGGGGAGCACAAGTGGCCCGCGGTTCACGCAAGGAGTTGCTGTGCCTGCCTGTGCCAGCTACCCCGAGGAGTTGCCGGGCCTGCCCTGTGCCAGCTACCCCAAGGAACTCATGGTGATGGACCCCCCTGGACAACACCTGAGGGCCTGAGCTCCTGACTCACTGTTGCCCCACCCTGACCTAGGGCCTGGGTGTTTGCTTCTCCTTCCATTGGGCCAGGCAATGATACATGTATATATAATGAATAGTATCTAAGGGTACATGTATACTACCCACCAGATCAGTGGGTAGTGCTCGATGTATCAGGGATCAATTTATTGCGTCTCATCTAGATGCGATAAATCGATCCCCGAACACGCTCCCCGTTGACTCCGGAACTCCATCTTGACAAAAAGAGGAAGCTGAGTCGATACAGGAGTGGCCTCAGTTGACTCTCTGCCTTGGGGACGGCCAAGTAAGTCGACCTAAGATACTGTAACTTCAGCTATGTGAATTACGTAGCTGAAGTCGCAGTATCTTAGGTCGATCCTCCCTCTCCCGCCAGTGTAGTTCCCTGATGCCCCGGAGAGACACGAACCCCTCCGGACACCAGAGTGGGCGGAGCTAGTGAGCTCTGAGCCCATCCCCCAGAGGGTTTGGTACACAGCAAAAGCTATTTCTTATCATGAAAAATGGAATTTCACAGCAACAATGACATTCAGTCCCTCAGCAAAATCAAGAATTTTAATGAATTTGCCCTCAGGGCAATATTCACTATTAAATAATTTTTGCAAAGATTAAATGTTGTTATTCCCACAGATATATCAGCCTTCAGAAATGATACTTTTTGACTTGTGACAACTGCTTTTAATTACTGAAGGCTGCTGCTGAAAACCTATCTTCTGATCATCATCTACCTGCTAGCTAAGTGACTCACAGAGAAGCAGTTCAACACCCAACAATATGCCACACTTCATGCAAGCATCTTCTAAAGACATACCCATTCTAAGATGAGTACTCCCAGAGTGAGCATCTTTAACAGACTCTTCCCCGTGCCTGCTTGGGAAGGTGGTATTCATGAGCCTGTAAATGATCACACGGCAACCCCAAATCCCTTTCCCCAGTTTTGTAAGTCTAAATTGGGTGCTTGATTCCCTTCCAGATTTCCAAAAATTGATCCTGAGACTATGTATGAGGATTTCTGTTGTGTTCTACAAGAATCCAAAAGGCTTTCTGATGCAAACATTCAGCTTCAGCTGAGGACTCCTACCACTGGTGTTCAAACCATTCTTCCTAGTTTTGTTTTTATTTGAAGTTAAGTAGTCATATTCCAAAGACTTTTCTTTTTTATTGAAAATGCAACATTGCTAAGTACAGGCTGTTTTCATTTTTACTGGAAAGGATTTTTCTAAATATCACCATTGAATTTGCACATTTTCAAGTAACTTGTGCTCTCAGCAACACGTTGATATTAAAATTGGATTTGGGCAACGGGTATTCCCTGAGCTACTTTATGTTCAGTGTAATGACTTTAGCTAGAACTTAAGCATTCGTCATCCTTCCACTCTTCCCATTTATAGTCAGAATCAGCTGCACATTCTGGGCCTAATTCTGCAACATTTATTCATGCTGAATAGCCCTTGAAAATGGCAGCAAAACCACTGATATGAATGCCATAAGATTCCTTAGTAATTACTATTTTGGGTAAGGCTTGTAGAATTGGGTCCTTGGTAAACAGAGATAATATCTTTAATCTTGGTATGAAAATCCTATTAAAATTGGGGATGGAAGACCTTGGGTTTGTGTTCTTCTCTTGATGCATTTATGTACCTCTGGTTAATTGGAGGATTTGTATACTATGTGCGCATTCCATGACAATGACCCCAATTCCCTTTTAAAATGCCCTTCCTTCAGTGGAATATTTCTATGGTTGTTATACTGGTAGTTTAAAACAGCATTTGAATGGTCACCATTAAGCCCTAAAGTTAACATTTACTGGAAATGAGGGATTGCAGTTTACCCATGTGCTACCAGTGACTGGGGATTATTTTCTGCATAGTTGGGTTCATATGGTATCAGTACATTCTCTTACATTGAGAAGGCTGCTACCTTCCCAACAAAAAGGACTAAAGCTTTCATATAAAAAATTAATATATTGGATTACATTCCAGTGTCTCCACTCTGCAGTTGACTGATGATTTTTCAAGTTAAAAAGCTAACTTTCAAAATAGGACCTATTTAAAGATCGTTTGTATCCACAGTCCAGTGTGTCTGTTCTGCAAAAACTGAATTTTCTGCCATAAAAAGATTTCTGAATCTCAGATATACTTGTCTGGAATGTTTGGGCCAGCATTCCTCAGCATATGAGCATCAGGTATATACACCAAGCAAACTGTGTCCAAAATATTGGACCTGGTGGTTCCTGCCTTTGTCTTTTTCTCCCCTTATTCCCCAGATCTAATCTGTCAATCACAAAAGCCTGCTTCCTGGTCCTTTAAACTACAAATGAGAACAACATTGCTTGGGCAGGCATGAATCCAGACAAATTTTCAGCTAGTGTAAACTGGAATCACTCCCTGACTTCACTGAAGACATTCTGATTTACATGAGCTGAGAATCAATGTTTAACATGCATAGAACCACTCCATCCCACAAGTGGTGGCTTCATAATCTTCAGAACACTAGCTTGTGGGCAAGATTTGGACACCTTTCCTCACACTGAATTATTTTGTAGATAGTCCCATTGAATCCAGAATATGGACCCATTTGAGTCTCTAAAATACTCCTGTCAGACCTAAAAGCTAAAGATCATCCCGTAGTTCTAACAAGACTTTCTTGGTGTTGTAGAAAACCTGTGAAAGACAGAGGAAATGTTGCTCTATCTGGTTGTCATGTCTGGGTAAGAGAAATAATGCTTTCTCCATCTCCTTTAGCCCTCTAATTTAGGTTGCTTACAGTTCTGTTTAAGGTGATTTGTGCAAGCAGCCTGACCCGCTAAGATAAGCAAACTAGCTCCTGCTTCTTGTATACGCTTTTGTTAGCCAGACCCTGAATGGAGAATTACCCACTTGTGCTTAGATCGGGAGTCTCAAACACGTGGCCTGCAGGGTTATTTTCTGCAACCCGCCAAGCTCCCCATGCCCTCTGCCCCCTCCGAGTTATTTCCTGCAGCCCGCCAAGCTCCCCACCGCCCCTGCTTCCCCTTCTCCCAGTGCACTGCATCCCCACTCCTCTGCTTACCTCCAGGTGCTTTCCAGGAGGGAGAGGAGAGGAGTGGGGAGCCGTGTGCTCAGGCGGAGAAGAGGCAGGGCAGGGGCAGGGATCTGGGGAAGGGGTTGGAATGGAGGCAGGAAGGAGTGGGATGAGGCGGGAAAGGGGTGGGGCCTCATGGAAGGGATGGAATGGGGAGCGGGGCCAGGAGGAGTGGGGTGGGGTGTCAGTGATGTGGTCCTTGTGGCCCTCCTGATGATTTGAGTCTGAGATCCCCGGCTTAGGTGTTGCCTGGCATGTGTCAAAATCAACCGACTTGCTTGTTCCAGACTGATGTAGGAGGGATTGTAGAATCTGTGCTCTTTTTTCTGAAAAAAATAATGAATATGTCTAATAGCAGGGTCTAGTTTGTGAAGAGAGATTATCAAGAGAGTAGGATACAAATGATTGTCAGATGCAGTGATGAAAGATCTGTGGTGATATAATGGGAGAATGGCATTAAAAGCCTCCAGATTTAATATGCCTTCCCATTCCTTATGTAAAGACAATCATACAGTGTAAATAGTGCATTATAAATAGTGAATATTCAAAGCAACAGTTGCAATTAATGGTTTGTGAACAGTTCCTAAGGTAAAATGCGTTCACACAAACCCTTCATTGAATAAGGAAGTCTAGCATCACTGTCTATCATTGACATTTCTGGTTGGCCAGAAGCACAAGTTTGGAGTTATGCATGGCACCTGTTCATGGGCACAAAGGTAGGGTGAAGGCTCCTACCACTTTCTCCAGCCCTACATACACACAGAAGAACACAGGGTTAGGTACAATCTAGCCCATAGAATATACAATGTCATATTAGTACTATTATTTTATCCTATTTTGAGTTACTTTTCACTTGCGAATTTTCAGTTGTCTTCATTGTAAGAGTGAAACCTCTCCACTACTGCTGTTGACAACACCACAATCCTCCTATCACACAGGCCTCAGAGTTATTTTGACTTCTTCTGTAGAGGCCATATCCAAATTCTGCCCCTTCCTCATCTTCAACATTGTCAAGATGCATTCCTTTAATTCCATCCCCATCACCAAAAATCACATTCAGATCCTCATATTATACCTGGACTCCCAAAACTCCTCCAGAGTGGCTTTCCAAACAGATATGGCACCCCTTCAGTCCATGCAAAATGTGGCTGTAAAAGACATCATCATTGCCCATTGATTTGATTGCCTCTCTCACCTCTTTAGCTCCCTGAATGGGCTCCTCGCCCAATATCACATCAAATGTAAGCTTCTTCTCACCACCTTCAAAGCTCTATATACCTCTGCTTCTCCCTTGGGGTTGGGCTTTGCATTGCCCACACCCTCTCCACACCATTCATTTTCTCAATTAGTCTCCTTTTTGTCAGCCTCTTCCCTGCTCCCATAGTGTTCCCACGACAACCGCTAAAGCAGATAGCACTATTAAAAGTATGTGGAGAAAGGTTGGCATCACACTTCAACACCAGCCCATCTGCAGTTGACTCACTTACCTGTCTCCTCTCTCTGGAAACAAAAATGGCTCCTTCTTCTCCCTACTAACTAGAGATGACCTGTGCCTGTCAGTGTTGGGGAGGTGGATGGCAGAGTGAAGGCAGCTGGCTTCAGCAGTGTTACTGAGCATGCTCAGTAAAAGCCAAGCAGCAAATCTGGGGTGGCATGTGACGCCGCATGCTCCCCTCCCCCTAGCATTGTCTCTGCTCCGATCTCTGTACACCAAGCAGAAAATCTTAAAAATGCTCCATCTATCAAGCAGAGCATCTATTTCTGCATTCAAACAAGAAATAATGGCAGGGGCACTCTTCTGGGACATTGACATCAGAATTAGAACCTAGTAAAAACAATATTTTATTGGCAAACATTTCATGGCAAAGGTGCACAGAGCATTGCCCAAGCTGCTCCTACAGAGCACCAGTAAAATGTAGATACCTCTGGAGTAGATGGTGGAAACCAACAAACAACTCTGAACAGCTGTGATGAAGAGGAAATTTCTAGACAAGAAAACTGAGGCAACTTTTTTCTTTCAAAAATTACCAAGGGATCTTTAAGATACCTGAAGAAAGATCTGGATGTTGGTATCTAATACCTCGTCTCAACAATCCACAGAGTAAACTACACAGAACTCCATGAATCTATTTCCAAAGTCTGTAGAACAGAGTGGTTCTGGGAAGTCTTGATATTTCTACCCTGAAGCTTAGACCCACTCAAGGTCTTATCTGAGAAAAAATGTCAAACACATGAGAAATGTTGTTAGGAAATAATCCTAAATTATGACCTTTTTATCATAAGGAAACAACAGCTGCAGTTAAAGATGCAATGAGGAAGTTGATTAGAAGGAGGTGTGTGGGGGGCGGGAGGGGAAACAGATCCAAATTCCATTAAATGGTTTCATGGGATATCAGAAGGCAAAAAATTGACCTATACTCTTGAAAATATAAGAAGTTGTGTACAAAACTGGATGGGAGGGAGCAGATATTAAAAGGAATGAGTAAGTGTAATACTAAAATAACTATTAAATGCTATCCCTTACCTCCAGGAATCATTGAATGCCTAACAGACAGCCATAGAAACAAAACTGTCAAACATTGGAAGGCAACTTGCACAACAGTAGTCAACTCAAAATATGGAGACAGCCAATTTAGAGTGGGCTTCAAAGTGTAAGTGTTAGAAGAAGTCAGTAAAAGAGACAATAACAATCCTGATATAATAAGCCTGGCTTCTTCAGCAATTTTTCCCCCCTAACAAAGTAAAAAAGCATTAACTAAAATAATACATTCCTTACATAACTTTGACATGTGGTATAGAAAAGATGTTCATTTATCTCTTTTTGAGGTGCAGTAATTAATCCTGCCTAATGAACAGATTTAAAATTAGCCAAAGCTATTTGTAAAGCTGGTTTTTCTTCCTTCCCCAGAACTCATAATATACAATTTACTTTGACAAGAACGAGTGGGCGATGCACAAAAAGGCTGCTTGTACTAGTGAACTGCTTTTTTGGCTTTAATAGCAACTTACTTGGCTATGAGTGCTGGAAACCCAGGTTCTAGCCATATCTCTGACTTCTCACAGTGAACTAATGTGTTCACTTGGATGAGAGCCTGTTTATATAGTATAGTGTGTGGCAACCTGTACTTACACATTTATGCTCTGCCACTACCCGAATAGCAACATAAATTCAATTAATTACAGTTATCGACACTGTCTGTAACCAAGAGAGACCATTTTCCAGGAGGTTCAATTAGTTGTTCCAAATAAAAAGGGAATAGAACTAATTTATGATTCTAGAGCAACTGAAATTGTAATGATAAGAATGTCAGGTTTTGGTTTTGTTCAATGAACATTATCTTATTTTAGGGACAAACGCTGTGTAAAATTCAGTCATGAAGGCCCTTTGTTAGGAACGAAGAGATGCTGATCTCTGGTGTAAACTCAACTTCGGAGTTTCTTCTCCTCTTTCACTCTAACACTCTTTCTGTCCCCAAAAAGGCAAGAGGTGGTGAGGGTATTTAAGATTTTTCAGTAGAAAACAAAAGACATTCAGAAATAAAAAAAATACTCTGTTCAGAAATGATATTAGGAATTACTGTCCCCTGCATTGGATTTTGTACTTTAGGTTTTTTCTGATGAGAGTCAATAGAGAAAGCTTATGTTGGGTAAAATGATTAATTTTGTCTCACTTTTTAAAACCAAAACACCATTCCCCTATATTTATGACACTTCAGGAATTCCCCCCTTTAATGTCATTCAGGGCTAAAATTCAAAAGGCCAAAAGCTTTATTAGACACAAGACAAATGCTTGCAATGGTTACACGAAGTAACCATGGTTCTCAGAGACAAACGGCACATTTGTCAGGTCCATTTTATAAACCAGGAATGCTCACACCACAGGAATTTTTTAAAAAATATATCCTTGTGCTTTGTTGTGGGAAGAAACACAGTGAAGACTCTTTTAATATGCTGATAAGTCATAAAGAGTGATGGTTTTGATCTTTTTAACAGACAGTATGTCTACACTGTAATGCCAGGTCTTGCCCAGGTCAGCTGACTTGAGATCTCTGGGCTTGGGCCTCAGGGCTATACAATTGCAGTGTAGGCATACAGGCTCAGGCTGGAGCCCAGGCTTTGAGACTTTGGTGGTGGGAAGCTCAGGCTCCATTTAGATGAGCTGGTAGCTGAAACTCGGGGCTGCAGTTTTTTTATTACACTATAGACATACTCTAAATGACGGGCAGGTTTCCTTTAATTGTTGCAGTTTTAATGAATGTTTAAGGGCCTGATCCAAACTCCACAGAAGTTAATTTATTAAATGGTAAGCAGTTTGTTCCTAAAAGATAGAGTTTAATGGAAAACTTTGGCATCAATGGGTTTTGGATCAGGCCAGAAGTCCTACTAGTTATGACCCAAGAACTGAAGACATGTTAAGTTGCGGCTCCTTGGCCTCCCTAACTCAAACTAGGCACACTCTTTCTACCCCTACTCCCAACACAGCCCAAATGTGCAATGCTCACAAAGAGCTCTCAGGGTGAGAATGGAAAGCATGGTGCATAGCTTCATACCATTTCTCTGTGTGTCGGCTCGTGTCTACACCAGTGGGGAATGTTGATGGATATACTTTGCCAAGAAGATATAGGATAAAAGGTTGAATTAAATGTTGGGCCTACAACTATTGGCAGTGTCCCATTAAGTCCTCTCAGACACAGGTCGTATCCAAATGCAAACATATCAAATGCAAGTCAAAGAAGATTATTCCATTTTAAACTTTAATTATTCCAGTTTTAATGTACTAGTAAAACCACAAAAAAGTTGGAAAAAGAAAAATACAAGGGAAACAATTTACTTATTTTGAGAAGTGACTAACGGGTGATCTCACCGAAGAAGAATACATTCTGTTGGGAAGAGGAAAGATAGAGGCTAATGGATTATTTGAGCTTGTGTCAAATACAGCAAAAGAAATACGCAGCCCTGACTAATGCTGATAACCATTATGAACCAAAGGCATTTAAGTGCCTAAACTTTACAAAAGTTTGAGAGAAATATATTGCTTAAGAAATGTAAATCATAAAGAAAGGCTGTACAGAATGTATCCTTGAAACATACCATTTGGAAAAATGATAGAAATAGGAAATAATTGAAAATGGCAGACTCCTTCAGAGCAGTAGAACTTTTAAAGTATGTCTGCTCTTAGTCATGCACATTTACAAGGTCTTGAACTTAAGCCCAAAATATTTTTCCATTTTAGTCAGAAATGATAGAACTCCACCACAGATGCCCCTGCTCACTGCACTCACACCAGCTGATCATTCATCTCACCCTAATCTTCTTCTGACACCATCATACTTTCCATCCACTCCCCTCATTCTCCCATGTCCTTCACTTCCTTCTCTAATTAAATCCTTCCATGTCTTCTTCTACTTTTGCATGTGCTGCAAATAATATATCAAACTCATACCAGTGTTAGTCAAATAAACTCTATGGCAAATTTTCCTGGAAAAGAGTTTTAAATTCAGCTGAATGGAAGAAGGTGAGGTAGTACTATGGTAATGGACAGTGACAAGGCAGGTTATTTTCTATTTGGTTTGTTTTTAGAAACATGGACCAACCTCTATGGTACAAAAGATATATTATTAGGACAGATATATTATAGGATATTATATATATATATATTATAGGATATATTAATAGGACAGATCATTAGTAATATAAAGTGGTGAATTTCATTGACTTCATGGGAGCTATACTGAATTATGCTAGCTGAGGATCTGGCCAATAGTATCCACCGATCAGTGGGGCCAAGCTTTTCATAACCCAGATTAACAATGATTTCCACCTGAAATACTATTTAAATATTGTTTTTCAGTTAACATATCAACAGGTCTGTATACAGTAAATTCTAACTATGCAGCTGTCTTCAGTTTCTTATTGTTAATGATGGTGATATCTCCCTGTACAATATTTCTCATTGTAACTTCCAAAAAGTTGGATGATATTTTTTTCAGCAAGTGACAAAGAGTCCTGTGGCATCTTAAAGACTAACAAAAAATGTCCATCCATTTGCATTTGGAGAGAAAGATGATATCTGTCTACTTGTGCAATTTTCTTCATAAGGTTGATGGATTTCCACTCCATACGGCTAAGTGCAGTGCCTTGCATGGTGTCAAGAATCAGAGAGGTAGCCATGTTAGTCTGGATCTGCAGAAGTGACACAGAGTCCTGTGGCATCTTAAAGACTAACAGGACTCTTTGTTGCTTCTGCAGATCCAGACTAACACGGCTACCTCTCTGATTTTTTTCAAGTAAACTGAAGTCATTTGCTATTAGTTCACTATTCTCCGCAACTATTGTTCAAGTCACTGACATCCTCCCAGTGCCTGAGGGATCCTGCTAGCTTCAGTAAAGTTTAAATTTAATTTAATTTTATATTTAAAGCTTCTGTGACCTTTTTTCAGCATATAGATGATAAAAATACTTTCACACATGGATATATCAAATGACATGTCCACCTAGGCATGCTAATAAAACTACATTGCTCTGTTACTGCTTGCCTTCAGCTATATTAGCTGTCTGCTTGCCTTGTTTGGGAGTTATAAATAGCCACAGATTGCATACTCACTATCTGCTTACATTGAATAAACCATGATTTAAATTCCCTTAAACAAGACTGTCTCAGGATGCCAGTTTATCCAGAAAGTTTAGTGTCACCTGTTTATTTTCTTATATGGGATTTAAGATTACTAAAATCTGGTCTACACTACAGGATTAGGTCAACATAAACTGCCTTGTATTGACCTATCTGTGGAAGTACCTTCACTTAATTGGTCTCCTGCTGATGATAAGTGTGTCTCTGCCGATTTAGTAATACCACCTGTGATACCTGTTCTGACACAATGTCAGAGTAGACACTGCATTGCTTACGTCAACTGTTATTGGCTTTCAGCAGGCATCCCACAATGCCCCACACTGACAATACAACCATACTATATGCTGACATAAGTTAGGTTGACATAATTTTGTAGTGTAGACAAGGAAAACACCCACATCATGAAATAATTGAACATGAAACAAACAACAAACAAACAACAGTGCAATTCAGGGTGCACTTTCATGTACTTAAGAAACCCGCTTTCACAAAATAATCTTGCACACTTTTTGGTAGAGCTAGTTAAACTATTTTATGTTCTGATGTGATAGCATTTTACAAACGTATTTCTGACTTGTATATAAATTGAAAGGCAGCAACGAATCTGGCCCAATGCTTGTTAAAAGTTGGTTACTATGGGTTGATTATTTTTTGTATTAGTAACCTAAAGGTCCTAACCAAGACCAAGGACCCATTGTGCTAAGTGCTATATACACACGAAAATAAAACATGCCCTAAGCCAAAGAATTTAGTCTAAATAGACAAGAAAAAGAAAGGGGGTTATCCCTATTGTAAAAATGAGGAACTAATGCGCAGAAGATTTAAGGCCCTGATCTGCAAAGGTATTTAGGCTTCTAAATCCCAGACAAAGGCCTAAATTTGGGGATTAGGCATCTAAATCCCATTGTTAGGCTACAGTGTGATCCACAAAACCCTGCTGAACCCTATGGATGCCTAAATTCACTTGGCGCCCATGTTTTCAGGGTAAAAGTTCCCTTAGTGTCTATGTTTCTGCCTCTGGACTTGCAGGCTGCTGCCTTACTCTAAATTTTCCCACACCTATCTTCTGCCTAAACCCCAGAGTGATCCACAAAGATAAGCATTCCTCTGCCTAATTCACATGCAGGGCCCAACTGACAGGTATGCACAGAGGCCAGCTACATGACTGGATCCCATTCAAAATCTAACCAGAGGAGGAAGAGATAATAGCAGTGGTGTTGCCCACCTTATAACTTTTTGTCCAGTAGTTAAAGCGCCCACATGGGAGGTAGGAGACCCAGGGTCCAGTCCCCCTGCTCTAATCACTAATTATTAATCCACAGTGGTAACTGGTTAAACAGGAGAGACTGAGGGATCCCCACATCAGAATGTCCCAGTCAAGTGGTTAGAGCAATCTCCTGAGAGGTGGAAGACCCCTGTTGAAGTCCTTTTCCCCCCTCAGAGGTAGGGAAAGGGGAAATTGTATCTGGGTCTCCCACATCACAGGCAGGTACTCTAACCACTGACTACAAGTTATAAAGTGGGCACCATCTCTTCCTCCCACCATTTTGTGTGAAATGAGGCAGATACCTAACTCATTCCCACAAGACACTAATTAGGCCTCAGCACCTGACTCCAGGAGATGGATTCCTGTTCCTTGATCACTAAGCAAAGACAGCTCCCTACAGACCCAACTTGAGCACCTATTTCCATGAGAGGCACCATGGACACCTCTCTTGTCAGCATCCCCACTGGTTAGCTTAGGTGGGTCCCCATGCTGTTTTTTGTAGATCTCATTCTAAGGCGCCTATTATTCTCCAGTCTTTACTCTTACTTTTGTGGATCTCCAGTCATTGTATGGGGAGCCTGACTTTGTGGATTGCAGTGGTGGTTCTGTGATTTTCTAGGCATGGCAACACTTAGCCTTGTACCAGCTAAGTTCCTTTATGGCTCTGGGGTCTAAGTGAATTGCACAAAGCCTTGGAGGTTGTCTGTGACAAACCTGGGAATTAAACTTAGATCTCCTGAGTCATAATTTAGTGCTTTAAACACATGCTCATCCTACACAGAGGTGGAATTTTTTCATTAAAATAGTTAGACTGAAAATGTAGCATCCATTTTAAAAAATCAGAATTTCAGACATTTTTGATTTTTTCAGAATTCTTGATTTTCCTTTGGGAAAAGCTAAATGGAATGTTTCATTTGAGGTCAATCTGAATAAAAATTTTGTTTGAGTCAGCTTGATATTAATCTCTATAACTGCGAGAGCAACCACAATGCCTCTTGGGAGTTGTAGCTCAGTTGATTTATGCCACATTGTGCCCTGTGTGCTGGGATTCCCAGCTAAAGGATGTTCTGTATGATGCTCTGTAGTGTCTCAGCCAGGTAGAGAGACTGCAGTACATGGTGGGAGATGCAGTCCAGCCAGGTAGCCCAGCCCATAGGGCAAAATGGGGGCATGAAGCATTTGAACTACAACTCCCATGTGGCACTACCATGGTTCAGGCAGCCTTGGCGATAAATGCTGACCCAAAGTGAAATATTTTGTTTTAGATCAAACAACCCAAATTAAACATTTTGATGCAGATTTGTTTTGGTTTGGTCAAATGTCAGCATCAATTCTGAACTGAAATTTAGAATTTTTTGTTCTGTGAAAAATTGATATTTTTGAATTTTCATCATGATTTGGGACAAGAACGAATGCCAAAATATCAGAATTTTCCACATGACAGTGGGTAAATATTTGATAGTAAATAATAATCACAGAGTAGTTTTCGGTCTGTTGATTGTTTACAGATTATTCACTTTCAATATTCAGTAGCCTCTGTTCATTACTTGTGCTGTTTTGCTGGTCACCTAAATCACATAATATCATTTTCTTCCAGAATATATTATTGAAGATTTTTTTAAAAATTAGGTTAATGAATGTTGAATAATAGACTGTATTCTTTCTTTGAGTTTGGCGAACAATAATTATTTGTGCTAAAATTCTTAGCATGTTCTGAGTTCACATGTATCCACTGGTCATCTGAATACTAGTGAATGATATACAATATGACCCTAAAAGTACAGTTGAAATTATGATAATATTTTGTGAATCAGCTTTAAAACTATTTAACCTGCTCAGCCAGGAACTCCTAACTGTCTAGAAACTATTAGCCTGTGCCAAAGCCCATTATACTGTAGCTCAAAGTCATCTCTATTTTAGATAATGGGCTAAGAGAAAATGTTCACTGATTACATCATGGTATCGAGAGCCAAAAGTTCCAAATCTGCTACAGACTCAAGGTGTGACATTAAGCAAGTCAGTTACCCTTTTTTTTCTTTTTTTTCTTTTTTTTTTTGGTGTTACTGCTCAAGAAAGATCTTGGAATCATCATGAATAGTTCTCTGAAAACATCTGCTCAATGTGCCATGGCAGTCAAAAAAGCTAACAATGTTAGGAACTATTAAGACAATATCTATCCTTTTCCATTCTAGTCTCATAATCCTGCTATATAAATCTATAGTACACCCACATGTTTATCTCACATCTGCTGCGGTACCTGGTCACAGTCTTTCACCGATTTGGAGACCATTGTGAATGCTGACCTAGCCAGATGGCCGACTATTGTAGCAGTTGGCACCTCCAACCAAGCGTGACCAAGACAGTTTTGAGTGTCTTCCACCTCCACAATAGAAGTGCTAAATGTGAGTTAGACATCTTTCTCAATGTAAAATGACAAATAAAAGGCAAAATCGGTATACCTCTGTGTGTCACTGGACATACTCTTTGACCTACCATGACCATCTCAAAAAGAGACTGCTGCCAAAGTCAAGACCAGGAATAATCTAATCGGAAAATTAGAAAGTTCAACATGGAGTGCAGGTGCATAGACACTTCGCACATTGGCTCTGGCACTGAGCCATTCTCCAGCGAAATACTGTCCCCCTATGTGGTGTACTTCACCTCACACCACCTTGGTTGACATCAAATTGAACTCGACCATGTTCATTACAGGCACCTGTCTCACTCCTGTTCCAGGGATATCAGTTCTGAGTAACATAGCTCCTCCACACATTCATCGCAGAGAGTCTGTCACCAGACTGGTGGAAAAGCTACACGCCAATCTAGTTCTCCCACTGTACACAGACATCTTCAGTCATCCTAGATCACGACTCATGTTGAAGCATCTATTATGGTCTCAACTGCCAGATCAGAATCTGTCAGCAGCAACCCTATGGCATGATAAGTGGTCGGCTGAAGACATTTGAAATAGTTTTCTTGTCACTGATCTGACCGTTCAACTGCCAGGATTTGACCTGCCACATCACCTTTGAAGTCTGCTGAACAGGTTCCAAACTGGCCAAGGAATATGTGCAGCAAACATCTATACATGGGGCCTGCATGACAATCCACTTTGTCAGTCAATGGAACATGTTGTTGACAAGTATCAATGAACCAGACTTCGTGGTGATCTTAGGGCCTTTCGTTCTGCTGATGAAGCTGCAGTCAGGTGTCACGCCAAGCACTGCGAGTGCAAGAAAAATAATCTCAGCCTTTGAAAAGGAGTAGGTAATCCCATGTCTATAGCAAAGATGTGTGGGATTCATAATTACTTCATGCTGCCTATATAGATACAGGGATTTTTAATGAATGTTTGAGATTCTCAGTGGTTTAAAGGGCTCCACATTCAACATTGCTATGCAAATCTATAGGAATGGCACCATCTGCAAAGTTGTTTTCATGTCTTAAAATAACATATGAAACAACAAATTACAGCAGATTATGCTGTTCAGTAATATGGTTTGTTGCTTCATTTCAAGCATTATGCCATGTCATATGTTAATGATGAAAATTTTTCAAAAGTGTATTTCTCTCCAATGACAGCAACCATTCATGTCTTCTATTACTTGTGAGTCTGAGTGTCCTAAATTTCCTGAGATATCAGTGGTCCTGTGATGTATAGAGTATTTTTTTTTTTTGAGGAAAGCTTAATGATTGTCATGTGATTTTCAAGGTTAGTGGAAGAAGTTACCGAAGTGGAAAAAAGGAATACTGGGTGGCAGTTATTTTCCTGTGTTAGGCTGAAGTTTGTTGATATTAACATAGCTAAAATCAAAATTCCCATCTTCCTAACCTTTTATTTTCCTTCTGTTACTACAGGTGAAGACGTTACCCAAGCTCGTCATTGTTGACTAATTGTTGAGCTCTCTTTCCTGTTCCTCACACATCCGTGCCGTGCTTAATCCTGTTGATACTTTCTATACAACTCATCTGCAACCCATCTCCCTTCAGTAGTCCATGCGCTGTTGCTTTTTAAAAGCAAGAATTTGCTAACAGAAATTGGTTGAAAGAGGGAGGGGGGAAATGAGGGATGTAATAATATAGGATTAATCAACTTCACATCCCAAGTGTGGAAGGTATAATGAATGAATTTTGGAAGTATATATGCTTGACTGTAACTCTTTAATGCAAACACAATGATAAAGCTCGATGAATTTCTGCTAAATCTTTTTCTAAAATAGTTATATCTATCTAGCTTAGCTCACTAGACGTTAGGTAGTAGATTTTTTTAAAACAGACCATGTGAACAAGAAACCGATTGCACGCACATTTCCCCTGGGTACAGTTTTGAAATATTATCCTTGGATATTTTGTCAGCTTTTAGCTAAATCCAAAAAAAAAAAAAAAAAAAAAAAGCTTCCCTGCTATAGTTCCCTGATCCATTTTTCGTTAACTTCAGCCTTCCAATGTATGGATTGATGCACAAGGAAGCAACCCATGCTGCTTCTGGAAACACTCATTTTTGTCAACTCTCACTGCCATATGTTGCTAATTCATAAGTGACATAACAGGGTGCTAGGTAATATAAATGAGACACTGTATCAGAGAGTATACAGTTTACATTTTAACTTCTGTAATCAGAGGTGTGATTTGTCATCCCATGTCTGCCGCTGATGCATAATCTCCATATATGTTTTGAGTTACAGTGTACTTAAGATTTACTTAACTTAATAAACATGAAAAGCGCAATTTACATGGTAGGGCTTGCTTGGTAGAACTGGTATAACTGAACAATAGCTTACATTTTATAGCTTCTTCCATTCTAAAGGATACTAATAGCATATCCAATAGCATACCTGGCAGCATTTGAAATCTATAGGGACAACTGAAGAGAAAAATTAGGGACACTTTTTAAGTCATCAGAGATATACTGGATATAGAAAGATTTTCTTGAGGGTAGCGTCAGAGTCTACTGAGTAGCCAAAGTATGAGATGCAGTATTATTCAGCAGCTAGGTACTGGACTGTGGTTCAGGAGACCTGGCATGAAATCCAAGCTTCACCAATATCAATGTGGCCAGGATTTCACTCCTGGATTTTATTCCCTGCTCTGCCACTTAGCTGCTGTATGACCTTGGGCAAGTTATTTCATTTCTGTTTTACCTCCCATCATTTGTCCATCTTGTTTATTTAGATTCAGTGGAGTGCTGGTCTTGGCTGGGACCGCTAGGTGCTGCTATAATACAAGTAATACAGAAGCAGGTTTAAATGCTGAATAGGTCTAATACTTAAAAATGTCATGGAGTGATGTTAGTCACAATTAAGTGAGAGTTTGATCCGGAGACTTTCAAACCTAAATGCTTTGCTTGTTGATTTGAGAGTTAAGGACCTCTTTTCCTGCAACAAAATCTCCTTAGATGCCTAAAAGGAGTCACATTAATTCTGCCACCAGAAAATGAGCTACTTTAACAGAAAGTTATGGGACTCAGCACTGGGGCAATTTACATTAAGGACCAGATTTCTGCAATCAGAAGATCTAGTAAAATTATTTGGTTAAAGTTGATACTGCATCATTATTCTGCTTGATAGAATTGGCAGTACTATAGTACACAGCAGTTCTGCATTTGGAAACCTGTAAATGTCACTAATTCACATGCAACTGGAAGGTTCACTATATGACTTAACTTGTTAATACCTCTTTGGTTTCATATTGAATGCACATAATTTTAAAAACCCAAGTACACTGGCTACATAGTATTTATACTATAAGCACTCTGAGTCATTTAGTGAAACTTCCTGTCATTTGGATTAAAGGTCTCAATGAGGAACTACAATGTAATTACTCTTTAAATTAATGTATAACTACAGTGTAATTGGATTCACTATATTAGTAAAGTGTAACCTTTTAAATTGGAAGTTTAAATTCTGCAGAAAGCGATGAGGCTACCAGGGAAGTCCTGGTATTTTGAACCACCATGAACCAGCTCAGTGTAACCCCAAGTGTAAACTAAATAATAAAACCACACTGCACTACAGCTAACTATATTCTGTTTTCTGAATGCAATGTGATCAGACAGATTTTTTTCAATTTGTATTTTGCTAGAAATAGAACATTGTAATTTGTTGCAGATTATTTTGGTGTTACACCCTAACAATATCCTCTGTAAGAAGTTCATTAATTTTAATGTATGTAGCTGAGATGAGGGACTTTAAAATTTAAACTTTCATTTTTCTGTTGCCTCTGATCAAGGTACAGAACCCTTCTCTTCTGCTCCTGTCAGCACTTTGTTTCAGGACTGTTTGAAGCCATTCATAATACAGTAAGAGTAGGGCAGTTCTAGATCAAACCCAAAAAGTTATGGGTAGGTCTAGGTTTTCTTTTGGGAAATAAATTACTGGGTTTCACTGAAACCAATGGAATTACAATAGGGATGGATTATGACTCTGTACTATATTTTTACTTTGTGTGTGTGTGTGTGTGTGTGCACGAATGCGCGCGTGTGCGCAAAGATGTTGAGATATGGGAATTGTGTGATAGTGTTCAATTAATATATAGGATAACCATTTGTACATAACTCAGATTGTAATGTCTTAATTTTTGCTATACAAATAAATTGTGTTTTAATTGGTATGATGGTGTAACTGATTTGATTCTTAATGAAATACACATGTATGAAGCTAATTTCTGACTAGAATTACTAACTTGGCTAGATGCAGATATAAAAATTTCTAATACAATCAAGATCTTATAAAGTCTTCTTAAATAGCTTGCATAATGTCCAGGAACTTCTTCCCCAGAGTTGATTAATAGTCAAATATGAAAGAATCTTATGTAAAAGTCAAAGTGGATTTATAATTGATATAGATTAACAAGTAATATGTAGAAGAAAATCAATCTTTGAACAATTAGCATGATTGATAGCCTTCTGAATAACCAGGATGCTGCTCACTCATCTTTCTGATAACTTTTCTTTAGGCAAACACAAAATCAAGGACATCTGAGCAAATAAAAGAACTCTTGCCATCAGCAATAAAATATATAAGCTGAAATGACTAGCAAACCTTTGATATCAGCACTCAAATGCTGAGCTAAACAATGATTTAACAAACACCTATTGTTAAATGGAAAAAAGTGCAGGAGAGTAATATACAATGGCATGTAGCCTAGTTCCATAACTTTATACATGCCAGTTGCAAATGTAATAGTCCAGTCTGATCTGGAGAGTCCGTATCAAGATTCTGGAAGTTTAAATAGCTGCGCATCATTACTTATTCTGTTGCTTTTGATTGGTAGCAGTTTCTCATCTTAACTCATGCTAAGTACACAACTATTAGATCTTAAAACCTACCATTTGTAAACATTTGTAAACTCATTTGTGTTATCTCAGAAGGAGTTTAACAGATGTTCTAGACATAATTCTGGGTATTTTCTCTGAGTCCCCTGGTAATTCAGTTAAGTTACTCTCTGTCATTATAACTGCTGATGCTAGAGACTAAATTAGAGTCAGATTTAAAAAATTGGTCTTAAATGTCTGTTCTTAGCTTTCCAAGGGTTTGTCTACACAGCAACTAGACACCGACAACTGGCCTATACCAGCTGACTCTGGCTCGCAGGAGTCGGGCTGCAGGTCTGTATCATTGCTGTGTAGACTTCTGGACTCTGGCTGGAGTCTTGGTTCTAGGACCCTGTGTGGTGGGAAGGTTCCAGTGGTTTGCACCAGCCCAAGCCCGGAAGTGTGCACAGCAATGAAACAATTCCACAGTCCAAGACCTGCAAGCCTGAGTCAGCTGGCATGGGCCAGCTGCAGGTATCTAGTTGTTGTGTAAACATACCTCAAAGGACCTCAGAAGCCCGCAATTCATTTTAACTAATAAATTAAGATGTGGCCAAATCAAAAGTTAGTCTTATTTTTCAACCCTTTCTCTTTTGCTCGCCATCGAAATAAAAAGGCTTGATCTTTTAGGAGCATAAATATTCATGAAAGCCAAATTTTATCCTCCAGGACTTACTAAAATTATGAATCACTATTTCACTTTTGATATTGGCTAGGAAACCTAATCATGGACCATAGATCCATAGTGCTAGTCACTGTACAAACACAGAGCAAATAATTTACTGTCTAAGTATAAGAAAAGACAAGAAGTGGATGCAACAGGCACAGAGAGGACACACAAGGTAACAGTGAGACAAGTAAGCTTGACATACTATGGTCTCAGGCATCACAGCACAGAAGAGTTTTAAGGAAGAATTTGGAAGAGGACAATGAGGTGGCTTTGTAGATGTTTACAGGTAGCTCCTCCCATGTCTGAGGGCAACACAGGAGAAAGCACAGAGGTGCTCAAATTTCAAACTTTTTATTCAGTTGCAAAATTCAGAATTTGCATTCTTTATTTATTGTACTACATTATTCCTGTTCAGGGGGAAGGAGGGATATTTTTTGGTTTAGATTCATGATCTTCCTTGGGTTGGTTAGCCACAAGAAAGGAAAATAAGGTATCACAAATCAGTGCAGATTGTGAATGATCTGGAATCTTAAATATTATTTGCTGAAAAATTTTCATGAATAAATGTGAATAATGAAAAAAATTCATGAATTTTGCAAACTGTTCATGGACATCGTAAAAAAAAATAAATGGAGGTCAAATTTGTTCGCAGAGCTCTGCTGCAGTATTTCCATATACACTACACTCCCATTTATTCAAATGGCCTGGAGAATATCTGAAACTTTCAGCTAACTGGGCATTTTGATAAATAGAAGTTCTATTCTGAGTGCACAGATAGTCCCTTGGATAGAAGAATGGAATACATATCACACATGAAGGTATCAACCAGCCAGGCATGGAAGATCTCAGCATTCATCCATGATGTTATCAATGTTGGATCACTGAATGACATTAGATTTTTCTCCCTTTTCTAGGTCCTCAAGAATCTGTAATTTATGCTTGAGATCAAACACAGATGTTTGGGAGTTTTTTTCAATGTTGTCCTGCCTGCTGCTGTTGGTGAAACAAGATTAGATCTCAGTAACTGCAGGTCACTGCTCAGAAAGGCTATACAAATACAAAGCAGTTGATTAGCCTCTTACCATCTGTTAGGTCTAATTGAGAAGTTTATTAACTGCTGATTAATTTACATAGGGCTACCTGGGGGACACACTGGGTTTGGATAATAAGGATTTCCAAGTAAAGGGAATTTGAATAACTGGAATTATATTGTAATTAGAATTGGAAATAACAGTTATCAGTTATTGCGGTTTGGTAACTGGTCATGTAATAATGAATTTGTGACCCACATAGGAGGTCTGGTACGAGAATGATCTTTATTGTCCGATCCCATTCTTATGAAATGTCAGTGCTACAAAAGTTAAATGCCTGTCACATAACAGGCATCTGTATCTATTGATGCAAGCCCTTCATCTCTTAATATGCCAAACTCCCACTGAGGCTGAAGCCTCAAGGAAAGACTTCCAGACTGAGTCCTGGGTTTGTAATTTAAAGCTGGCCCTGGCGTTCTACCACTGGCATTTTTCAGGCTGCCAGCTAAATGAATATTTACGTGATTGTATATTTATGACCTCAGCTCCTTGGTTCTAAAAAAACGTAACGTCTCTGATCCTCATTTGTGCGGCTTGTTGCTAAAGAAATTCCTAAGGCTGAGAATTCCCCCTAAGCTTCCCTCTGCAGTCACAAACAATCACAGAAACGTTCAGACTACTTAATGCTCACTCCACTGTTCTCTTTTAGTAGCTTTTCCCCCCTCCTTCCCAACCTGCAAAAAAAGCAAACCATATAATTGTACTGAAGTAGTAAAGAACTGAAAGGAAAATGTGAGGTGTTTCCCAGTATAATGACAAAGCAGCAATATCACTGCACTGTGAATTACTGTGAATCAACTACAAAATGAAAAATGCCATGTCTTCTTATGAAATAATGGTAGGGATAAGGCTTACATTTGTAGTCAGGAAAAACAGATACAATTGAAATCATTTATAGGGTGCCTTCAGTATAGTAAAATCTGCAAATGCATAATAAACGAAATATGATAATCATTTTACCCACAAATGAGATGCTGCCACTTCTGGGGCATAATGTGGCAGAATTTAACAGTGAAGATAGACACTGCACAGCAATTTACAGCAGGAATTTGGGAGGGACATCAGATTTAACATACTTATACTTGTGGAAAATGCCATGAGATTTTTAACAACCAAAAATAGTTAAGATTGTTATGTTTGTTGCCTCCAGCAATGTAGTATTCTAACACAATGCTGGGCACTGACTGAGAGCCAAGGAAGGGCACCATCTATTGTATCATCTTCCAAGCACTGATGCGGCCTAACCCCACTAAAATAATAAAACCTAACATGACTGCAATCCATACAGCAGCTTTGTCTTATACTAAACTTGCTATGTTTAGGTGCTGAGCATCCGGTGTTCCACAAGCCTCAGAGAGAAGGACCATGTCACTGGCTTAAAAATACTAAACTCCCTAGTTCACATAACAGATAAATGGTTTGCCAGAGTTCAGTTCAAAAGCTGCAGTACAATCTAACAGCTGTGGTGTCCCCTTGCCTTACTCAGTTGCACATGGCAGTATGGCTCCTATCTCCCTGATCAGCTGGGTAATATCTGCCTAGGCCTTGCATCCAGGTCTAGCGTGGAGCACGGCCCCTGTCTTGGTATACTCCCTTCTGAGAGCAAGTGAGCAAGGAGACATGAAGAGCCATGGCTCAGTCTTCTCTCTTGCTTACCAGGAGCTCTGGGCTGGTGCAGGTAGTAAACCAAACTGCTTTCTGAGCTGCAGTGAGTTACTTCCCCTAGGAGCAAAGGAGAAGCAAATATATCCATGGGGGCAGCACCTCTTCTCAATCTCTCTTGCCCCAGCTTAAAGCAAGCCCAGATATACACCACACTTATCTGTACTTTAATCACTGAAATGACTGGACATGTTTTCTTTCCTGTTGGCTAAATTGTTTTTCTAGACTACAACCTTGGTTGTGAGGTTTGAACCCAAAGTATATATTTTAAAAAAAAACTGGACTGTGATCCTAGGCACAGCCCTGAGCAATAGGGCTGCTTAAACGGAAACACCTAATAAGTAGATCCAGGCAGGCATTGTGCCCTGGAAACGCAGTCCTCCAATGTTCCCCTCTTGGGCTATAGTGTGTTTTGCTACAGTTCTTTACTAGATGTAGCATATGCCCCTCTCAGATACAGCCATCACTTTTGGCCAGCACTCATTGGGTGCCCACTCTCTACCCTTCCATGCCCTCTATTGGATGGAGCATAAGGCACTCAGTCCCCGCTATTCCTCTCCCACGCAGGCACAAACAGAGCTGCAATACAGTTCTAATGCATCTATATGCATTGACTCTACCATATGGACTCCTTAGTCCTAGTTGCAGTTTAACTCTTAACAAGAGTGGTGAGTAATGGAAATACCAATTAGCTTTCATGTTCTAAAGGCGCAACTGTAGTACTACATATATACCTTTTACAGTGAAAGAGGCAGCCTTGGTAAGTCTCATAGTGGCAGCTCTTAGATAACTGTGGGCCAAACCCTACCCACCTTGAGTATGTCTGTACTTCCATTACATATAACAGGACTACCTGCATGAGTAGCAAATTAAGATTTAGGCCACCCTGCCATTTCCAACAGGATATGTCGGCTGCTCTACCTCTGAAGAGAATCTAGAGAGCAGCATGTATCCATAGCATTATGGTTTTATGGACTCCTGGGTGCCCTGTTCACGTCAGTGGAAATTGTAGCTGCTTAGTACTTCTGAAAATGAGGCCTCTGGACTAGGTAACTAAATAGGGATGTAGATTTCTAACTTTAGATTCCCTAGTTTGGAAAATGTGGCTAAATTTCTTTGCTGAAAATAGGCAAAGGATATTTCACTGGTTAAAGATCTTGAATAAATCATTTAATTTCTTCTTAACAGCAATACATTATTTAAAAACAACACCAAATAATCATAGACTCAATAGTTCCAAGAAATCTGCCAGGAAGAAGTTATAATATGCCATTGACAGCTCAAAAGCACCATCCAGTGGTGGACTGGAATAAATCACCTCCAGACTATTCAGAGTGGTAGTAGCCACTGTAAGGTGAGTAAAACAGATCCGTTGTTTGTTGATTTTATTGTACCCAGCATAGTTTTGCTATTGATGTAGATGGCAAATGATTGGCTTAATGGGCCAGATTCTGCAGCTGGGCAGAGGACTCCTTCCCTTTTGTATGTCCCTTTTAAGGGCTAAGAATATCTCCAGTCCCTGTACTCAGGAAAGCAGTGGATGATGCTTTCCTCCTCCCCTGAGGATGAATGGCATCTGAACATGAAGACCAATAAGACCCCTCAAAAGGAGAGACATCCTATTCCTATAGAAGCCACTTGTCATTTTGCCACTGATTTATGATCTATGGCCTGCTGACTTGTGAGTCTAGTAGGGTATAGGACTGGGACTGTCACCCTTTCAGAGTTAATTGCACCTTTGGCTGCCTACCCCTTGGCCTGCTTGGGGTACCCACTTCAGGTTTCAGGCTTCCAGACATCACCTCTCATGGATGGAGACACACATCTCTCTCCCCTCAGACTGGGGATAGGTTTGCAGTCCCTCTGCACTTCACTGTGATGTTCCCAGCATGTATGACTGGGGTCCAACACCTTTGAATCACTCTTTCTTTCTTCAGCAGCTGCAGCAGCGTACGCCAGTGATCAGGCAGGCCTCACAAACTAACTACATTCATCCTGATGGCAAAAGTAAGCATCAGTGAGGGGGAAAAAACCATTCAACAATAAATGGCCCTACATGCTAAAAGCTTCGTGGTCACCCTCAGCTCCAATATACAGAAGTTTGGCAGGAGTTGATTTTAATCAGTAATTGTTAACAAACATCAAGTTTAGCTGACACACTTATTTCCCCACTCCCACTAATCAGCATGCCCCGAGGGATCGGGCCTCCCCAGTCCTGCAGCTGTATAGGGAGCCCTCTGCAGCCCTGCTCTCCTAGGTGGGAGGGAGCCAACCCAGGACGGCAGAGCTGCAAAGGGCTTCTTGTGCTGCCTCAGGGTCGGTGACACCTGATACCTGCAGGGACCTGGTGAGGGGGCAGACTGCGGCCCTGGTGGAGCAGTGGAGACCCCAACCAGGACTGCAAGGAGGAGGACAAGTCTCCAGCTGTGGGGGAAGACACCCCATTGCCGAAAGGCTCTTGCGGCAGTGCAGGGAGCGCTCTGCAGCCCTGTGTCACAGACCTGCACTCTCACTCACCAGCTAGAAGTGCTGAGGAACTCCACTAGTAGCCTCCCTCCAGCCTGACAGTTCACTGTTCAGTATGACCCATTGTAGTCTTTAACCCATTCCTTATCCACCTTTCAGTTCTCGTATTAATCCCCATCTTCCCCAGTTTAACTAATAATTTCCCATGTGGAACAGTATCAAATGCCTTACCGAAATCCAGGTTGATTAGATTTACTGTATTGCCTTTGTTAAAACAAAATCAGTTATCTTTTCAAAGAAAGATCGGGTTGGTCTGGCACGATCTCCCTTTTGTGAAACCATGTTAAGTTTTATCCCAATTCCTCTTCACTTCTATATTCTTAATTACTTTCTCTTTCAAAATTTGTTCCAATACCTTGCATAAAATTGAAGTCAAACCAACAGGCCTGTAATTTCACAGATCACTTCCCACTCTCCACTCTAAGGTATCACCCCCAAGTTTACACATCCATATGCTCACTAGACATTCTTTCGCTAGTCTGGTGCACCTGATCTTAATAATATGCTCTGGGTCAGCAATCATCTTTGCATAGCTGCAATGCCACACCAGAGATTGCCAGTGCTAGTATCTGCTGACATATACACTTGGTGGTAATAAGTCAGTACTGGCGATACGGTAAATGGAATCTTTAGATATTCAAAGGAGCACAAGAGTGCTATCCCAGATCCACCCAGCGTGTGTTTTAAGTAATTCATGAAGAACCTGATCCGAAGCCTATCAAAGTCAGTGGAAAGATTCCCATGGACTTCAATGAGCTTCCGATCTGGCTCAAATAGCTTGGCCTTTGTGGGGAGATTTTGAATATCCTCCAAAAACTTTATATCAGGGAACTGCCTCAATGGCCTTCAAAGCTTGTTGTAACTTTACATTGTGTTCCTTCTGGACTAAAATGCTATCCATATACATTTCCACTCCTTCCAGGCCTTGCAGAATCTCATTCCTTTTGCTCTGGAAGATTTATGGGGTGCTTATGGTGCTAAAGTGGAGGAGATGAAAACAATAACTTTCAAATTGAATTGTAAAAGGGCAAAGCAGAATCAGCCAGAATTCACAAGCTGTGAGGAGAATATTGTTGCATCAGTTAACTTGGAGATTGTGGGTGAAATCTTGGCACCATTGAAATCAGTTGGTGTTTTACCATTGACTTCAGGGAGACCAAGATTTCACCCTCTGTCTTCTGTGATTCTACTTTTCCCTCCTTGTTGCTTCACTGAGCTTCCTCGGGCCTACATGGATATAGAAGTGCCCATTTTCTATAATAGGTATCATACACCATTCTCCACCATCCCATCCAGCAATTCCTTCCCTTGCATGCAGCAGAATTGACCTCCTGTGAGCTGTGCTAAATACATAGGACATGACCTCTTCTCTAATAGGGTCTGCACCCATTCCACTTTAAGCAAGGCATTTTGCTGAACACCATTTTCAGTTCCTCTATGCATTTTTTGAGCCTATGGTTCAGTTTAGGAGGTTACTTTTGGTGGCCTCATTGATAACAAAACTATTTTTTTTGGCACCGGCTTTGAATTAACCCTGACAACTTATTTGCTACCCCTTGGCTACTAAGCAGTGCCCTGAAGTCCAATGTTCCCTCTAATTTTTGACAGGCCGTGTACACAAAAAATTTCTTCTGTGCAAATGTTTGACAGGCATGTGCACAAAAAATTGCTTCTGTGCAAGTTTTTGTGCTTCTGTGCAAAGTTTTGTGTGCATGGTGTTTCGTCATGTGCACGGGGTTTAGGATCTGTGTGCACATACACATGCACACAGCTTAGAGGGAACAGTGCCCTGGACTGTTTCTCACTTAGGGCTAGGTCTCATTCCTTCTAAAAATCTCTTTCCGTATTATAGTCAACTCTATCCTGAATCAAATATGAACTTAATCTCAGGATTTGTAATGCTGTTAACAATGCAAGCATGTTCATGATGGCTTTGAACACAAATCTCAAGACATAAGATTCCCTCACCCTTGCCTGAGTTATCTCCCTGATTCCTTTGCTCTCACAGACTCAATGGCCTAATATACTCCCTGCAAATGTTTATTCAGAACACTGGCTCTAGTCTGTACTATATAATCCCTTGCTGTATCTGCCACTCATTCTGATGAAAAGACACCACGAAATGAAGACTTCCTTTCCTTTCAAATATTTTCATGGATATTTCTTGTATTACATTGTCATGACATTTGTGATGGGTGACTTGGATTTTAATTCACCTATCTGAGGTACACAAATGCCCCCCTTACACTGGTATCTGAACATTTTACAGTCATTAATGTATCGATCCTCACAACACCAGTGTGAGGTAGGGAAGTGCCACCATCCCCATTTTATTTTTACAGATGGGGGAACTGAGGCACAGAGAAGCTAAGTGACACACAGGAAATCTGTGGTGAAGCAAAGAATCACATTCTAGTTTCTCAGGACCTAGGCTGGTGCCCGCTAACCAGTGGTCCATCCTTCCTTCTCTTACAGGTAATTCTAAAAAGTGGTAATTCTTGAGGAAAAAAAGTTGGAGAACCCTACTATACAGGATAACTTCATACTCCTTTAAGAATAGAGTCCAGCCAGAAGGAAAGAAATCTTGGTTCTGCTTCTTCTGGATAGGATGGACTTGACTGAGAATGTGATAGTCTTAGGAAACCTTGATACTAGTAGGAATGAGCCATTTGAATTCAATATAGTACAGAATGGATTCACATACTATAGCTATACAAACCCCTCAGCCCACATTTTGCTTTCTTTACTTCCTAGTTACAACCATTGAGCCATCCGAAATTATTCCTTTCCCTCCTTGTGTCTGACCTTTTTGTATATACATACATATATAATGAGTTATCAGAACTGTGGAACTACTTGCACGAGTAAGTGTTATTCAACATGAATGAGGATTGCAGAATCATGCCTACATAAACAGGTGACCAAGTCTACCACTACAAATAGTCCCATGGAAGTCAGTGAGATTGCTCATGTAAGTACACAGCATGTGTAAGGGTTGCAGGATCAGACTATAAGAGGATTATTCCATAATACAAACTATCTCAGCTATACCAGTTTCATGAGAAACAGGAATATTTCCCTATCAATTTCACAGTAACCTTATATTTCATATTGTTATGGCAATCTTTCAGTTTTTAGCATCTGCTTTTCAGAATGTTTCATATCTTGACTGAAAAAATGAAGTAATAGTATAAATCAAACTAAAAATGGCCTGTACTTTCCCTTTTCAGATATGTCTGTCTGTTGAGCTGTATTGTAAGTTTAGTGTTACTGATCTAGTAGTTATTTTAACTGCTGCTTGGCTTCAGCCCTGTTGATATATTGGTTATTTTTATATATGGTAGGCTATTTATGTGACTGATTTTGCAATTCATGCTGCCTGCTGAAGGACATCCCTTGAAACAGACCTTATCACTGTATTCTCAAGATGAAAACAATTGGATAGAAGTACATTTCTGAAAAGAAGAACCTCTATTACACTTTTTTTTTCTGAATTGCTTGCACAAGCCAATTGGTTGGGTTATTGGAAGAAATGAAACAGGGAAAAATTGATGGAATTCAGGTGTCAGTGTGTGGCATTAAAACCATTTCTTATACTTAGGAAATGGTGACTGTTGGATCAAATTCCAGTATATGGCCAAAATATAGTACAAGGGAGAAAATGATTACGTTTATCATGCTAGCACAGGGTTCAGAGAGGTAGATGCAAGAGACACCAAAAAGCACAACCAAATTACTCAGGATTGTTATTTTAGGAGTTCACTTGCTCAGTCCCTGTAACCATAGAGAAAGATGCTGTGATAGTGGTAATCTAAAATATGGAAGGTATTTTAGGGGCCTGGAAGATGTAAATAGAAACCTAGAATAAAGACATAAGTAAAAAACTCTCATCAGAGCCAGACTTTAAATTGTCATGGCAAGGGATATATGTTTTAATCCTTTCAGAGATTTTTCCCTTCTCAATCTTCAATAACCCAAATGGATCCTAAATTAAGCATAAACTAACATTAAGAGTCTTTTTTAAAAAATCATCCCTTCTGTTAAATGTGCATGGCCCTGATTCAGCAAGATACTTAAGCATCTGTGTGACTTTAAGCATTAGTCTCTGACAATGAGTCAGGTGCTTAGTTAGGCAGGTGCTTAAATATCTAGTTGAACTGGGCCCTGTATGAGATGACTAGGGGGGAAAAAGACCTGATCCCGTGAGGTGCTGATAACCTGTTGCAGCTTGATGAGTTCCCTTATTCCCTCACTGAGGATTCTCAGCACAACCCATAGAGATGTTTAGGGCTGTGATGTTCCCAATAGGTAGATGGCTGGCCGCTTTATGTATTTTTCAGTCAGACCTGATCAGGAACTGAATGAGACTGGGACTTGGCTAACAGCCAGGCTAAGGCTCAGTTCAGAGAAGATTGAAATGATGCTATGTTGAAGCAATCAGAGAAAGTGCCTAGATTGATGTGTGTACTTCTGATTGATGGGGTTTTCCCATCCAGTTTGCCAGTGAGGTTAGGAACTGATGGATTTCAATCCCCAGTGGCTCTCAGCATCCTAGGTAGCATCAGTGGTCAGGAAAGCACGTTTATCTCTCCTCAGTTCATTTATTGACTGTTTGGAATGTGGACCAAGCAACAGCCATCCACACCTTTAGTGGCCTCCAGACTGCAACTGCAGCTGCGCATGGTGCTACCCTCGGACAACTCTCAAAAGCTAAAGCAAAAGCTAAAGCCAATGAAGAAGGTAGAGGCCCATCTTCTTAGCAGGTTGGTCATTGGGAATAAGTTACAACAGAGTCCATAGACAACTTAGCATCTTTTGTGCTCCTTGGTACAATTAATGGTATTGATTTAAAGCCCTATATGATTTGTATTCTAACATACTGACAAAAGCTCACTTCCAGGGCTCTCCCCCAAGAGAATAGATGTTAATTGAAGTTCTGTCATAAATAGTCTCAAGGTCTGAACACATGGAGTTGGAGACAGGTGTAATAAGGGTCGGACTCTCAGGATTGCTGGCAAAAAGGGTACTGGTATTTCTTGACCTCAGTCACATTAATACTCAGGGTTCTGAAGCCAAATATCCCTGTCATGTGATACGCTAAGTATTCACTGCCTTGTTTTAAGGTGTTTTGGTTAAGGAAGTTGCTTTGGAATTCCCTGCTCTATTTCTCTGATAGTGCTCACATCTGTTAACATCTGGGAACAGTTATAAAAACCAAGTATTTCCTTAAGGTGTTGTCCAAGAATGTGTTATTGGAGGATTGGTGTTTGAGTTATTTCTAATTTATTCATTTTTCATTAATGACCTTCATTGAATTGTTTACTGAGACAAATGTGATAGCTGCATTTTTACAATTGCTAAACAAATTAATGAATAAAATGAAAGTGGTCTAAAACATTTTCACTCTTATTGTTGCAGACTCCAATTTTTACACCACAAAGCTTTTTCCCCATTTATTCTGTGCAAAGAAAAATCTGATTTGTTTGTTTCAATGGCATTTGTGCACAAATTGATACATTGGGTGTCTAGCTACTTGCATTGTGCATGCAGCTTCAGTCTTCCCACACAAATCTTGTGACGAAAAAGCTGTGTCGACAAGAACAGAGATGTGAAAAGCTGCAAGTACAATTTTGGGCCTTGGATTCTGCAACTTATTTTGTGGAAATGCAGGGCTCTGCCTGCATGGAACACTTGCAGGACTGAAACCCTGGAAATAATACTTTTAGTCTGACAGCCACTCTGGTCAATGGTTCTTTAGAGTGCAAACTTTCTTTTTTGTGGATTCTGTATCTCACTATCATATTTTAACAATCTACCTGAGGACATTCTCCCTGTTGAGCATTTTGAAATATCAATATTTCATCCCACTCTCAGAACCCCTTCCATAATCAGGAAAAGTTTGCATGATCTGGGGGTGTGATGGGTTGTTCTACTCATCTCATGTAAGGCACCTCCTCCAGCCCATTCCGGAGAATAGTTCATAAAGTCAGCATCTCTCCCCACAGTTGCTAGCCATCCCTCCACCTCTGTCTCTTTGTTTGCAACTCCCCTCTCACTCCAGGAACTGCTGCAGCCTCTTCATGACTCAGCCCTCTGGCTAGGGGGCTTTTAGAGAGGCAAGGGACAGATAGTCTTCCTTTTCACTGCCCTGCCAGTATCACTTCCACATTAGTGGGTAGGGGAACCGAGGACCACACTCTACTCCAGGTTCCAGCTCAGGGACGCTCTAGTCAGCAGTCCAGGTCTGTTCTGCCCAATACTTTCCTGCATTTCCATGATTCCTTTCCTAACCTTCTAGCTCTCCCTTCCTTCTCTGGGTCTGCCAGCTTCAAGCACTCCTTTTTCCTAGGAAGTGACTACAGCCCCATCTGTTGCTAGTTTCCTGGCTTATATAGCCCCACCTGTTCCTGCACAGGTGAGCTTCTTCTAATTAAGGCTTTCCTCTCAGCTTTCAGCCTAGTAGGTTAATTGGCCTGACTGGCCTTCATTAACCCTTTCAGGGTGAATGTGGGGTGGATACCTCATCACAGGGGAATACAAAATCAAGACAGAAGAGTTCTAATACATGAAATGCATGTATATAACATTTGCAATGTCAAAAATAATAATACATATTTGAATAATGGGGGTATCTGAGGAGGATGGTTGGGGGTTTAGAATGGACCTAAATTTTCATTTCATACCATGACTACTCTTTTTAATATGGAAAATATTCAACATTTATATATAATATAAATGCGTCCCCCCCAAAGTTATAAATATAAATATCATTTTAATCAAATACTACATTTTGGAATAATTAAAAATGATTATTAGTGTTCTTCCTCATTCAAACTACAGTTCTGTCCTAATATGAGTAATAAAGATCAATATTTGTCATTGCTGTTTTCATCTGCAAATGCTAAAGCTAATTTTGGTGGGTCATTGCAATATACCACACCTCCTGGGCATACACAGACTACAGTACATGTGCATTTGGCAGTGTTACATCCACATCTGCTGGCTTATAAGGTGCATCACCCTGAGAAGAGCACTAGATTAACTTTAGAATATCTGGAATAGTAAGGCTGACATTGTCTGGTATGGTTTCTGGAAACAGAGAATTGAAACTGCCATCACACATCTATCCATTCTGTACTAGATCAAGTGGTGATGCATCAAAATCCAAAGCACTTACTCACACACATACCTGACGATGTGTGTGTTTTACATTTCCTATAAATGCTTCAGTTATTAGTGATAAGGAACTGAGCTTTGGTGCTGACCTACTACTTTTCCCAATTTTTGCTGCCCATGATATCTGCCATGCTTCTGATATGGTGGCACAATTTCATTATTGGTAGCATGCAGCTATTAATTTGGGTGGCCATTCAGTGACATCAGGCATTACTGCAGTGATGTAATGGAGCAGAGAGAGAGAGAGAGAAAGAGTATCCAGCTCACAAGATCTTCCACACAGTGCCTTTGCAGAGGCCAAAAAAGGAAGCTACTGTATCATAGGCTGTGTGTGCAGTGACAGATAACAGTTTTGGTGCAATGTTCTAGTGTTGCTTTGCAGTAGCATGGATGTCTATTACAGCTCTCTCTTGGACTGGAGATTTCATAATCACTACAGGTGTTAGGCCTCATTCAAGGTAACGGTGCAAGAATAAGATAAATATGTCATTGTCATCTGATAATACTGATATTCCCACCGGTTTCTCTTTTGCAATCATCCCCATTTGTTGTACAAAGATGTTGTCGACTTCCTCGTGCGAAGTGGCCGTATCTTCTTTGTTGATCACCTTACCACCCTGGTTTATTTGAACTGTGATGTTGTCTCTGTCTTTGATGACTAGCTTGTGCTTTAGTGTGTGTTGATGATACTAATATTGTATCAACTTGATAAAAGTGGCTAGTCTGATGCAATAAAGTAGCATGAATTTATAGGCGCCTCAATACTTAGGACTTTAAAGAGAGGAGTAACTGTAGCCCATAAAGAGAAAATGGTAAGCAACATCTTGAACAGATCAAAATATTCATGGTGTGGAAATTAATTAGCAATCTGCATCCCAAAACTGCCAATAATATCCAAAACAATTTTTAAAAAACAATTCAGCTACAGGGTTGTGTGTTTTTTGTAAAGCCAAAATCAAGCAAAGATCACTGTAACTGACTAAACTAATTCAAATATGAATTAACAAATACATGCCTTATTCCAGTCCTTAGCACTAACTGTAAATAGCACATTTATTTTACAAAGTACCTTACAAATATCACTAATTAGCTTTTCACATAACACGCTGTGAGGGAAGGAAATATTATTATCCCCTTCTTTACACAGGGAGAAACAGAGAGAGATGAAATGACTTGTTCAAGTCACAGAGGGAGTTAGTATCAGAACTGATATTAGAAACCAGAAGTTACTGGATCCAATTACTCTGTCTGGATCAAAAGGTCACAGCTCTTTCTAATGCATCCCTTCATGTTTTTAACCACTGATAACATTTTGTAATTTGTTTATTTGTACCACACTGTAAGTGAGTGAGGTGTTACACAAATAAAAGACACAGTCCTTGATTCAAAACAGTTGATAACTGGACATAATATGAAAATGAGTCAAAGTGCCTCTCAGACTAGAAACTGGAAAAGAACTTTCTAATAAGATTGCTGCTTCTTTCCTCTTTTCTGAGTTCACTTACTGAGCCCTCACGGAGAAGGCCAAAAGAAGCTTATGTTTACTATGAGCTGAATAGGATGTCCAGCTGTTAAATATGTGCCAAATGGCCCTGACTGTGCCCAGATCTGTGTATGGATCTTCACTTTCCTGTGCACATGGTCAGTAACCTCCATGGTATCTCTCCTGGGTGAGAGATCCATCTGTGTGTGGGCTGGGGACAAGTTGGGACGTTTACTACACACCTGACTGTACTTATGAGCTTCACAGGAAATCTGCTAAAAAGTTAATACAGTGGAGCCCCGCTATAACGCGACCGATGGGATCCAAAAAATCCCATCGCACTAAATGTGGGGTCGCGTTATAGCTGGGTTCCATTCCCAGCAGGCGGGGGGCTGCAGCTTCTCTCCCCGCTGCCCAGAAGGGGAGAGAAGCTGCGGCCTCATGCCTGCCGGTGACAGAGAACTTGGGGGCTGCAGTCTGCAGCCCTGGAGTTCTCTGTGGAAGCCGCTGCCCCCGCGCCTGCTGGGACAGGAGGACTCTGGCATCCCGATTTCCCCCTGTCCCAGCAGATGCGGGGCAGCGGCTTCCAAGGAAGCTGCAGCTCCCCGCCTGCCGGGACTGGGGGACTCTGGGCTACCAGAGTCTCCCGGTCCCAGGAGGCGCGGACACAGCAGCTTCCAGGGAAGCTGCGGCTCCCTACCTGCTGGGACAGGAGGCTTCCGGCAGCCCAGAGTCCCCCTGTCCCGGCAGGTGCGGAGCGGTGGCTTCCACAAGGAACTCCGGGGCTGCAGTCTGCAGCCCCGGAGTTCTCTGTCCCAGGCAGGTGGGGGCCGCAGCTTCTCCCCGCTGCTGGGCAGAGGGGAGAGAAGCCACAGCCCCCACCTGCAGTCCTGAGTTGTCTGTCCCTGGCAGGGGAGGCTGCAGCTTCTCTCCGTGCTGCCCAGCAGGGGAGAGAAGCCCCGGCCCCCGCATCTGCTGGGGACAGAGGACAAGGACTTGGGAGCCACGGTATAACCACGCTACAACCGAACTCGCGTTATAGCAGGGCGCGTTATACTGGGGCTCCACTGCACAAGAGAAAGTTGTTTGACTTTTCCATGCCACCTTTTCATGCTGAGGGACTTCACAGAGGGACCTGGCTGATTTCCTAGATACTGTGCGGGGACTAGCATGGAGATTTCCCCTCTTGTGGCCCCTTTTAAAGCTTTTCTTATGGGAAACAGGTGCCCTGGCCCCAAGTATTCTGGTGCTCAGAGGATCTGTTGCACATTGCCTGGACTGAGCTGTTCTGAATGACTACCGTCAAAAAAAAACCCCACACCCTTAAATGCTTCCATTGTTGCCAGAATTTATCAACTTTTCATAAACAAGAGCATTTAAAGTGTTATAAAACCAAATGTTTGTGATTTACAGACATGCCCCAACCCAGTTTTTTCAAACACATCTGAAATAGGTACAAAACAACCCCTGCACAATAACACTCATGTTAAATGTATATCTGCTAAATTTATCAAATGTAGTACTATATTTTGTCTCTAGAGGGCCATCTTTAACCACTGACGAAATATCAGAGCGGGTTGAAGTTTTAATCCCCTTCTTTCAGCGCTTCCCTTTTACCACAGATTCCAATTTATGCATCATCATCAAAGGTTACTATTGCTGTATGAATTAGCAATTGTTATGAGCCAGAAGCAAATGTCCTTGAGAAGGAGACTATTGTCTGTACTGTAATATTTTGTTTATATGATGTTATACAAGTGAATCAACAATGCATAAGTGATGGTTAATATTAAATCCTACTGGCATTCTGCATTTAGTCTCAGATGAATGGAAAATATCAGGTTTAAGTCAGGTTTAACAGCTGAATGTTTCCACAGTTATCTAGTACTGCGATAAGGGGAGGGATAGCTCAGTGGTTTTTTAGCACTGGCCTCCTAAACACAGCGTTGTGAGTTTAATTCTTGAAATGGGGAGCAAGGGCATCTAGGGAAAAAAAATCAGTCAGGGGACAATACTTGGTCTTGCTAGTGTAGGCAGAGGACTGGACTCAATGACCTTTTACGGTCCTTCTAGTGCTATGAGATAGATATATCTTCATTATTTACTTCTGAAGGCTAACAGCCATTGTGATATATATTTATTGTGTAAAATAACTAATTTATTTTAGTAATCTAAATACAAAAACATGTAGGTAAAGCTACAACACTGTGTGTGTGTGTGTGTGCGCGCATGCTTGTGAGTGAGAGAGAGAGAGGGAGAGAGATGATGATGATGATGAAAAATCAAAAAATGAAAATTCAGGAAGAGAGTTACAATTGAAAATTCAACCTTAACTCTGTGCTGTGTGATTATGCCTTAAAAGCAATGACTTAAATTGTATATTATATTATTTGCCAACTGGCAATATATAAATATTAGCAAATGGAATTTTCTTACCTTACATTTAGTGAGTTTACAATATAGTATATACAGTCTTCAGTTCACTTGACTTTTTGATCTTAGATTGCTTAGATTTTTCAGTTGCTCATAACTATCTAAAATGTATTTACTTTGAGCTGAAATTTTTAGAGATGATTTTTTTAAATGTTTGAGCAAATATTAAAAACAAAACATTCCAGCTTTTAGATATAATCAAATGGGAATTTTTTTCTCTTTAAACAAATTTTGTTCAAAGTTGTTTAATTCAAAAGTTAATGATACTGAAGGAACAAACCTAGGGGGGCGGTTTTGTTAAATGAATTCATTTTGTTAAATGAAGATAAGAAAGGCAGGAAGTTGAAACTTTTTATTATTTGCAGCAAACTGTACTGTTGTGCACCTTCATATTACTAAAGCAATAAACTGAATGGAAATCAAAACCAAAATAACAAACAAATAAACCAACAAACACAGCCAACAGCAACTACATAATTCTATTGTGTATGTGAAAAAATGTAATTGTTCCTAACTTCTACAACTTTGACTAGTCCCATTGAAATCTACCAAATAAGCCACATTTGAGCAAAATCTCTTTGCTGGTTATTAATTATGGTATGCTACGGTAACGCTGGTTACTATCTTTCTATGTTTTTATTAAGAATACATTATAGTATTGAGTGATATAAAAGTATGGACATGCATTTAGAATACCCACATTGTTCACAAGCAGCAAACCCAGGAGTAAATTATTCATGTCATCTCAAATTGGCATAGTATGGCCCAGTTCTTGCAGCTGAATTCAGTTGCTTGGACACCTGAACCTATGTAGAACCCTATGGACTTCAAACTTGGGAACCTGCTCTTACAGACCCCACTGCAAAGTCAGAGCCTATATAGCTATTTTTAGTCTTAGAAATTTGTGAGTGAAGTTAGTGTTCGTGAAATTGAGGGCTAATTGCTGAAGTTAGGAATCCTGAGAGTATGCAGTTTTCTCCACCAAGTTCTGCTGATCGCTCTTATCCCTAATGTGCAACATGCATGATGCAGTCCTAGACTTCTACTGAGCAGAGCTTCTCAGTAGCCACCCTACTCAATATGTTTCCCTTTGTGAAGTGAATAAGGACTTGATCCTGCAATGTGCTGAGCACTCTGGCTTCAGTCTGGCAAAACATCCAAGCACATGCTTAACTCTACACACATGACTAGTCCCATTGACCTTGGAGGATCAAGCCATAAGTGAGAATTAGGATAAATCTCACTTTCACTCATTCCCTTTAGGTACAATTTAATCCCAGCTTTGTGAATGCCCAAGTCTAATGTCCCCTAACCTCTCTACAACTGAGCTAACTCTACAGTCATTTACAACTGTATAAGCAAGTTGATTTATGTGCAACATTCATTAAGGTAACACACAACTACATATCATTTAAACAAGCACCATCAACAGGACAATGTATAATGCGTTAAAAAAAAAGATAACATTTATTAAGCTTCTCTAATGAAATATAGTAGAACAATCAAATACATTTCCTGACTTAACTGAGCACAGGATAGTCTATGATTTCTCCAAGCACTGTCACCAGTCTTAAAAATAGGTGATGGAATCCATATCAAAGAGGATTAAAGGGTTCAGAATTTTTTGTTTTTTTGTTTGAGGCAATAATATATTGAATTCTTTTGGCGTAATTAAACTTGAAAATGATCCAGCTATTTTTTTTTTTTGTACAATGCTTCTTATAATTTACAGCTAATTGGCAGATGAGCAAGATAAGTAGCACTGATCACCACTTGATGCTATTATTGCCTAAGGGAGTGAGGGGAAGCCTGTCATACAGGAAGAGGCTGTTCAAATACACCTGGAAGATGAGCATAATGAATTTTCACCTGAGGAGAGAATGCAAGTGACTTAACCTCCTACATGAAATAAGATCTTGATGTTTCAGGAAATTTCTTACTGAGAGAAGATGACAATAAAGCTTCTTTGCAGCAACCTGAGCACTATAAAGCCTGTAGATTGTGTTGCTTCTTAGTTGAATCAGGCCATTTGGCTTGCATTCAGACTTCACTAATCCCTGTGAAGATTGACCCCCACATATACTGTTAGTTGGTTGCACTGACAGACTTCCTGCCCCTTCCCTACTTGCCCTTTCCAACCAAAACAGCAACAAAACCCCCTTTGCATAAAAGAGAATTTTCTCTCAGCTTCTATTAAATTTCTTTTGGTAGGTTTGGACACTTTCGGGATTACCTAAGGGGTATAGGGTGAATCACTGCCACCTTCTTATAGCCTGGGGGAACCTTGTCTTTGCTCGCTGGGGGCAATGCACCCAAAACTCACAGCTACTGGCAACACAAGCTTCACTTTGGGGTCTCAAAGCTCTACTCTTTCCCTCTGCAAGCCAGCAATTTGTACACCCCATGCCCTAGACTTCCCAAATGACTCCTCGGGGCACAGCAGAGACCACTCGTTGCTAAATCTATGGAAATAGCTAGCCTGCAGAGTTCAGCTCCATCCCCCAGACACAGTTCCCTCCAATCGGTGTACATCCCACTTTGTTACACTTGAATGCCCAATCCTTGACTTCTGGGCACCTGCAATGCCACCATGGATGCAGTGCCCCTAACTCACTAGCGTCATCTCAGACTCTCCTTAGCACCTAGCATTTAGTCACACCTATAGTAAAATCAAATAGAAGTTTATTGGACAAAGCTAAAGATTCAAATAGAAGTATAAGGATTGGAAATACATGGTCACAAATAAAAGAAAAATATAAAAGTGTCTAGAGCCTTAACTAATTAACAAGTTCCTTTCCTACCTACTAAGATATTTCTTACTCAATGGTCAGTCCATGTGATGATAGCCCAGTTGGAAGAGTTAGGATACACTTTTCATGAGACACAATGTGTAGAGTATTATCTCCATAACAGATATTGTCTTGTGCCCTTCTTTTTCTTTTTACATACAGATCTTTTTTCTTTTTTCAAACTAGGGTGTTTCATTAACTTCAGTTTGCCTCAATGGTCCCCCTTCAAGGTCTTTTTCTTAGGCTCTTTTGTGCTTTGTAAAGACCTAAGCCTGCACTTTGTCTAGACTGTAAACACTAGGTTGGGCTGGATTGGGTCAAAAGATGTAAATCGTTCTCTTTTGAGTAGCTCTAACAAACCTCAAGATGCCCCTTCCTCATCCCTATCCCCATCCCCATCCCCTAGGTCTACCTCCCCAGCTGATTAGTTTCAACTCCAGCAGCTTTGGAACACTATAAACTACGTTACATAACTCTCAAAACATTTTCCTTCTGAAATAACCCTGACAACCAGAGAGTTTTTAGCTTTCACCGGAGGCCACACATGGCCCCCTTCAGGAAAATGTTATGAAGATTGTGATCACAGGGGAAGATGCCCATCTGGACATGTCTAGGCAACTCCCTGGGTATAGACTCATAAATATTTACCTCCTCTCTGTTGCCACCATGTGGTGCCTGGATTGCAGAGGTTACATTCAATCTTGTTAAGAGACAATGTGGGTTATGAAAGTTATTATTATTACAGTAACCTCAATTAAAATTAGATCTTGTGCTGCTGGGAGAAAATGTAACAGATATTTACCCTATGTGGGATTAGAACCTGGCTTTCTTGATTTGTAGTATACCACCTTAGCCACTAGGCTATTTTACCTCAGTTAAGTTACTTATTCTTCTATAATGATGAATATAAAAAACACTAACTAAAAAGACTATACAAAATAGAAATGTGGTACAGGACTCTCCTCCAGCCTTATGTTCACAGCTATATATACACACACTCTGTCCCAGTTAGGTGCCTCCCTTCTCCAGGCATATAAGTATAATATCAATGTGATAAAACAGTTCATTACAGAAAGCACGGAAGCCCAGTGGGCTGATTTGTGTAATGATTAAGAGGAATGTATGTTATTGTTATTCAAACTCTTTAATAGCTCCAAAGGACAGAGAGAGAGATGTAGAACCCAACTGCACTGTTGGTTTCTCATTCCCTCCTGATTGCACTTACCTTGAGGGAATTTTAAGAATTTTTACCATGAGATAATGTGCTGATGGAGTTTTACTTGGAGTTAGGAGAAGGCAGCATTGTTTGCAGCTGAGTTGGAGGCTCCCACTGAGTGAGGTGGCAGAGGTTGATTGGTCAGAACCCCTGGGTGGGGAGTTAATGGACTACAAAGCTGGTCCCTAGGTTTGAGGTATTCACTCCAGTTTAGGAGTTCAGTTTAGCTATGCTTTCTCTAGTTCTGTGTGGCTCATTCCAGTTTAGTATGACACAGGAAGTCATTTTAAGAAGAGAGGATGGTATGGCTCAGAGGCTCTCTCTAGGTTAGCATTTAGGGATCACTCAGAAGCTTCTTCTTTGAATTTTCATTTGCAATTTGGGAGCTTAAGTGAGCTCAGTAGTTTGATCTAGTTTTAGTGCCTACTCTAGACCTGAGAGCTCATTCCAGTTTTAGAAGCTTAGTTTGGGTTAAAAAAATTCAACTCATTAAAATTTATAGTTAATAGATTTCAGCTAAGGGCTTCTGTTCTGTGTTTGGAGCTTATGACCCACAATGTAGCATGAGTAATAATAAAATTCTTAGTCCCTCTATAGGGGTCTATAGCTTTAGCACTTTACATACCTCCTAACAACCCTCCCGTGAAACAGGAGTATTAACCCCATTTATCAGATGGTGAAATTGTGATACAGAAAGATTAAATGACTTGTCTATGGACCTACAGAAAATCAGTGATGAAGCTAAGATTAGAATTCAGCAGACTTTAGTCACTGACCCTGTGTTCACATCTCATATTCTTTTAACCTATAGGTGTCACAACCCTGTGGAAACTGCAGTCAGATGAGAGCAGTATGTCTGGAAGGGTTGTAACTATTTAAACTTCACAGACACCCTTATGAAAATGCTCTGGATTCTAAAAAAGCTACAGTAAAAAATGCTATAAAATGTTAAAATGGAGTCCATGTAAACTCAGAATACTGATGCTATAGGAATGGTAGAGTAGTTGTCATCGCTCCCTGAGTGTGATGCAATTACTTTTGATACCAGTGTAAGTCAGCAACTCCAGTGATTTCAGAGACTCCACCACTGTGTATAGCTGCCATGATAGCTATACCTGACGTCATGGGCCTTATTCCTGGTTGTGGTATGGCCAATTTGTACCTTGTTGCAAACTGCATGACTCAGGACCTCCTTGCAAACATGCACAAAACAAAATGATTCAAGAGCCTCCTGCCCTTCATGAAAAGTGTGTTACTGAAACATCCAGCAAAAGCAACCAACATGAAAGAATGCCCAGTCAAAATCCCCATGAGAAAAAAAGTGGTGCAGCATGATGTGAAGCTTGTTAAACCTGGGCCCCCAGAGGGCAAGTTCTGAAGGTACTGCCTTCAGCTGAGAATGTTCAACCACCAGTGCCAGGAAGAGGACTTCCAGGCACCAATTACTAAGGTGCTAAGAAGACCTCAGGTTTTGTGACCGAATGCGGGGATGGAATCTCTATTTTAAACAGCTGACTCCCAGATCTTGTTGTGCTTTAAGTCAAGGAAATCCTATAGCCTGTGGTGTATATATGAGGCCAGGCTAGATGACCATAGTGGCCCCTTCTGACCTTAAAATCTATGAAAGGTTGTCTAAAAGAACTTGAATTGCACTTGGAACTGAATAGTTGGAGTCTAGTATAGACCATGGGAGTTTTGTGCTCATGGTGTGCCACACACCTAAGAACGTGCTGCCTTCTGTACTTGTTGAAGTTTCAGGAAGCTCATCAAAAACCATCACAAATACAGTCCATTAGAGCATTTCGCCCAGAATATCAATAGCATGGTTAGCTATGATGAAACCTGCATCTGAAAAGCAAGATTGCAGTCATGTGGTCAGCAGCAGATGGAAAATGGTACTCTGAGTCACTACTTCTGTCTGCACATCCCAAAATGGCAAGAGATCCAATAAGATCCCAGGACTCATACCATCATGGAAAAGGAAGCATTTTTCCCTATTAAACCCACAGTTTATTCTTCCTAAGTAAATAACTCACCAGCTTCAATTATGTCTTGCCTGGATTCAGTCTGGCCAATTTCCTCCTCTTCAGATCCAAACTTTAGTCCTCCTTTGAGAAATCACAGAAACATCAGAATGTATTTTGATGAAAAGAAGACAGAGTAGAATGCTATCCACATACTACTGACAGTGAAGCCCATGAAACCTCACAATCTGTGCTGCATAATATATAGCTTGATCAGGAGGGATGGAGACAAGATACAGTATGCATTAAAATAATGAGCCATCCTCTTGAATTAGCTTATGTGTTCATATATCCAATAGAACTGCAGTGTGTAGCTTGATATCTGTTGAAGACATTATGAAAAGAGTTAATAGACCAGTTTCTGAGGGTGTGATAAAGAAGACCAATATTAAACATATGAAGTGTTGTTGAGAAATAACAGTCCCCATTTTAAAAAATGCATCTATGTTTCCAAATCAGTACTTGGGTTAGAAATGATGTAGCTAAATAAAAGCTTTTAATTTTCCAGAAGGTATCAATACAGGGAATTATCCCTCGGGGGTGGCTGGAGGACAATAGGAAGGATTATCTTTTTCTTCTCCTGTGCTTAAAAGGTATCACATCAAACTCAAGATGACATGAAGTTTAAATGGATCACTGCTTAGTCATTTGAGATGGAGTATGCCTGAAAAATGTCAAGTGTAGGGCAAACACCTGCATAGTTCAAGACTGTAGGAGTTACTCATTACACACCAGAATAATAAAGTTCAGAGCGAATGGGTGAAATTTAAACTCCAGTAAAACAAAATAAATGTGAGGACTACCATAGATCTGCAATGTAAACAGAAAGGGATTAATCAAAGAATTGGGCATGCACTTGGTATAAAATATTCAGGAATTACAAGAAGTTTGCTAGAAGGAGATTTTCAAAACAGTTGTCCTGGAAAGCTGAAATTTGTTTTGACTGAAAAGAGATTTATGCATCTTGGTTATTTTATTTTCCTCTAAGTACTTTACTATAGTATTCTAATGTAGACTAATTACTCCAAATGCTAGTGTTTATGAGACTTATCCAAAGCCTACTGAACTCAATGAATGTCTTCCATTGTCCTGAATTGTCTTTGGCTCAGACCACATGCTATTGTGGGAATATGGCGTGAATATGCAGGGGTATTTTTGAATGAATTTACTTTCACTGTGCTCCTGCCCCTCTTGTGTTCTCTTTCCAGAAGTAATCTAGTAAATTAACTTAATGGCAGGAATTGTTCACTGATAGCAAAAGCCACCAGTGTAAAATCTGAGTATTCCAGCTCTGTGTGGGAGTGCAGAGTGCTTGGGAGGTGAAAACCCACCACTGATCCATCATTTACACTTTTTCAATCTTTGCATCATCTGCTAACTTTATTGTAATGATTTTTGTTTTCTTGCTAGTCGTTGATAAAAATGTTAAATAGCGTAAGACCAAGGATCAATCCCCCAACTAGAAAGACACCCATTTGATGATTCCCCATTTACAGTTACGTTTTGAGACCTTTCAGTAAACCAGTTTTTAATCCATTTAATGGGTGTCATGTTGATTTTGTATTGTAGTTTTCTAATAAAAATGACGTGGTACCAAGTCCAATGCTTTACAGAAGTTCAGGTATATTACATCAGCGCTCTTACCTTTATCAAACAAACTTGTAATCAAATCAAACAAAGATATTGAATTAGTTTGACAAGATCTATTTTCAATAAACCCATGTTGATTGGCATTAATTATATTGCTCTCCTTAATTCTTTATTAGTCGAGTCCAATATCAGGATCAATGTCATGCTGAAAGGCCTATAATTCATGGGTCACCCAGGTAACTAGTTTTAAATATTGGCACAACATTAGCTTTCTTTCTTTCAGCCTTCTGGCACTTCTCCAGTGCTCCAAAAGTTATTGAAAATCAATATTAACAGTCCAGAGAGCTCCTCAGCCAGCTTTTTTGAAACTCTTAGGTGCAAGTTACCCTGACCTGCTGAGTTTAAAATGTCTATCTTAAGTAGCTGTTAGTTAACATCCTCCCGAATTACTGTATTTCATCATCATATATAACATCATCTGACTTATTCCCAAATACAGAACCAAAATATATATTGTGTCGCTTTTATGAAGGGCCTAAGTGGTATGGGTGACCATATATTGGCCCCCTCCACCTGGAGGGCTACAAAATATTTGTGGAAAGTGAATGCTGCATTGCTACGTACAAGGGTTTTCTGGAAACCTGATTCTAAGCATTATGCTCACCCTGCAAAACACATCATGTCCCATGTAAGGGCCAGTCAGAACTGCAATCTTTGCTCCCTAATTACTCGCCTCACAACTGGGCATAAGGCTTGCAAGGACCTCGGGAACTGGTGCACATCAGTCCCTACTAGTCTCTGTGTGTGGCACACAATAGTTTATTGTCCTGAAGACTGTAACACTTTGGTCTAATTTTCGTTGTTGGGTTTACTATGCGGGTGTTGGATGGTGTTGGTGGTATACAGGAGATCAGACTAGATCATCTGATTGTCTCTTTTGGCTTTCCGTGCTGACCCTGATCTTTTCAGGATTCACAAAGAGTAGAACATGATTGTTGAGAACCTGAGGGTAGCCCTAGATCTTTTGCACCTCATAATAGATAGAGATCTCATTAGAAGGTGGCTGAGTGAAGTTCTGTTTATTGAGGCAATCTGCTATTTACACGCATCACTCTCGTTAAATGTAACAGGAGTCACCTACATAACTCCTGCATGCATCTATAGTAGATTATACATCTAACGATTCTTCAGTTTCACATTTCTCAAATCACTGTTTCCTCCAGCTTCTCTTCTACTTAAAGCTTGAAATTCTTTCCCAATAAGCTGTTGTAATCACAGGCACCAACTTCCCTCCCAAGCTCTTAATGTTTTTCTTAGGTTTCCTGTTGCTTTACCTCTCAGATCTTCAAATGCTTCACACTTCAGTTACAGCTCCTAACTGTAACTGTTAGTTGATGAAATACAACTGATGTGAACATTCATTCTCATTGTGGACAAGGGTAAAAGCTTTGCTATTGTCCCAGACAAAGGAGCGAGCATAACTGTGTTGTTGCTATCATCTTACATGCAAATAGCATAAGAGCCCCAGCAGACATACCAGGTGAATTATTAATGAAAAAATACATACAGAGGCACTACTATGTGTGTTAATATGCTTTGGCTTCAGAGCTAGAATACAAGATATGGAGAGGTGATTAGACCCTCATTTAAACACCAGTACCTTCTTCAATAAATTGTATTTGGCCAATGAAAGGTTAAACAACACTGATGGCTGAGGTGCTCTCTCTTTTTTTTCTGAACATATATGTGTGTCAATCACTTTCTCCCCTCCTCTCCCACCCCTCCCACACACACTGCAAGTTTAATAAGCCAAAATCAAAACCATCTAGGCCTGGAGCTTTCAAAGATTTAAGACTTTTAAATGTGAAGCACCTCATTATATCTATTTTCAATAAAAAGATAAGATAAGACATTAATTTGACACCAGTTATCAGTGATATTTGTTTGACTTCTATTTGAAATGTGCACTGCTTAATTTATTTTTTTTCTTTTGTAATAGAATCAAACACTTATGAATTGTACAGTATAAGAATGTGTCTCAGTTTTCAAATAAGAACATTAAAAGGAGACCGGTCTGTTTTTCACTTTGTAAAAATAAAGAACTATTGTACAGTAGAGCATATAACATTTGCAACATGGCCAATTGACTTCCTTCCTATTAATCAACTACTTTGTTTACCTTCTTATTCAAACCATTTCAAAACCATTAAAACTAAGAGGATTAGCATCACATTTCTGGCAAAATGCACTTTTATTTCAGCAAATACTACTTTCACTCTTTGAGGAGATTAAAAAGAATCCTGAAAGAAACAGCTTCTTTATTGCTGCACATTCACTGAAACAGGCATAAATTATATCTTCCTTTAAAGGAATATAGTCTTCTTGTCCAATTAAAGAGGATTGCAGAAGAATTAAATTACCACCAAAACAAAAAAAAAGCCCACCACAGTAACCTTAAAATGTGAGTTAAATTCTGACAAATGTGAATTAGTACTGTGTCTTGATCATATATATAAATAATGGCTCACTTTTGCATATTATTTAGGAAATGGCAGGATATTTTTTAACTTAGTTTGTAAAGAATCCAGTAGTTAGGAGTTTATTAAGGCTAAAAGTTTTCCTTTTTTTAATAAACACTGGAATTTGCAAGCTACAGAATAGCAAAAGTGCTAACGTCAGTTTTTCTAGCCTACTTTGTTTAGCTCTCAGTTTTATTCTTAAAAGGTTTATCTTTAAATAATGATATGAATTAACTCAATTCTTCCCAGTAAATATATATCCACTGAGGAGATACTATGTAGCATCTGTAAAAATGTGCATTAGATGCCTTGCCAGTCATACTTCCAGCTTTATGAAACGCTAGGTGTAACAGAAGTACCAAATAATGACAGAGAGAACATACTGAGGACAAGCTCAATAGATATGCACAGGAGGAAAAGATAAATAATAGATAAGATCCAGACAACACTAAAAAGGACACATACTCTACCACAAAGGCAAGGCAAAAATAACACACATATAAGCTATCACAAAAGGAAAAATTCACTTCTTTAGAGGTGTAAAGAGAATTTATTTTGCACAAGAAGAGACAGTATGAAGGGTACACAAGAGTCTCCCAAGATAGTGAAAGAAAATAAGGCAACACCAATTGTCAGTTCAAAGGCGTCAGAATCACATATTATTATATGATAATATGTGATACTATTTTCTGAGACTAAAAAATGACATTAAACACCGCTACATAATAAAGTAATTAACTCACCAAAGAGATGTTCAGTTTGTCAGACTATAAAACTATAGGATTTATTTAATCTATTGAAAGGTAAAGTACTTTCTCATATATATCAAGATCTAGTATATGATTCGTTGGTCCCTTCTGGCCTAAAGCTCTGACTTTAGGTAAGAACTTGGCCTGCTTAGTGTAACCAACTCAAAGATACTGAGCCTACTTACTTATCTCCTCATTTACACTGATTTTAACTAGAGCAGTCGTTTTCAACCTGTGGCCTATGGACCCCTGGTGGTTCAGAGACTATGTTTAAGGTTGCCCAAGGGGTCTGTGTCTCCATTTGAAATATTTTAGGGGTCAGGAATTGAAAAAAGGTTGAAAATGACTGAACTAGACAGTAATTCCACTGAATGGAGTTATACCAGCCTAATATTGATGTAAAACAGAACAGAGTCAGGCTTACAGTGAATATCATGATGTAGATAAAGTGGAGGTTTAGTCTCACCATGATTTTGAGAAATATTGGAGGTGGATTTCACTCAGAATTAATATAATCCTTACATTTTTGTACATTTTTAAGTCTGCCTATTAAAATTCCACACCATTTGTTTCAAAGCAATGGTCACATTGTTTACATTACAGTGAAATAGAATAAAAAACCAAGTACCCCGGGTTAGTTTAAAATCACGAATCCTCCCTTATGATGGAGTCAGTAGAACTTCTGCACCAAAATGTTACTGATGGCTACTTAGCTTCAGTTTCTTTCATCTTGGATACAGAGAGATAACATGTTTATTGGATATGATTGTTCAGAATATTTTAACAACATAAAATGTATGAATGTAATGCCTTATCTATGTTTAATATATACTAGATGGAATGAAAGCCAATGAAAATGATCCAAGCATTATGATGGGGTTTAAGTTTGGTATAAAACTTCATTATAAGAGAAAAATCAAAATAAATCCTTTATGGAATTAAATAATTATAAGTTACCTAGCATAATCAGAATCTCCCTTTTTAAAAACAAAACAAAACATAAGCCTTTAGTAATCAAGGTGCATACCAAAGGTGAAGTTTATTTTTAGCAAGAGGACACTTAATGTTTTTGTTAATGATCAAGCAAACATTAACTGTTTTCCCCAGTCTGAGCTACTCTAGCACACTGCTTAAATAGATTTCGTATAGAGCAGCACTTTGTGAGCAGCACACTTTGGAGTAATAAGCAGACAGGTACTCTTTCTTCAGATTCTGTGGTCCTACTTGCTACCTCTTACAAAAATAGAGCTGGTTGGAAAATTAGAGGTGGGGGTGCAGAATTGGCAAAAAGGTTGAAAAACCTCAAAATTGAAAAGTGTTTTTTGGGGGGATGGGCGGTCAGTGAAAAGTTGAAATTTTCTGCAGAAAGCAAACAGTTTTTGTGGAAATTTTCATTGTGTCAAAAACCAGAATTTTCAACAACCTTATCTACAAAACAAAAACATGAAGAGCATCCAACACAGGCTCTAGGTGGCAGATCCACCTGCATAGCTCAAGAGGCCATTGAAGAAGGAACTGTTTTGAGCAGAAGTGGTCATCTGATCAGAAAATCACTACAATTCAGAGACAGTAGTTGGAATTATCTATCCTAACCTCCATCTTGGACCTCCCTACTTGTGTTGTACTAATTTGCCATCTTTATGGTTGCTGGGTTTGGTTGATATTGTTTTATTTATGTATTATTTATAATTATTATTTTATTTATTACTGTGGTGTCTATGAGCTCATCATGCACCAGGACTCCATTGTGCTAGTGACACATAAACACCGATTAAAAAAAAGACAGCCATCTGCATTTGATTTTTAAAAAGAGAAGGAGAAAAAGAGAGAAGGGGAGACATAACATTGGCCACTGGAGTCAGGGAATACTGGCTTTTGCTATGTGACAAGGAATATAATCTTTTGAAACCCTGGTTCATGTCATGTAACATGGGCCAGGAAATAAGACACACTTTGTCAGTTCCCCTACATATCCAGCTTTTAATACAAATGGAATCCTGGGCTGCTAGACAGATAAATTGTTGTTCCTTGAGTTACCGTTCCAGATCTTTTCTGGTGAATAACTTAACACAATCCCACCAAATGATGACTTGGAAATATCCCCCTCATGATTCTTAATTACAACAAATTCAATTCTAGACTCCTTGTTCAGAAGTAATATATACTTTGAAACACAAATTAGACATCCGTGAGTTTCAAATTCCCTAACAGTGTAGCTGTCATCTCAGACATGAATAACCAAGCATGAAGGAATTTTCCTCTAGATGCAAGAGAGCTATAATTCTGGGTCTTGAGCAAAACATAATATATTTTAAAACAAAACTTCATCTTCTGCAGTTTTAAAATCAAATTGTTAGCCAGACTGGTTGATCCAAAGAAATCATCTAAACCAAGAGCCCTACATCCAAATTTTATCTGAACAATTTGGTCAAAGTCAAGAATTCCTACATTAGATATTTCTACTTCGTAAAAAACCTCAAAGAACCAAATTCTTACTGTTGTCATGTAAATCCAAAGGTGAATGATGCAGAACTTTCCCTTTGCTGTTCTGTTAGTGAAAAACTTCCCTATCAGTGCCCCACAGAACATTTGTTCATAGTCCGTGGGAAGTGGGCTGTTCACGTGGGATTGGTTCCTTCTAACTATTAGATTGCATTATGACAAAATGCTTTAAATACATCTTTAATATTATTCTTACATGTAATCAATTCTGCGGGTACTGCAGGGATGTTATGGGATTACAAATGGGACTGGAGATGGACACGCAGTCTACAAGACTAGATATGTACTAACATGTAAATCACTTTATGACTATGTTTGGGAGCCTCTAGTCTGCCTATCTATTCTTTGTAATACACGATAGCTCTCCTCAGTTAAAATATGATACTTCTAAAATTAGGAAGCTAAATACCTAATTTTAATTGGGAGTAGAAACCTCTGAAAAATCCTCCCTGCATCACTAATTTTATAAACAAATGCAAAATATCTTGACATAAATAAACTGTGAAAGCCACCAAGGGCAAAATCTAGACACCTGAGCCATGTTGGTGTTTTATAAAATTTTACTCCTAGAAGGAAGGCAGGCAACATCAACACAACCGTGGGCTATATCTCAGTCCTTGCTCAGGAAAAGCTACCAACACTGGCAGTTTTACCTTAAGAAGAACTCAAGGATTTGCCATTTATATACTGAGAATCCAGTCAGAGCAATTTTTCTTTGAATAAACACATGACTATATAGCACTTGCCTTTATTTTCTAGTTTGTACTTAGCAGCACAAAGTTTTTATACCAAGTATACGAGCTGTATGTGAAATAGAGACTAAAGAAATTTAGTTTAAACCCTTGTTTCTGTCTAAAGAGTTAAATCCCATTATGTCCAGTCTTTTAAGCTGGCTAAGAGAAAGCCACAATAGATTCAGATAGATATACTGTATATTAAAAGGTTCCTGATTTTTTCAAAATGATAACCTGCTGAAGGAAATGATGTACCATGCCACAGTACCTGGTTGTCTAATTGCAAACCATGCAACCTTATCCCCGCAGAGATTTACAGATAAAACACCACTGTCATCACCTCCACCCTAACTGGCTCCACTCTTTGTGCTGTACAGCGAGTAAGACAAGCAACAGGGCCTGCAAGGTTTTAAAAAATAGAATATACTTGAGCAACTGAACAATTATGAACGGCAGCATAGATGCACGTGCGGGAGGAATGTAACAAGTTAGTGACAGCAGACTTTCAACTGGATACCATTAAAATAAACAGCAATGCTGGATTGAAGAATGGTGGTAACCTTGAAATGCTACCTTTCCAGGCAACTAATGACCAAGAACGGATTAACCCATTTTGATAAAAGAGTTTACAATTTTCACTGATTTTAAGAAAAATTGATGCACAGAATTAAGCATGGTCCTTGCTGTTCCAAAAGGGGTCTGGAAGAGAAGATTTTGTCTTTGACTCAATGTGGGTCAGATCTGGCTAACACTGGAGTCAGTAGGTGTTTTGCCATTGACGTGTGGCCCTTAAGGTCAAAAACAACGAGGAGTCTGGTGACACCTTAAAGACTAACAGCTTTATTCCAACATAAGATTTCATGGGTAAATAACCCACTTCTTCAGATGCATGGAGCACTGAGGTCAGGTTTTCAAAAGAACTAAGCTCCCACGATAGGGTCCAGCTTTTAAAAGAGCATGCTGGATTTTGAACTTCTTTGAAAATCCAGCCTTGGTTGTGAGTACAGAGCACTTGAAGATCTGGGTGAGAACTCTTTTAAAAATCTGGCCCTTTGTAACCAGGAACTTTTTAGCCTGCCTGTGTCTTGTGTTCCCATCTATAAAGTAGGTATAATTCTACTTCCTTCCTGATAAGGAAGTTGGGGGAATAATTTGTTTGAAAGTGCTTTTTGAATAATAGGATGCTATATGGGGTGGCTTGCCCTCAGACTCTGCTGCCGCAAAGTTGGATTCACTACAGCTCATAGACTGAGAGGCCAATCTTTTATGTCTTCCCAATCTTTGAGACCAGACTAATCCTCAGCATAAGTTAGGGCAACCTCAGGGCTGCATTAATTTTTGCTTGGCTGCTTATGGTCTCAAGGGGCCTTTTTGGCAGCTAGAAATGATGGGATTGAAAGATGTCCTGGCCAAACCCTATTTCTCCAGTCCATATCCCATGCAGCAGGAGAAGCAATTGTGGAGATGGGTTGTACAGAGGCTGAGGCAGTTTTGTGTCACCCAGTGAAGATCGAAAGCAATAGAAGTGCACCTAAGAATTGAGTCCACTAGACCTAAATGTATACTACTATTATTACCATTACTACTAGTGATTACCATAATAAGTAATAATCCTTGCAACAGAACTCAGGTGGAAGTAGAACTGAAAATGGAAGGATCAAAACACTGAAATTGAAGAAGTGTGTGTGGTATTTTCAACCAAGATGAAACAAGAAAGCTTGCGAGAAAGCCTGATCTCATGAAATGTCTGCAGCAGAGTTGTTCAGATATACCATCTGGACGCTTTTCTGAATCCAACCTCACATTTTGAGATTTACCCATTTCTTTGTTTTATTACAGTTACAACAGCAAAATTTACCTTTTCCTGCACAAAATTTTACCCTTCTTCCACTTGCAGTGAACTGTGTAGGCATAACTACATCTGCAGGAAATCTTAACAAAATCTGAGACCAGGTTAAATGAGGCTGGTTTCAAGTTTCATTACAAACTTTGAGCCAAATCCCAAGTTGTTAAAAAATCTGCAAATCTAATGAGAGAACCTGAGCCAGTCTGTGGCTTAGCTTCACAGCATCACAACAATACAGAAAATATCATGCTGCGCTAGAACAGAATCTTCCATCTGCGCCTTGGAAGAGAGGAGGAAAATTCCACAACGGGAATCATTCTGTCAGGGTTCTCCCCACAGAACAAAGAAGGAGCTTTCTCCCCAAAAATCCACACATTTTAAGGGAATTTTCAGGAGGGCGTAGACAATCTATTTTGGAAGCCCTATGCCCCCCACTCTGACTCTGTGGAGGTCCCTGACTTTCCTCTGGCTTCTAGGCAACATTGATCCATTGATGTCACACCAGGGCTCCCTCAGTCTGGAGCTGCCCCTGGAAGAAGAGCAGTTCCACAGCACAGGTGGGAACTATGGAAAAGTTAAAGCAGCTTCAGTCTAGATCCCTGCTCTCATGCTTGTCAGCCCTCTCATCTCCCATAGCAAGATGGACAAGGCTGCAGAGGTTTCACGCTCCCTTTCCATATGCCCCAGGGTCTCCCCCCATGCATATCTAATTGGCATGATCTGGGTCAATATAATACTGTACAGTGGTGATAGCCATATGAAAAAATTGCTAAGCAGTATGATAAATTTATCATGAAGCTTTGATTCCCTTGCACTCTCATCATTCATGTAGAGAATTCTGATTTACTCATCCCAAATGCTTGCTGATAAAACCTTATTCCATACAATACCATTATGTAATCTCTCTCTTTCTCCCCCCCATATATGCACAGTATATGTGTGTATATAACTTCTTGCCTGCTCATGTTATAAATACGACTGCTTCCATGTGATTTGTTTGTTTTCTGCTGTTAATAAGAGAAAAGAGTCAACTACACATTCAGGTTATTTGTATGAACATTTCTATAAAATCTCCATATGTACAAGAATGTAAAAGAACCTTTGTGGTACAATTATGAAGACAGAGCGAGAATCATTTTGAAATTACTGCAATAGCAGATATCTGTAAATATTAGGGCTGTCACGAGATTAAAAAAATTAACCATGCTGTTAATAATAAATATTATTTATTTAAATATTTTGGATGTTTTCTACATTTTCAAATATACTGATTTCAATTACAACTCAGAATACTAAGTGTTCAGTGCTCACTTCATACTTATTTTTGATTAGAAATATTTGCATTATACAAAACAAAAGAAATAGTATTTTTCAATTCACCTAATACCAGGACTGTAGTAGTACAATTTCTTTATCATGAAAGTTGAACTTATGTACAAAAATCCTGCATTCAGAAACAAAACAATATAAAACTTTAGAGCCTACAAGTCCAATCAGTCCTTTGCTTGTTCAGCCTATCGCTCAGACAAACAAGTTTGTTCACATTTGCAGATGATAATGCTGCCAGCTTCTTGTTTACAATGTCACCTGAAAGTGAGAACAGGCATTCGCCAGAAGCACTAAAGAGTCATATGTCCCTTGATGCTCCAACCACTATTCTGTGTTGTAAGTGAAATTGATATATTTGAAAATGCAGAAAAACATCCCAAAATATTTAATAAATTTCAATTGGCACTCTATTGTTTAACAGTGAAATTAATTGCAATTAATTTTAATCACGATTAATTTTTTGAGTTCATCGCGTGAGTTAACTGCGATTAATTGACAGTCCTAGTAAATATTAATAATATTTTTGTATGATCAACACAGGACCTCCATACTTGAGCTTACCAGGGATATGTGGATGATGCATGTTTTTCCTTTATTTCCAGGATCATGTGTGATAAAAATATGGCCCAAATCTTCAGCTGTGCCACAGATCTGTCATAGTTACACCCAGGTCCAATGGCCCCCAGGGCTACAGGCTGGGATTGCTGAAGCAGTGTACTCTAATTGCATTTCCTCTCCGCCCTGGAGAAGCTCCTGCAGCTTTACCATTAGGACAGCTTTACTTTCCCTTTGTGCTATGGAAATAGCATCAAGGAGCCATAGTGGGGATTCCATGGTTATGAAAGAACAACTGATTTTTTTCCTGCTTGGCTTTCTGACATGCAGTAGGATGCAATTAGGGAGATCAGAAAGCGAGTGTGAAAAATCAGAACGAGGGTAAGGGTAATAGGCAGCCATATAAGACACAGCCCCAAATATCAGAACTGTCCCTATAAAACTGGAACATCTGGTCACCCTAGATGCAATAGATGGGGTTTGTTGTGTGAACGGCTTGCAAAACTAAAACCTTTAGCTACATTTGCAACCTCTGACCTCCATATACATGTATTTGGTCCTGGTTCATAAAATCATCTTTTGCTGGGCCCTCGTCAAGTTCTGGGAGTAGAAAGGAGAGTGGAGAGGAATACCTTAAGGCAGAGTACCAGATTTACTATCTGCTGCCCTCTCTCTTCCAGCCACACGGGCACCCTTCATGTAAATGGGGCCCCAAAAGTGAACAGAGGGTGGGGATATCTGATTGCCTAGGCATCATCTCCCATCAAATGTGAAGAAATTCCTGACCTTCCAAGCAAAATCTAACACTTAGGGGAAAATAAATAGTTCCCACCTATACCACGGAAGATAGGAAGAGAGGCAAGGTGGTCCAACTAGTAAGGTCTTTAAGTGGAGTTGGAAGATAAAGTACTGTGCTATAAAAATTAAATTATTATCAGAAGAGAGACTGAAGTGGTTATTTATTAAAAGCAATGGATGAACCTCAGAAAGTTCAGATGTTTAGATTAGTTCAGAAGTGTATCAAGTTACCAAGTCTGTGAAACTGAAGAGACCAGGTCAACTACCAGGATTTCCAGTAGTTTCATTTTCTGTGCACCTCAAAATTGGATGGAGAAACACACACACACAAAAATCTTTTATAATTAAGCTTGGCAAAATTTGTTTTTTTTATTTTATAATTTTGACAGATAATATTGATGTTCATTTGTAAGCATTTTAAAGATTTTCACAGTTTTGGGAAAATATGGGGAAATCAAATAATAGAGAAGATTAAGCAATAATGTAATGACAATAGATGTTGAAACTCAAAAAGTTAAAGCTTTTTAACTATTAAAACACAAATTGTCATCATCACATATCAAAATACACAAAATAAATATCTTTAAATCAAACTTGAATAAATTCTCAAGCAGTACTTTTCTTACTTTGCCTATCTGTAAATTTTGATTATTATCAATGGAAATATTTTTTCCTGGTTTGTGTAGGTGCAGTGAAGTTGACATTCACTGACATTTACTTGATTAAAATCTAATCCTTCCAAGACTTGAATTCAGCTCAAGTTCCTGATAGTGGCTCAAATCAATGCTTATTTGATCTAATTTAGTTTTCATATTTCTAGGATATACATCGCAGAAGGCATGTATTTTCACTAGTAAAAATGGCAGCTGCCGTACAGAGGAACTTGCATGGTTTCCAAGATTGCTTGAATATCACTTTATTCGTTAATAATGTCAGGCAGCATGTGAGATCAAAAGCAAATAATAATACCAATAACCAAATTAAAATTTTTAGTCTCACGCCTCAGGGGCAGTTACAGATACAATTAATGTAACAGAGAACTGTGAATGATATAAAGAATGATAGAATAAAAAACTTTATTTAAGTAAAATAGGTAGTAAAAACAAGCAGGTATTACAGTAAAACCATATACTGCAATTATATTCCCATTCCAAGATGAAATAATTCATCCAGGAGTGATCAGGCCCTGGAGAAGAAGAAGGAGTATGGAATCCTTTTAAATCTTTTCTTTAACGGGACCAGGATGGTGGATGAGCGTGCTCATCTAGAATTAGCATGATTTTTACAATCACAATAACAGCCCTTAATTAGCATTCTGCCTGCCTTTTACCATATCTGTATCTCTGCTACTCCTTCATTGGCTATTTAGTGTTAAACATTACCTAATTAACATCTGCATAAGTGCCATTCCAATAACTATCAGTGTAGATAGCATCCTTCAAAAACATTCACATTTCATCTAAAATTATTATTAAATTCTATTAAAACCAAATACTTTCACAACATGATGTGGGATTATGTCCTAATTTATCTCCAGTTTGCCTCTACACTGTCGAGCTTCACTTCACACACAGTTTACCAGGCTTCACTATTGTCAATCCTAAATTTAGGCCTAAAAACCTGTTCTATACTTACATGTCAGCACATTTCTAGTTAACATAAACATCCCTTTAATAGGCTATATGACTCCCAATCCAGTGGACTATGACATATTTATTTTCAATGTAATGGAGACCCAAGCTACTTTAGTGTACAGGATAGAATATTTTTATATGTGGGCAAATTCTGAAGTCCTTAGTTTATATTCATTCCTTACTTATGTGTGCTCTTGACTTCTATGGGAGTTTTGCCTTGTAGAAGTGAGATACCTAAGCATTTGCTTATCTTTAAGCACACTTAAGTAAATGGAACTATTAATATGCTAAAAGTTAGACAAATAATATAAAATAAATAAATATGCTTTTAATATTTTACTGAATTCTGACCTGAATAATGACCTTAAGATCCACATTTTCAAATGTGGATGCCTAAAATTAGGCACAAAAATCCTAGTTTTGGCACTTAATTGAGTGGCCAAATTTTGAAAGGTGAACACAACTGGAGTTGCCCTCACTGCTCTAAAAAAAAAAGAAAAGAAAAGAAATAGTGTCACTGATAGTTGCCTAAATATGGATTTGGATGGTGAATTTTACATACACAAGTTTAAAATGTTTGGCTTCAGGATTTTTCACAATAAATAAGTAACAGATCTCAAAATTTGTAGTGGAGGATCTAAAACCACAGCACTGTTTACATAGTACTATTACTGTTAACTGTTATTGCCTGGAAACACTCATGTAATGTCAGGTTTTTTCTTTAAACAAATATTGTATGTTCTACTCAGCTGGCTATGTATGCAAAATAACACCTTTGTTATTTTCTATATGCAAACAGCGTAAGTAAACGATAACTGAAACAAACATTTTATTCCAGGTTTAAAACCTGACCCTCTACAATTGTTGTCAACTGTATTTAAGTTTGTATAATTTGATTAATGTATAGTTAAATATGCAATAAAATAAAATATATCTGTAAATATTTAATATACACTTATTTAACTAGGCTAAAAAGAAGACAAACAACTCAGGGTTGCCCTAGTAGCAGCAACAGGAAGAGCTACATAAAAAAAGTGTGTCAATTTGTCCATTCAGGGTCTGAGTCCCTTCTCACTTCACACTATTGGAAATGGGAAGTAACTGCATTAAATTCAGTTGAATGAGAGGGGAGAATCACGTACTGAGACAAAACATTGCTACCCACAGTACTTCCAAATGGAATACATAGGAATGGATTTAAAACCCTGAACAAGGGGTGGTGAGCTAGTGCAATAATTATCCTGTGGTGTAACATCATGATAACCCTAGTTACATTCCTCCTGGCACTGTTCCCTCCCTTCTGCAGGCATGGGGTAGAGGGATTAAAAATGACTGCTGGTCTATCCCAGTAGAGTATTATGACATTTCTACACATGCACACAGTAGTTCAGCTGTGTGCAGATCAGGTCACTGAGAGGTGGCCCACTCCCCTTTCCACCCACTTGTTTCCAGGGATTAGTAAGCAGATACAATGCCAGTTTGTTTCTGCATGTGTTACGTGGCATGGCTGGTTGGGTCATCTGCAATGAGGTTCAAATTTCTGGATCTTGCAGCATGAGCATCTACTGCCAGCTCTGTTAGCCAAGGCTATAGCAGGCTCATCAGCCTGGATGCATACGTGGAACCCACGGTCCAGGTAACTCACTCAAGAATGCAAGGAAGGGTCTTACTTTCCCTTACTCCTCTGCCTGGATGGTGTAGTCCAAGGCCTCATCTACACTAGAAAAGTAAGTTAATCTAACTACATCACTCAGGGTATGAAAAATCCACATCGGTGAGTGGTGTGGTTAAGTCAGCCCAAGTCACCATGTAGATAGTACTAGGCTGATTGAAGAATTCTTCCACTGATCTAAACACCACCTCCCAGGGAGGTGGATTACCTGCACCAGCAGGAGAATCCCTTCCATTGGCATAAATAGTGCCTACACTGAAGCACAACAGTGTCACAGATGCACCTCCACAGCATATTAAGTGTAGACAAGCCCAAAGTTAAAGCCTTGAGTAAAAAATTGCACCTTTTCATACCAGCCACCCAATTAGTAGAACATCCTGCACTGAATTCTGATCTCAATTACGCCAGTGCCAAAGCGCTACACTAGATTTACACTGATGTGACTCACAGAAAAATTGGAGATTAGGATATGCTGTGTTCTCCCTAACCATTGTGCAACACTGCATGGTAATAACACAGATGGACTAATTCTCCTCTCCCTTTTACAGTAATATAAGATTGGCATAACTCCATTATACTGAATGCTTCTCTTTGAAAACATGACAAAACCATGCAGAAAGGGGATTTTCAGATTTTATATAACATTTGCAATGATAAGAATTAAAAATTTCTGAAACAAATAGAGGAATATAGTGTTTTCCAGACTTGTAACCAGCCTGGTCCTTTTTGTATGGCACAAAATTACCACAAAATTACCACAAAACATGCACTATTATCGATGGAGTCAAGTGTCTGTAAATTTTAGTTGAACTTTGCAGAGTGGAACTAATATTAGTCACAGAAAGTCATTGCAGCCAGCATGGGGTTGTGGGGCAGGGCCTGGAGGTCAGAGTACATGCTCTGGGTTGCCCTATTGTAGCAGTCAACCAATGGCTTTCAGAGGAGGTCTCCCATAGGGTAGTCCTGGCCCCTGTAACAGACTCTTGGGTTGGCTAGCTGGGGCACAGCAAGAGACCCCTCCTGCTGTGCCCACTGCCACGAATTAATGTGTTTTTTTCCTGGTGATTGATATATTTGAGCTTAGCAGAAGACCCTGATCTTAACCACTCCATGAAAAGGGTACTGGGAGGAGTCAGACAGTAATTAATTTATAGATAGTTGTTTCAAATTTAAGACCTTCAAAGAGATAAAGAATTAAATCCTTTTTAAAGATGTAAAACTGAGCAGAAACACTGAGAAAGACACCGAGATCTTAGTTTTCCAGTTATTCAGTATTCATTTCCTTTTATCATTTAAACTTTACACAGCTAAGACTCAGTAGCACAGATGGGGATATTGTCTGAATAATAGAGAGGAGACGGTAAATGTAATGAACTGTGCTCACCATACACCACATATCAACAATGAACAACCTTGAGCCATTTCACATGTAGTACGTTGGGGGAGTACCTTTCTTATTACATTATGCTTTGATATTGTCCCATTAATTGCTGCCATTCTACCTCATAATTTGAAATAGAATATATAAAAGGCCTTCAAACAAGGAGCTTACTAATAAAAATACTTCGCAGATGCTTGACAAAGAAGAATTAATTGAGCCTCACAACCCCCATGTAACAGCTCATGTCCTAGAGAAGTTAAGTGATCACACAGGAAACCAATAGCAGAAGACACTCGCTGTCACTTTCCTCCTTAACTAGACAATGCAACATTCCCTCCCTCCCTCCCTCTTTACTTAGCTCTACTGTTTTGTCTGTTGATGCTAATTTCCTTGTTACTATGTTGTTCCCTGTTAGTATGGAAAAATACTTGTGTCATAAAAACTGGACTATTGTAAGGGTGTCATTGGTTTTTTGATACTCATAACACTTGAATTTAGCAAAAGAACATTAGCATCCTTGACACTGAAAGCCAGTGAAATTTTTGACTGACTAAAGATTTCAGGATTTGTCCCAATGTCATTTAAGATGAGAAGAATCAGAGGGGTAGCCGTGTTAGTCTGGAATTGCAGAAGTGACAAAGAGTCCTGTGGCACCTTAAAGACTAACTGAAATTTTTTCAGAGCATGAGCTTTCGTGGGCTAATACCCACTTCGTCGGATGCATGCCGAAGTGGGTATTAGCCC
>ML677335.1:4709113-4777687 GCA_007922305.1 Dermatemys mawii | reverse complement strand
CTTTCGTGGATACCCACTTCGTAATACCCACTTCGTCGGATGCATGCCGAAGTGGGTATTAGCCCACGAAAGCTCATGCTCTGAAAAAATTTCAGTTAGTCTTTAAGGTGCCACAGGACTCTTTGTCATTTAAGATGAGAGATTCCAAACTTCCTGAGGGATTCTGAAGCCTAATTCCTGTTAATGTTATCTAATGGCCTCATTGGAGCTTGATAAAATACATTTCACAAGTCAATGGAGGGAACCTTTTGAATCCCAGTTCCATCATCTACCCTTCAGTACTATTGGGATCTGAGTGCCTACCGAAAACCTCTTATGAGAACCAGTAATATAGAAAAATGTCCCCTCCATTTCAAGAATTACTAATACAAAATCTGTCTGTATAAACTTAACCTGCCAGAATGAGCTGGTCTCCACTGAGAGCTAAGTTTTGGCTTGGCTGCTGTGAGGTTATTGTGGACCTCTCAGGACAGTAAAAATTTGATCTTCTTTGATCTTATTCCTTTTGGACAGAACTGGAAATAAAAGAATCACCATCCACCACCACCACTAAGAAAAATTAAAGTTCCAGTAGACTAATGGTTTGATTCTCCTCTCACCCCAATATTAATCAGGAATGACAATTAAAGTTGATGGAGTTACCCCAGTATAAAACTGGTGTGTGACCAGAAACAGGGTCTGAGAGAACTCCTGTCTCCTACACTAAATGAGAATTGTACCTAAAGCAAAAACTAGCAAGATGTGGTTGAAGTCTTGGGGCAACCTATATATCTGGGACCATCTACTGTGTTGTCACTATCTGAGTTCTCTTCCCTTTTAATTACCTTCATTGCCTTTGTTACACATTGAAAATTGGCTTTACTAGATTTGGTTCAAATCAGAGTCCTCTGTGGTTGTTTTCCTACTCAGTTGTGGCTTGATCTCTCTCAATGTAGGTGACTGTGTTATTCCCCCACATCACCCTCCTGAGTGTGTGCATGTGAGTGTGTGTACCTGCACCTGCATGCCCCCTCACATAAATGTTTTTTTCCCTTGTCATTTTTCCCCTCACACTTTTCTGATTGGACATATTATTTATAGTCTATGATATACTGTATTTCTGAATTGATTTTGTGTTCATACATTGTAAAGCATTTTTGTGGACCTCAGGATGATATATAAATATATCTTTTTCTTTACTGGTGTTCTGACTTGCCTTTTTCTCCCTGAGCATCATACCCTTTGCTTCTTCTTTTCCTGTTGTTTCCACACTGGCATGTATTATTCAGCCAATAAGTTATCTTCTCTCAGGAAAATACAAAATACTGCACTGCACTATTTTCTTTATGAAAATATATTAATCTTAAGGATGCAATTACATTAGTTTGATTTCACCCCACATTAGAAGGTTTTGAAATCTCCTCTGCTGGGCAGAGAAAACTTCTGCTTTACTCTTTCCAGTCCTGCTGTTGCTGGCTTCATACCAACGGATGTGAAATATTATTCCCTTTCACCAGACAGGGCTATTATAAATAACTTAATGGGGTGTCTTAGATCTAAGAAGAAAAGCTGGTTGTTAGTTGTGGTGCAGTTCTTTTTACAAGTAGATTGTGCCACTTGTCAAAATGTGTAATGTGTATAAATGGATTATTCTCAAATCAAGCGAAGAAGTATAGTATATTTACCATCCCATTCCCTGGAATACCAGTGGGATAGGGCTGAGTCATTCTCTGAGGGGAACAGGATTAGCACGCCTCATTTTAATCCCCATGAAATGGACATCAGGGACATCTCTAGAATCAGCATATCCCCAAGATTCTCACAGATGTGAAAGGATCCACAGGAACCCCATTGTGCCTCTGCATTTTCTCTGCGAGCCCCCTGGACCTCCCAGTTCTCTAACAGTGAAATTACCGGGAGGAGTTTCCAGTAGAAAGGGCTTTGTGCACAACTTTATTGAGAATTATACTAATTAAAAGAGAAGGGTAAAAATAACTCTGGAAATTGAATACAAAGGAAATAGAGAAGAAAGCCACCCAGACCAGGATGAAATATTGATATGACCCGATTAGCTAGATAAAGCCTCGAAATTTAAGCAGAGATGAGGTTGGAACTGTTTGTTAGTTCAGTTGTAGGGAAGGAGAATATCTGAGCTTAGGCCTTTTACAGAAGGAAGAACTTGCAATAGGAAGTGAATTGGCATCAGGAGACTTTCAACACTCTGGTGCCAGTTTAGAATAAACAATGTGATGGAGACAATAGCATCACTTCAGAAGCCTAAACTAATGAAATCTGTCTCTAGTATCTTGGCAGCAAACTATGTGCAGGGATGCATTGACAAGAGATTGGCAAGAGCAGGGTTTAGTTAACATATTCCCAGCATGCCAATAATTCAAATGTTCAATACATTCCAAGAGTTGCTATAACAAGTGATAATGATCCTGCCTTGGTGACCATCCAAACCTTGGCTTCAGTCACTGATTCCATTCTTAGTAGAATCAATCGCTCATAATATTAGGGAAATGAACAGCAGTTATGGAGCTGTGGGATAAAGATCAGAGGAAATAACGAATGAGAGAAAGAGATCGTCCTGATCACTTGCTTGTTGGGACTGAGGCTTCCAAGAGAAACCATTGACTTATTATTCAAAAGTTGGAAAGAATCCATTAACAGAGTTCATAACTAAACACATAGGAAGTAGAGATTCATTTAAAGAAACTAACACTCTGGTTTTAAATATTTTTGGCATGTTAGTGAAGGGAGGACAAGATATTTCTACATTATTATCCTACCTCAATACTGGCCTCACTTTCTCATTCAGTTACTTTGAACAAGGAATTCATGGGTAACATTAAAGACATGTAAGTTGTATGCTGTGCTTTGCCCAACTTATAAGATTTTAGTGTGTTACTGTGTAACTGCCTTAATTTTTTTAAAAAACATATAATAGTAAATAACCTATTCAGCAGTTAGAGGGAAAAATGGGCAAGGATGTTATCCCTTTGCTTTTACTCTTGCATATGAGAGCTGACCATTACAAGGTCAGATAAACTACTGCCAAAGGCCATTGGATGCTTTTGGACCAACCAGGGAACAGGAATTGTTAATAACAAACACTACTGTTGTCCCATATGGAAGTCAATGGGGCTACTTCCTTAAATGAAGCACATGCTTAGCCACCATACCTAATTAGTGACTTTGAATTACCTATAATCAGAATAGTATTTCCCCAAAACTATTTGGTGTATATTAGTAGCTTATTCAAACATTGGTAGGAGTCGGAAATGGATCATGGGCAATTCACAAAACAAAGAGACCTAAATGCATTGACATTTTAATGTGACAAATACTGTTCAACCATATCTAATGTGTTTGCACCATATTCTGAGAGAACTACTGTATGTACTGTATGCTAACAGAATCCAAGAAGTAAAAAAAAATTTTAGTATTTTTATCAGGTCTAATAAAATACTGTCAGATTTGGGTAACCAACATGAAATGATATATTTTATTACTTTTATTAATAGTAATATCTAGTGGCTCTAACCAAGATCAGGAGTCCATTGTGCTATGCAAAGTAAAAGACAGCCCTTGCCCTGAAGAACTTAGTCAAATCAATAGAGAAGACATTCAGATGGTGGATGAGAGAAAGTATTATTATCCATTTTATAAATGAGAAACTAAGACTTGGAGACATTAATTACTTGCCCAAAATTAGCACAGGATGCTCGTGTCAGATCTGGGAGACGAATCCAGAACTCTAAGTCCTAGTTCAGTGTTTTCATCACAAGACCATCCTTCCTCTCAGAACTCAGTCATGTACATTAATTTATGCATCACAACAGACCTGAATTTGCTGACATCCCAAACATGTTATAAAGTCTGTTTGTTCTAAGGTATTTGGGGAGGAAAGTTAATGGTTATGATGGCTAATATGGATAGTTTATATGGGGTTTACTATGCTGTGGACAAATCTTATTGTTATTTCATGGGCAGTGCATTAAATAAGTTGTGCATGTCTTTTGCTTATTTTATTTCGGTAAAATGTTTGACATTTGGGATAGATACTTAGTAAGTTAAACAAATTTAGGCTATTTTTAATCCAACGACCTTTATTAATTTAGCAGTTCCCATTTATTTCCATGAATCTGTTAAATCCTTAATGCAAGATGAAAACAGTAGTGTCAACTATTTTCTGCTTGAGTACTGTGGAAGTTCAAGTCAATATTAACATCAAAGCATTCTGCATATTTATCATTCCTTATTCTGTAATAAGCAGCCATGTCTGACAGATGCACAAAAGCTCCATAGTTTCCACTTGGATCTTACAATGACATCAAAAATTCCAAATTGGGATTGAAGATTCACTCAAAAAATATCAGAACATTTTCCTTACTTGAATCATTACGGTCCTCTCAAAACTTTTGTTGCAATCTGTGCTATGCTGTATCAGGCAATTCTGGTATGCTGGGGCCTGATCCTACTCCCACTGAAGTTCCTGAGAGCTCAACATTGATTTTAATGGGGAAAGGAATACATCAATAATACTTTTCTAGGGATTCAATAAGTGATATATAATTAGCTTTGATTAGAACTTCTCAGGCATCATAGGGGAAGAACGTATATTCATGCAGTCAGCAGTAGCTTTGTTTCAAGGAATAAGTCCCTTCTCATTCGCAAACAGAAAACAAATCATGCAGTGTGACTAAAGTCTATATTCGACAATGAGCAATATAATTACAAAGGGACAAATTCTGCTATCAGCTATAATTCTAGAGTATCTTTGTTGATTTCAGTGGTGTAACTTTGGATTTATACTGGTAACACTGATGGCATGAAGTGACAAGAGAACAAACTATCGTATAAATTAGAGAGACAAGTTAAGTGAGGTAATATCTTTTATTGGACCAGCTTCTGTTGGTGAGACAAGCTTTCGAGTCATTCAAAGAGACCTGAATAATAGCTCTGTGTGACTCAAAAGCTTGTATCTCTCTCACCAGCAGAAGTTGGTCCACTAAAAGATATTATCTCATACACATAGTCTCCTGAAAGAAATACAAACAGTGGGTGAAATTCTGGCCCAACGGAAGTCAATTGGAAAACTCCCATTGCTTTTAATGGGGGTGGATTTCACCCAATCAATTTATTATTTATTTATTAATTATCCCTGTGGTTCATCAGTTGCCCCAATAAGCAAGTGTATGATTACTCTTAATATTTGTTGTCTCTTCCTTCTATTTCCACCCCATGTTAGTATCCATCAGCTATATTTAATCTAAAATGTTAGATTATAGTGTCTTTAAGGCAGAGACCATATCATTTTTAAATTAAATTGTTTAAAGTACCTAGCACAATTTTAATTGCCATATGAATCTGTCTCCTTAACATCTAAGCACAAGTGCTCATCTGATATTCTTTTCAAATTCCCAGTCATTCACAGAATTATGACAACCTTTTAACCCTTCCTGAAACCCAAGCTCATGCGTTTAGACAGTAGATATATTCCTTCAGTTACAGTTACTAAGCCACAATAGCTGGTCCTCAAAGTCTTTGGATTTAATACATTGTTAAGAGACTGCTCAATTTTCCAGACTGTCTGTCTGTCCTAGAGATGCTGCCAAATTCCCATAGGTTAAAATTAAAATGCTTGTCATCAGTTTTAAACAGATGGGAGCATGAATTCACACATCCTCCTGAAAATAACCGTAACAGTTAATGGGTAAAGCACCACTTTCACAACTTAATGCATCCTTGACATGGTAGGGATGGAAATGGAACTAACACTGCTAAATATAAGCTATAGAAATGTACTGCATGGTTCAACTAACGCTGAACAATTTACCTGAGGGTCTGTCTACACAGGAAGGTTATACTGGTATAAGTTAAGGTGTGAATCTAAAGCACTGTGGCTGCACCAGTATCACTCCCTATGTGGACAATATTATTCTGTTATGAGTGCCTTTTTTTTGTTTAGCTTATTTCACTTTGGAAGAGGTTTAAGCTAAACTGACAAGAGCCACTTTTATTCCAAAAGGCTTATATTATATTGGTTTTACTATACTAGTATAACTGGTAAAACTTTCCTCTGTAGAAAAGCCTTGAATCACAGATACTATATGACAAAAATAGATGAGGGATGCCTACCCACTCATTAGTCATCAGATCATTTGCATGACTTGCTGTAAAGGTATGATTTAGTGCATTCACCACGAACAATAGAATTCATTGCAAAGTAAATGTAGCAGTTATAGAGTCCCTTAATATTATAACGGGTGCTACGGGTCTGATCCAAAATCAATGAGAGTGTTTCCACTGACCTCAACAAGCTTTGGATCGCACACTCAATTGGTGTAATCATAAGTAGAACTCCTCTCAAATTTAAGAACTGGAAAATTTTCAAGTGTTGACATTATCTTTATTTTGCAGAGTTCAGAGCTAACTTATTTCTTCTTTTTTTATTTTAAATTGTTTAAGTACATATTTTTAATCAAAACCTACTGGGTTTTCAATAAATGAAAAAAATTGAAAACAGTTTTGATAGCATTTTAGGTACATTTTTTGATAAAAAGAGAATACGTATTTCCTGGAATAATGCACATTTTTAAAAGTCAAGTTTTCATGCAATTTTTCATGTTTGAAAAAAGACCTTTTTCCAGCTCTCACCCGACCCCTTTTTGTTTAAAAACTTTCAAGATGCTCTTAAAAATAGTGGCTGCTGCTTTCATATTGTTAGTATGAAGTAGCTGCTTTCTTAGGGCTACAGTGTGCTATACACCTGCAGATCAATTGAATGATTCTGCTTGGTCTTTAAACTGGCCAATTTTGATCATTTTAATGCATAATTTGCATTGTAGACTAGTGGCGTGCTCAATTTCATCTTAAACTATGGCATACTAGTATTACTATGCTCAGTGAAAGGTCTTCCTCCTACAGTAGTACAATAGGCCTTCATACAATAGAATACATCCCTAGGATAAAATTGTTCTTTTTTAGAAAGCAGCATATTGGTTATGGGTAAATAATCATAGAATCATAGACTATCAGGGTTGGAAGGGACCTCAGGAGGTCATCTACTCAATAAATCCATGAAGTCTGTCCCTGATAAGAAGTTCAAATGACTATTCTTAATGCTTCACTAGAGGGCTCTGTGCTGTGTTATATAATGCAAACCCTGGCAGTCATACAAAAGACCACAGGATCAGCTGGAGATGGCCTTTTTGGTCTTCACTTCGACTACCAGAATGTAAGTGTCATTTACTTTTCATCAATACAGCCTAAAGCCCATCATCAAGCTTTAGTAACAGACTTGTTAAACTTATTAAAAGAGCAGTGCTCAGGACAAAATGCACCTCATGTCAGTGCCAGCACACACAGAGGTCCAGTAGATGTATGGGGTTGGAAACCCACATAGAACAGGAGGTCAGGGGATCTCATTATAGTCTTTTCCCTCTATCTGCATGGAAGAGTTAGTTAAATGGCAAAAGCCTAGGAATGGAGACTAACAGAGTGTGAATCTCTACCCACATTCTCAGTGGCGAAGGGATCCTGGGTTGGGTCAAACGATGTCAGTAGGTCACAGGTTAGTGATGTGAGAAGCTTCTTGGTGCTCCATTGGGATCGGGAACGTGAGCAGCGATACAGGGAAGGGTAATGAGCTGGGAAGCAAGATGTGCCTGGAGGAAGATGAAAAGGGGTGGCGGCAAGCTGGGAAGGTGACTTTCTCTTTTGGGTATGAGCATAAGTTCCTCTAGTTCCGTGCTGGTAGAATGTATTCCCAGATATTCCTGTCCATAATTCTAGCCTAGCAGCATATTCTACTCACAAATTGTCTCAATACTACAGAGCACTGTCAAGTTCGTAGAGTGTCTGTCAATAAAGTGGCCACAGCTGTACAGCATCTTTAAAATCATGAGATATATTGAAAACTAAAACAATAGTTTGCACTCTTCTTAGCACTGTCCAGCCAAAAACCTCAACATGCTGTATAAACATTAACTAATTTTGCCCAGAAAACTTCCCTGTGAAGTAGATAATGTTAGCCCCATATTACAAAGGAAGAAGCTAAGGAACAGACAGATTGGGGTTCCAATCCAGCACAGAACTTTAGCGCTTAGCAGTCCTATGAGAGCCAATAGGATTATTTAAGTGCTTTGCTGGATCAGGCCTAAGTGATTTACCCAAGGTCAGAAAGCAAACTGATGACAGTCCTCCAATTTCCTGACACCTGCTCCTCTTTCTTAATCAAAAGACATTCCCTCAACTCCACAATGATATCTGAAACAGGCACTGATCTGCATTATTCTGTAAAAGTGTCCACAGTGATTTTTATGACAAGTATAAAGAATTTAAAAAGTAACATTATGGCACCAAAGTATAAAAAGCCTTGGGTTTCCACTGTGCTAGGTTTCTTTTGGTCTTGTCTAAATTTGCAACTATAAATAATCCTAACCACTTTATTAATTTACATTAGAAGTGTTTCTGATATATTTTAGCTTGACATGTTTCTCCACAGACAAATGACACCAGGTACTGTTGTTAATGAATTACATAAATTAATAAAATACATAAATTACATAAAATAATAAATAACAAAGGAAACTGGCAAGAGGTGCCCACAATGACCCTTCTGTAAATAATGCATATTGCACCATGCCTGCCTCCCACTTCTACAAACACAAAAGACGGGTCAAACTTTCTGTTAGCTAGTGGGTTTGTTTCATTCTGTTCTGCTGCAGATTTGACCACTTTACTACAGCAAGAGCAGAGCACAGCTTCTTTAGCCAATTCCATGAAAAGGCTGAAGGTAGTCTAGCCATTTTCAAGCACACACTGGTATAATAACCAAATATGAGCATAATATGCTCCTTTTTAAAACATTAAAAGCCTCTGAAACAAAGGGCTTTTTTACAGCATATTCCGAGAGAAAGAGAGATTAAGTTTGAGGAGTCACTTCCAATCAGAAAGCCACCATTTAATTACAACACACAGGAAATTACAGAGTGAATGGCCAGGACAGTGATAAGAAACTGACACTGGAGGATGACAGGTACTGAAATCCGACCACTTCATCACAAAGCTACTTATCACAAGAGCCTGTCTGGAAGGCTGACAATCTGATTGTACTGTCAACTCAATTCATAATTAATATATTTATCAAATTAATTACTGAAAAAATCTCACTGACGCTCGCCATAAAACAGTGGCTAAATTCATTGCCTGTTGGCTTCATTTACTGCTAATAACTGTGCTGTCAGTTTAATGAGGGCAGTGAGTGGGCCCTGTTTTAACTGCATGACAGACAAATTGCCCTCTTATATAGAATGATACAGAGAATTTAAGAGAAGAAAAGAAATATGTCATTGTTTGGTGACAGCCACAATCGCAGCCTTGTCTCGGAAACTTAGCATCAATTCTAACATACATGAAAGGGAGGTTGGGAATTCTTTTGGCAGTTAAATAAATACTTTATGAAATTCTGACTGAGCTCTTCATCTGAAATGACCTCGCACCGCCATATATAGCTTTCAATAATTCCTGTTTATTCCAGATACCTGGCAGGAATTTGTTCTTGAACAAAAGAGAAAAAGGTTAACTGTGCAACTACTTAAGTGTACAAAACTAACTGAACTAAGCTTTGATACTATACATTTCACTACTGTTATAAAGAGAGAAACCTGATAAATGTGAAGATGAACTTAAAATTACTTGTAGCACTGTGAATGCACAATGCTATCACTTTGTCTGTTGAAAAGGGATATGAGCCAAAGCTTCACATGGTGTAAGCAGGCATAGCTGCATTGATTTCAGGATAGGAACCCCTATGTACAGAGGCTGAGCATCTGGTTTCTTGTGTTCCATTAATTACATGTGAGGTTTTTATGGTACTGTACTGTGAAAGCAAATGCTGTGTCAGACTCCCAGTAACATGGGGTGGGCCAACCAAGTTCAGTCTCTGGGCTTTTGGGTTTTGGTTAGGCAGAGAATAGAAGCACTTGATATTTTAAATCTCTAGGAAAGGTTAAATAGTTAATTGCTCTTGAACATCACGTAGGGACCTTCCAAACAGAAGAATCTCAATCCTGGACAACAGAGTCCATCCTCTGATACTAAGGGACATCATAGTGTGAGTGGGAACAACTCTGTTGAGTTTTGAGTTACCACAGGCTCAAACCAGAGTTGCTCCATTGACCTCAGTGATGGCACTCGAGACTTAAACTGGTGTAAGACCTTGATGTGGCCTGTTGGTTTTAATGGAGTGGTGCTCATTTACATTAGGGCTAAAATTTGTGCATTCTAGCTCCTCGTGAAGTCCATGGGATATTGACTCAGTGGGAGCAGATCTGTCCCCAAATTAATAGTTAATTGAAATAGATTAGGTAAAGATTTGAATTAATATACTGAAAGGTGAACACAGTGGCTAAGAATGAAGGAATCAGCTCTGTAAGAGCATGTGAACCACAAGAACACATAAATCTTTGAAAGCTTGTTTCATCCAGGTTAGAGCCCTTGAAGTCAGATGGTAAGAAAGAAACCACAATAAAGTATATAAAGTATAGATGAATTACATCAGCCAAAATGACCTTCTTAGGCATCAGCCTTGGAAGAGGAGGGGTTAAGGGGAATGCATTGCCTTTGGTAAGGCTTGAGGCAAGCTTTAATTAATTACAGTGTATAAATACTATCAAGCTAAAACCGAGATAATTTGTATACATTGTTTAGCCAGTTTTCCTTGTTTAGTGAATTGATTTCAATAAAAGTGGATGAGCAGCCGTAGTCCTTGATTCTATTTTAGAGACACTAAGCCATAAAATTAATGCCGTGAAAAATGTGTATAGCAAGCGTTCACACTAAAATCTAATTGTGATTTAAACAATATAAGCAGCTCTGGTCACTGAGAAAAGTTTGAGGGAAGAAGACATCTTTGCAGATTACAAACCACTCTTAAACTTAATAGAATTTTCATCTGTTGTTCCATCAGAAGAAATCAAAATGCTCAATGGAAGAAAATGTGGCTGGGACTATTTCTTAGTGGATTATTTCATAATTTACAACATAGAGGACTAATCACATTTATTAAAGTAATTTGATCAAGAAAAATAAAAATAAAGGAAAATAATCACCAAACAACCCACACAAATGACCATCCTAATGAGTATTACAAACATAAGTCTTCAACATTATTTTCATACTAAGATATGAAATTCAGAAGTGATGTAAATAGTGAGCAACATTAAATGGTATTAAGATAAAGGATGTTCACATACACACATGTATACACACACAGACACTTTACATTGGCTGCTTTTTTAATATAACCCCATCACTCTGCCCTTAGGTCCTTTTGTTCCTGTTTATTGCTATCTACATCATTGCACATAGATGTTACAATGAGGAGTCAAGAATCAGAGGGGTAGCCGTGTTAGTCTGGAATTGCAGAAGTGACAAAGAGTCCTGTGGCACCTGTGACAAAGCTCCAAGTCCATACTTGTGGGTCCTGCACTTCCTGGCAGATTTAGGGGCCTCAGAAACTCATCTAGGCCCCAGAGTGACCTCCCTTTCTCAGTAGAATTGGCAAGAGTCACCACCTAGTGAGTTACCTTCATCACAGGCCAGTATGGAAGATGGAAAAGTGGGGAGCCCAGGCCCACCCTCTACTCTGGACTCCAGCCCAGGGACCCGAATAGTATCAGCTAAGATGGCTGACCTTTTAGGCACAAAACACAATACAATTCCCTGGGCTACTTCCCCACAGCAGTCCCCGCTTCTTCAAACTCCACTTCACCCTTACCTCAGGGCCTCCTTCCTTCAGTATGATATGTTGTCCACCACTCAGTCTCACCAACAGCATAACTTCCTTCCACAGCTCCTGACACCCACACCCACCTAACTGGGAGGTTTTTATCTGGTTTCAGCCAGTCCCTGATTGGCTTCAGGTGTCCCAGTTAGGCTAGCTGTTTCTACTCCTTTCTAGAAGGTTCTTAATTGGCCCCAGGTGTCTTGATTGGCCTGGAGTAGCCTTTGTTTGGCTATCCAGGGAACAGGGACCTGCACATCCTGAGACTAATATACCGGCCTTCCAGCACTCTCCTATATCCTTCTGGTCTGACTCCGTCACACACCTTAAAGACTAATTAAAGTTAGTTAAATCTAAATTTAGTTAGTCTTTAAGGTGCCACAGGACTCTTTGTCACTTCTACAATGAGGAGTGTGTTATAAATACCTACATAGAGAGTTTAATAGATAAAACTAGCACACTGGAGTACAGTTTGACACTCAGTTGAAACAAAACTTTTCTTCCAAATGTCTGAATGTGGATAACTGTGTCTGCTTTTATGTGTCTAGTCTGTGGAAGAAAAGTTTTGTTTCAACTGAGTGTCAAACTGTACTCCAATGTGCTAGTTTTATCTATTAAACTTTCTATGTAGGTATTAGTAACTCTCCTCGTTGTAACATCTAAGTGCAATGATGTAGATAGAAATAATCAAAGAAAAAGGACCTAGGGCAGAGTGGTGGGGTTATATTAAAAAGCAGCCAACTTAAAGGTGCACACCTAGTTCACAGGCTTGGTCTGTGGTCCCCAACTATTCCTTGGATGCATCTCATCCTGCTAGCATGCTGCTGCTGCTGCCAAAGTCTAGCCATATATAGTTTATCCACACTCAGATATTTGTTACTTCTTATACAGGACATGTTTTCTGAGACATCATCTCATCCTTCTATTTCCTGCTAGCCCATGTCAGCTGGTGACACCTACTGGAGCAAATAGAACCTAGTGCTGTATTGCTACACACTATGGCCTAGATGACATTAAAAAAGGGCACATATGAACATGCAAATGCTGAGTTCTGTGCTGGCATTCACTGCAGGGAAAGGCAGGTCTGTTCGGAAGTTGAAGAATGATCACCTCATTAAAGCACAGGGCAGGAGGGAGTCATGAGCTCTGGATTCCATTCCCACCTTGACTTGTGTGATCCTTGGTAAAACTAATGACGTGTGCCTCAGTTTCCCTGATGGTAACATGGAAATTACAATTCTTCCCTACATCAAAGGGATTGTTGTCAGTGTCAGTTTCTTTATTGTTAGTAAAGCATTCTGTGATGCTCAAATGAGCTATAGAAGTACAAAATATTATTTATTTTATTATAGAAGCGTGAGGGCACCAAATCTCAGATTGAATTATCAGAGTAACTGACCACAACATGGACTGATAAAGATTAATGTGACGGAATGATTTAAAAAATAAGAGGAAAGGCACAATGTTTCTATAAGGGAAAGGAACACATTTGCAGTGCTTGAAATCAGCAAGAGAGGGCTGTCCACAAATAATAAAAATCATCAACTGCTTAAGGTTATCTTATCCAGTCATCACCTGCAAAACACTTGGATCAGATATCCCTCTGCCTGAGTTATTTTATTTGCCAAATAGCACTTTAGGCTAGATTTTCGGTAGGAAAATAGGAAATGAGAGTTGGCAAACATTAATTAAATGTGAATACAACAGCTTAATGTGTTTTATCTTCAGATGAACTGGAGATGCTCTTTGCCATTCACCTCTTAAAACTGAAACCACAGAACGTAATGTAATGTAGCAAGAAAAGGAGACCAGGGAAAAGATGAAAGATTTGGTGGGCTGACAAGACTAAAGTAATTTGACTTGTATTCAGGATGGATCAGTTCACAAATCTTACATATTGCTGCAATAGGTCTGCATATCAAAGATAGGCAAAGAATATTTGATTCTTAGAAGAAAGGCTATTTAAGATAGAAATGAAGTATTTTAATGCTCTTTTAAAAGGAATGTAATTGTAAATGGTTATTTCTATTTTTTACTCTAGCTTGTTTCCATACTTAAGGCTGCTCATACTTACAAAAGGCTGTTTAGACCCCTATTAACTTTAGGTTGGAAAATTAGCTTGGCCCAAAAATTGCCAGATGTATTCTGAAAGCAAAACAGAATATTTCTGAGAAGTTTGAAGGGAAAAAATGTCAAACTAATTTTGAGTTACAAGCCATTAAAATTACTCTGATTGGAAATGTACTTTTGTCTCCATCTAGCTCAAAACAGTATGTTCCTAACCCATCATCCTGTCTGCAACTCAAATTTCTTTGACAAATCCTGCACTGTGTGAACTTTACAATAATAATATTAATTTGCCAGAGTTATTAATGGTTGGTGTGATTGGAAGATACAGACAGTTGGCACTTTATCTAATTATAATAATGATTTTTTAAATTGAAAACATATGTATATAAAGTGTGTGTGTTGGATTATATCCTTCTCCTCTACTCTTCACATGATATTTGTCTTCTGAGACTACGAACTCTCCATGGGGGGGGGGCCGTGTCTTTGGGATCTATCAGGCTATTCTAATATTCGCCTGCATATTGATCCTCTGGATCAGTAAAGTGCACCATAGCACCCATTACCTTGGTCAGTCTTTGTTTGTAGTTTGGCTGGACCCTAGGATGTGGCTTTTAGTTTTTGAATTGTGTGCAGTAGGGAAGTGCATTGAAGACATGGCTTATCCTTTTTTCCCAAAGAAAATAAGAAGAATGAGTGGGAAGTAATATAAACTGAAACATATATATGGCAGCAGAAGGCAACTTGAGTTTTAGCAGGCAGTTTGTATTCATAGTAGTGATCAAAAATGCAGAGAGATGAGGTTTTCCGTGTATCACTGTTGGAATATTCCGTTTTTCATACCATCTATCATAGCTTTACTTTCCACTGGAAATTAAGTCTAAAAGTCACAACACACTTTTTAAAAAATCCCACTGACTTTTGTTTAGCAGTCAAAGAATGTGCAATTGGGTTAGTTATCGATAGATGGCAACCTCTTTCTAAGCAGATATCTGAGGGCAAAGCAAATTTGCTGAATTGTTTTTCCATGACTACAAATATTGAAAAAGGAAAAAGAAAGGACTTGAGTAGCTAAATGACACAGTAAAATTAAGGATAACATGATCCTGTAGTGGAATATTTTAAAGCATTAAAATAAGCATCAATATGCACATAATGACATCTAAAATTCTTTTATGTTGCCAATTAAAAAAATAGGAATTTATCCAGTGAAATAATTATTAAAGAACAGAATAAGATGAAGTAAATGTTACAATAAATTACAGTAAAATCAACAGTTGCCAACAGATTATTTTGTAATGCTTTAGGTTATCAAATTTCTGATCCCAGTTTTTATTCAAAACTATAGTTCTTTTAGAAGTGCTTAGGGAAAAGATAAGAACATAACCCCCCAAAAGCATCTCTAGTAAGTCCAGTAAGGACTCCACTATGGCTAGTCTCTATTTAACTGAAAGGCACTTGGTCCTGTGGTGATGGGAAGCAATACAAATTCTTAATATAGAAGTTTGTTCAAATTATGGTGACATTAATGTCATAAATCTAATGAGTAACCCTACTGCAAATCTGTCAAACTACCTTTCCATTCACAAATGGTATGACTCCCTGTAACTCCTAATGGTCTGAGAGGACCTGTCATTTACTCTGTGATTGTACAGAACCTAGCACAGTAAGGCCCTAGTTTTCATTTTGGCCCGTGGGTACTACCATACAAATCATAAATAATTATAACTCTGGAAGGAGTTTCCAAATGTCTGTTCTACTATTCAGAAACACAATTCAGAAATATTAAGTAAACTGGACAAAGTTTTGTTCTTCTTTATGTAGGAGTTACAGCCATATAAATTAGAGCAGAATTTGGCACATTATCTTTTACATAGTTTAGACTTTTCATTATGTAGTCCCTGAGATTGATATTGTGTTAATCTAGATTCAATAGGTATTCTTTAATCTGAATACATGACAGTAGATGACATTTATGTGGTGTATGGAGGCACAGCACGGCAAGGTGAAGCCCAGGGCTTGGGAGGCAAAGCTTGGTCACATTTCTACCTGTCTCTTCTGAGATGCTCTAGAAGTCATGGGATAAAGCAGAGCAAGCCTTTGTTAACTACAGATCCCTCAACAGCCTCTAGCAGCTGAGAATCCCTGACACAATCCAGCCGGCCCTCTTTGGCATGGGAATTCTTCCTTTGCCTATGGCATCTTACACAATGCCTGCACTGGGTGAATTCTCTCCCTTTTTTTTCCCCTCCTCCCTCCCAGCTGGCTAAGCAAATGTTTCCAGAATCAAACCCAAGAAGGCCAGCAACATTCATAACTTCATCAGAAAAGTCTAAATGTTGGCAATGGACAACATGGGTAACTGACTTGCTTGAGTTTCATTATAAGACATCAGAGTCCTGTATAAATCAAATGGTCGTCTGTCTCTGCAATGCCCGAAGTAGTCTACAGGTAGTTCTCAAATGCTCTGTGTGCAAAGTGCCCACAAAGAACAAAGAGAGCCAATCTCTACAAGTACCACCATTCAAAGGGTGTTTGTAATTGTCCTATGGTAATTCTGACATACCAAGAAATCAACATGGACAGTGATACTTTATGACCAGAAGTACTTCGGATACATGCTTTTGAGAACAAGGTTATTCAAGATGGCAGATAGGTTGGGTATACAAAATTTAAGCTCAACCAGGGAGTAGGCTGAGTATATAAAATACTATACCTGACATCAGGTTTTCAGACAAATCATGGTTTAAAAGTTGACAAAGCTCATAGGCACAATCTTCAGAAAACAACCAAAAAAAAAAATTACAAGCTATTACATTGTATAGTATACTTATGATCAGCTAAGACATAAAAACATCGTTTTCTGAGGAGATGCTATGCCTTCTGTTTTAAAATGGGTTCCAGAACAGCCAATTTGTTTGAGTCACAAGCTAACACATTCATGGCCCACTTCTGATAACTTGCAAAATCTAAAACTTCTCATTAAATGTCAGATAAATTGACTAGCCTAAGGGAAAGATGGTGAATGGGATATGTGAACTTGAGTCCAGTTTCCTGTAATTAATGTGATCTGAATAAGCAGAACCAATCCAGCCTGAGTGTGAATAAAATTACTGCACCTAGCAAAGTTCAGATAAGAAATATGTGAACTTTAAAGTACTTGAACACAAATCAAGATGGTGAGTTTTTATAAAAACCTCTACAAGCTCAAAAGCTGAGGCTCAGAGTGACCTTTTCCAATGAGTTAGTAGCTTGTGATGTACAGAATGGTATATCTCCTTAAGAGCTGGGACAAGCCAATGCTAACCACAGAATGAGCCACACCTGGGAGAGATTAGGGAGAGATTAACTGCCCTAAAAGGAGCAGCAGGAGGCTGCAGTGAAGAGTAGTAAACTGAGGAAAGCAAAGTGAGTGAGTTTGGGTATGGTTACACTTACAAGATTATAGCGCTATAGGTTATAGCGGTCCCCTTATACAGTAATATGTATAGCGCTATTGTATGTCCACACTCAGATGCTCCTGCGGTATAGCATGGCCACATTTGGGGCACTTAATGCGGCATTAAGAGCAGCGCATTAGGGCAGGTATCCCAGCATTCAGCTGGGTGCAACGTGCTTTTTAAACGAGCGGGGTGAGGGGGGACGCGTTGTGTGTATGTGGAGGGAGAGAGACAGTGGTTTTTCTGTCCTTCTGAAAGCCTGTCAGTGAGCCTCCATTCACAGAAGGCTTTGTTTTCACACAGGCTCCCTCCTTAAACATTTGCATTGCTTATCTGCCGAGTTAAGAGAGAAACTCTAAAGAGGTACTTCCGCATTCCTCCAGCCGAGTTCAAAACAAAGGGAAGAGACGTCAATTGCCTTAAATGGCTCTAGGCATCTCAAGAGATCACTTGTAGCGCAGTGGGTGTCTACATTCTTGCTGTAGCGCTACAGCAGCTGCGCTACAGCCCTTATTCCCCATGCGGAGGTGGATTACGAGGAGTGCTATAACTCTGTGGTTATAGCGCTCTACGTGCCTTGCCAGTGTGGACGGGGAGGAGGTTATAGCGCTCGTGGGGGCTTTATAGCGCTACAAAGTGCCAGTGTAACCACGGCCTAAGACTCCTGCAGGGACGACCCTGAGACTAAGGGAGCCCTGGCAAAGAAGCTGAGGAAGCAGCAGGCTTTTGTGTGGAAACCTGGATGGAGTTTGACTCTAGATGTTTGGGAGCCTAGAGGCCAGTGCTGGAAGGTTAAGCTCCAGCTTGGAAGAGCTGGGAGCATGGCCTGAATTGAGAACAGACTTGTATAGAGGAAGTACTCTGGTTGTAGCTATGTTTATGCCCCCCTCCCCACTGGTGGTGGCGTATAGGGTATGTGTAGCTATATGCTGCAGGGGAAAGCTGGCTGTGTACACACTGCAGTGTGTTACTGCATGTGTCAGTGAAATGCTCTGGCAGGGGGAGGCGGTGAGGAAAGTCTCTGGCAGCTAAAGATCCCAGCAGTGGGGAAGCAATGGAAGTCTATGCCAGAGCAGTGTAGATGTGGAAAGCACTGCTTGGGCTTGAGAGCCATTCAGGGTACGTAGCCTGTCTTTACTTGCCTCAACAGTGTCTCACTATCTACACTGGTATTTGTACCTGTATGCAGGGCTGACGCCAGGTATTTTGCCGCCCTAGGCAGCAAGTGCAGGAGCGGGCGCCCATGGCAGGGCGTCCTAGCATCAGCTAAATTGTTGAGCTGCTGCCGAATTGCCGCCGAGGGGAACGAAAAGCCGCTCTCCATATTCCGCCACCCCAGGCGACCGCCTAAATCACTTAATGAGTAGCACCGGCCCTGCCTGTATGAGAGATAGGATCGGGGGTAGGTATGTACTCTATATACCACTGTGAGGAGTGTGTAGTGTGGCTGTACCCTGTAGGACACCAGAGCTAAGTACACAAAATACTGTTGGGTTGAGATGGACTTTATTTGGGGAGCCTGAGGATTATTAAGAACTGTTTTTGTTATTAACTGGACCCAGGCAGGAGGTGTAGCTGTTTGAGAAAGCCTGTGTGCAGCTGTTGAGGGGCCTGCAAGAGGGAGCTAAAATGGGCAGGTTACTTGCAATGCAACCGTTGGCCAGGCAGGGGCGCTCATTAAATGGCCATCTCACTATAGGTTCTAATTCAACAAAGCACTTGAATATGTGTTTAACTTTCCACTTGGGAGTAATGCCATCTCTCTTCAGCTAAGCACTTAGGCATATGCTTCAGTTCCAGTGCTTTCAATGGGCTGTATGCATGCACTTAAATTTAAGCCTGTATTTGAATGATTTGCTGATAAGGGGCCTAGATCAGAAGCAGAGCTGCTTGAAAATGGGATTTGGGAGAATTTGTGGATTTGGTCATTTTTAGGCAAATTCCTGTTTTTCCATTTTTACAAAGATCCGTACTCATAGAAGATCTCCTAAATCTAACATAGTGATGCAAAGAGACACTTATAAAGATGACTATGATGTTATACACTTATGGTTCCAAATACTAGAGTAATATTGCTTCAAACTGTAGTATCCCATGATGTAGAATACTTCCTTAATTTTTATAAGAGGACGAGGAAGTAGGGTAATGGCTACAGATGAAGATATAAAAGTGCTATTGGTAGTTAATCTTAACCTCGTTAATTTAGCCAGGAAATTGGAAATCATGCCCAGCCCTGAGGTAAAATGCAACTAGAACAGAATCTACTGCTCGCTCTCTCTTCACAGCTTAACTTTTTTGGAATATACTGTACATCACAAACATGAGACCGTGAATGTCAGAGTTTGGTGGAAGTGCCCATTGCTTGAATGGAATCCAGATTTTGTTTTAGATGTTAGCTTGATATTGCAGGATGTGCAGCACATGGCCCTGGATTATAAGGTTGCAGCTTTTGTGGCAGGATTGCACACTATAGTCTTGATTAAAATCTTAATTACTATATGACAGTTTAAATCAGAAGTAATTCTACTGAGGACAATGGAGTTTAATTGGTGTGAGATCAGAATTGGGTCCCATTTATCCATCCACGTACAGAGGTGTGAAAGCCTCTGTGGGAAATTTTTCTAAGTAACAGATCACCCAGATTTAATGGTGTTCTGGCTTACTACAGAAAGTTTTGTTGGGTGAGAAAGATGCACACTCAAGTCCAAGACACTCAGGTTTATTAAGTCTTGGGTGACCAGATGTCCTGATTTTATAGGAACAGTCCTGATTTTTGGGTCTTTCTCTTATATAGGCTCCTATTACACCCTCACCCCTGACTTTTCACACTTGCTGTCTGGTCACCCTAATTAATTCAAACCTTTATTTTAAACAAAAGAATTTCTTGCCATTACAATTACAATCAAAGAAATGACAGATATACATAAAAATTAATGGTTAATTACCTGCATCTGGGACATAGGTGGGTCATGGTGCTTTCTCCTATGATGCTCCAACTACCCCTAATAACTCCCACACAGATTACATCACACATCCAAATTACATATTCATTAGTTCTCTTCCAGTCATGGTTAATTGTCATGAATAGCAAGTACCTTATATAATGCATAAATGAACTTTATACTCTAGCTGTCCAAGCTCTTTTCGTGTTCTTCTTTTTTCTGATTGATCACATATATTTGTACAAACTTGGCCAGGTCCCCATGACCCTTTACTCTGAATAGAGACTTTTTCTTAATTTTCTCAAATTGTCTCTCTGCAGTGTATTTTGTGAGTTTAAGACCACTCTTTCTCCTAAACAGTGGCTGTAAACATTATTAAGCAAGTTTCTATAAGGACAAGTCATCAAGGAAACACCCATGTCAAGCAAAGAGTAGGCTGAAGCCAGACATCTTAGCACAGGGTGATCAGTCAGCGAGTGTGAAAAATTCGGATGTGGGTGGTGGCAATAGGAGCCTATATAAGAAAGACCCCAAATCAAGACTGTTCCTATAAAATTGGGACATCTGATCACCCTATCTCAGCATAAACTTCATCCTAGCTTGTCCAAATTTATTCACTATACATTATCCATAATTATGGCATTTCCAATACTCCCTACCTTTGAACCCATGACCTATTGAGGGTTTCACTCCCTAGCTTTACAAAGTAAGGTCATATAGTTTAGCATCTGTGTTCTTTTGTGTTTTAGTTGCCAATCTCCTGACAAACTTTACATTCTGCAACATATTATAAGCATTACTATAAATAATCTATATATCATTCACTATTAATGTTCAAAAGGTAAATACCATTACAGAATGATCTCTGATAGTATTTAATTGTTCCCACCAACTAACTGGTTTTGTAATTTGGTGGATTTGCTTAATAACCTCATGAAATTGCTCACACAAACAAGATAAATTAGGATTTATTTCAAAAGGAGACTACAAATGCAGATGCAGTTCTGCAGTGGGTACTGTAAAATTAGGGAGCAAACCTACAGGCTCATTATCAAGCTTTGGTTGGCTTTTAATTGCCACTGGGATCACAAATGTATGTATTGGTATGACTTTAACCTATCCCTGTCAAATTCAGGGATAAAACACCAGCTGGCAACATTTTCTTTCCATAGTTATGTTTTGTTTGCTGTGTAGTCATACCAAACTCTCCATTTCCCTATTTAAGTGGTTCAGGTTTTGTGTCAGTTATAAGCACTCAGCAAATAGCATAGCTGAAGTCAAAGAACCTTAGGTCAACTTACCTGGCCGTCCCCATGGAGGCCAGTCGACTGCAGCCGCTCCCCTGCTGACTCTGCTTACTCCTCCTGCCGAGGTGGAGTACAGGCGTCGATTCGGGGATTGATTTATCGTGTCTAGATGAGACGCAATAAATTGATCGAATGCTACCCACCAGTCTGGCGGGTAGTGTAGCCATACCCTCAGTGTTCCTTCTTCTTACTATGATCTATGCCACAGAAGGGCTACATGACTCCAAGGGTACTACACTTGGACACCCACTTTGCAGCAATCCAAGATAGGTTCCTTCCAGCATCGGTGTAGGTGCCACACCAATATCTAAAACATTATTCTTTTGACCTTCCTTTAATTTATTTTTAAAGCTTTTTGAATAGTACCTTTCTATATTAAGCACATTTCTAATCCAAACAGGGTTTCTATCCTTTTTACCAGTGCTGTCTTAAATTTAGGACTATTTCAGAGACCCTTTAAAAAATTATCTTTATAGCTTTTCTTACACGCAATATGTTCACAATCCCACTGGAAGATATGAAGAATCGTGGGGACATGGAATCACTGGATGTTATAGGATACACTATTTCTTTTTTCTGACTGGGATTTTTAATCCACTTTCTGGTCTTATCCTTACAACATTTGAGATTCAAGTTTTACAGACATTTACAAACACCGTTATACACTGGTATTACGTTTGAACCTACCATTTCTAGAATGCTTCTAGTTTCATTCACCAATACACATCTCCACACCAGTGCGCCCAAAAATACATCACCTGGCCAAATGCAGCCTGTCAGGTTCCGTTAGACTGGGACCAAGAAGGTTTTCAATTACTAATATTATTTTTCCAGGTTAAGTTATGTAATAACTTCACATTGTATACATCCCACACACAAAGACTAAATATAACTATTTTTCCTCTTTAGATAAGGTCTGTGGATAATACACTCAAAATCTTAAAAGCTTTTAATACATAGGGTTATATTGTATACTATCAAATCCTTTAATTTTTAATAATTGTCATTAATGAGGTTTTATACTGGTCTTGGGCGGTGTCAGAAATCTTCCCAGGTTTACTCAGGCATTCTGTGATTCATGGTAGCCATCCTCCTTTCCTAGGAAGCACAGGTTTCTGCATTTGGCATGCATTGGTCAAACAATTTATAGAACTTTCTGTTTCCCAGAACTGGCAACAATTTCCGTGACCTGAACCATTATTTTAATAGGAGGAAGGATTGTCCTTTGTTTAAGGTAGAACATTAGTAGTTGGGGGGCCTGACTTCTCTTCCTAGCTTTGTCTCAGACTCCTTATACAAATGATCTGTGGCCTAATTCTGCTACAGTTGAACTTTTCTATTGATTTCAGTTGGAGCAGGATCAGAACTGTGATTTCACTGTGTGTCAATTTCCTCATCTGTAAAATGCAGTAGAAATGTTAACTACCTAGTTACCTTAACTGTGAAGCTAAATTCATTGTTTATAAATTCTGAGTTGCTCATATGGAAGCTGCTGTACAAAGTATTCTCATCTTCTATAGAGATAGTTGTATTAAGCATGTCTTTCTCTTCTAGTTGAAAATGCATGGTGTTTATAGTTTATACTGACAAATACATATTAGTCAAGAAGAATTCTATTAGAGCTATTTCTTCTCTTGAGTACATTAGAGTTTAAAAACAGTGTACGGCTTAGCTACAGCTCTGAGAAAGGTATGCACGGCCATAAATACCTTTAAAAGGTATTCCCTAAGAAGTAACAGTTGTATTCATGTGTTGGCAAATAGCTGAAATGTTGTTTGACACAATGCCCAGGGGAAAATCCAGAAGTAATATAAATGCAAGTTTTAAAAAAAATCAAATTTTCCTCTTAAAAGCAGCTCCTCAAGAGACTATGGTCAACTTCAAGGCTGCCTTTATCAGACATTCCAATGGAAGAAACAGGAAGAAGAGCTGGATTCTAAAGGTAACACAATAGGATTTTGCTACAGTCACAGGAGTATCAATTACTATAAACCAAGCTGTGCAACAAGGAGATTAAGATGTGGATTACTGACCACTTACTATGTGTCATACAGAAAAGAATAGTTTCAGACACAAGCTTTACTTAATCTGGTACCAGAGGCCTTTTCTTAAAAGGATTAATAAGGACTTTTTTTCCTAAACATTTTTAAAGGGTCTATCATAATAAAGATTGAAAAGAGCAACAAGTAATGACAGAAACCTCAACATTAACTATTAAAGGATTTAGTAACAAATTATCCATTGTTGACTCAAACCAAATGACATCACTTATGTGCCCTGACTAATTAAGGAAACCTATTCCAATTAGAAATAGCTGCAGTGGAGAAATGGTAGCTCAGGTCGATTTTTGCAAATGTGATAGAGACCAAAATGTACATTGATTACAAAAGAGAGAAATAGGACTTCCTTTAGCACACACTGATAAATTTTTTCAGGGGTACAAGCTCTATTTGTTTCATAAGCAGTTCTGATGATGTGGTTATGCAGAAGCTGAAATGAGCTATAAAACACTAGCAATTGTTCAGATTCTTTTTGCAGTGTGTGGATTTTTTTATTATTTGTTTTTGTAGTATAAATTCCTGAAAAAAACTTTGTTCAGACTCTATGCAAAAAACTATTCAATAACATGAAGGAAATGCACCTGAGTAATGAAATTCTCAAAGGGTAAGTCATACATGTAACATTTTCAAACCAGATGCCTAAAGATAAGCATTTAAACCCATAGTCAGGCACCACTCCCATCAACTTTTATGTGCTCACCATCTCTTGAAATCAAATGTTTTATTTGAGCCATTTCATTTATTAAGGTAGATTTAGGGGCCTAACATTAGGCATCCTGTTTGAAAATTGTGGCTCGGGTACCTATAGCTCCTGCACTGTTTTTTTCTGTCAGCCTATCCCTTTAGCTATAATCTCTGAACAAAGTGATGCCAGAAACATAACAGCATTCTTATTGAGAGTTATAGCTAAGTAGAACTTTACCAGGGCTCACTGTGCTCCATGACTCTGGACCTTCCATCATCTGGATGGCCACAGATATCTTCTTCTGGATACTGACCTCAACTTCTTATCAATGATATTTTGAACAATATATGCCAATAAAACACTAAACTCAGAAATTTCTGAGGGCTTCTGAGAAGTACTCAGAAGCTCAGGAATTCATCTGAATTTATTAGTCATGCTCTCCACCCACTCCTGAAACAGGGCTGGGAATCTTGCAAAGATACCTTTTCTGACGAGATTTCTAATACTGCCCGCTTCTAGTTGGACTGGAAATTACAGCAAAACAGTGCTCATGATAATTCAGTATTTCTGCTGAAATCAGCAAGTGCAGAGAAATGTAAATATGAAAAAAACAAATGGAGCTGGCAGAAATTTTTCAAAATGTCACCAAAATTTTCAATTTTTCATTGAAATTTCAAGACAGAAACAAAACAAAACTATCATGAAAGTTTCATGATTTTTTTCCATTTTCCAACTAGCTTTAATAATTAACTAAATTCTATCAAACTTTCGGAAATAAAGTTTAATTTGAGTTAAGCTTAAGTTGTGAATGAAGGTTTGGCTCAGTAATTATTGTACTTGTACTGTTTCATGTAGAGGTGATTTCCTTGATAATTAAGATTTCTAAGATGATTTGTCTATATAACGTTTGAGGTTTTACAAGATTTCCAGTTATAATGCTACAGATCTAATGTTTCTTCTTAAATGCATTTAGAATAGTAAATATCATTAAAGGAATAAGATAAATTTGTTAAAGCTATATGGACAATAGACAATGTTTTAATAGTTATTTTGCTCATTTGCTGTTGCATTGTAAATTTGACCGACAACGTATCTTATTATCCACAGATTACAATGCATTCCTAAACATTATGAAACCCTTAGATCATTTTTGCAACAACATACATTGTGGTGAAGTCACTAGATATTCAGGCAAATATAAAATATAGTTTTTTAATGTTTTCAAAAAAGCAAAAAATGGTAAATTGATTTTGAGAAATCTTTGCTTTTGAATTTTAATAAATTCAGTAAGATGCAGCAGCAACAAAACCATCTTCATTTAAACACAGGCCAGGAAGTTAACATCAAAGACAGCTGACAGAAACAACATTCCTCCACCTAGGTCTGTGATACAGTAATAGAAAAGAGATTTTGTACAGTCTGGGCATTTTATGTTCATGCTGACTTGCCTGTCTTCCTCAGGTGCTTATTCCAATCTTTCATCCATTCAACGTAGTTCTTTCATTCCTTATACATTTCAATGTAGGTCCATATCTTTCTAGCAGCAATCATTTGCTTCCTTTACGGCCTTTTCCCTCTTGCTTTGGGGCAGGATTGTTGTAGCATTCCCAAGTTACTGTAGGGTATAAAGTTTCCAGGTTCCAGTTTAAAACCATAAGACACCAAAGCAAAAGAAGAGAGGATCAGAATTCACAAATTGCACCAAAGTACAGTATTAAAATTCCTTTGTTTTAAAAAAAAAAACAGGTTTGTCACCACACAATCAGTGAGACCACTTGTGTGAGTAAGAACTAATCTCATGAGTAATGATTGCAGGAGGGAGCCCTGAGGGACTGGTATCAATAGAAAGAGATCCATTGACTAAGAGTAGTGATTGAGCTATCTAGTGTAGACGCAATAAATCTATCCCCGATCGCTCTGCCTTGGATTCCTGTGATCCACCAAGACGATAGGCAGAAGCAGAGTCAATGGGGGAGCGGCGGCAGTCGACCATGCGCCGTGAGGACATGAGATAAATCGACCTAATATACGTCAACTTCCACTACGTTATTCTCTAGCTGAAATTGCGTATCTTAGGTTGACCCCTCCCCCGATGTAGACCAGGGCTAAGATGCTTAAATGATTTTATGGGGATTTGGGCCACATAAGCTAAGTTTCACTCAAAGTCAATAGGACTTGGGATGGTTAAGTGCTTTTGAAAATGTTACTCTGAATTATGAACTATTTTTATTATTTTATTTAACAGATGTGCTCTGAAAATCAGAAATACTAACTCCATTCCTGTAGGCTAGTCACTGAAATATTTTCCTTTTGCAGAGCAAAAGATTTTAACTGAGGATGTTTTTATTCAGCTAAAGAGTTTATTTCCTTCTTAGACCCAGAACAGTTATAAATATGTTTAACCATAAACACTATGAGCAATCCAGAGCCATGTAAAAGGGAGAATTGTCAGCATAAAATACCATATTTTGTTTGTTCTGAGAAAAAATGATCTGAAACATTGTGTTCATCCCACTGAAATGGGCAACATGTGTGAAAAAAATTTGTATCTCTACAGAAAAAGAACAGTGCAGCTGACGTGTAGCAACACTGAAGTAAATCTTCCCCACATTCAGTGGAAGTTCCTAGGAAATACATAAATGTTGATAATAGTAATATCATGAATGTGATTTTTTAAAATTCATTAGTCCTGAGTCTGCAAACACTTAAGCATATTTCTAACATAAAGCAGTAAGTAATTTCATTTAAGGCATGGGGACTATTCATATGCTGAAATCTAAGCATGCATGTCAGCTTTTGAAGGAGCAGGGCCTAAGCTTTGATATATAGTATACATAAACGTTGACAGAGGACTCTGATTTTCATCAAAAAAGGATTTAAAAGGCCAATTTATAAAAAGTTTTGCCATTAAAAAAAATTATGAAAAAATCACAACCATAATTTTAATTACATCATTGATAATTACCATAAACTAATTTGTGAATGTACATACACTATCAGCAACTTTTTCAAGATATGCTCTTTATTTGTACTGGCAATCAACTGTGCATCCAATTTTTTGCACAGCCACATTTGTACAACCAACTGTTAGCATTCCTGTACACAAATCAGCTTGCACACATGAACTGAATGCAAATAGGCTTTTTGTACTTGCATTCCATTATTTGAATGTAGAAACTGTCGGTGTAAGTGGTAAATACAGACATAGTTACGCTGCACTACAGAACCAATCCAGCAGAGCACTAGACCATGTTTGATCATGATGGGACCAGTCACATGCTTAACGTTAAGCAGAAGTTTAAGTGCTTTACCTAATCAGAGCCTAACGGAGTCTTTTTTTTATAATTCTGAACTATGTTTATATTGTGAAAAATCCATTATACACACCTGAGGGAGTATATAAATTAGTAAATAATATTAAACACTTTCTTTTCTCTTTTGTCAACCAGTCATTAGGTTGGATTCTGACTTGCTCCTTTATGATCAAAGTTAAAACTCTCTTTTTGGTCATTTCATAAATATGCTCTAACACACACTACTCTGACCTTCACAAATGCCAATGTTAACTGGTGTACTCAGGGACATCTGAAGGATATTTGTTTTCATGGGTCGACTTGCAATAGAGCTTGTCTTCATTTTAGCGATTCTCCCAATATACACATGCAAACTAGCCCAGATCCCATCACATGTAATTTAAAATGTACAGTTTTGAGCTTCCATACTAAAGTGAACAAGGAAAACAACAAGCTCCTATTCAGAACTAATTCAAAAACCAGCTCTGCAGTGTCTCACTGACTGATCCCTAACAAGCCCTTCATTCATTGCTGTTTCGTGCAGCTGAGCTGTTTCTACCTGAGCCAGTGTTACAGACCTTTAATCAAACAAATGTACAAGGAAGCTCAACTACTTAACCGCTGTGCTTGTTCTCTGGACTGAGATAGCCAAGTCTTACAAAAAGAATTTTATCCTGCTCAGGACGAGTACATTTCCTTTCTGTTGTTCTCAACAAAGGGCAGCAGGTACAAATGGTCTGCTATCTGTGTCACTGGGAAGTGGAGAGCAATTTGTTTCTATTAAACAGGATGGTTCTATTTTTTATTTTGTTGGCTTTTCTACTCAGTAACCTGTGCCAATCATAGCCTTTAATCTGAACTGCCCTTGACCGTGTCCGCCATGCCACAGAAGAATTCTTCTTCTTAGGTTTTTTTTTGTTGGGGTTTTTTTTTTTTTTTGCACAGGTAATTGTGAGAAGGCAAATGAAAGCCCTGGGGTATTGGATTCAAAACACAACCCTGCCATTCTCAGAACTGTACAAAGAATAAACTTGAATGCAACATTGAGTTCTGCCAGACTGCACCTGTGGGTGATCCCTCTTCCCCTTCGGTTCATGATGGGGTCAACGTATGCTTGAGTATACTCTAGTGGCAGGGAGAGCTACTATTTTCAGTTCAGTGAGATTAGATCTATAATGTTTGACCTGTCTAATTTACTTCGTGTCTGATGAAGCAAGAAAAGCCCAGACAAATAGTTAAGTGTCTACCTATTTGTTCTTTAAGGGGCACGTTGCTGAATTCTTTCCAGACCACTGACATGGGAATATTGTGACAGGATGTAGATTGGTGAATGTATAATTTCATTTTACCTCCAAACACAAAATAAATCCAGTCATTTAATTATATAGTGGACTTTTCACCATCCTTATGGGTACTAGTGACAGGGACCTGAAAAGCTATGGAAGTTCCATTTCATTCACACAAGTCCTGAAAAGTTTGGTTGCTAATCAGAACTTTATCTACATGAATGAAAATGTCATATGACTTCCCCTTTCCCTCCTTCTCATTCTTCTCTATGTCTAGCCTTCCATCTCCCCGTACTACTTTTCCCCTTGACCTGAGTTACTTTCCCTGAACTCTGCCTTTTAGAATGAAGAGTGAAAATGGAAGAAGGGGATCAGGTTTCAGAAGGGATTTTGTTTGGTGAGACACCAGGGGCTCAGCAAAGTAAACCAGGTGCACAAACACTGGAGCTTCAGCAAGTAGCACTGACCGCTCAGCATGTTTGACTGTTCTTGATTCCTGCACCTCTGCTTGCCTGCCACGTCACGCACACGCCTTGTCTTAAAATTTCTCTTCCAAATTCTGTATGGGCCTTGAATGTCCTGCTCATCATCCCATATTTCACCTTTATTCTGAATCTCAAGCCCTGTGGGATTCTAAAGGGAAATCCCAAATGTAGCACTCTTCCCACTATGCTCTTTGTGCATGCTCTAATCTACATGCCCCATTGACTCCCATGGTCTGGGGTAGCCCAGAATGCATAAGTTCTCCAGCAACTTTAGGAAATTGTTCAGGAGACAGCAGTTGGCTTAGCAGAGATGAAGAATATTTACTGACATCTCAGGGAAGATAAAATATTTTGGGGATGGAAAGGGGAGGGACTTCAATTTACCTGATTTTAACTTAGATTCAGTTTGATTTGAGACTTGTCATGATGTTTGCTTTGATCCTCACATATTCATTACCAGTTTGCTTGTTCCTAATCTGCATTTGCTAGTGAAAGTTAACTTTTTCATAGTCTAAGTCAAAATGATCAAACTAATTTTGAATATATCAATTTTGTCATATGAAATACAAGAAAATTACTGTAAAGGAGTGCAACATTGCTAAGTACTAGGTACATTCACTCTGAGTAACCCATGGTCAAGTCTATTTTTCATATTTTTCTGTAATTTTTGAAACCTTAAAAAAAAATCTGTGTAATCATGCAAGGATACACAACATTGCTGGGGATGACCAGTTATAACTACTCGGTTTTTCTTTGCTACTGTATTCATTTGATAAGGGATCATTCCAAACTCAAAAATTATGCAGGACTACATTCAATCTGGAGGTCTATGTTGTGCACCTTATACCCTAAGATCTAAATGTTACACTTTCCACTTAGTATTCTCTATAAGGGCCTATAACAAGGCCTATCACTCATCCTTGCCACAATCAGCCAGAGACCATTTGAGAGTGTAATCACCAGTGCCCTTTTATTTTTAGTTCTATGTACAGTCTGCTCATCCCAGCATCCTGGGGGACAGCTAACTTCCCCAGCCATTAGGGATGCACAGCCTTTGGCTCCTCCCTTTCCTCTCCCCGCTCTGCTTCCTTCCTGCCAGCTTTATATAGCCCCTGGCTAATAAGGCCTGCAGGCGCATTTCCTTCAAGCAGTTAGGCATGGCATACTCAGCCAGCCCCAATTAATACTTCTTAATTAGAGCTGGGCTAACAGGGACCTGGCCAGCACTCTGTAACAGAGCCAAATTCTGCACTCCGTGCAATACTCTCTTTGACACCATTGGGGATTGGTTTGTAGTACAATTGCAGGCTTTGGCCCTATTTATTTAGGGTATATTATCTGTTCAATAAGATTGCAGGAATGTGACTGAGTCACTCTGAAGCCTAAAATGTCCATTGAATCAATGTAGCTATAACTGTGTTGGTCCCAGGATATTAGAGACACAAGGTGGGTAAGGTAATACCTTTTGTTAGACCAAGTTCTTTTGGTGAAAGAGACAAACTTTCAAGCTTACACACACACAACCCTTCTTCAGATTTTCCTCCTGGAATGCTTGTCTCTTCCATCTACAAAAGTTTGTCAAATAAAAGATATTACCTCACCAATCTTGTCTCTGTTGATTCAGCATGAAGGGATGGAAGCAACTACAAGCATGACTGAGGGCTCCTTTTTCGTAGAATATCACTAGGTTTCACGATCTGTTATCATCCAATTTTTAAGTTCTCAGCCATTTTGACTTTACAAATTATATCTATGTGGTACACAGCTGCAGTACAGCATGTGTCTATACTAGTAAAGATTCCTAGACCATGGTGATATCAGAAGTAATTCAACCAATCACCACAGTTACTCTACAGCTAATTTGCATGCAAACATTTTATTGGTTGTATGAGCGAAATTGAACAAATGGTGGATTACTTGGCCTAACTGCCACATCATATACCTAACTGCCACCTATACAAATCATCACAAATCTCCCAGCACAACTCTCCCCGACCCCCACATCAGCCCAACCACCCACATGGAAATATGACCAGCATACACAATAACCACAGACACACAGAGCCCCGCATTGCAGCACACACCCCTCATTTGCCACCCACAGAAATAAGCACAAATCTTCCAGGACTGTCACTGTGTGTGTGTATGTCAGAAATCAGGGCCTTCAGTGGAGCTAGTCTCCCGACAGTTTCATAAGGACAGCTGGCCTTCAGCAGGCTGCGTGATTGGCTGCAGAGGCCAGCAAGTCGGCTCTTAAGCTAGCAGCGGCAGCCGCTCGCTGGCTGCTCAGTGCTCATGCCCACCATGATGCCTGCTTCCCTGTACCTTGTTCCTGCTGCTCCTGCCTTGCACCTGTCCTGGCTCCATCTTGAGCCCCTCCTTGCCTGATACTCTGCTCGTTCCAGTTCCTGACGCCAGTTTGACTGTTGACTCCAGCTTCTGACTACTAATGCCAGCGCTGACCCTAGTCCTTGGCTCCCATCACCTGCTCCAACCTCTAGGCTAGATCACCCTTGTCCCAGTCACAGGACAGTGTGTCACTCTGAAGCCTAGAATGTCTGTCTTAGTGGGAAGTGATGGAAACAGCATGGCTGAGAGCTCTTTTTGTTCAGTTCCCACTAGGCCTCGTGAGACCCAGATGGAATGCTGGAGTCCAAAGGTTCCATGGTGACCAGAGAAGGTGGGAATAACAGCTACTTGGGGTAGCAAAGAGGTAGTTGTGTCTCTAGTTCTGTGCACCAACTTTGGGAAATGTGCAAACAGCAACATTGCTCACTACAACACATGGAAACAAGAGCCCCGTTTTTCAGCTTGTTTACACACACGACTTCATGGCCTTCAGCTAATAGCATGCACACAATATACTAGGATTGTCTTTATGATTGTTTATGTGATGTGTATATCATAGGGGAGTCTCAAGTCTAGCTACTGTCTGCTGGCTCTGGCACTTTTCTTTTGGATGTCAACCATGTCTTTCAAATCAGACTTTATTTTCCAAGTTTTGATTCCTTTCAGATAACACTAGTGCAATGTCTTCCACACAACCATTCAGAAGCGTAGGCTCTTTAAAGAGAGTTTGCTGCATCAGGACTCCACATAGGACCTGCTTGCTTTCTATGGTGTATTTATGCTGATGATTTTGCCCTATAAAGCCCTAACTAGCTGAAGATGTTTCACAGGTAGCCAGATCCCATCTGCCCATATGATACCTCTGCAGTTGCAATCAGCAGAGGCACTCACACTAATGGTAGGTGGTAGCTGGAACTAATTATTTCTGTGACTAAACAGCACCAAACTGCTGATCTCTAGGACCTGCCTCAAAGCATTGTTCTGGAATGGGGGGTCGGAGCAGGGGGAAGGGGAACAGGTTCTCCTTATCTATGGATTTTTACTCTTTAGTTTTATGTATTTAAAAAGTTTTTTAAAAAATACATTCAAAAATATTCTTAATAGATTTGACTAACTATATCATTTGAACCCCATAGATTCAATAGGAATTTTGGATACATAAGGATCTCAGCTCAAAATTTAAGCTTAACTGTGAGCTGCTCAGAACAGCAGAAAAGTGCTAGTAAATTTAACATACACTGTCCCACAGTGAATTCAAATATCTTCATTAAATTGTTTTTTAGTTAAGAAAACAAAATCTTCAGTGACATTTGCCAGTCATAATAAGGTCTAAATATGCCTTTCTCTGTCAAAGGGGAGATTTTGCATCATACACATTTTGAACATGGAACTAAATTCCAGGTCATATAACTTGTATCATCTTATAGTTCTGTAGCAGAAGTCTAATTTCAAACTCATGTCTATTACTATATATTCATTAGGAGCAGCTACTTCTTTCTAGCAAATCCTAATGATTAGGGTCTTGATTTATGTTTAATAAAAATGATTCATGCTCCAGTTCCATAGCTAGGTTTTATCTGTGTGGGAAAAGGTTGGGCTGGAGTATTCAAAGCTATCTGAATTCTTTCCGTGTTTCATTTAATCTACATATCTCTTCTTGGCATATAAGTGGATACTCTGGCTAAAACTATGATAGAGGAAGGCAAAATTTCATAATAGGGTCAGTCAAAATGTTGTAGATGCAACATGAATATTTTTCACACAAAATATACAATATAAGATATTCATGAAAATAGTACACCTGATTTGTGAGAAAAGAGGGAGGAGTGGAATATTCTTGTCCGTGGGCTGCAATGCCTTTTTTATGCTTCTCCATACATTTACATATTTTTCCTTTTTACTATTTTTATAGCACACGCAAATGTACTAGCTGCTTCAAAGTAGACATGAAAAGACATGTTTACTGCCCCAAAAGCCTGCAACCTAAGGTCTCAATCTTGCAAACACTCAGGCACATGCTTAACGTTAAGCACCTGAGCATTTCCATTGGACCCAAGCTAAAGGCAAGCTCATCTGTAGGTACTACTCCACCTCAGGGGCAGATGGAGAGACTACTGTCCCTCCATTCACTCGATGAAGGGGTTCCGACTCACTGGCCCTACATAAACACCAATAGCCCCGCCTCTAGAGCCTTGGTGTCAGCACCTTCAGAATAGGTATGCAGCACATCTGCAGCAGGCAAGGGAGATAGTGGCCATACACACAGGGATACAGTACTTTGCCTTGGCCATCTGCTATCCAGTACCTTTCATATGCCCTTTGCAATTTTGCAAAATGTTAGAAACAAAGATGAGAGCACGTGCTGCATGCACAGCCTGGTAATATGGCTTTATGGCATCATTTTCTCTATTAACTCTTAAATTTGGAAATTATTAGTGTTTTTGTATAAATAGATTTACATTATATATGGGTGAAGGGTAGGGACGTACCCTCAAAAAGCCCAGAATTTTGGTTCACTTTAGGTAAGCAACTAAAAGTGTGTATGATTAGGCGAATTTATCCCATTCTTGTTAGTCTGTGTATCTTGCCATAACAGCTGTTTCTCATGTGGTTTCTGCTATATACTGTTTATCTGAGCAGGAGATGAAGCAAGAATGGCCCTCCTACTTCCAATACTGTTTTCAATCTGGACAGAAAGCCTGGAGAAGCCCAGGAGCATGTAGGAGGAAAAAACCCCTATAGTTAAACCTTAGGATCTCACCTAGAAAAGATTTGGGAGGGAGTGGTTCAGGTCTGAATGTTTAGGTAAAAATTCAGTTGAGTTCTAATTTTATCTACACTTGTTCTTCTGTCCCTAAGGCAGGAGATAAATGAAGTGTGATAATGCCATGGGGAACTCAGAGAACTATTCATGGTTAATAATTAATCTGACAAATTTTGCCTGTATTTCAGTTCATGAATTATCTGAGAACTGAATTGTACTTTTATGGATTTGTTCATTATTCCAAATTCTTCAAGGAATGTTTCTATGCAAACACATTCAACGTATGGCTTGCTGACGAACTGACTACTGCTTTAATTAATTACTATTAGTAATTTGCTGTTTGCACTTTGAGTAAAATTCACCTTTGTTCATAGGCCTATATATCATTTCAGTCTCTCTTAAGTCTTATTTTGAACGCTTTAACAGAACTTAGAGTTTACATCTTGTGCCTGTCCTCTGCATGGGGGTGAATTTAACTCTGTCTGACCTGTCGCGTTAGTCATGTGATATTGTTTCTGCTTACTGATTGGATGTTGGAAACTATTTGAAGCAAGATGGCTTTAGAATGTCACTTGTGGCACCAACATTCATGTCAAAACATAGTTATGAAAACTTCACTCATGAATGGCCTTGGAAAGCACATAAAAGAACATTGTGTATGTCATTAATTTAGATTCATGATTTTCATTCACTCAGCTCAAATGCTGTGTTCTAAAAGAACCACAAAAAGCAATGACTTCTTATGTTTTGTGTAGTCCATTTCCTTCATTTCTTCCTGTACTTTTCTTCTGGTGACCTTATGCAATATCAGTGTAGATAGAGTAAGTGTTTGTTTATGCCCATATTTAATTTATATGAAGAAAGTCTCTGGTCACCTAGATAAATCAGACACTCTTCTGAATCCAAAGTAAAAACTCCATTCATCCATCTTGAGTCATAAATAGCAAAATATGAAAAAATGTAACATAACCATCTTACTGTAGCTCTGACTTACTTTTGAATGGATCTAATGTCCTGATTTAATTTGATACAATTACAATAAAAACTGCAATCTAAGGCAAGTAAATTAATTTTGTGTCAAGAGTGAAATACAATCTGTTAAAATTGGTTTGAAAATACAATTTTAGGTCTAGTACAGCAAGTCTTGACATTTCAGATTAATCTGTCATATAACAAAATTAACGACTCTCAAAGTTGTTTAAGAATGGCTGTTAACTTTACTTACACTATTCATCACCGGCTCTATCAGTCTAATCCAGGAAACCACTGGGCTATTAAGTACAATACAGTGGTTCATTTTAAGGAAATTCAGATTGTAGTTGTTTAAGAAACAAATTATCTAGTGATATAAACCTAAAAAAGTCAAACGGAAATTCCTCTAAGATTTTCAGTGCAATCTATATGCATTATACCATATGCTTTACCTGAAAAAAATCAGAGTTCTACTTCTGACAAGCACACAGAAGAGCGGGTTCTTATCTAAACAATCTTAAACCCCTGGGACTTTAAAGTAGGACAGAGTATGTTATAAGAACAGGATTTCTAGTATTTCTATACCATTCAAAAAAAAAAGCAGATGACTTCATGCAGTCGTGGCACTTCTGTTTCTGCTTGGAACCTGAGGCCTACATTTTATTACTTTCATTAGAATAGAGGACCTCTTTGTCGCTCCTTCTTTTGTTCCATTTATTTTCCTTAAGTAGGCTGCAGTAATTGCAGTTTGGGGTTCAGTTTTGGAGAACTGACTCTGAGAATCTTCTTAAATCATTAGATTGCTATTACTGTTTTAAGTGTTGGCTTGTTATGAAACAGAGACTGCACTCTACGCTGAAAATGTCACTCATTTTTCGTTTTGTATTGTACCCATGCCATACCTAAGCCATTTGGTTTTGCATAAACTGTGGGCCTGATTCTCCACCGACTAACACTCCTGTAAATCAGGAGTAACTTCACTAAGAGGAATGGAGTTGATTATTCCTTCAGAAGATATAAACAGTACACCACATACATTGTACTGTATGTATTTCTCACCTGGCCCTATCTTTCTGTTTCTCTTCTAGTCCTCATTGCACATCTCACAAGAATTATGTTTTCACCACAGCACACAATGCCACTTTCCTATATCTTTCCCATTGAGTAAGAATACAATAGGATCACCAGTTCTCAGTTAAGAGAAGTTGCAGAAAAGTGTCAGAGCTAGCATTATTTATACTACTTGCTCCTCAAGCTACCATGAAGCAGTATAGCTGAATTTGGCCCTTTGCTTCTGTAATATATGTATTGCAAAGGTAAAATTCAATTATTTAAACCATGAAGCAGTAGAATAGACTATAGCTATACAGAAGGCATTATTTCATAATCAAAATAATGTTCTGTATGGTACTGGTGCAGTTCAGTGTCAGCATTCACAGTACCCATAGTGAACTCAACAAATAGCTCACCCATGGTCTTGGACATTAGAATGTGCTCTACTGACAGATAGAATTGCTCTTTTCAAAGGCTGCCATGGGATCTTTAACTTCCACCTGGACATCCACTAGGGACAGGCAGAAGGAATGTTCAAATCAGGATTGCTTGCAGTGAACTGTTCACAGTCCAAGGTTTATGGCGTTTGTTTAAGCAGCCTCCCACTACGTCATCCCAGGATATAGCAACTTTTCTATCAGAAAAAGAAAAGAAAAAAAGTAAAGAAGCTGCTGCTAAAAATAGCATCACATCTCTCAGTGGTGTTGGAAACATTTTATTTCTATTCACTGGGGGAAAGGCTTTTCTCCCTCTTCCCTCTGCACAACTGTGAATAATTTGTTAAACATTCCTTCTGTCTACTACAAAATTCCCATCAAGATTTTTCATTAGGTGGTACATGAACCTTGATAGTTGTAAATTAAGCATGAGAGCAGCTTTGCTGGCAGTAGGCACTGATCTCAGGGGCAGTCATGTTCAAGGCTGTGCCCTGGAATAAAACCAGTTGTAATTTTTTTTCTGTCAGGAAACTTTTCCATTTTTTAAATTATTTTTTACTATTTAAATCACATGTTTTTCCTTGCACTTCCCTTTTAAAATTCTAAACCATGCATTCATTTGCATTTTAACTTCACTTCAACTGAAGCAAAGATCTTAGCAAATAAAGGAGGCAGATTCTCACCTGCTGTGAATTGGCTTCAGTGGAGTTGTGATCATTTACTCAAGGTGAGGCTCTTCCACAAAGAGAACATAATAAAAGAGTTTGCAGGATAAATATGCCAGAGATGCAAAGGTTTCATTATTTTAAACTGTGTAGTTGTCAAAATAAAAAGGAGACATTGGATCTGATCATTAGCTGCTCTAGTTCAGTGTGAGTCTATTGACCTAACTGGAGCTACACTAGTTTATGCCAGTTGAGGATTTAGCCCTCTGGGGGCTGATTCATGACTTCATTATACCAGTTTCATGCTGTTATTACTCCACTGATTCAGCATAAAGAAACTGGCTAGCCTAACAGAATGATGAACCAGACCCTCATGTGTTCAGCTTAATGGTCATGTTCTTTCCCAAGTAAAACTAAGTGAAGTTGTACTTACCTGTGAAGATATGCAATTCCTTTATACTGAACCCTTCATATACAATTTACTTGGCCAGTTTTTAACTGGGCCCATCTGACCATGCCAAATATGGATATTTGGGCCAGAGCTGGTTAAAAACCAGGATGAATTCTTTGGGAAAAAAAATCGCAAATATCTCATTTTTGGCCAAAAATGGCTAAATGTAATTTTTTGACTAATTGTAATTTGGATACAGCTGTTGTAGCTTAGTGCTAGAAAATGGTGTCTTACAGACAGGAAACATGGCTGTATTTCAGGATGCAAAATAATGCAAAGAAATCATTTTAACTCAAGTGTTTCTGTAGCAAAGAGCCTTCAACTGGCTTTTGAGTTCATGAAAGTATTTAAAAATATTTCCTTTAATTTTATTTTACTTTTACATGGAATTATCTTCTATGAGGAGGGTGGAAAACTGTGGTCTCATGTCAAAAGAAGTTAAGTACTCAACAGGGATTTATAATTTCCACTAAATCCTAGGTAAATGGGGGGGACCATTGGAAAAACATTGAAAAACTAGGTGGATAACAACTTTGACTACATAATTCTTATTGTAATTAGTCAAACATAGTTACAAGAGCTTATTGTGGATTCAAGAAATCATTTGTTTTACAGTAGCCAATCCTAAATTTCAAAAAGGTATAAGCAATGTGGCAATGCACTGTAGCTATTATTAATTTACGAACACAATGCATTTTAAGATAATCTCAAAATAGTCTCACTTTTATAGTATTCTTACTTTAACATAGAGATTCATAAGGAAATATGTTATGTTTTATCTTGCTCAGTAATACTGTACCATGAAGAGAAAACAAAGGCTTCTGTTATTCCAATTATACATGTTACAAATATTGAAATTTCATATGACAGCTGGTTTCTTCTGCCTTTCAGAATTCTTATTTGGTGACTGAGTGGACTCTTATGGTACAATTAATTAAATGAATGGCTATCTCATAAATTTAAAAAATATATATCCCATGTCCCTAAATCTCTGAATCCCAGCTGGGAACCTGAAAGGCGTGAAATACACAGTAATCATCTCACATCAACAGAAACTGATCTTAAAGCTGTAATTACATGATAAATGTCTCTATGACACATGCCCACTATTTGGCCTTACCCTAGAGACAAATGCTAAGAGCCAAGGGGGGAGAAAAAAGAAGAAGCTGATATCCAGTCCCTTCAGTGCTGTTTGCATTTTCACTGGCTTACTTTCAGTGATTTCTGAGACTCCTAAGACCATGATAGATATTTCCTAAATATTTTACATTCAGGTAATTACAGTAGTACTGTATATGGATTTGCTAGTGAGCTTAGAGGAGACCAATTAATTGCTGCAAATCCTGTTATAAGGGATGAACTTTCAGCAGACACCACTAGTGAGAAGTAGAAAGTTCATATCTTAATAAAATAGGCAAAGGCAGAGCTAGATATATATGACTAAAATGTGTCTCATGCAAGTTAGAAGGGTTGACTGCAAACTGAAAAGCTGATTCTACAGCCCTTACTAAGGCAAAGCTCTCATTCATTGGGAGTTGTGTGTTAGTAGGGACTACAAGTTACACAGACTAAAGCAATGCATTAAAGCACAAGTGAAAATTGTAGATCGCCCATTACTTCAACTGGGCACACATATATATGACTAAAATTTATTTTCATTACTGAATTTTAGGGTTTCCAGTGTTGTTTGTCCCCAAATCTACCTATTTGGGTATTTCCATCAGCTAGTATCTGGGCACAAAGTCTCAATCCCATTCTGGTCCTGTTGTGCCACAGATGTAGTACAAAGGGCTCAAAGTCTTTAACCTCTCATCTGGAGAAACCACTGCCAGAGGGGTGTCCCTAGTAGGGGTGGACTCAGAGGAACCCAGGACACACGGATTGATGAGGCTGCACATTGGAGGCAGAATTGTTGCAGCATAAAGTGCTCCAGCCATGGTCAGTGCTGGCATACAGTCCTTGGGGATGATAACCAGCTGATGCAGTGTCCAAGGCCTGTGTTGAGCCAGGAATCTAAAAGCTAGATCTGCCCTTCTCCTCTGGACACAGTCGAGAATCTGGTTCTTTTCCATTATTTTTTTCTGTTGGTCTTTTATTTTTAGCCTTTTTATTTATTCTGTTTCACACTTTCTTCATTCCGGTTGTATCCTGCCTGCTTCATTCATAGTCCTAGACTAGGGACATTATTTCCTGTATTAATGACTCCTTATTGTATTTAACACCCACTTTCATGTAATTAACGCTTGCAGAATTGGATCCTCAAATAGTCAGTGCTCAGCTGGGCTGCGGACTTGATTGCACGTTACTCCTGAAGTCTGACTCTGATGACCAAATCCATAATGCTGGCACGTTGTCTATAAAGGAGTCCTAAGGATGAAGTTTGTCCTTGAGCTTTTCTTCATCTGCAAAAAGGAGGCTTTTTAAACAGTGCACTGCACACAGCAATGCATGCAGCAGCTGCTGTTTTGTGGAGGGCAAAGCAAACACACTCTGGTCACACATGCCACCTAACTCATGAACTGGTTTGCTACAGCAAGGCAGCTGCTATTCTATTCACACTGTGAAATTATAGAAGGAAGCAAGGAAGCAGAGACACACATGAGGAGAGAACTCTTCAGTTAGGGATCAGTTTCGAATTTGGGGTCAGAGCTGTTAGAAAAATATGCACTCTAACTCTAAAGTTTCTAGGTCTGACCCTGAAGTTGAATCTTGTTTCTCGATTGTTTCTGGATTCAGTTCCTTAGTACTAAGGTTAGACGGTTGGCCTCATCCTACAAGGAGTGTTGAGCATTTCGTGGGAGGTGCTGAGTGCTCACCTACTGAACTCAAATGGGAATTGAGGTGCTCAGGGATTGGCCCCTAAAGAAGAACTTTGTTAATTGGCCTCTAAAAAGATCTAAATAGGTATAGCTCAGCTAAGACAAAAGACGGGGTGAGCAGGACATAGACTCACAGACATTAAGGTCAGAAGGGACCATCGTGATCATCTAGTCTGACCTCCTGCATATTGCAGGCCAGAGAACCTCACCCAGCCACTCCTGTAATAGACCCCTAGCCTCTGGCTGAGTTACTGAAGTCCTCAAGTCATGGTTTAAAGACTTCAAGTTACAGGTAATCCACCATTTACACTAGTTTAAACTTGCAAGTGAACCATGCCCCATGCTGTGGAGAAAGGCAAAACCTCCAGGGTCTCTGCCACTCTGACCAGGGAGGAATTCCTTCCTGACCCCAAATATGGCAATCAATGAGACATAACAGCCTGGATAACAGATGGATGTAAATATAAGGGAGGCAAAGGGACTGCTTTGTATGGCACCTAAGGGTATCGGTAATGGGGGTGAAATTGACACAGGAAAAATGGAGGCTGAGTATCAGGACAAACTGTGAAATGTACTTGATTGTGTTATAGTCCCATAAAACAGATTGTGGAAAACCTTGATGTTTAAGAATTTTAAAACTCTACTGGACAATACACTGCAAAATGTGTTATATGAACAATCCCACACTATTAGAAAGACGGATTAGATGTTCACTCATCTCTGATTTCTCTGATTCTGATATTTGTCTGTGGTGATATGAAATAGGACAGAGATTTATTTAAACCAAAGGAAATCTTGAACTGAGTGATCACACAGTTCTCTTTGTTAAAAATGTATTATCGTGTATAATATATTCTGAGGAGATTGAAAGAAAGGAGATTTCTACCTGTTAAAGATTAAACATGTAAGTCCTTAATGACCCAAAGACTCAGAATGCAAAATCTTTGCAGCTGACAAATTTGTATTTTCCAAGCTCTTAGGTGAAAGTCTCAAGTTGTTGAGGTTTTATCTAGTAAAGAGTGAACATCAAAAGTTTAAAAATTTCTCTTAAAATAAGCACCCAAGTTCCAAGGCTTATAAAACCTTCCAGACTTCTCTGGTTCGAAATAAAAATGCATGCATATAAGATTTGTGATACATCCCAGTCAGACAAGAAATACATTCCTGAAGACCTTATAAGCACCGGGGGGAAAATTTCCAAAGTTCCTAAGTGACTTAGGAGCCTATGTTCTGTTGCAAAACAATGAATTACAGGTATTTTTAGTACTTTCCTTATCATATATATTAAGCTAGCTTAAATGTAGAATATGGAGCTCTCCTGTGCCATCTGTACCAAATCCACAATTATCAATCCCACATTATTACAACTTCACATAATTTATTGTCAAATACACCTTGAAAACAGTTTTGGAAGCAGTTGTTTTTCTAAACCCATTAGGTTGTACGCACTGCAAATAATCAATAATGTTCCTTGTGGTTAATGATAAAGAGGCAGGTTCTGCATTTTGACATACAGATGTGGCTCCAATTGACTTCAAAAGGAGCCCTTCCCTTTTTATAGGTGAGGGCAGAAATTGGCTCATGAGAGGGGTAATAAAGAATCAGGTTAATCATTAATTAACACAAGATGTTTGGGTGCTCATCATTACAAAATCCCATTGGCAGCTAACTTCTGCATAACTAGAATCATTTTCTTTATACCTTGGCTCACTTTTTAAAAAAAATAATTTGTATAGGTTTTATATATGTATATTAGATTCTGAGCATTTCAGGATCGACACCATTTTTATTTGTACTAAATAGACAACAAAAATAATAACTGACAAATCAACTTTAATGTGGATATCTTCACATTTCATAGCTGTGAGGTGATCTTCACATTTCATAGCTGTGAGGTGTGTTGAATGCAATGATTAATGCTAGAAATAAAATTGCACCCAAATAAAATATGTTGGCATAATTCAACTGTTTTTTAGGCTATTGATTTGGTATTGTTCCTTCCACTACCTTTTTTAATATATTTGACAGGGCCCATCTAATGGCAAAGATATAAAAGAAAACAAGCCTGATGTTAGATTAAATACCAGCCATACGTGTTTTATACAGGTGGACCCATATCTTGTTCCTTTTAGGAGACTCATAGGTGTAGAAATTCATATAATTACAATAAACTAACTTTGAGGATTATTTTCTCCAGTATTCTGCCATTTCTAAACATAAAACATTGCTGTAGATTGCCTAGATTTAGATAGTAAACCATAATAATCCAATGTAACATGCCTCTAGCAATCTCCAAAAAGAGGTATCCAAAAATGAGTACATTTGTGGATGAAACAAAATTAAATGACAAAAACAATGAGCAGAGTACATTTTAGAGACTGATGCAGAGAGGCTGTGGACAAACTGAGGAGAGGAACTAAGCTAATAAAATATTAAATAGATGGACTCATTGTGTTAAAGCAAATATATCTTCATTCTCCAATTTTAACTGTCCTAACATTTTTTTTAACGTAACCAAGTAGTATAGTTATTTCAAGGAAAGCATAGAATCAGGATTTGGGCCCTAAACTAACTCACAGTGAAGTCAATGATTGCCAATGGTAGTTGGCTCAGGCCCTTGGAAAGGAATACAAAAAAGCTTGTTAATCATTCATTTAATAGCTTGCAGCGACACTACACAAGTTCGTTTAGTACAGAAAGTGGGGACTCCCATCTCAGTTGCAACCTAGGGGAATATAGGTAGGCACATAGGTCCTGATCCAGCTAAGCACTTTTAACTTTAAGCCTGTCAAGAGTCCATTTATTTCAAAGAAACTATCCATGTGCTTAGAAGTAAGCACGTAAACAAGTGCTTTGCTGAATTGGGGCAGAATTCTAACCAGACCCTTAATGTAGCCACTGAGTCTAAAAAGTGGTTATAAAAAATAGAGGTAAAACAAAATATAAATTCAATACAAAAGACAATTTATGGTCTGTACTGTTCATCTCATTTGGTTTTATATTCTTTGTACACAGAGTGTATCATATAGGTTTCACTTCCTATGTACTCTTATCAGTCTGAGAGCTTTACTAATATTGAATGCCTAAATGAGCATTTTCTCACTAACATTTGAAAACTCAGCAGTTTTAATGCAAATGAGTTCCAAATAGACAAAGGGAAATTATTTTTCATTCAATGATCCTGTTATGTTTTATCTGCTATGACCCTCCCCTTATCTTACAATCGGATACACATGCAAACAATATTACTAGAAAAGAATAGCCTTCTTTTAAAATAAACATTAATTTGCCTGAAAATTTCCTTACATCTTTTTACATTTCCATTTCTAACAATACATGGGCATTATTGCCATCCTCACTAGTAAAATTTTAAAAGGTTATTAATAAAGGCTTGTTCGGGTATAAAGGATTTTAATGGTTTATATGGCTAAAGAGAGGTCTGCTAGTTTAGCATACAATACAATTCCTTTGACCATCTGTTATGAACAGAAAACCTTGATCCAGTGAATACTTTTTCTCTTAGAAAGCAATACCTGCAAATGCTAAAGGAAATGTACTACATGGAGCATATGATGTATTATTTCAACTGTTCCATAAAATGCATTGTGTGTATGTAAAATGTGTGTGCAGAAGGAGTCCCATTGGCAGCTTTTCAAATGAAAGCATTACTCATGAGTGGTAAAGTTTGTGTGTGTGTGTGTGTTTCTATCTTTATTGATATAGATCTAGATAATGTGTACATGTACAAACATGGCTTGATCCTACCCTGCTGTAAATCCACTTTGCACTACAGTAGAACAAAGGAGACTAAAACTTTCTTAACTAATGTCATGTGCCCCATCTCCCATTTCAAGTGGAGGGGGCATATCAATGCATGTCAGGGATGAGGCAGGTCTGGGCAAAGAGGAAATGGGCTGATGCTCACCATAACATTTAAGAAGCATCAATCCTGCAAATGCTTTGCTGTAAGTATGTGAGCAATCCCATTGAATTAATGGGTCTGCTCATGTGCTTAAAATTAGGCATCTGCATAAGTGTTTGCAGGATCAGGATGAACAAGCCCCCATCTTAATGAGTTTTTGTCTGACACTATATATATAAAAAGTAGGGCTGTCAATTAGTCGCAGTTAACTCATGTGATTAACTCAAACATTAACTGTGATTAAAAAAATTAATTGTGATTAATCACACTGTTAAACAATAGAATACCAATTGAAATGTATTAAATATGTTGGATGTTTTTCTACATTTTCAAGTATATTGATTTCTATTACAACACAGAATACAAAGTGTACGGTGCTCATTTTATATTATTACAAATATTTGCATTGTAAAAATAGTTTTAAAATAGTATTTTTCAATTCACCTCATACAAGTACTGTAGTGCAATCTCTTTATCATGAAAGTGTAACTTACAAATGTAGATTTTTTTTGTTACATAACTGCACTCAAAAACAAACAATGCAAAACTTTAGAGCCTACAAGTCCACTCAGTCCTACTTTTTGTTCAGCCAATTGCTAAGACAAACAAGTTTTTACAGGAGATGCTGCTGACTGCTTCTTATTTACAATGTCATCTGAAAGTGATAACAGGTGTTTGCATGGCACTTTTGTAAGGTATTTACATGCCAGATATGCTGTACATTCATATGTCCCTTTATGCTTCAGACACCGTTCGAGAGGACATGCTTCTATGCAGATGATTCTCATTAAAAATAATGCATTAATTAAATTTGTGACTGATTCCTTGCGGGGAGAATTATATGTCTGCTCTTCTGTTTTAACTGCATTCTGCCATATATTTCATGTTATAGCAGTCTCAGATGATAACGCAGCACATGTTTGTTTTAAGAACACTTTCACAGCAGATTTGACAAAATGCAAAGAAGGCACCAATGTGAGATTTCTAAGGATACAGCATTCAGTGCAAGGTTTAGGAATCTGAAGTGCCTTCCTAAATCAGAGAGGGATGAGTTGTGGATCATGTTTTCAGATGTCTTTAAAAGAGCAACACTCCAATGCAAAAACTACAGAACCTGAGCCTCCAAAAAAGAAAATCAGCTTTCTGCTGGTGGCATCTAACTCACATAAAGAAAATGAACATGTCGGTCCACTCTACTTTGGATAGTTATTTATCAGAACGCCTCATCAACATGGGTGCATGTCTTCTGGAATGGTGGTTGAAGCATGGAGGGACATCTAAATCTTTAGCACATCTGGTATATAAATATCTTGCAATACCGGGTACAACAGTGCCATGTGAGTGCCTGTTCTCACTTTCAGGTGACACTGCAAACAAGACGTGGGCAGCATTATCTTCTGCAAATATAAGCAAATGTTTTTGTCTGAGCTGAATAGATTTGAAGGTTCTAAAGTTCTTCATTGTTTTATTAGAGTCATAGACTTTAAGGTCGAAAGGGACCATAATGATCATCTAGTATGACCTTCTGCACAATGCAGGTCCACAGAATCTCACCCACCCACTCCTGTAATAAACTCCTAACCTGTGTCTGAGCTATTGAAGTCCTCAAATCATAGTTTAAAGACTTCAAGCTGCAGAGAATCCTCCAGCAAGTGACCCATATCCCACGCTGCAGAGGAAGGTGAAAAACCCCCAGGGCCTCTGCCAATCTGTCCTGGAGGAAAATTCCTTCCTGACTCCATAATGGCAATCAGCTAAACCCTGAGCATGTGGGCAAGTTTTGTGGGGTTTTTTGTACATACTTCTACATTTGTAAGTTCAACTTTCATTATAAAGAAATTGTACTACAGTACTTGTATTAGGTGAACAGAAATATACTATTTCTTTTGTTATTTACAGTGCAAATAAAAATGTAAAGTAAGCACTGTACATTTTGTATTCTGGATTGTAATTGAAATCAATATATTTGAAAATGTAAAATTTATCCAAAAATATTTAAATAAATGGTACTCTATTACTAGTGCAATTAATTTCAGTTAATTTTTTAATCGCTAGGCAGACCTAATATAGAGCTAAGATAGAGTCTTGATTGAGAGTAATACATCAGTAATACAGGGTAAAATAAATTACAGGGATAATATAATTATACAAAACAGAAGCATTATAACCCCAGAAAATTGAGTTAGTGTTAATCTTAAATCCAAATATATTAAGGCATGGAAATGCACAATCAACCTTAACTCTACCCTGTAGTGACATCAAGTAATGACCATATGTTTTATTTTCAGATTAGATTAAACTGATTTTTAAAGACATATTAGATTTTTTATTTTATTTTTATTTTTTCCTCGTTGTATCACTAAAGAGTTGCCATTCTGAAAGACGAAAGTTTTTCAAGGAATTTTTATCTGAAGAAAAACATTTTTCTTCAGCTTTTAACTTACAGTTATGAAGACTAATGCAGGAAAATTACCATAAATCCTTTTTTAAAAGTCCTTCATAAACAATCAATATACAAAATTTCAGTGAGTTTTGATTATATGAAAGTTTGAAGAGTATGAGTTATTTCATTACTGAGATCATTAGGAACAAAACCAAGTTTGAAAAGGGTGTTAAATTACTTAAAGGAGCCATTTTAAAATTAAACTTTTATTCAAAAACTAATTAAGGAATTTACTTTTTAATTCTCAGAAAATTCATTCCATACTCAAAGAATAAAGGCTGTAATTTTGAAGAGGGTAGATACATACACAAACTGGCTGACTTTATGTGAAAAATTCAACAAAATCTTATCTGTGGAGCCTCAATAGGCCCCTCTAAAATTTACAAATATATGCTCACCACACAAACACTTAAAGAGACACTTAACACGCTTAGGTTTCTGTTGCTTTGAAGGATTTTACTTCTATGAAGGAGATTCCCTGTATGTTTAAGGGCCTGATCCAAATCAATGGAAAGACTCCCATTCATTTTAATTGGCTTTGGATCAAGCTCATAATTTGGGTGCAAGAAGTGGTATAAATTTTCAAACCACTAACAACTGTTGAACTGTATCTAATCTGTTGATGGAGCAAACATTTGTACGAAGGCTGCATGGAGTCTTGAGCCTCCAAGGCAGAGAGCACTTTATCTTGATTCAGCAAAGCCAGTTGGCCCATCCTCACTGGTTAGTACTGGATCAGGCCAGAGTGTTAATTACCTTGCAGGATTTAGCCCTTAATAGGAAAAATGTCATTCAGTTCTCATATTCCTCTCACTGAAGCCAATGGCAGAGCTGCTGACTGCACTGGGAATGTATTCAAGTAATGAATCAGGTGATTTTGTTTGAAATTTGCAATTCAAAAGATGCTATTTGAAAAAGTAGCATTTGAAACGGTGTTGCTGTGTTGTGCCTCATGTAGATCAGTATCAAATAAATTTCCCTATTGTACCTCTTATAATGTTAACACAATACAGGGAGTGTTGTTTGCTTCATCTCCATTCTCCTAACTGCAACATCCTTTTCAGTTTAAATAATACAGAAGTGAATAATTATTGAGGCCTTCTATTTACCATCCTTAGAAGATTTAATTTAGCCCAATAAACATTGTGAAGCAGACCTTTTGGATTTGCAATGACATATAATTTACTTGGAACAAATGCTTTGGGTTCAGCACAAAGGCCATTCATCAGGCAAATCTGAATCAGAGGCAGTTTAGAGAAAGCATCCTTTGTCTAATTGTTTTCCATCACAAACAACATGTGGGAAAGAGATTTAGACAATATTTTCAAACATTATAAGCTACATAATTATTGTCCTCTGGAAACCCAGTAATAGTTTTGCAATCACAACTGTGCTTTATCTGTCTAATCACCTATTCACCGTGACCAATTGCAAGCTCAGCATTGATGAGGAGGCATTTAGTAATATTAAGTACAAAACACGAGATTTAAATAACGTTGAGTTTATGACACAAACCAACAAAAGCCAGGAAATTCAAAAGCAAGGCTCACGCTCCATCCTTAATTCATGGCATTTTCCTAGGTAGAACAGCACATATGAGCGCTCAAAGACCCATACTATACAGAGACCTTTGTAATGCTAAGTCACAAAGGAATGAGTTAGGAATGAAGAATCAGGCTTAATTTTTAATTTGCATACCTGTTACAAATTTATGGAGCAACATTAACATTATTCTTGTATCATCTTTACCATAAAATCAAAACAAATCAACCTTTTGTGAAAAGGTACAAAGACAATGGGCCAGATTGTCTCCATTTTGTGCTGCCCCAGTGACATAAAGGGGACAGATATCCTACTAGCATAGCTGGGAATTCCTTATGTGTTGATGTAGCCAGCTCTGTGGGATCTACTACCGGCCCCCTTACAGTGTGGTAAGTATTCTGGTGAGGGAAGGGGTAGAACCTGGGCACAGGAAATGATTCCAGCTGGTGCAAGATAAAGCAGTCTCAAGGTTGCTCTAACTTACACCTGGGGTGAAACTAGTCCCTGGCTTTCCCCAGGGTTGGTGGAAAGGTGTTAATACGCTGCTGATTCTCATCTTGATCACACTCAGGCACACTTAAAAATCCTTCCCATTATTAATGCAAGAGGCTATCCTAGTTTATTGGGTAACAACATAATAAATGAGTGTAGAGGGATATTTTGTCTTTTTATAGGCCATGTACATAAATACATATTCTGATGCATAAATTGTCCTGGATTATTTTGGTTCTATCCAAAGGAATAGAGTGTCTCTCTAAAAGCTATTATTGGTCTATCAAGTAAATATGCACTGTGATTCTCATACTTATTTTGAGAACATATATTGTTTACCCAATGGAGTGAAATTCCAGCTTCCCAGCCACTAGGGTTTACAGTGTAAATATGTATATTGCCCCTTTTTACAAGTTGGATTTTGACTTGATAAAATTTAATAGCTTCAAAACAGCTGTTATGGTCTATCACGGAAATCCTTCTTGGTTTGTGGATCATTGACCCACTAAACTATAATAGGAGCTCTTTGGAGCTGTTGTGTCCATCCAGCTGCATCTGATGTGCCTGCTATGTGCCCTTTGCAGCATTATGGTCCATCATGTCAGTCCAGCTGCTGTGCATGCATGCTAGAGATTCTTATAGGCTGTGGCATATAGACAGGGACACTAATCTTACATTCTCATTCATTCGTGTGACACCTCCTTCTTTCACCCCAAAATTACCATTCTGACACACAAGATTTTAGAAAATGCAAGTACAGTTCATGACTTAAAGAACTCATCAGTATGAGAATCGTGAAGCAAGGAAGTTGTTGAAAGAATTAAGAAAAAGCGAGTATTTGTGCATCTTTTTGCACTCATACTAAGCATGTCAGCGAGTGTCACGCACATTGTTCAGTGAAATCAGTGGCGCATGTCAGCTATAACAGGAGTAGATATGTCCAGGTAGGTAATAAGAAAGCATGTGACAGCAGCTCAAGTGCTAGGATTTAAAGTTGCCCTCCAGAAGAGGGCCAGCACAAGATCTTTGAGCCACTTAAGGTTTACTTAAGTCTTCAAAATAAGGGAAAGGGGGATTTAAATGATGAATAGGTGTTTTCTGACCTGCTGCACAGGAATGAATTTCATCATCAGGTATCATGATGAGGAGCAAAGTATAAAAACTAAGATAGATAATCTTCACTGACAATGTATTTCACTGTGCAGTAAAAATCTCAAACCCACTTTACATTTATAAAATAATTTTCATCACATTTTCATAAACAGTAGCTAGAAATAACTATTGTTAAACTACCCATTACTTGTTGATATTCCAAAACAAAGTTAATCTATTTTTAAGGTAACAGATTCTGGACGTCAGAGGATGTTTATAGGTATCAATAATCATGCATAGATTGACATGGCTTATATTTATGCCAATATATATTAATGAGTCCTTTATTTTCTTCTGAATATTATGCTCATTTTAATGACAGGCCAAAAAAAACCCTAGAGAAATCACAGATTACTTCTCATTCATGAGACATGATTTACCACAGCTGTAATTCTTGACCTACAATTTCTGCAGACATTTTAGAGCTATCAAACAACAGGAAAAGCAGTCCTGCAATTTTCGTGAATCAGGATCTTGAGTAGCCTAGGGGGCGAATTTAATTTAGCCTATTCAAGGTAGAAAGATCAAAACAGAAGTCATCTCATTGTATAAGGAATAGAATTAACAAATATAATCTACACGAAAATACATTCAAACATTTAATTTGCATAGAAACAGGCAGTGCTATTCATTTTGATACAAGGAAATCAAGAGTCATAGCTTGCAGTCACTCTTTTAAACCAGATTTTGAGCACAACCCCCCAAGGGCTGTTTCTACCAATTTTCCAATAAATCATGTAATGACTTTTAGAAAAGACAGATATTTAATTCTTGAATTAGAACTATAGGACCATAACCAAAGACTCACAGCCCTGTTTTTCTACCATACTTTCACACAATCTCTTTAACTGATTGGGTATGAAATGATACATTAATTAGGCAATTAGGTTTTTGGGTGATTATGGAATGAAGTACTGAGGGCTGACCTTTAATACAGAGATCAAAGTTCACTGGGAGAAAGGCTCAGGCTCTTTTGTTTACAGCCCTAAACTGTTGTTTCAGTCTATTCACATTTATAATTTTGCGGGGAGAGGGTTCAATATATAGATTTGCAGTTGATGTTAAATATGCTGCTGAAAAGTCAGAATTCATGTATACAGAAAAATACCAGGTTTTAGTTACTCATGTTTTACTAAGTTGCATATACTGAAAAACAATTTGTATGCTTCCGGTGCATATTGAATAGAAATTAGTTAAACATAATTAGTAAAATGTTCCTAAATAACTTCACAGCTACCAACAGCTCTTCTTTGGGAAAGAGGGGGGAGATAATGAAAACACATTCAAAATAAAATCAGCTAACACCAATGTTCTCCTGCCCCCAGAGTCCTAGACCATCAGAAGACACTCATCTCTTAGCAGCTTATGAAAGATCCACAGAATTTGCTTCTCTAATGGTGGAAAATATTAACGTCACACTGAGCCATATTCTGACCTCAGATACCCCACTGAAAATCCTGAATAATTCAAATGAAAAATATCACAAAGACAAGACAATGTTCCAGGGGAAAGGATAGTGTTAGAGGAAAACTCCATGAAACGCAGAGAGGAACAGGATTCCCATATGTTTTGGCTTAATTTTCTGGAACTAACACCTAGCTTCTGCAATAGAGCTCTATTTTTTTCTCTTTCATTTCTGCTGAATGGGTTTTTTTTCTTCTTCTTGGGGTTGTCTAATCCAAGCTGTGAGCTCTCCCATGCCTCAGATTTATAAAGGCAGAGTGAGACATTCTGTGTATCGGCCACCACAAAATCATGTGTCTGTTGTGAAGGCAGGGATCAGATGCAGGGACCTCACCCTGGTTGGCATCACGGTGCTTGCCCCTTCCTAGGGGAACAGCTATTGGTAAATACGAGCTTTTCTGACAAGCACTGGGAAAGGCCAGAAGATGATAGGGGGAGCTGCATATATAAGGTGACACTAGAAAGAGGCAGGGCTTTTCCTGCTCTACCCGTCCCCTTGACACTATGGAGACTGGAGGAAGGAGAATGCTTCCTAAAGGCGGGGGACTTGCTGTAGGGTGAATTATGTTGGAAGAGCAGTAGTTTGATCATGGCAGCTCTGAGTTGTGGGGAATGGGCAGAGCAGAATGAGGAATCATTCAGTGGGATCTAGCTTGGCCTTTGTCCCCAGAAATCCAGTGATGTCCAAATGCCTCTGGCCTTGGGCATTATTATGATGGAGCCTGGTGTTCACTGATAGAGCAGCACCTTCCTAGAGTCTTTTCCTGTGGTGTACATCTAGGTTATTGGGCACAGGGCTATGGGACAAGGCAGATAAATGTTTGGACAGATAATTATGCCATAGTCTACTTTAGCGTCAGTCCACCTTCAGTGCAAAGAAGGGCTGGCATTTGCAGTGAGGCATGAACTCTTGTGGGAGGTTGCCTCATGCAGTAATCTAAATAGGAGTGTGGCCTTGTTTTGGCCTGGGAATGGCTAAGCCATGATTACACCTTGGAATAATGTAGATCTGGTAAGACTTTTGGTTTGAGTGTGCTGGATAGATCTTGAGACAGATATAGAAGCAGTGGATTTCAGCATCAAGAGAAGGAAGGCTTCTCCCATTACACTGCTGTCGGGACAGGTGTCTTTAAGATATATCCTGTTAGAAATCTGTAACTTTTGGCCACATGACCAAAAGCTTATTTAACCTTTAATTTCAATCACTGTCTAAACTGGTTCCCAGACACTCACAATATGTTTGTCATCAAGGCCAGAGCTAGAATAGGAAGGCAGAGGAATCTGTGTTTTGTGGAAGCTCATTTCTACTGCATACAACCAAGAAACAGTTGAAAAACTGTTTCCCAGTCTGTAAAATTTACCCCCATAATACTCCTAAAATTTGTGAAATTGCAGTCTTCATTGTATAAAAGAGGCACATGAAGTAAAACCACACAGAGTGAGATTTATTCTTTTCTCCCACTGTATTTTAACTATGCAAAGTTTTCAATTTGCAAGTTAATGTAATCTGCTAATTTTAGGCTGGATAGTTCCCCTTTTTGGATCTGAAATAAAGTTCTGGCACTAAAAGCAGGAAATGTGAACTAGGATTAGCTATCTGTCTGCCTAAAAAGGCAGAGAGACAAGGGACATCTGGTATGATTAAAAATATAATTCTTTAAAAGAAAAACCCAGTGGTTGCAATGGCTCATGGTCCATTGTTTTCCCTCTGATATGAATAAATACATAATTATATCAGCAAATAAAATATAATGTCCTCTCTTGCTCAAATAATGCTACTAGAATTACCATGATACTTTACTAATTGGCATTCATTGGTTAGATATTATCATTTTATAAGATTGGTCACATAGAAATTTTCTATTATAATTTGCTAGTATTCTGTGCTACCTAGAACAGAATACTAGAACGTTTGTTGCACATTAATGTTTGTTTTCTATCTATATAAATGTACACTGCTTAATTCCATTGATATGTATTTTGTGCTGATGCTAGCTCTGCACTTTAGGGGGTGCTCCAGTCTTTTTCTAGCTAAACAAGGGTAGTGGTTAAGCCATCTAATGTTCACTTTTATGGAGTAGATGATGTTTGAAGCTAAAAGAGAAAAATGTAAAAATAAACAAAGCTTTCAAAGTCATACAGAGTAGATAAATTGTCTGTGCATTTTAGTTTAAAATTCAAAACCAAATATCTCTCACATGCAGTCAGGTCAGTGTGTATATATATATATATATATATATGCAGAATCTGTATATTAATATCCCATAGTTCAGCTATCCTGTTCCTTCAGGAAATTCTCAAGTATATTTTACACTGTATATGAGACAGAGTTCTAACTAAAAAATAATTAAACACCTTTTGCCTGTGTCAACTTTACCTCACACATACCAGATCAAATAAATTGTTAATAGCAACATTCAAATATGAAAACAATGGTTTTAATATAGTTGTATTATAAGTGTACTGTTTCCAATATTCAGCAAGTAGCCTGGAACAATGGTTCCTATAGTTAAAATCAAAGCTCCATGATGAATTATAGTGGTATCTATATATGTTACTATAATTAAAGGTTTCTCAGTATTTCATTTAGAAACATCAGGGTCTACAACCTGTCCTTAAAATTTTTCTCTAGCTAAAAGTTCACACCGAGGTATTAGGTAAGAAGAACATTATTTTTAAAAAAATTAGCAACAATTAAAAAGAAACCTGTTTAGTCTTTTGAAACCTGATTCAAAGCTCCCTTAAAGCTATAATAGAAACACTCTCCTTATCACCATTGGGCTTTAGACCACACTGTTAAATCTCAGGAGTGGAAAAAAATGGAAGGAATGAGCTTTTCTGTGTAACCATAATTCCAGATGGCTACATTATTTGCTTGAGTCTGAGTCACATCTTGTGTCCTTTAGGTGGACATAACTCCTCTTGAAACCAAAAGGAATTCTGCAAGCCCCCAAACTATGGAAGTATGCCCATATCATGAACTAGGCCTGCTAAAAATGTATGTATTCAGTTCATTACATTTGAAAATCAGCCACTGAACAAGCACAATTATTAAAGCACTAGATTTATATTTGAAAATGGCCCTAGTCAAAACTGGAGGTGCAAATACCATAAACATTGGAAAGGTTTACATCAGAACAGCCAGGATGGGTCAGACCAATGATCCATCTAGCCCAGTATCCTGTCCTCTGACTGTGGCCAATACCAGGTACTTAGAGAGGGAGAACAGAACAAGCTATCATCGAGTGATCCATCCCCTGTCGCCCTTTCCCAGCTCATTGCAGTCACAGTTTAGGGAGTCTCTTGAGTAATTTTGAATTGTCTGCAAATTTTGCTACCTCACTATTTACCTCTTTTGCCCGATCATATATGAGTGTGTTGAACAGCGCTAGTCCCAGTACAGGTCCTGGGGACACCAGTATTTACATCTCTCCATTTTGAAAACTGACCATTTATTCCTATCCTATTGTTTCCTGTTTTTTAACCAGTTACCGATTCATGAGAGGACCATTGCTCACACCCTTTGGTCGCCTTTGGTGACCGATCTTGTCAAAGGCTTTCTGAAAGTCCAAGTACACTATATCCACTGGGTTGCCCTTGCCTACATGTTTGTTGGCCTCCTCAAAGAATTCTAATACATTAGTGAGGCATGATTTCCCTTTACAAAAGCCGTGTTGACTTATCCCCAACAAATCATGCTCATCTATGTATCTGATAATTCTGTTCTTTACTGTACTTTACTTGGTACTAAAGTTAGGCTTAACAGCCTATAATTACCAGTATCACCTCTGGAGCCTTTTTTAAAAATTGGGGTCACATTAGCTACCCTCCAGTTATCCGATATGGAAGCAGATTTAAATGATACCACAGTTAGCGGTTCTGCAACTTTATATTTGAGTTCCTTCAGAACTCTTGGGTGAATACCATCTGGTCATAGTGACTTACTACTGTTTAATTTATCAATCTGTTCCAAAACCTCCTTTACTGGGACAGTTCCTCAGATTTGTCACCTAAAAAGAATGCCTCAGGTGTGGGAACTTCTTTGAAATTCTCTGCAGCGAAGACTGATGCAAAGAATTCATTTAGTTTCTTCACAACAGCCTTATCTTCCTCCAGTGCTGCTTTAACACATTGATTTAGCATCAGTGGCTGTGCAGATTGTTTGGCAGCTTCCTGCTTCTAATGTACCTTAAAAAAAAAATTTGCTGTTAGCTTTTTGAATCTTTGGCTAGTTACTCTTTTTTGCTCTGCCTAAATATACTATTACATTTGAGTTGCCAGAGTTTATGCTCCTTTCTATTTTCTATTTCATTTCCTATTTTTAAAGGATACCTTTTTGCCTCTAAATGCTTCTTTGAGTTTATTTAGTCATAGTGGCACTTTTTTGGTCCCCTTCCTATGTTGGTGTGTTTTGTTTTGTTTTAATTTGGGGTATGCATTTAATTTGAGCTTCTATTGTGGTATTTTTAAGAAGTTTCCATTCAGCTTGCAGGCATTTCACTTTTGTGATGGTATCTTTTAGTTTCCATTTAACTAGCTTCCTCATTTTTGTGTAGTTCTCCTTTCTGAAGTTAAATACTGTTGTGGTGGGCTTCTCTGGTGTTTTCCCTACTAACAGGGATCTTAAATGTAATTACATTAGGTTCACTATTAAGGTTCGCTTAATAGTGAACCTAATGTAATTACATTTAAGATCCCTGTGAGTAGGGATCTTAAATGTAATTACATTAGGTTCACTATTAACCTTACTATTAAGGTTCACTAGGTATAATAGGTTCACTATTAGGTTCACAGCAGAATACTACAGCATAACGTAACCCTACATCATACCTTCTAACAAAGAGCCAAATCAAAGCTATGGTTGTGAAGTTTGGATCTGGATCTGAACTTTGTGGCTCCAAGCCAATTCTCCTTATATACACCTATTGCAACAGCTCTAGGCTTTAGAATGGTAGGAGACAACACAATCTCCGGGATCTTAGTGACAATTCCAAAGATCTACATAGGCTTGCTTTTTAAAAGCAGCTGATTGATATTACTCATCTTATGGGCTCTCTGTTCAGTGGGGTCAGTGTATAATTCATATGTTCTGGTAAATAATATACATTATTTTAATTCTCTATATTGTTATTTATGCATTCAATGGCTCAGACATTTTTCATGAGACTTGTTTACACCTTATAACTATTGCCAAATAAGGGCCAGATTGTAAACCTCTTACTCCCAGTGATGAACAGTTACAGACAGGAGTAGTCCATTCACTTCAGTGGCATCTGAAAACTTGCTCCATTATCTCTTAGTGCTGCTTGGGGTCCTTTACATACATGAATAGTCCCACTGAAGTCAATGGCACTACTTGTATGCCTAAAACTAATCATGTGTTTAAGTACCTTTCTGGTTTAGAGCCTGGGTCTCAAACAATGGGTGTTCTTCCATAACTGATTCCAGCAATATTCAACTAAAGCAGGGAAGCTGAAAAGAGAAAAAGCTCTTCTCCCCTAATACACTGTGGATGTCCCATATACACGTTAGAGAGTTACACATGTATTTTGATAGGAGAGGTTTACTCAGGGCCTTATCTACAGATCTGAATTTGTGGGTGAAAGTCAAATTTTACAGTAGACACTTAAATATGTACGTTAACAAATTAAAACAACATTTCTCTCTAATAGTTTTAGATAAAGGTTACACTAGCAAAATACCCTCTTCTTTAATTCCCAGTTAGAATTAGGATTACAATATTATGAAGTAAATCAAACAAACAACCCAGGCAAATGTATTCCCAGTTTAACCCAAACCTGCTATAAAAGCCCTTCTCGGGTATAGTATAAACAACAAAATTATTGATTAACTTGTATTACTTCACAAAAAGAACAAATTATTGCTGATTAAAGCCATGCAGGTGATAAAGGAACTTAACCAACAAAAGCTGCCAGCTTTAGGTTAGGAAACAGCTGTGTCCCTAATTATGCAGCCTGATTTATACTCTATTAAATCAGTATATAAGTAACCCATTTCTCTGAAAGCATTTAAACCTCTTATATTCCACCAAACACAGCAATTTTATTTGAAATAAATGTATCCAGCTCTTTTGGGAACATATGGTATATTTCTCTCTTATTAATAATTCAGTTCAAATGAGCAAAAATTAGTTGGTGCAGTTACAGCTGATTTTGTCCTGAAAAGATCTGCATTAATTTTAGACGTTTTGTAAATTGGGCTATTAAATAAAAGCATTATATGTGAATTACCCTTTAAATTTTAAGCAAGTTGGAGTTTAATGGTATTTTCTAGTCAGATTCATTTTCGATCTTTAAAAAATTACAGTCATTATAGTAAGACAAATTTTTGAAGCTTGCTACTTCCATCCAATTACATTTTGTACTAATAAGTAAACTGGAAAACTTTTATGCTTTAATTTCTATATTTTGTCTTACTACTATAAGCCAAATTCTGTTCTTGTTTTCGCCTGTGTAAATGAGCTCAGAATCTGGCCTTGTATCTTTTTATTGGTACTGTTCATATCAAAATATCCTTGTGACTTCTGCTAGTCATTAGTATAACTTCTGCTATTGTTGCCACATATTTTGTGATGTGTGTGTGTGTGTAGAGTTACACTGCTATGCTATAGGGAGGTAGGAGAAAAATGAGCACATAATTTGTAAGAGAGAAATTACAGTATGCTGCTGTGTTAGTCTAAGATCATCAACTGTATGTGATCTATTCTCCTCCCAGTGCAAGAGCACAACTTCTATTAGCATTAGTAGGAGTTATGTTCATGAATCAAGAGAAGAATATGCCCCTGTAATTTTAAGCTCTACTTCTATTGTAATGGCCAAGTTTGCTTTGCAATTTGTGGATCAGATGGAATGTGGTATGCCTAGTTTATGATGTAATAATATTCCTAATTAAACAGTTCTTAAACAGTAAGTCTTTTACTTCTCTGAAGCTCTACAGATGTATGTATATAAGATTGCAATATATCCCAAATCATGATACCTCAATTGACCTATTGACATATATGTTTTGTGTAATGTATTATGCATGATGGGAAATTTTGTGATGCCCAGCTGCATAAGTGTGCCAGCACTCAAGGAGTTAAATTGTTGAACACATGCAAATCTAAAACATAATAACTTTATGATGGTGTTTTCTGACTTGTACCTTTGAACCCGACTGAGTTTTCAGCATACCACATAATATTTCATAAGTCGTGTCTGTTTCCTGTTGTACTAGGTTAGTATTTCTCACAAAGGTTTGTTTGCTTAATGAGCTTCTAACGAGTTATCAATTACTTGTGCAAATTAAAGGAAGCAGCCACTAAAGGGTAGGCTACCTCAAAATATTATAACATAAATCATTCAATTTCTAAAAACTGTTTTGCTCACGTCTTCCATCATGTTCTGTACTTTTTTTGTTATATTATCTACCATTTCAAAAAGCCATCTAACTTACATACAGAGTTAAATTCAGATAGTCTAAAGGTTAATGTGAAACACTGGCAAGACATTATTAGAACTAGCAGTATATTTTAAAGGCATCTGTCGTTAGAATTACTGAGAGTGTACATTCATAGTACTGCCCCACTTAGTTCTACCACATCCAGTAAGCTTACATCTGCATGCAAATGAGATTGTGTGTGTCCCATATCAATGGAATTATGACTGGAAGACACAGTGCTCGTCACCTAATACATGAAAATCTTTAACTCTTTGTTTCTTATTATCCCAGTTTAAATCAGTTTCTGGTGTTTGGTTTGACACTGACATATGGACTCATCCCAAAGTTCTGAGTTAGAGCTAAATCTTGGGCCTGTGTTATGACACAGTAAATGTTAGGGTAAACTGATTCTGCATCAACCAACTTGGATGCAGGCAAGCGACAAAGGAGCAGGCCTCAAAACCTTCTATCCGGCCAGCATGTGACATAAGCCAATGACATGTGCATCACCTATGTTTCATTGAGTGTGATGCCATAATTGACAGATTATAATGCTCTGAAATGTTTTTTAAGGATGTTTTGTCATGACGAATCCAATAAAATGGTTTTTCAATGTCACATCTCCCTCTCCCAAAGTTCCATAGCTAGCCTATTTCGTTCATGGTGAGAAAACATTCTTAAAAGCAGGTGTTCTAATTTAAAAACATTAGAATCTGTTGCTCATGGCACAAAGCATAGATGTTCCATACTTCAGTCATTTGAGGCAGTGGGAATGTCTCTCCCCAGGCTGTTGGGGAGGAGGGTCCCTCCCTGGGCTTTTTGTGGGACACTAGGGGTAGCAGAAGGAGGTCCATACCCAGACTCTTCCAAATCCAATTAATGCAGCTCCCCATCCACCATGAATACTCAACTCCCACACCCGATAAGATTTCTATTGCCCCCCATTCATTTTACATCCATGCCTCACAGTGCATGCAGCCTGCGCAATGCAATTAAGGCCGCTCCCAGTTACCCCTGTCCTCCAGACAAAGTGTCATTGTTCCTTCTCCTCACAATATAATTAATGCCACTCCTCTCATTGTCCTTCCCTTCTGCCCCACTCCCTCCTCCTCCCCCTTCAGTTATTGCTTACTGGGCCATCCCTGCCTTCGGACTGTGACCGCTGCTGTGGCAACCCTCCTGACTTTTTGGGACTCAGAGACCCCCAGCTCCTCTTGACTCTGCAGTATGGGCCTCATGTCTCTCTGTCACACTCCGCTCCTTTCCCCTTCAGTGACAGGGAGAAGCCTGTATGGGAAAGAGGGGATCTGCCCAAGAACCAACGGTAGCTTTCAGATACTGAGGGGTGAGGAGGAAAAAAGTGAAGCAGAGCAAATACCACTTTTGCAGAAGGGAGCAGAGAGATCCAGTCCAGTTCTTCTGGGGTCTGTTCATTCCTTACCCATCCCTTCCTGTAAAAATGGTATCAGCTTTACTGCTCTTCAGTCCAGCTGCTCCCGTTCCATAGAAATCTCCATGGCTTTGTGGGGCAGGGAGGATGAACCAGTCAAATAGCAGAACATACTGCCTGAGATGGTACATTTAAGATCTCAGAAGAGATCTATACACATAGTGTGAGCTACATTGAGCTTTATGAGCAGAGGAGAACAAGAGGAAGGATAGACATTATAAGGATTATAAATCCCCATTCTTCAGGGCAAAAGCTGATCACCATCTGTGGTCAGGAAGTAATGCTCCTGATAGTATAACATAATGAGGCTGTACAAATAAGAATCCTTATTGGACAACTTTCTTCCAGCAGAGACTGCTATAAATTCTCACGAAACTCATAAGAGTCCTGATTCTGATCTCACACATTTTACAATCTAACTGTTTTTGCTTCTATGAAATTACTTCTGATTTTACAGTGGTCTAATCAAACCTAGAATAATGTTTACTGAGTAAAGCACTGCTCCATCTTTAACAGAAGGGTACCTCCATGAAGCTACTGCTTTTTTTAAAAAAAAAATATTTTGCTCTTTGGCTGGACATTTAAGACAAGTTTCACACTCTTACAGAATGTGTGGTACCAAGGAGGATAACTTAAATGTCCAAGTAAAGACATATTTTACTGAAAAAAATAAAGCATGAAGAATTCAACAAAATATAGATAATATATATGTGTATATGTACACCCTACTATAGAAAACTTACAACTGCTTGAGCAGAGTACCGTTATGCCAAAACCAGCTACATGAGGCATCGTAACCCACCAATGAATACTTTTTTAACTCAAGAGGCAATGCTTTCCCATTGCATACTAATAATTCCTACTGACATATTGAGTCTGATTCTCTAACTTGTGTAGTCCTTTATACCAGTGCAAAGTGAGTGTTAAGTGGGTGTAAAAGGCTATGGGAGTATTTGTATACCCACTTAACACTCACTTTGCACATGTGCAAAGGACAACACAAGGTGCCAAGCAATGGAGAGTCAGGGCCTCTTTGTTCTTCAGTGTAGCGGTTTGTTTTATATTTGTATATAGAGTTACAAGCATTTGTGATTTGTTCAGGTCTCTATACCTGACTGCAGTGTTTGCTATTGCCCTCAGACCAAAAATCAGATCTATGTAGGTATTTATATGAATTAGAGTGTACTTATATGGCCCTCATCACCCTAGTAATTGAGCACTTGTAACATCTATGTAAAAAAAGGAATAGTCCATCTACCACACGCCTCTTACACGCCATACCTCTGCTCCTTCTGACAGTGCTTTTTGGTGTTTTCTGATATTATTACTCATGCTTATAGCCCAACATACGTAATCAAACAAAAAACCTGAGGTTAATAATGATTAATACTCATAAGATGAAAAGGGAATAAAATACATTCAAAGGAATGTTTTTATCTTTAAGCAATATTCTACTTCCATGACCTTGAACGCGATTAATATTTTCCAGGGGCCAGATCTTCAGGTGAAGCCATGCCTATTTACACCAGCCATGGATCTGGTCCAATATATACAGACAACAAAGGGTTGGTATAGTGTTTCATGAGTCTCAGAGCAAAATTCATGGTTCTGTTTGCCTTAATTCAGCATTCAGGCAGCTTCTCATCCCCTTTCTCACCTTCTGCAGCACCTTACCATGTAAGCTGCCTCACAGAAATAATTTTTGTTCTTTTGTTGCTGTTATTTTCATTTGTAAGGTATAAACAAACAATCGGTGACAAAATCACTTTAGCATATTTAAAGTAGCCCCCAGTGGAATGTTCCACAGCCTAGAGATGAGGGATTCTCTTCCAATCCTCACACCACTAGTGCTCAGGCCAGGTCTGGGTTTCAAAATGACTAATTTATAGCATTATTTGGATGAACATTACCTGCTCCATAGACAGATCATCCCCACTCCCATAGTCCATTGTTTACTGTTCATAATGCAATCTCATATGGCATAGAGGAAAGGGAGAAGGGTGCAGATGGTTCTCCTATTTCTGTAATGTCTTCGTCCATCACCCCCTCCCACCCGCTGCCCATACACGCCCTCCCAGGCTATAGATAAAGCCTTCCTAGAACTGTAAAACTAAACATTTATTTAACAATCTGAAATATTTTTAAAAAGAGGCTAAGTTTGAGGTATTTTTACTTTTCAGCAAACTGGCACAAGTTCACTTCATGTTAAATAAAATCACTTCTACATGAAACTACAAGAAAAAATCCCAGTCTGAAGACACTTTTCTCTGCAAAACTGAATCAAACTTCCCTAAAAATTTAGGCTTATCATGGAAACACAAAAAACTTCAGTGCTAAACCATAATGATAGACAATCCCATTTTTATTTATAGGACTGATGGTGATTGATTCAGGAGTGTGTGAACCCTAGGTCTTAATCTGGAAATGCACTGTAACTTCTGAATCAAATTAACATTTCAGTGTAACTTCTCAATGCAAATTAAAGTCTTTTCATATATTTTTAACAATGTGGCAATTTTTTAAAAAGTCAAAATATGGATTATTATATCTAATCATTGGATGTGTTCACAGATATTTTACACGTAGTGAATTACCCAAAATGCAATTTAATTCCTCAGCTAATTAACAATGAAGAATGTAAAACACATTTTAGGTAAATTTAAATGCAGGTTAGAAAACTATCTGTAAACAATTAAACTGCAGTTTTATGATGACACAAAATTTCATAATGAGGCTTCATATTTGTCTCTAACATGCAATAGATTTGAAATAAACCCCATTTCATGTCAAAAAAAAGCAAAGCCTGAATTGACAATGCAGCAGAGAATTTATTTTTTCCCTTTTCTCCTTAGCTGAAGTTATTATCACAACTGCTAGAGAATTTGTGAGATTGGGAGATAAGAATCATAATGATCCATTGGGGACTCGTCAATCACAGCAAACTGCTACTAGAATTGAAATTGCATCTGCATTTGAATTAGCAACATTACTCGCCAATTTAGTTCAGAGTGAACATTTTTCCATTGAAGATGGAATTAAATTAGAAAATGAGTGAGTCTTTAATTTCCAGATTATAAATCACTGAAAATAATTCAACTCCTGTACCTTAAGGCCAATTACATTATCCTAAGCGACATTTTATCTCACAACCTTCCAAGTGATTTCATGATGGGGAACCATCACACAAATCAGTTTTGCTCTAGTAGCAAGAAATATATCTACCCACAGAGTTGCACATAAAATGCTAAGAACAGTTTTAATGCTGAAGCTTATTTTACATGAAATTTGATTGTCTGTTTGATAGCATATTTTGGTGTATTAATGAACTGATTTCATTAGAACAGAAATGGTCAAGCCAAAGTGTCCAATTCAGGTACAAGATTTAGAAAAGTCAGCTTGACATGAGTGACTTGTTTAATTTTTGCCTCCAATACATCGCATCATTGTGGAAGTGACTACAATGAGAGGAAAGATGTAAATAATGCATAGATTTAAAATCCCTGGGCCAAAGAAAGCCCTTTAGAATTCTCCTAAAAGCATGAGTTATCAAAACTGCAGGACCTGTAGGAAAGTAAAAAAAAGATCGGAGTGTTTTGGAATAAAGGTCTTTAAATGGAAATATTGCTAGGTGGTGGAAGCATTCTTCTCCTACATGGGTGTGTGTGTATTCTCTAGCCTTTGTTTATAAAAACAATAATTATGTTCCATTCACAAATCTACTGATATGTAATTTGAACAGAAGGAAGCATAGTATAGAGCCATAGTACTTACAGATGATGGATCTGGTCCCCCAGATTATTGGTTCATCCCTCCAGAGACTTTGCTGGCAAGGAGTACTTTAGATGAGTAAGAACTGTAAACCTCAGAAAGAGGTTTTTGTTTGGTTTTTGTAGAGTTTTTTTGTTTGTTTTTGCTGAACTTGGATCTCCTGTGAACTTTCTCTTCAGCTGCTCAGACCCTGGCCCTGCCAAACTTCAAAAATTCATTTCCTAAGTTCAAGTTGCTTCCGGTCTTTTCTCCAAGCATGTCAAGAAACTCCTTACGGAGTAGGCTGGGTCTTCCTTTGCCTCTCATAGCCCCTTGTTTCCCGGCCTATCCCATGCCAACATAGCTGCTGCAGGCTGCAGAACCCAGGCTGCCCAAGCCTTCTTACCAGTTGCTACTCCTAAAGCCAGCCCTAATCAGCATGTTTGAGGTGGCTCCTGTGCAATGGAGGAACTGGCACAAATTACAGCTGATGAGCGAAGCATTAATTTATGCCAACAATTGCTGCTGAGTAGAAGTGAGACAATAATGGCATGGGCAGCAACTATCCCCCTAACTCTACTTCCTCCCACCACATGCCTGCTCTCTAACCACACAAAGATCCTGGGACAGGAGATGGTGGGAGGATCTGTAGGCTCAAACAAAAGGGAAGAGCAAGCCACAGACCCAGCACTTTACCTCTCTGTGTTCTGCCTCCACGCAAAGAAGCAAAGAGATGTATTTGGCTCACAGTAGCGAGCTCCTTTTTCTTTCATACACTAAACAGTTTGTCTCATCGTCCATTTGCTTATAAACATTCTTCCCAGGGCTTCTGCTACATTTTTCTTTTCTAGCAAACCAACCCCAGCCGTGGCACCTAGTCCTATGTGCACGACTTCTACCAGAGAAAAAGCCCATAAGGAACATTGGTGCTCCTCTGGCAGTAACAAGAATCCAAGTCATATCACTGATAGCCACTTTGTCATCTTTCTTGCTTTCTCTCCTGTAAACGCTATGGCAGAATAAAGCCTTTGTCATAGGCCACTTACCCTGTGATACGAAGTGCCCTGGAGCTGATTCCTTGCGTCCCCTGCAGCAAGCTGGATCTATATTCTGGAGCAGGGCCCTTTAGGCTTTTTGTAACAGCTGTGCATGGTTCAACTTCAAAGTGGAAAATTTGTGACAGCTTCAAGTATACCCCAAAGCTGAGGATTTTTAGTAAATTATTTAACACAATCAGTACAAATGTCTCAGGAATGAGGCAGATGGAGGGTTTGAAAGTAGCGGCAAATTGTGGTGGCTGGCACTTGGGACGTAGAAGATGGAGATTTGTGAGTTTTGCATCCAGGAGTCTGAGAGGTTCTTAGAAGCAAAGACTGGACATGTAGGACTGGAAGGACCTTGATAGCTCGTCTAGTCCAGCCCCCTGCACTGAGTCAGGAATAAGTATTATCCTGACCATCCCTGACACAGTGGAGTCATTTCCACTTCCTCTTCCTCATGGGGAGGGGCAAAGAAGTGATATTTTAAAAAAAGTAGACTTGTACTTTCAGGCCAAACAGTGCATAGAGCAGCTCAGGAACGGCTGTACAAGGTGACCTTTGCACTCCCCCAATCCTGAGCTCACTCTGTGCCAGTTTCGTCTTGAGGGATAATGAGATCAGCCTGAAGCACAATTCTGTGGCAAATTCTGCAGCCACGAGATAGTGGAAAACATTACCACCACTCTTATTTTTATAGTTGTTACTATTAAACTAATGGTTCTCCGTTGTCTGTCCATTAGCAACACAAAACAAAGGACTGTGGTTGACTGGGAGTGAGGTTTCTATTCCTGATTCTGTCACAGACTTCCTGTGTGGCCTTGGACAAGGCACTTTACTGTTCTGTCCCTCAGTTCCCCTATCTGTAAAAAGGGGATAAAAATAGGTAGCTGTCTCCAGGGCTGCTGTGAAGCACTTTGAGATTCCAAAGTAGAAGTTGCTATAGAAAAAAAGAAATATCTGAAAGTACAGAAGCCTAAAGTTAAATAATATTAAAAGTTTAGTTCTGTACAGGTCTATTATTTACATCATGGCAAAAAGCTGGGATCAGCTGGGGCTCTCTTTCTGTCACATCCTAAAGTTTTGTTTATCTACGGCTGACGGCAAGGGATTCTCAGCTGAAGATCCTGTGCCTTTGAAACTCACTCCTTGTGACTATTTGTCAGAGTCTGTTTGACAAGCTCTAGATCATTCTTCAAGCTGTTTTTGTTCCATCAGGTTTCTGAGTGAAATCAATTTTTTTGCATACTTGGAAATTTATGGAAGGTGGGGTCTTCCTGAGGAGTGGGTTACTCCTGGCTTCTTGAGATGATACTTAATGAATTTAGGAAAAACATCTTGTATGTTATATGGAAAACATCTACTTACATCTGTGCTAGATGTATTCATAAATAAACTATAACCACAGCTCATTGAAATTGTCTATTTGATGTCATCTGTGCTGTCACCAAGATCCCTGCCTGGTTCTCCATGACCAGACATCAAGGTACCTCTGCATTATTATCTTCTTTAAACTCCTGGCTGCTTTTCACACCAATGATCACAATCTTCTCATTAAAATCTGTCCACCCTCAGCTTTCACAATTCTATTCTCTCCCAGATCTCTGCCTAACTTTCTAGTGATTTATTCAGCATCTCTTTCAATGGCCTCCTCTTCATCTCTCACACAGGTCTTGGCCATTGCCCTACTCTTCTCCCTACAAAACCTTCCTCTAGGTTACTTCAGCCATTCTCGTGCTTCAGTTATTATCTCTGTGCTGATGAATCACAAATCTGCTTCTCCATTCTGACCCAGTCTCCCTCAATCCAATTGCAAATCTCAGCCTGGCACTGTGATATCTCCTCCTGGACATGTCTGGGGCTTTTAACACGTCCACATGTGATTTACTTGCTATCCCTTCCAAAGTCTTTCCACTCCCTACCTTTTCCATCAATGCTGAAAACACTAACCTCCCTGTCACTCATCCCATAATCTAGGTGACCTCTTTGATGCTGTCTTCTCTTTAAATCCAGATATCCCAGCCATGTCTAAATGTTGGTGTTTCTTCACCCATAATAATTTGTCTGTCCTCTGTATCTATCCCACTGTCAGAATGTTGCTGCGCCCGCCCCCCCCACACTGGCAGGCCAGCCGATGCGGGGAGTGCAGCAACGTTAAAGCGCTGCCGCGGCAAGTGCTTTAAGGATTCGCAAAGTGGCAGTGCTTTAATGTGGGGTGAATTATCAGTTATAACATTTTTGAAGATATTGGTATTTATAATATCCTAAAGCGCCCCCTAGATTCCGTACAGTGTCACACTTAGTTGCCACATTCTGGAATAAATAGACAATTGGGGACCAATTTTCAAAGCTGCACTTGTATCCAAATGCTTTATACTGCAGCATTTAACTCTGTTGGCCCTAAGAAAGGTGATATGGATTTTAGCTGGAATTCTCCATGTCTCTGAACACATGCAAAATACAGGTCAGGGCAACTCAGCTAGAAGGGCACAGAAACATCCAGAACTAAGGTGTGGCAGTTACTAGATGTATGCAATAGCTGTTTTTCAGCTGTACAGGCAGTTTTTATTGTGGGAAAGCCACCTGCTAGATCACACCCTCAGAAAACTGAGCCAGTGAGAATTAAAGTCAGCCCATCTGATTCAATGACTTATCCAGGAAGACATGTGTGTTATGAGGGCTGGATCCCAACTTCTGTGCCATTTTGGATACAGGTAAGTTCTACTGCAGCTTTATTTACTACAGAAGTAGATTTTGGATAATGCTTGGTTCACAGGGAGAGCTGGGAGTAGGGATGCCAACCCTCCTGGATGGGCTGGAGTGTACCAGAATCAGAACTGATCTCCTGGTAACTATTGAAAGCAATCTGAGAGATTTTAATAGGCCACTAAAATTTCAGTTGGCGGTGTAGTAGGGCTAAGGCAGGCTCCCTATCTGTACTGACTCCACGCAGCTCCCAGAAATGGCTGGTGTGTCTGGCTCCTAGACACAGGTGTGGGCAGGAGGGTTTCTATACACTGCCCCTAGCACTGACTCC
>ML677335.1:4651874-4709103 GCA_007922305.1 Dermatemys mawii | reverse complement strand
TAACCTCCTTCCCCGGCTTGAGCCCCCTCCTATACCCAAACTCCCTCCCAGAACCTGCTCCCTCCCTGAACCTGCTCCTCAAACCTGAACCCCCTCCTACATCCCAAACCCCTTATCCGTGGTCCCACCCCAGAGCCAGCGCCCACAGCTGAAGCCCTCACCTTCTGCACCCCAACCCCCTGTCCAACCCAGAGCCCCCTCCCACATTCCCAACCCCTTGGGCCCCTCCCTCCAGCCTGAATCCCACGCCTCCTCCCACATCCCAACCCCTTGCCCCAGCCCTGAGCCCCCTCCTGCACTCCAAACCTCTCGGTCCCAGTCTGGAACACTCTTCTGCACCCCAAACCCTCATCCCTGGCCCCACCCCAGAGCCCAGATCCCCAGCCAGAACCTTCACCCCTTTTCACACCCCAGCCCCCTGCCCCAGCTCTGTGAAAGCAAGTGAGAGTGGGGGACAGCAAGTGACGGAGGGAGGTAGGATGAAGTGAGCAGGAGAGGGGCCTCAGAGAAAGGGTGGGGCAGGGGCGAGGCCTTGGGGAAAGGAAGAGGAAAAGGCGGAGCAAGCTTGTTTGGTTTTGTGCGATTAGAAAGTTGGCAACCCTAGTTGGGAGGGAAACACGTATTACCCCTAGAGACTGTGGAGCCTAAAAAAACTATATTTTGATATTAGCTAACTGCTTTGAACTGAGATTTTGTCTCAGTTAAAGAGACAATGGGACACAGATCAGTGAAGGTGAAGGTTTGTAAAGCCTTACTTGACTGAGCTGGGCTTATGGAGAAAAATAGTGTCCTATAGAATTAAAGCTTGACAGAGATCCAACGAATGGATATTCTATATGCTGATCACCCAGTCTGAACCATTTTGGATACAGGTTACAGATTCTATTTCTCCAGCAACTGAGGACCAGTCAGTTGTTAAATATGACTATTTAATGCTGCTAAATGTAAATGTATACAACTAGAAACAAAGAATGTAGGCCATACTTGTGGAATGGGGCTCCTCTCATGTGAAGCAGTAATTCAGAAGAATGGGGTTGTGATGTTTAATCAGTTGAACAGGAGCTCCCAATGTGACACTGTGGCCAAATGAGCTAATGTAAACCTGGGATTCAGAAACAGGGGAATCTTGGATAAGAGTAGAGAGGTGGTTATACCTCTGAATTTGGCATTGGTGTGATTGCTACTGGAATACAGTAGACCCTCAGAGTTTCGAACACCAGAATTAGGAACTGATCAATCAACCACACACCTCATTTGGAACCATAAGTACACAATCAGGATGCAGCAGAGACAGAAATAAATAAATAAATACATACATACAAATAAAAGCAAATACAGTATGGTACCGTGTTAAACATAAACTACTAAAAAATAAAGGGAAAGCAGCATTTTTCTTCTGCATAGTAAAGTTTTAATGCTGTATTAAGTCAATGCTCAGCTGTAAACTTTTGAAAGAAGAACCATAATGTTTTCTTCAGAATTACGAACATTTCAGAGTTAAAAACAACCTCCATTCTGTGGTGTTTCTAACTCTGAGGTTCTACTGTACTGCGTCCAGTTCTGGTGTCCACAATTCAAGAAGGATATTGATAAACTGGAGATGATTCAGAGAGGAGTCACAAGAATTAAAAAACATGCTTTATAGTGATAAGACTCAAAGAGCTCAGTCAAGTAACCTTAACAAAGAAGATTAAGGGATGATTTGAATACAGTCTATAAGTGTCTACATTGGGAACAAATATTTAACAATGGGCTCTTCCATATATCACAGAAAGGTATAACATGACCCAATGGCTGGAAGGTGAAGCTAGACAAATTCACACTGGAAATCAGGCATAAATTTTTGACAGTGAAGGTAATTAACCAATGGAACAATTTACCAAGCATTGAGGCGGATCCTCCATCACTGACAATTTTTAAATCAAAATTGGATGTTTTCCTAAATGATATGTTCTAGGAATTTTTTAGGGAAGTTATTTGGCCTGTGTTACACAGGAGGTCAGACTAGATGACCACAGTGGTCCCTTTTGGCCTGGGAATCTATGAATCTCTGAAAACACAACATCTGGAATGCTGTTAGCTGTGGAGATCCCCAGATTAATTGTTTGCTGATGGGGTTCTCAAATGTTAGGAAAAGAACTGAGATTCTGCCATTCTTCTCAAGCTCATAAGAGTCCAGGGAGGGGACAGTACATATTATGGCCACATTATAGAGAGCGAGAAATCATCTCTGAGAAGAGATCAAAGGGGAATATATATATATGTATGTGCCAAAGTATAGAAGTGTGGACTGTTATGTTTGTATGTGGAAACCTTATATCTGAATATATGTAACAGCAACAAGGTGGGAGAGTCTGCATAAGGAACAGTGGTAGATATACTGCCTAATAGCTTTTGTTTAAGTATTATAAATAGTATTCCAAATATTATTTACGTTTTATACTAATTAGTGTTTTCTCTGTGTATTAAATGTTTGCTTACTAAGAAACTGTATGGTATCTCTTTGAAGTTGAGTGGAAACTATTAACACCTACTTATCAGGGTTTAACTCTGTATCTATGCTTTCTGAAAGGGGATGAAAATACAGAACTGAAGCCTGTGCTACAGTCAAGGATTAACTTGATGTGAAGGAAGAAGAGGTATGTAATAGTTATACATTATATTACCTCAGCATCCCTCTACCCTTACTTTTTGGATGATTATATTTTCTCTGACAAACAATTTTCTGGAGTCCTATTCTAAACCAAAATGAACTGCACCCTTCTATACGTTATACTTACCATTTCATCCCTCTTACCCACACATTTTGACCAATTTCCTTTCATTTGTCATGCTTTGGAGATTGTACCCAAAATTCAGTCATTCCAAGACAATTGCAACCTGAATAAAGTTTCAGAGCTGGCCTTATTTGCCTTTTGTTCTGTAGTAATATATCCTTATTCTATTTATTTAACTGCTGGAAGGTAGCAAAATAACGATAAATACAGGAGTGTTACATTTAATTGAACATATAACACAGAGTTGCTGTTTCTGAAGGTATTTTGTCCCCTTTGCTTTCAGCACATTTAATTATGTATGAGCTCTTAAAAAAACCTCAAATAATATGAGACGTCTACTAGGAGAGGAGATTTGAAGATGATAAACGTTATTTAGAATCACCATGATATGATTCATATTGTGATGTGATTGGGAACAATATTAAAACCCACCAAGGCTATTATACCTAAATTTTTGTTTCAATTCATGCAATATTGCTGCTGCTTAATATGATTTCTATTTACTTCTTTCCATTGTTAGTGTTTTATTGAGGTTGTGTCGGTTTTATCAAGCTAATCTCTACTGGAAATGGAGGTCAGGAGATCGAAAGCACTGGCAAAAGCCTGTCTCCATTATACTCTACTTGGTATGAATTCACTTGAAAACCCTCACTCTAAAATAAACTCACTTTCTTCACCATTCTTCAGTTACAGTATTTCTACCTGCACAAACCCTGACAGCTTGATATTTAAAAGATATATAAACTCTCATCATCTAATTTTATATTCCCTTTTTTTAAAAAAAAAAGAGGCACTGGATTTTCTTTAAAGCTGTAGAGAATGTGTTTATCGAAGGGTTTCGAATCAAGTTATCTCTGCCATCAATAAAAGACTGAATTTTAAAGGTTATTTTAATCATAACTTAAACACATGCACTACTATTATTAATGACAATGACAGCGAGTCATTAATTTGTGTTCTTGTGTTGAGGTTGAGGCAAGAAATCTTGTTATGCCCTTGCTAAAATACAATTTGGCAACACAGGATATTGTAAAAGCTTTATAAATCTTATATCTCTATTTCTTCTTGTATTCTGGTCTAGGGAGTAATGAAAAAGAGTGACACATAAATGTACCTACCAACTGGGGTATGCTTTCCTCTCTTGAATGCCCACGTATAACTCCCATTAACATTTGTGGAAAATATACATGCATGTCAAAGGGGAGAATGGGCTACCAGTTTTCCAAAGGTGCAGAATACGAACAGAATTGTGCTCATTTTAGTAGCTTACTAACCAATTCTATATCATATTTACTTAGGTTTAAATTGTGCATTAAACTGAAAACATGACATAAAAATAGCTACTAAGCTACAAATTAAAAAACTAACATTCAGAAATATTTCTTACATCTTTAGATTTCACACTTGAATATTCCGAATAACAGTTTTTAAAAATAAACATTAATGCTGTACTCTTCTCTGTAAGTTCCTAAACATGTTATTGGATACGTGATTGAAATCTGACAAAAAAAACCCACAACGTTTTATAATAATGTCCTGCAGCAAAAGTATGGCACCAATAACTAAACAATACTTTATCACCTTTGCCACTCTCAACAGCTCCCATTAATACTGAGATCATAGTGTTAGGCCTTCTATTCCCCAGCTGACCGCGTTAGTGACAGCCAGGGCTTAGGCAATGACATTGAAAAATATTTGCAGTGACACAGCCACAAATCACTGTAAGGCAAGTTTAAAACTCAATATTCACTAAACTTGCATCTGTTTTTTTCTTGTTAGAACATCTACCACACAATGATTATAGGCTAAATTCCTTAAAGTATCAAAACACTCATGGAAAGTGAAACAAAATATTCGTTGATAAAAACTAAATGCTCAGAGGGGCCTCTGTCAAGTCATTTATACATGAAAGCTATCATCTGGGCAGTAATATAGTTAAGTAGACATTGTGATGATGAAATATTTTTTAATGCTAGACATTTAGTATGTGTCTAATGCCCATAACAGATGAACACAAGCATCTGAAAAACACATTTTCTTTGGGGTTCACAAAACACTCTAATCTTAGCATTACTGATTTTTATTTTCATCTCTCCCAGGGAGCTCAAGATGATGCCTGACTACTTAGCAAAGGTCACAAGTTACTATAAGTCAGAAGTGGTTACAATCTTCCACAAAAGAGGTGCTTCTACCTCAAACACAAAACTTTTATAGAATTAAGCACCATAATATGCTTTTGATTCCTATGCAAAATGGGCATTGATGTCAGTAGCTCTGTATATGAAACACAGGGAAGATATTACTTTGTTTTAAAGTGTTGCCAAATATAGCCTAAAGGGGGGGACAGACGGAGTTTTACAAGTGATAACATCTGAAATCATAGTAAATATAACATATCAGGATGCATAAGCATATGGGGATTTTATAAACAACAGGCCCCATTCTGAATGTGCGCTGTTTGCTAACTCAGCAGATCCGACTCAGGTATCCACAGTGTGGAAAAACATTAGTGTAACATATAGGAATTGGGTAGTATAAGTTGTGAGCCCCTTAGTGCAGTAGTTCTCAGCCAGGTGTAAACATATCCCCGGGGGTACACAGAGGTCTTCTAGGAGGTACATCAGCTCATCTAGATATTTCCCATTTTACAACAAGATACATAAAAAGCACTAGCGAAGTCAGTACAAACTAAAATTTCATAACAAGTATATACTAGTTTAAAATTTCATACAATGGCTCTGTATACTATACACTGAAATGTAAGTACAATATTTACATTCCAACTGATTTGTTTTATAATTACATGGTAAAAATGAGAAAGGAGGCAATTTTTCAGTAATAGTTTGTTGTGAGACTTTTGTAGTTTTATGTCTGATTTTGTAAGCAAGTAGTTTTTAAGTGAGGTGAAACTTGGAGGTAACAAGGCAAATCAGACTCCTGAAAGGGGTACAGTAGTCTGAAAAGGTTGAGAACCACTGTGGGTCTCCCTATCTTCTGTGGCAGAAATCATCAGAACCTAACAGAGCAGCAGTGTGTGTGTGTGTGTGTGTGTGTATATATATATATATATATATATATATATATATACACATATACATGCCTTGTATGTTTGTAGTTAGTAAAAAGGATTATTTGGGATCCAGCTGGGTCTGTGTGGTTTCCTCCTGTTTTTGATATTGTGTAAAAAGCAAAGACACCATGGTGAACAAACTAAAGGATGGAGGAACTGGTTGGTTCTGGGGACTAGAAATGGATTATGGAACTTGCTATCTCTAGTTCAAATTTATCTTAGGTCAGAAGGGACTAAAATTGCAACTAAAGCGTGACAGACAAGGCACTAAAATTTTCATGAACCAATATTTGAATTTTAATCAATTTTCTTCTGTGTCCTTTCCATGAAAATTTAAGCAGACAAATTTCCTAGCCAGAATGTTTTCAGAAACCACAAATTTTAGGAACATACTGGAGCCTGTTCAAGGAAAGAAAATGATAAATTCTTAACAGCATGTTTTTGCACTGAACACCTGATTCTATGTGTTACACTCATTCAGCCAGACATAAATATACCAATGGAGGGTTTAGTCTCCCTCAAAATGGTCGTGATGAAGGGGAGTGTCTAGCTGGCCATCCTGGTCTATGAGCTCAGGATCAGCGCTAGAGGTGAAGTGTTCCTAACTCTAGACTCTTATTGTCGGTAACTAGGGTGACCAGATGTCCCGATTTTATAGGGACGGTTCCGACATTTCAGGTTTTCTTATATAGGCACCTATTACCCGCCACTTTCTGTCCCGATTTTTCACACTTGTTCTGATCACCCTATTGGTAACACTGCTGACAACTGAAGATTTGTCACCAAAGAGTACAAATATTAACTGAAATCATTTGACAACACTTGGGTCACTAAATATGGATGCTATTTGGCAAATTGATTATGTACTTAATGCATCCCTGCAAACTGGCATTATGCATCACTAGTTAGCTGTTCATTCTCAGCAAGACACAGTAAAGGGGCAATATGATGTGTAAGGGATGCAGCAAAGAAAAATTCTGGCTCTTTCACCACCAGCTACAAAACCCTTCAAAAGATATGCCTTACAGCAGGCCTGCACAACTTGGAAAGCAGCAAGGGTCATATTACTGCAAAAAAAAACAGCTGCGGGCCAAAAAGCCCCGCCCCCATCCACTTCCCCCCACCCCACCGCTTGGCTTGCCCCACCCCTACTCACCCCCCGCGGGCCGCACAGTGAACCTGTGCGGGCCGCATGTGGCCCCCGGGCCACATGTTGTGCAGGCCTGCCTTACAGGATTGATCAACAGAAAGATTCCATGATTCTGATCATTTGCATAACTTTAGCCTCCTGAAACTAGCACAGATATTATTTCAGCCAAAGGCACAGACTTGGCAGACCTGAATGTAGTGATGGCTGAACTCAAAGATCTAACTGGCTTTTTCACACATCAATTTCTGTGATCCCTTGAGCCTTCATGGGAGTTCTGATTTAACAGAAATTCTTGAAAAACTGAGAGTTCCATGAGCTTTGCAGTGAAACATATAGAATATTTTCAACAGCTTTGGAGGAGGTGGGAGGGAGAAAAGAAATCCAGCTTTTCTCATCCCCAGTACGAAGCATTTCGTTCCTTACTCATACATAAAAATCAAGACAAAAGATACATTTTAGAGGTTATGCAGAATGCAATTGAAATGAGTAGATGAAAAAAAGATTCTTTAGTACCATACGTGCTTTGCTATGATTGAATAAACTAAATATGCGTAATATTAAAGGTAATGATGCGACTGATTGAATGGTTTGACATTACTCACATGAAATATCATTAATGGGGTCAGGATGGTTTTATATCAATATCACATCATAGACTAAAGCAAATGAAAATGTGGGGATATGGTGATTATGCATTGGAGCCTTTCAGTGTCATTTAAAACATATTTTTAAAATGATAGGCTAGTCAATGTGAGGTGAAATAACTATGGTGTTGGCAACACTTCAGAATAGACCCAGTTGAGCAATCTGAATAGCTGCCCCATGCAAATCCTTGTGTGGATGATGGCAAACCAGATTTGCACCCACCAGTGTAAACCCTGCATGTCTTTGCTTTTACTTAGGGGTCAGCATCAATGCATATACACAAATTGCTAGCCACCGATTGCTGAACAGGGGTATTCCTGAGTTTAGGCCAGGCTTAATCTACTTCATCAATGTTTACTCAAGGCATCATCCATTGATCAGATTAAGTTGATATTCACAGTAGAAATTGCACTCAAATTTAAATGCAGCATACAAGTCCACTGCTCATGCTTTCTGCTTCCTGGGCCATATATCTACCTCTCTGTATCCTTTCATCACAGTTTTCCTGCAGAGCAAGTCGTTATATAAAACATAAAGTGGCACCATCTTACCCAGTAACTTTTTCCCTTTGGACTCAAATATCGAGGGTTCAAATCCCATGGTAGAAGCCTAGTTATTTCCTGCCCACCTTGAGGCCAGACTTCTCTCACAAAATATACCAGCTAGTTCTTACCAACGTTTGGCTGCTGAACCAAAACAGCATGCTCTAAAGAAGGTAAGTGTGGCTACTCAGAATGGGGAAACCAGAGCTACACCACATTCTCCTCTGATGTGCATGTAAAACCCTAGCATAGGGAGAGCAAATCTACAGTAGGCACATTTTGGAAGTAAAGCCTAGACACTGATGGGTTCTGGGCATAGAGCACGGCAGAACATTAGCTGGTGAAAAAGCATTGCAAGGTGCTGTATGAACAATTATCTGTTGCTGCTGCCCATTTTTATGCCTGTATAGTCTCCACTGGGCAGGTTTTAGAGCCCTGAGACACCAGGCACTGACTGTATGGACAGGTGACTGACTGTGATGATGTAGCGTCAACTGTTCCACTGTTCACATGGTACTGACATATCATAATAATGTCAAGCTCACTGATGCCAGTGATACCTCCTATGATAAAGTGATCTTCTGCCTCAGATTCTCTAACCATCAGCCTTGTATGGTCTGTTTCACTATCCTTCAGCCAACTGCTTTGCTGGTACCCAATACTGGGATTACTTTAGCTAGCACTGCTGGTTTCACCTTTGTAACTTGATTTTTGGGATGCTGCTGAAAAGGAAATCTTCAGGCATCTGCTTTTCTCTCTCCTTGGGCAGGGAGCAATGCTGCTGGCTGCACACGCTGCAGGCTCCACTCATGCCCTGAAGAGTACGGTTAGGAGAATAGCAACTGCTCCTATGTTTCAGTGAATTTTAGCTGCATCCCTTTCTTCTGACTGGTGGCAATGACTGAGTCACAGGACTTAGATTGAAGTAATGGTGAAACGAGAGAGCAGCTTTCATTGGGCATTTGGGCTGCAAGGTTAGGGATGAAAATGTCAAGCTGAAGTTCCATCTTTCCATTTCTAGTGCTCCTCCTGTTGCAAATTAAAGAGTTAAAGAGCCAATGGACTATTATGAAAAGATTTAGGAAATGTAGACAATGGCCTGAATAACACTTCCTTGCTCAGTGAGGCACCTAATATCCCAGTCTGCAGAAAAGGCTGAGCACACAAATCCACATTTGTCCATCCATTCATCCATCCATCCATCCATCCATCCAGAGATACCACCCTTCTAATTTCAATATCCTTATAGCAAAATACTTAAGGCTATACACAGTATGAAAGGTGCCATAGACAGCTAAATTTAATTGGATTCTGTCTGCCTATCTCCCTGAAAGGTTTCATTATTATGTATTATTTGGGGGTGGGGGGTTGGGTTTTTTTTTTAAAAAAAAATATATTGACCCAATCAATTCATTGTATAAAATGGACCACTGCTGAGAAAATTGCGCAAGATGTTCTGAAATGGGGTTGCCCTTCATGCATGAGATTGTCCCCAGAGCACCCTGCTTATAATGAGGCTGTTGATATAAAGTCTGCAAAAGCTACAAGATATAGGGCAAAGGACAGAAACCTGCCAGAGACATTCTGGGTGTCCATGGTAATCAGGGCAGTGAGTAATGGGCAATCTATGACCAACCTGGCCACACATAGATAGGACTATGGCAAGCATAGCAAGGAGCAATCAGAATCCTGCACAGTTTTAGCCCAACCTGGGACATGGCGTGGACACCAGAATGAGCACAGAGATGACCATGCTTGGGAATGAAAGCCATGGGCATAGATGCCAATGGATATATAAGAGAGGCCCATAACTAACCCAAACCCTTTAAAAGAAGCACGCAAGCAAGCAGTAGTGAAAGGAGTAGAGCAAAATCACACCTGTGTACCAAACCACAGTGGAGCTGAGCTGAGGAGTTTGTGGCTTATGTGTTCTCCATGACAATGTAATGGAGGTAATTATCACTCTGCTCATAGGCCTGCTTCTGTGCACAGATCTATGCTCGTAATGGCAGCTTTCTTGCAGCTACTGTAAAGGGAACTCTCTCAGATAGATAGATATTTTCTTGCTCCTCTATGCATCCTACCTACAACTCTGTTGTTCGGGTTCTCAATTCCCTCTCGGTGCGGACCTGCCACACCATAGTTAGTCCAGTCAGTGTGCACTCTGTATGGTAAAAGCCCTCAGGCTGGGCATAGTTACCTTTTACCCTCTTGCTGGCCTCACAAGGCCTGTTCTTGCTCCCACTGATTATGGTTTTGGGAAGCCTCTGTGCTTTGCGTTTTGTTCTAGCCATGATCATTCTCCCTCTGGCCTCACCTTCTTTTTCCGGGATGTGCAAGCAGGATGTGCAGCTACCCCCGAATGCAGTGGAATGGCTTGTACGCTGCACTGCAGCACGGCAGAGCTACCTGCACCACAGATGAGGGGGAAAGTCATAAGCACTAAAACAAAAGCTGAAACTAAGAAGGAGACTGTCCTAACAATGGCTTGCTTTGCATAAAGTGTGCTTTCTTCTTTGTGCAGCTCAACCTTTGCCCACTTCAGCCCAGAACAGCCAACCACATCATCTCCCCCAGCCATGGCCTGAGTGGGTTACTCACCTCTGACCATCAATTTGTCATTTTTTACTTTGAATTTATGTTGGCACCAGTTTATAGAGTCTAATTTAGAGCACTGGAGACCTGAGCTCAATTCCCAGCTCTGGCCTGCTGGGTGACCTTGCGCAAATCACTTCACCTCCCTCTGGCTCAGTTTCCCCATTGTAAAATGGGGATAAAGACCTCCATCTAAAAGTGCTTTGAGTTCTATTGAAGAAAACTACTTGATCTAAGAGCCAGATATTATTATTATTATTATTTAGCCATTTCATTGAAAATTGAAATGGAAAATCTTCTTCCTCCCAGGAAACCACCGATAAAATCCAAGGCTGACCAAAAAGCAGGAAAAAATAACCTCCCTAAACCTGTCATATTTTAAGTGGGGAGATAAAGTAATTAGTGTTATATTTATGTTGCTGGAGGATTATTTGATCAGACTTTGGAACAAATGGCTGATCTGTTTACTTATACACATACTTTTAAAAGAATGTGAAAGGCATCCAAAGCATTGGATGATTACTCTTTTATTGAAGAGCAGTAAAAATCTCAATAAATAAAATAATACATCAATAAACTGAAATGATCAAATTGGTCTCTGGCTCCATTCAGGTTGCAACATAAATTTGGGTTACAAAGCAACTGGAAAGGAAAAATCCAGTAAATACTTTTAAAAGCCTATAAAATCATAGGACTGGAAGGGACCTAGAGAGGTCATTAGTCCAGTCCCCTGCACACATGGCAAGACTAATATTATCTAGACCATCTCTGACAGGTATTTGTCTAAACTGCTCTTTAAAACCTCCAACGGTGAAGATTCCACAACCTCCGTAGGCAATTTATTCCAGTGCTTGGCCACCTTGACAGTTAGGAAGTTTTTTCTAATGGCCAACTTAAATCTCCCTTGCTGCAATTTAAGTCCATTGATTCTTGTCCTATCCTCAGAGGTTAAGGAGAACACTTTTTCTCCCTCCTTATAAACATTTTTTATGTACTTGAAAACTGTTATCACATCCCCCATCAGTCTTCTCTTCTCCAGATTAAACAAATACCAATTTTTTCAATCTTCCCTCATAGGTCATGTTTTCTAGACCTTTAATTATTTTTGTTGCTCTTCTCTGGACTTTCTCCAGTTTGTCCACACCTTTCCTGAAATGTAATGCTCAGAACTGGACAGAATATTTCAGTTGAGGCCTAATCATCATGGAGTAGAGCAGAAGAATTACTTCTCGTTTCCTGCTTAAAACATTCTTACTAATATATCCCAGAATGATGTTTGCTTTTTTGAAGCGGTACTGTACTGTTGACTCATATTTAGCTTGGATCCATTATGACCCCAGATCCCTTTCTGCAGTACTTACTAGGCAGTCATTCCCATTTAGTATGTGTGTGTGCAATTGATTATTCCTTCCTAAATGGAGTACTTTGCATTTGTCCTTATTGAATTTCATCCTATTTATTTCAGAAAATATATACCTGTATTTTGATATAAATCTTTTAATTCATAACTATTGCTTTTCCTCTGGGATTATTTGTAAGGAGATATGTTTGTTTGGATTAAGGCCAATATTTTTAGACTCCTATATCCATATTTAGGCACCTATATAACTAAAAGCAGCATATTTTTCAAAAATCCTGAGTTCCAGAAGCTTCCATTTCCTTCCCTGGGATTTGTGAGTACTCAACACTCCTGAAAATCAAGCCACATTTTTTAGATGTCTAAATATGGATTTAGGAACCTGACTCTAAGCATCCAGGATTGAAAATTTTGGCCTAATATGACAGATTCATACAACAGCAAAGGGAGGAAAGATGAGATATTTCTGTATAAAATAACATTTACAAAAATTTTCTAATTAAACTGATATTACCCTTTATTAAAGAACAACCTCCCTTATCTGCCCAACAATCAACATGCAATTGTTATATGTTTACATGTGTATTATATCATTCTGCATTAACGTCAGGAATAAATTAGTTCCACCCCGTTCATAACCAAGATATGGTTTCACTGGCATCTTTGAAATATAATGTAGGAAACAGTATCCTTTGCTTAATAAACATTTAGAACAGGAAAAGCTAGTAAAATTCCTTGTAATTAAAAAAAAGAAATGTAACAATTTGTCAAGCAAACACAAAATGAACTCAGAAAAGTTGTTGACCCTCTATGTCCTTTGTACTAGAGGGTCCTTCTTTTCTCTGGTTTCTTTGCCAAGCCTTAAAAACCCTATAACCTGCATTTATGTTAAGCTGTTCCTGATATGCTCCAATAAGTGTGCTTTAGACACATTGTTAACATAAGGCCAAATCTGTAATACAGCATGGACAATTAAGTGCACAATTTTTGTATAAATGCAAAATCCCTCACTGTGAATTATTTAATTAATGCTCTACAGTTCATTTAATAGCGTTCTCAAAGGCCATTTCACTCACAGAAAACTAATTTCATTCTTCGGGTTGATTTAATTAGATTGTATGATATATGGTATTGCTAATTCAGTGGCTCTCTACGCAGTGTCTAGGCCCTTGCTCCTATTGTCGGCAATCTGTCAGCCCCATTTTTAACAGTATTGAAAAATTCAAGCTTTATTATTGCTCGCTCACTCTTTCTCTCCCATCAGGAGGAAAGTAATGAGCTTTTCTTCTTATGAGAGCAAGCAGAGAGTGTGGTGCCCTCAATGCTTCAGGCATGAAGCAGTATTAACAGCCTGATTCATGAGTTAAGTTTCTAACTGCCCATGGCTATTAGCACTCAGTCCTTTGGCTGTCATTTAGTTAAAAAGACTCTTCGGTTAATTCACTCTTTTAATGAGACTGTGCTATTCAACTAATGTATTTTACTGTATGAAAGGTCACACCAGGAAGCAAAACAGATTGGAGGGAATGTAGCGGGAAGCCTGGCTGTCAAGAAACAGTTCAAGCCTCGCAGGCATTTAGCAGTCACTGCGTCTGTAATAGGCTATGGAACTGATGGGCCAGTGTTCACCTCAACAGTTGAGCACCATAAATCAAGGCTAAATAGAAAGCAGATTAATCAGAGCTACAGACAAAAAGAGCACGTGTTTCATTACCCATATAATCACTAACATGATTGCCAGACAAGCTAAGGAACTATACATAAGGCTGACAAAATATAGTTCAGTAGAGCACTGGAACTCAGTTCTGTTTAGCAGCTAACACTAAATCTTTTCATTAAGTAACAGCTCTCTGATTCTCTTGTCTGAGAAGGAGAACAACCAATTATTCAAATTCTGGGGTGGAGGAAAATTCATGTAATAAGAACATTAAGTTACACCAAATACCAAGTCTGTCTGTCCATATCCAGTGGAAAGAGTCACATGAGACAACAGCACAGGGGTGTTTGCTTCCAATGACTCAACATTTCCAAATAATCTTGTGCCTCATCACAGCTGGATAAATGAGATAGCTAATTTCTGATTCTAAAATCTTTATATAAGCCCTCAGTCAGTCAGAACCAATACGCTCCCCACTATTTCTTGATTTGATGTACCATTTCATTAGCTGTGTGAAACATGCCAAGGCTTCATTTCTGATAGGACAGAGCTTCTCATTTCAGTAATATTTAATTTCTTTTTGTTTCTTTTGTGTTTTCCAACATAATTTCCTTATTGTAATTCTTTCTTTATAGTCACATTTTTATATTATCTCTAACTGGCTATAATAGATGTATCCACATTAGATGGCTTCTCCCTTCTCAGCTTAAGTGAAAAAGGTTTGGTAAGAATCAGCATTTTTGCTTTACTTTTTCCACCCAAGGCATCTAATTTGCAACGATTTTCTGAGTATTATTCATTAATTTACAAATCCGAGAAATTATAAGAATCTCTCTTTTAACTACTTTAGATCTCTCTCTCTCTCTAGATGTTAAACATTTGAATGTGTTTTGTTCATTTTTAATTAGTGTCATTGGTGGAAAAACATCAGCACTTTAGGGGCAAAAGTATATTATTTTTTAGAAATTGTAATTCCCTCAAACTACCATAAACAAATCATGCTGATTTAAATTTCCTGAGCAACTTCCAAACAGGCAAACCGTATGTTTAATTACTAAACATCTGTTGCAAAGAACACCTCTATCTTTTGCAGCACTAATATCACTGTATGAATTTTAAAATCTGTCAGCAAGGGATCACAAAAGCTTTGGGAGCAAAGAGCTGCTCACTTTAACCCCTGAACCAGATAATCTAACAGTAATCCATTCAAAACTAATCAAACATTTACAGAACCGCACCAGCACTGAGGAAAACAATTCATCATCTTCATATGCTCATTACACTTCCAACATCTCAATCTACCTATGTAAATGAGACCAGGGATCTGACATCAGGTCCATGTACAGAAATTATAAACAAATATTCATCCATTATGCTGCTGAAATTTAACGGCTGAAGCACTAACAGTAGCTGAACTCCAAGCCCTGAGTATCAATTATTTATAAACCTAAAACTGACAAGACTGTCTAGGTGAATTAGCTGCATATGTCAAGCTTTGTTATAAATCCCAACCTACTGTAAAACTCATTTTCATAGAATGTATGTACAAGGCGGAAAATATATCAACAGTACAGCATTAATAATTTAGAAGAATGGTACCATAAGGGAGCACCTAGAAACTGTGCTCTGCAATAGAGTTGATATTACAAATAAAAAAGTCAAATAAAATGAATTTCCCACAAGCAGAGAATCAAATAAAGTATTTTCTCTATAATTTTATTTTCAATTTTCAAAAAATATATGGGTTGATACTTTCATTTTTAGGTATAGTAAGTATTATCCAAAGTTGTTTTATTTTTTCTTTGCTAAACTGTATACAAATTTTAGTTCTGTTGATGTACAGTAGATTGTATTTTTTTATATTATTATTATTATTACAGAATACAAACAAGAAAGCATAAGCGAAGGGGGGAAAAGCAAAGCACTGTTTGCTATCAATGGTGTTGCCTACTATTGTTCAAGACATAAATATAATGAAGTACTGCGCTATGAAGTAATACAGACAGTTAATCATGGGCTAAATTCTGCCCTTTGATGCATAGACTCTGGACACATTGAAACAAATGGAAGCTGCATATGCTTCTCTGGTGGCAGAATCTGGTCATATGTTTGTTTGTCAGGAAAATACTATGATCTTAACTGTTACTAGACGTAGGAATGATGTAATATAAGCAATTGTGAAATCTCTGTGGTTTGTTTTAGAATATGAAGTCAATACAGATTCTACAGTGTATACAAAATCTGAAAACTACATTGGCCCTAGCAAAATAGAGGGAGGTCCAGTTCAAACCCCCATATCTAAACACTCCTGAATTTTGGAAAAATCCGAATCTGAATTTTGGTGATTGCACTTTATTTCTACAAAGTATCAAGCCAAAACCCTAGATCCAAACCATGCCAGGTTTCAGAGAAATTCACATTGGATCTGAACTTTGCAGCTTGATCTCAAGTCTAAAAATAAACCATAGCTTATATGTAATGATGCAGTTCTCAAGTGCCTGAACATTATTAACCTGCCTTCTGCAACAGGATGGTTATGTTAGCTGTATGGTATTCAACAACAAGTCTTCCCACAAAACGTGTTTAAGCAGTAGTCATGACTCTGTATACTGGTGCTTATTCAAGACGTTATTTCAAATATAGACAAATATAATCACTTTTTTGATCAACAACTATGGATGTTCTAAATAAATAATTTGCACAGTATTGTAAATACATGAATAGGCTTCATCAGAATTTAGTACACAAAGACCCTAATTCTGGAAGGCATTTAAGACACATGCAAAACTTTAAACTCTTGAGTAGTCCCATTGATTTCACATGGATTACTTATATGAACATAAGAATGGCCATACTTGGTCAGACCAATAGTCCATCTAGCTCACTATCCTGTCTTCTGTCAGTGGCTAGTGCCAGATGCTTCAGAGGGAGTGAACAGAGCACAGCAATTTATTGTCATCTAGTCCCAACTTCTAGCAGTTGAAGGTTTAGATATACCCAGAGCATGGGGTTGCATCTCTGTCCATCTGGGCTAATAGCCACTGATGGACCTATCTTCCATGAACTTAACTAATTCTTTTCTGAACTCAGTTATAGTTTTGGCTTTCACAATATACCCTGGCAGTGATTCCAAAGATTGGCATGTACTGTGTGAAGAAGTACTTTCTTATGTTTGTTTTAAACCTGCAGCCTGTTGATTTTATTAGGTGACCTCTGGTTCATGTGTTCATGTGAAGGGGGTAAATCAACTACTCCTTTTCTCTGTGCCATTCATGATTGTATAGACACCCCTATCATATCCCTCCTCAGTTGTCTCTTTTCAAAGCTGAACAGTCCGTCTTCTTTAATTCTCTTCCTATGGAAGCAATGTCATACCCCTACTAATTTTTGTCACCCTTTTCTGAACTTTTTCCAATTCTAATGTACCTTTTTTGAGATGGAGAAATCAGAACTGCACATTCGGTATTCAAGCTGTGGGTCTACTATGGATGTATACAGTGGCATTATATTTTCTGTCTCGTTATCTATCCCTTTCCTAATGGTTCCTAATATTCTATTAACTGTTTTGACTGCTGCTGCACACTGAGTAGATGTTTTCAGAGAACTATCCATGACTCCAATATCTTTCTCTAATTATAGCAGCTAATTTAGACCCCATCATTACATGTATAGTTGAGAGTGTTTCCCGATGTGCATTATTTTACATTTATCAACACTGAATTTTGTTTGCCATTTTCTTGCCCAGTCACCCAGTTTTGTGAGATAACTTTTTAGCGTCTGCTTTGGACTTTACTAACTTGAGTAATTTTGTATCATCTACAAACTTTGTCACCTCACTATTTACCCCTTTTCCAGATAATTTATGAATATGTTAAGCAGCACTGGTCCCAGTATAGATCCTGGGGGCGGACACTGCTATTTACATCTCTCCACTTCGAAAACTGTTTATTTATATGCTTAATGTTAGTTATGCATGTGCTTAAATACCTTCCTGAATTGGGGCCAAAGCAGTGACTTCATGATGACATTCTCAGAGGTGGAGAAATGCCATTAGCGTCTCTGTGCTGGGGATGAGGCAGCTGTTAAGAAATATATATTAAGGGAGAACAAGGGACAAGATTCCCTGCCAAAGAAGTTATTAAAAAATATTCCGAACCAGAGAAAAGCTAGTTTAGAGGGGGGGAAATTTTCTCTCTCTCTCACACACACATAGACACAGACACACACAAGCACAGAATGTGGTTGATTTTATCAATCAGGTAAGAAAAATGCTAGAATACAGTCATCATACTGCCACTTATGACACAGGAAACACATAAATGAAGAGTGGGAAATTAATAACAATACTATATTTGCTCAAGAAAAAAATAGATAGAAATATGTACCTATCTGATATTTGATGCCTCATACAACGGATATTTATGAAAGAAGAGCCCTTTCAAGATATTATTGATACTAGCTTTGGGAGGAACCCAGGGGTCATCTAGTATATCCTGCAGTATGATAGCAGAGTTCATGCAGAGATTGCCCCTCTAATTCTGCGTAGGCTGACAGGGCCTTACATTATCCATTGCTTTATTACTAGTTGCATGGGTTACTTGCTTTATGTAATCAAAAGTATGTTCTAAGAATAATAATAATAATTAATAATAATTCACGGAGGGTGAAATTCACACCTGGGCAGAGTCCCATTTTGAGGCCTTTGCATCACTTAAGTCTTCAAAATAGGGCTTCAATGGGACTTTAATGGTGGCCCCCTAAACATGAGTGAATTTCCCCTAGAATGCCCCAAGGTGTGCTAGATGCAATCTGGACATATAAAAAAGACATGAAATGAAATCCTTTCTCTGCTGAAGTCAATGGAAGTTTTACCATTGACTGCAACGTATTCAGGATTTCACCAATGGTGTTTACTCTGAAGATCCTACAATCTACTTAAAACAATAGACAAGAGATTGCCAACAATTTGTGGACAATAAGAAGCGGTATATGAGATTATTTTCTTTAGTTAATTAATTTATCTGGCCTGTGCTGAATTTCCATGTTTTGTTACTTACTACCTAGATTTTCATTGTTATTACCAATCCTATCCTATTGTCCCTTGTTTGGCCTTTAACCCTTCCTTTTGGTACATATTTTCCCCATGCCTATTCTACTTTTCGCAATTATTTTTAAATGTTGCTTATTTTTCTATGTGTTTTAATTCATATGTAAACCTGTTATTTTTAAAATTAATTCAACTTTACTTATTCTATTATTATTTTTCTTATTTTAATCCCACTATTTTCCAAGTCTTTTAATTCCTATCTATCTTATTTTTGCGGTGAGGTTAGGAATTATTTTTTCCCAAGTATCTTTTGCTTATTCTAACCCTTGTCCCCACTCATAATTCAAGTAAGCCTACAAGACAGCAGTCCCTGCCTTCTTCATGTTGAATTTTCATGAGTAAAATTATACACATTTACAATTATACACATGCTTAAGTATTTCCAGGATCGGGGCTTTATTGTGATGAGCAGAGTCTAATTTCCTTCCCAATTTTTCCCCACACTGGAAACACTTATGCATTTACCCTCACAAATGACATTAACAGTTGTTGATTTCCCCATTTTGGTATTCTATCCTATTCAATATGGGTTCTTATGCCCTAATATCTAAGCATCTTCCAGTAGTTCATTACACAATGTGACTAATATATGTCATATTTATTCTCTCATCCTCTCCTCAGGGGAAGATGTGTGAGCAGGGGAGTGTTTTGTTTTAGATTTTTAAGAACTGATACATATTGCTATGTGTTTATATAAGAGAAGGCAGATCAAAGAAATGTGCCTTGCACTTGGAGTGGAAGATGGTGAGGTTCGGGATTGTTCTTAGTTCATGGAGAAGTGTATTCCACAGAGAAATCTAGTCCAACCCCCTGCTTAAAGCAGGACCCCAGCCAGGGGTCCCACTTCGTCGGATGCATGCAGTGGAAGAATCCAGGGGCAGGTATAAATGTAGGCAAGAGCCAAGTTAAAGATAACAGGGTGGGTCCAATGAGGCTGAACCAGCTGTTATCTCTAATCAGGGTGGGTGAGGTATTCCTGGAGGTGTGAACAGCGAGAGAAGAGAATCTGCTCTTGTAGTTAGCTAGCCATTCAATATCTCTGTTCAGTCCCAAACTGATTGTGTCAAATTTGCAAATGAATTGCAACTCTGCAGTTTCTCTTTGCCCCTGGATTCTTCCACTGCATGCATCCGACGAAGTGGGTATTAGCCCACGAAAGCTCATGCCTCTAATACTTTAGTTAGTCTTTAAGGTGCCACAGGACTCTTTGTCACTTCTAAGGATGAAGATTCTACCACCTCCCTAGGTAACCCATTCCAGTGCTGGTCACCCTACTTCAGGTCTACAGCCTGGAGAGTTGCTCGGCTGGCGCTCTCCAGCTCCCTTGCCTATTCCCCAGCACTATTCCACCTCAGGTATCCTGTCCCACAGGCAGCCAGGCCCTGCTCCCTCCCAGGCTGGAGAGAGCTTGTTTTAGCACCTGGCTCACAGCCCTTTTATAAGGGCCAGCTGGGGCCTGATTGGGCCTGGCCCCAGCTGCGACTACCTTCCCAATCAACCTTTGCTTACTGCTTTCCCCCAGCCACAGCCCTCACTCCAGGACTGTTTCAACCCCTTCCAGGCTGGAGCAGATGACCACCTTGCTACATATCCTTTTTGCAGAGGATTAATGGGCATACAGAATACCTGAATTACACTCTCAACAATAGAGGTGGTCCCTTCAGGTTAGGGTTCATTAGCAGAGAAGAATAGGGAAGCTCATATTGTGTCTATCAGTGTTGTACCAGTTATGTGGATGAAGAAAGTGTCAGACTCCATTGCTGTAAAGTCAGAATTTTTCATTGGTATTACATTTAAATTTTAAGTTAGTTTTTATGCTATTAGAAAATATTCCTGTATTCAAATGAATGAATATATTTAATGTTTTCCTATTTAATTAAATACTTAAATATTTACAGCTTTTTTCTTCTCTGTTGGAAGAAAATAGCTAAGCTTCATTTAGGGGGTGGGGAGAAGCCTATGCAAGGATTTCAAAACCTCACAGAATGTAAGCAATGGGAAAGCTACCACAAGCTATAAAAATAATTTGTCATTGAATCAGCTGAATATTTGGTTCAAGTCCCTTAATTGGAAGTGCTTTGTCATTATTCAACAATAATTTATGCAACATTAAAGAGTTCCAAGATAACTTGGAAGCATAAAGGGAATGGTGACTAATACATTATTATACTTTTCTCTCCGTTGTTTGCAATATCTTCTTATAAGCATGAAAATAACATTTATTTCCCAGCTAATATTGACTTTTTCCATTTGGCAATCTGGTTTGCCCTCCTAGGCTCCTCGTGTTTCCCGTGAAACACAGATCAACACTGGAGTGAATTATATAGTTCCTTATGTGTCACTAGCATGTTTGATAATGTCATCAAGTTTCGGAAGCAGGCTATGTTAGTTAACTTTTGCTCCCTCTGGTGACTGGATGGACATCTAGGAAGCCATGACTTTGGTTCAGCCCATTATAGGCACAAAGGTCACCTGTGAATTTCAGATGTTAATCCAGATTTGGATTCCAAATTCTCCAAAAGTATGGAACTCCTCAAATCGAGGATTTTGTCTTGGGCCTATTTATCAGTTTGTTGTTGTTTATAATTTCTAACAATATGGTGGTTAGTTTGTTTCCCTCACTTGAGGTGCTTTATAGTACTTGACACTGTCCCTTTAATAATAAGAAAAGATATGACCATCAGTATAAACTGGAGAGTTTGTAGTGATTTTATGTTGAGATGTGTATTCTGTTTATGGAAGGTTTCGCAAAGTTTGGCTCACAATGGTTAGTAATGAACCAACCCTTGCAGGTTCACTTGGAGTTTGAGGTTAACACAAATATTCAAGCTCCCTGTAATGAGGTTCCTGCATGGCCCACCTGGCTCCTGCCCCCACTTGTCCCAGAAAGTCACTCTAAGACCTTGTTTGCAGTGCTCACCTGTGCTTTATTTTACAAGAGGTGCTCACACCACCTTTGCAGCACAATATATACATAGTCCCTTTTGGCTTGTCTCCCAGCAGCAGAGAAGGGCAAGCTATTTCTCCCTGCTTTCCCTCAGAGCAGCTTCCCCTCTTCCTAGCTCCTCCTCCTTTCCAGGTGCTTTCCTGTTTAGCACCCTCGCACCCCCCAGGGCCTCCCTGCCTCTGAGGCTTTTATCCAGCCCCAAGCTTGAAAAGGCAGCAGCTGTTCCTGTTTTGCCAATCAGGCCAGATGGCCTCCCTAGCTCCAATTTACCTTTCTTAAGTGTAGCTGGAGTGACAGAGGGTTTGCTAAGCAGTTCTCCTGCTAGCACCCTGTCGCAGTCCCACAAAGCCTAATTCTACCTCACCACTATACGATTTAGACTCCTTCATTCTTAACCTCAAACATCTTCTGTTGTTTGTACCCAGAACTTATTTGGATTGAAGAAAACAGATTGGGAAAAGGAGGTGTGCTAACTTCCAAACAGCATAAGCAACATGAACCCATGAATTCTGAGCTTTTTCAGCATGGATTAAGTTTTAAAATATAAATCAAAGTCAAACCAAGGCTGATGCTGAGTACTTCTGTGAGTTTAGCCCACTTTCCCCCATGGCTCTGGTTTTATGAAGGCCACAAGGTGCATTTCCCAGGCAGTCAGCTGAAGGGCTTTTATGTTTTTCTGTGAGGATTTTTTTCAAGACATTAGCTCTGTACTGTCTTAAAAATGTTAGGCAAGCCTGAGACTAGAGCAGAGAGTCTCTAATCATAAATGTGAAACTGGATTTGGAACCAAAAAATTAATGCAAAATGGAAAAAAATAATTGGCCATACTTGATGATAACTCTTGAGTTATCTCTCTGGATCAGTAAGCCATGATTCCTAAGACCTGCTTTTGCAACTAAAAGGATCATTCTAATGTTGGGGAGTGGCAGGAGGGGAGGTGGAAATTGTCTCTCTGATATAAAGCACTGGAATAGGAGTTTACTGAAAATAGCTAAATATGAAAAACAAATGTATAAGGCTAATCAAGCTCTAATTTTAGGAAGATACTGCTTCTTTTGGGGAGCTGTGTGTGCAGTTGCCATCTAGAGAATCCTCATTCCACTAATTGTAAGCAGTGTAGTCTAGTGGCTAGGCTAAGACTCAGAAGACATGAGTTCTGCCTCTAGATCTGCCTGTGACCTTGGACAAATTAGTTCTCGCCTTGTCTTCCTGTTACCCTTTCCTTGTCTTGTCTCTTTTAACTAAGCTATTCAGGGCAGGGATGGTCTCTCACTAGCTATGTCTTCACTTAGAGCTGGGAAAGTAATTCTGAGCTCGAGGAGCTGTACCCATGCTAGCTCTGATTGGGTTAAAGCATTAAAAATGGAGTATAGGTATGCCTGTGTGACTAGCATCTTGGACAGGTATATACATGGAACAGATAGCCACTTGCACTGCCACAGCTGCATTCTATTTTTAGCATGCTAGTTCAGTCAGAGCTAGCGTGGGTATGTCTCCAAGAGACACCCCCAGCCCCAAGTGTAGATATACCCAATATGTGTGTATATAGTGCCTCAGACAATGGATTCACAATATGAGTTCAGGCCTCTAGCATTAAGTAAAAATAATACATTGGTTTGGGATCACTGATGCTACTTGTAGTTTTATTTGGATTTTCCTTTAATCATATTAACTAAGGTTTATTTGTATGATACCTATTTATGATTAAGGAATATCTTAGTCCTTTACTCACATGATTTACCATTGTATATCCCAGTGACAATAGTGAGGCTCCTCCTGTCTAGTCTCATTCTGTGTCTCTTGGGCGTTTTCTTTGATTGGGGCTGTGTTGTTCTGGAATTAGAGCTGTAGATTTCTCACACCAGTTGTAATGTTTGCTGTAACAATATGTTTTATAAGTAAAATTAAGAAAGGATGAGAGTTAAATACTAAATAAACAGAGTTTTTCATTAATAAACAAGATTTGATAATAATAATAATAGGCATGTATATAATATGAATGTGTACATTACAACTATTATATCCATAATCTAAAAGCTATACTACAACTGAACACCGTATGAAGGGGATAAAAAAGAGTTAGGAAGGCTCTAAACTCTCAAGCCTTCTCCACGACCTCTTCCCTTTGTCCCCCTGAAGTTCCTCCCTACACATTTTGCATAATCAAATCTTTGTGAGTCTGGAATGATCAAGAAGCACTTTGAAGAAGACCTGTTTAAAATTTTGACTCATTTGGGTCAGATGTGAATCAATATATGTCCAGTGGCTTCAGACAATACACAGTAGGCAGAAAAGGCAAAATGTAATATCCAGAGGAAAATACAACCCATCCTAAAATATAAAGCAAGTTGCTTTCTGAAATCAGTTATGTGAATGCTTCTATTTTTAAGGTGCCCCCAATCTTAATACATAAAAGCTATGCACACAATTAAAGATAAACTCTAATTCTGTCCATAAAATGACCTAAACTCTCTGGTCCTCCCTTGCAATAGTTGCTGTAGTTTTTGGGATCACTTAGGTGGCCATTTTGTAGGAGGAAGTTACTAGATGATGCTGTTGTTCTATGATTAGCCTGCACAAATAAATGTAATGTGACCCTGAGAGCTGTAAGATTTAGGCATCTCCTGATTTCCAGTGATCACATCCAGGGCTGTCCTTATGCATATGCAAAGTATGCAGCTGCATAGGGCACCAGGAAATTTGAGGCACCAAATACAAATACAAATTTTCTAGTGCCCTCCACAGCTGCGTGCTGCTTGCTCCAGCCCCTGCTCCAGCTCTTCCCCAGTGTCCCTGCCCCTGCTCCATCCCACCTCTTCCTGCCCCTTCCTCACCCCTGCTCCACCCCAATCCCTCCCCTGAGTTCTGCAGCAGGGCTGGGCCTGCACTTACCAGTGGTGGGAAGTACAGCAATGACCCAGACCCAGCCGCACTGCAGGTGAGTGCTGGGGGGGTCGTTCCCTGAGATTTAACCTAAAATCTGCTAAAATCTGTAGTTTAAACCCAGAGCCTCTGATCCTGTCCTCTGTGGCAATACAATACCTCAAAGTCAAGAAGAAGAAGAACAAAAAGAAGATGAAGAAGAAGGAAAAAAGCAGACAAATGCAAAAATACCTTTGATTAAATTATACTTTCCACACAAACCAATATTTCTGATCACCAATAAGGGAGAATTTTGGAAAGCGGTCATCTATCATTGCTTCTTTTCAGTAGAAGCAGTAGTAAAAGGTATTGCTGTCAGATAACTTTTCACCAAAGATTAATTGCCCTTACTGACAACCAAAAATATTTTCATTTTTCCCTTACTATAATGTGTTGACTGCAGTGAGTCTTGCCATATCTGGCTGCTACAACACTTAAAATGCCTTAGGGTGCATTTTGTTTCCAATAAAAGCACATTAGATCTACTTTTATAAGAAATGGAGCTGCTAATCTCAGCAATGCTGTTGATTGCTCATGGCACAGAGCACACACTGAACATGGACAATTAAATTTACAAACCATTTCAGAATTACGTACAGCAAGCAACAAAAACGAGACTTGTGGTGTTTGGATGGGTGAACCTGACACCTGATAAATCGTTCCCTTCTGCCATCTTTCCAGCTCATTCGGAGGACGCAGCGCGTATGTCAGAAGAAAAGAAGTTCACTAATAATGTTTTATGTGCTTTAAAATGAAAAGGCCCTTGCAGTGGTAATGAGGCTGATTTTTAATGATGTCACAGACAGTAGCTTAAAACGAGCAGAGCTTCTGCACTTTCTTCAACTACAGGAACTGAGTGGCAGCACGTCTCAGGAAGTAAAACAAACAGCGAAATAAATATCAGACAGTTGCAAATAAACAAGAAAATGATACAAAGATCTATCACTAACATAGGGATGAGGTTGTTAAAGGGAACTCTAAGAGAGTTAGACACTGTAGCGCATAGGGCAAGTTTGTCCCATTATATTCACTTCATTATATTCACCGAGTGGCCTTTTATTATATTCGGCTCTAACGCAAGAAAGCTATAGGCCTGTATCCCATAAGATATTAGCTGGAGCATAAATCAGCATAAGTGTGGTTAAATAGGCCATGACCCTTGGTACAGATCAATGGTCACCTTTACATTTTGGGAACTAAGCTTGCTCCGTGGTAGGAATTAGAATGTTTCAGTCAGAGCAACTGCAAGAAGCATGGAAGTAATAACCGCAAATCCGTTTAAGCAAGGGGAGATGGCATGCTCATGTATCTATATGTTAACCTATAGAATAAGTACGTCTCTATATTATATTGGTGAAAAGGCTACATATAGGCATAATAATGGGCATGGAGGACTGAGAATGAGCAGATGATGCTCAGGCCTTATAACAGGCCAGTCACCATGTGGTCCGAGGCTGTTCTTTCCTCAGTCTCTTCCATTGTCATCTGCTTTTCTACTTGACTCTTTAACTCACTGGGGACTTGGACCATCAAACACTGCATGCCAGAGACAGGGCTAGTCCTGGTTGTCTCTTACCACCAGATCCTCAATTAAGAGTATGAGAATGCAATTCTAAAAGCTTACTCATAGAATATCATAGATTACCTTGATCCTGTATTAGCTTTATCTTCTAATATGGCTTAATCTTTAATAGTTTTCTCCATTATTTTAATATAGGTATCTAAGGTTTTACTTTGTCCTCACTGTGAGTGTCCTTGTTTTCTACCCTGAGAGTCTCCACAAGATACAAAACTCCATAGTGTGAATTCTGTATAGCCTGATTCTGGGAGAAGAACTTTATTGCAGTCAGATCAATTGGTCATTAATCTAAACATTATCAATCTTATAAAGGGTCATGCAACAACACCTAACTCCCACTGACTTTCACTCTTAGCCCCAGTCTACACTGTGGGGAGGGTGGGGGATCGATCCCCTAAAGATCAATCTCTACTCACCGATCCAGTGGGTAGTGTAGACTTGGCGTTGGGTCCCTTTGAAATTCCCAGCCTAGAACTTTAAAGGAAAAAGAAAGAGACGAAGACAGAATAGTTAACCTGGGGTCTGCTCAGTACAATCCCCAGTTTTTATATCTTTAGATCTGACCTGAATCATCAACCAAAATTTGTTTTGAATCTTTGTGGCAGATTTGAATGTTGGCTTGGTAATTGGGGTGTTTTCTTTATGACCGTATTAATTTAACTATATGGAAGTCTCCCTGGGAAGGAAGGAAGGAAGGAGGGAAGGAAGGCAAAGATTGTCTCAAGATAAGCCACCTCTCAGTAAACATTTAAAAGTTGTTACGGTACAATGCCAGCACTAAAAGAACGAGGAGTACTTGTAGCACCTTAGAGACTAACAAATTTATTTGGGCATAAGCTTTCATGGGCTAGAACCCACTTCATCAGCACTATTAGCTTTGATGAATTTGCTTCCTCTCCAGCAACCTACAAAACTGGTTTAGACCACAAGAGGAAAGGCCTATGAACAGAGGACAAAAGAATGCTGGCAGGAATAAAAGGGATCTGCTGTCAAGAGACATTTGGTAGTTGTTTGAGGGAACCAGACTGAGACACATGACACACACCACTGGGGTTATCTGAAGTTAGGTTACCATCTGGGGATAGTAAGCTTTATGTAAGAGAGACATGCATGTAGATTGTAGATTGTTGTTTTAAAATTATTCTCTTTAAAAGCTTAGTTCAAAATAAGCAATATATTGTTCTAAGTCTGCTCACTGTACAGCACTGGTCACATATTTCCAAATGGAAGAACTATAAGTGTGTGAACTCAGTCAGCCCTAGTTTGCAACAGTTGGTAGACAGAGCACGCCATCCCAGGGCGTGGTTTAAGAGTGGGAGAATTGCAGAATTCCACCCCAGGATAGAAAAAGGCACAAAGCCAGTCACCTGAGGGGGTGCACTCATAGAAACCAGGAAGGAGACAGACATGTAGCTATCCCTGTAAATCTGACCGCCCCAAAGAACTTTTTTAGTTTGAAAATATCCGATACTTTTTCCTCTGTTTCACCTGCCTCTCCAAAAATGAAAATATTAAAATATAAATTCTTTCTGTGACTGATCCTACCTTTGAAATGAAAGGGAGTCATATCACTGATATGAAGCTTACTGTGAGTTAAAGTCATCATTGGTATGACTCTACTAAGGACAATGGAGGTATATCGGAGAGGGATCTGTCTATGTATTTCAAGCCTGACTAGATGAAGGAGACACTAAAAAGTCTTGCAAAGAAATCCTTGTTTCACCAGCCCAATTCCCAGACTAAAGAGATTCAGATTAGCACTGTGCAAATCTTTCTCTTTGCATGAGTATTTTCTTTGGACACACAGATTAGCTCCCCTTGAGTTTTGCTCTCAGTTTCAGATTTGAATAGACCTACAAATTGCAAATAGAACTATAGAATATAACTTCTCTTCATACATTTTATATGATTTCAATAGGATACCGAAAATCAGCCCTGGTTCATGCAGAAGTTTGGCATATTTTTAATTTTGTTATAATACCATGTAAGCAGAACTGGTTGACTGGAAAACTCAATAATTAAACAATTTTTGATTAAAAATACCAGTTGATGAATAATATTCTTCTGGTATAACCTACTGGTGAGTATGTGTTACTGATCCCCCTCTGTGCTGATCTACAGAGGATATAAGTTGCCAGCTCTAGGACACTAGTTCTGTAGATTAGGCTACAGTACCTCACACTTTTAGATCTAGTGGTCCCTAGTTCAAGCCACAATATGTCAGCTGAAATGGCAACTGTTCCATTAGTTCTCCCGCTAGGGAGGTGGGTTTTGGTTTTATCATCTTCGTTTGGTTGGTGGGGTTTGATGAACATTTTGCACCATGAATCTGCAGGTTTCCTATATTCCTTTTCAAATGGAATTTATGCCTGGATATATGGTATAAAGACAGAACTGGCTTCATCAGTCAATTATGCTGATTACCCTCATCATTAGGTCTCTTTTTTCATCACACCCATATAATTCAGTCTCTTGTCTTGCCCTACAGGAAAGCTAACTGGCTCAAGCTCAGTCTCTACAAGATCAGGCCTCTTTTGGAAAATTGCGGCCAAAGCACTTAAGCAATTTCCAAGAATGAGACTATGGACAATATATTGCTTCACCTATGTTAAAAACTTTCCTTTGAATAGCTTGAGCCAACCTATGCTTTGGAGTAGGGACTTGAAATTTGACATGAGGTGTCCTTTGTGTCAGAGATGTGCCTTTTGCCATCCCCAGGAAATGTTGCCCAAATTTGGCCAAGTTACAAGCTTTTGACAAATTTCTGTCAAAACTGAACATGCTCAAAGGCTTCTTCAGTTTTAGCAGCTACATGTCAGAAGATTCTGTGATCGTGGAGCATATTCAAGCTTCTCACAACTCCTACGTGTGACAGGGCTGTGTATGTTGCCTCCTCACAGAGTGGCTCCTCACAGCTCATGTGTGTGACAGGACTGCTCACACTCCCTCCCCACAGAGCAGCATAATATGTGATCATGTAATGAAAGAACTACAATGCAAATACAGTATGTACAAATACATAGAGGTAAGGGGGGCTGAATTAAGGTTTCACAAGCAACCTTAATTCTAGCATTTCCTAATTTTTCAGTGCTTTGCTTTACAATGTAAATAATGTTCTTTTACTGTAGTTTTTTTGTTTGTGTAATATTAACATATTTAAAATACACTGTCAGATGGAGTAATGTGGGAAGCCAGCAAGTAAGCATTTGAATTGTATTTAAACGCTATCAGTGCAGATATCAACAAAGAACTGTGAATTATAAAAGTATCATCTGGACTAAGGACTGGAGAGGTTATTTGCTGATATTTATCTAGTTATTGAACTAACAGGTGTGTAACACAAAATACAGAAGCCTAACAAATGTCATGCTAAGTACTTTTCAAAGATGTAATTGATCATCAAATTCCAATAACAGTTTAGGTACTTTAGTTGATATTGAGATTAATATACAGCTTCCTGCAGCAAAAACCTGTTCAGTTTCTGACCTTGACTGGTAGTAAATCCAATCAATATTTAGAGCAATCAAGCCTTCTAGAGAGGATGCATTGAGCACATTAGTTTTCTAAAAAAGCCTGTCAGCAGCTGAAAAATCGAATATAGTCTCAGAAATATGATTGACTAGAACTGAGCAATAACCTACAAATAAAGAAGTCCATGAATATTCACCTCAGTAAAAAAATGGAATTTGCTTAAACTATGTTTTCATTCTTTGTGTTCAATTTCTGTACTACTCAAGCAAATTAGTTTGCTGCAGGCATGTGCACAGAAACATTTAATACTAAAGAAAAAACTACACATTATTCATGCAGTGAGAATTGTATATCATAAAAGTAGGTATTCACCTGGGAAGCCTGATTCCAAAAGTTACACTCATCCAGTCCAGGAGAGCCAATGATACTAATATGTCCAACTGGAACTAATGAACACCGTTCATATTCAGCTATTTAATACTCACTACAAATAATACACAAACACTCCACAGGCCAAGAACTATTCACAGGAACTCTTAGACTAATAATGAATAAATCTGAGAAAATGTTACATTTCTCACAGAAAATGTCTGAATAGAAAAGAGACTAAATCCACTAACAAATGGATTTACCATACATTAATCTTTTACCTGCAGTATGATTGAACTAATTTTTACCCATTGTTTTCTATTTACATTGGTGATTTATGCTTGAATAATAATAACATAAAACTTTGCAGTGATATAGCATGTTATATCTTGAAAGTTCTGTAAAAATATTAATTAATGTCTTGTAAGATAGGTTAAATATTGCTATCTCCGTTATACAGAAGGGGATACTGAAAGAGAAAGGATGAAGATCGATTTCCAAAAGGCATCAAGGTGGCCAACGTCTGTGCATGAGCAACTTTGCATGAACAAAATGATTGTGCATGCATTTTTCAAGCAAGGTCATCTGTACACAGTTGATAGAATTTTCATACACAAAATTCATTTGCACAAAATGGAGAAAAGTCTTTTCTCATGATGCTGTAATATATAATTACAGAAAATGGTGGGGCAGAGCTTGAGGCAGAGCTTATAAGAAGCCCCATCTCCTCTCTCTGGACCAGGTGCTAGAGGGCAATAAGATCATGCCTATATACACAGACATACAGCTGGTGTGTTGGACTACCCAGATTATACTTGGCAGTTTCCATATAGACTTCTGTGGGACATGAGGGAGTGTGGCAGAGTCCTGCAAGAGCCATTAGCCTTGTGTTAGAAATAAAAACTATGGGCATTTTCTCTCAGTCCAGTTCTGGTGAGAGATCAGTTTTAGGGTCTCATTTAAGCACACTCCATTCTTGTCATCCTCAGCATTATGTGATTTATTTCAGGTTATAAAATACACACCAAAAAGTACTTAGTGATGTTCTTGACAGGTCACTAGTTTCTGTCAATATGTAAATAAAGGTCCCAAGCTTTCAAACAATTACATATGTACATAAATTCAGTACTTATTATACACATCTTTCATTTCACAAACCACCTTCCTTTTTATTCAAGAAAGGCAATTGGTGAGCTATTTTGTGTCTCCTTAGAGACATAACCTTTTAATTTCGGTAGAATGATGGCTTCTTACAGAAATCTGACTCTTAAAATATTGCATCCAGGTGAGATTAGGTAGACAGGGATAACTGTCTTTCCATTTCTTTCTCTCTTCCTTTCCTGCAAAATAAAAATTGATTTTAATAAGTATAAGGAACACAAGTATTGACTTGACTCACTCTGATTTACTTGGGTCTGGATCTGTAGTCATTTTAAGGAAAGCAAGTAATTTCTATCATTTTGCCTTCTGTAACAACTTGTAGTACTGGTTTGCCTTTGCTCAATGGTGTACAAGCTTCTTACGGTATATGCACTGTAGCTGAGTCGTGGATGATGTAGCTTTCTGAGGCAGTGGAAGGGGATACTGAGTAGGCAGTGTATGACTCTTTTGGGTGGATTCCTGAGTGAGGCAGCTCCCCACAAAGAGAACAGCTTGAGCTCAGGTTGATTTGCCCACATGTTTGGAAGTGGAAAAAAAATCTATTTTTTTTTTTTTTTGGCCTCTGTATAATGCTTTAACCCAGAGATTTCCTGAACTTAATCACAATGCTTTTAAAGCTCAGCTGAAATGTTGGCAGTGACATTTACAGTTGTAAATCAATTTGCCTGATTTTGAGTTTGCAGAACACTCATAAAATTGGAGCAATATTGCTGAATTTATACCTAGGCCTTACAATCTGCAGGGACTTCAGAATAGTTTTTGGGTGACATTGTAGGTGGTTTTGACTTTTAAAGCTTTAAAAGGTGCCTTGATCACCTAGAAGAGAGCTTTCCTTGCTATGGGGGTGCCACACTGGTTGAGGTAATCTGAGGTGCTTGATTTAGCTTCGCCCTTCTAATATAAACAGGACAGAAGGGAGCTGGAGGCAGAATCCTCCCTGCAGAAGATTCTTGGCTTTGGATTTGGCTTTCCTAATGATCTGCCCCAGCCAGAGTTTGATGACCTTTAAGACACATTGTAAGGCCCACCTGCCTTTCCAGGCCTTCTCTTGAGAGGAGAGAGGGACAATTGGGGGATGTCTAGTGTGGCACTGAGTATATTGGGTTTGCAAATATTGTAGAGAGTTGGGTCACAGAATCCTTTTTTATAAAGTTATCTACAAAGCTGTGGGCATAGTCTTTTTGGAATAAAGGTAAACTGTCCAGTTGTGGCATTTTGGCCTACTGAATGGCAATGATTTAAATTTTTATAAAGGATTCAGAGCACTGGATAAGTACTGCACAGATAGAAATAAACTATTTCTTATTGAGTGAGGCTAGTTACTTAAACTGAAGCTTGTCTAGTGCAGTTGCCATAAAAAGTCAAAGTGCCTACACAGTAAGAGCTGAGTTCATGCTCTTATTTCATAGTCTACTTGTAGTGCTACATAACATTCACTCACACGCATTGCACATGCTGTAAATATTGGGGCATACATTTAAAAGTCAGACTAGAAAACATAAATATTAAATACATCCAATGGTCTATTTGACTTAATCGTGCCTTTTCATTTTCTGAGTTTTGTGAATTTCAATACGAAACCCTAATTTTCTTTTTGTTTGTTTGTTTTTCATTGTGTGGCATTTAAACTTCCACTACTGTCTCCTGCTGCACTACAGTCATCATAAGAAGCTAATCCTGTGGCACCTACGGGAGTGTGCTGGCTTTGTGCTCTCACAGGAGATGCACCATGAAATAGCACAGGTGTGGAAATCTAACTGCAGCCAGCTTCGGTTACCTCACTGCCTGCACAAACCCATCTGTGTCCTCTGTGCCTGAAATTTGGACAATGGTATGTGATAGGGCAAAAGGGATCATATGGGAAGAGTGTGGGCATGTTTTCCTCATATCTGATCCAGGAACCCAAACTCAGGGTCAGAGGAGTCTCTTTGTTAAAAAAGTAATTATTACTTTTTGGATTAGTTGTACCATAAATAACCATCTGACACAGCTGGCAGTGTGATGGATGGAGCAGAACTATCCCTTACTCGAATGCACATCTGCTAATGTTGTTGGTCAGGGGGACATCTGATCCATATTTGATACACACTGAAGTAAAAAACAAGTGGAGTGAACACAGCTGCTAATCACTAACCTCCATTCCACCCCATTCCCTTCATCAGAGAGCATCAATTATTTCTAAATACAAGATTAATTCAGAAGGAGGAATAGATTAATATGTGCTAGAGCATTTCAGTACTTTGGGTATCTTAAGTATTCTACTTAGCATACATCTGCAAATCTTGTCCTCTTACATCAATGGCATACTCCTTCTTAATTGTTCCAGGTGTTGTAGTCAATAAACATTTACTGAGAATTTTATGCATGCTCTATACTTTGAAGATTTGTTTTCTATTTCAAATACTTTTTCCCTATAAAATTCTTTTAAAATAAAAATGACTTCATTATATGAAAAAAAATAATTGTCCTCCAGAAAACAAATAAAAATTGTCAACCTGTGTGGTGTACGTTGTGAAATTTTATGTGTTTGTGTGAACCAGACTTCAAACAGTTAACATTCTGAATATGTTTTTATTATTAATAGTCTCCTGGTAGTCTCCTGGTAGGGAATATAGAAAATGAAACTAACCAGCAACAGTGAAAGTAAAATTGAAGTAAAAGAAGCTACTTTCACTGTCCACCTACAAAATAGAAAAGAAAACAGCTTATGGTAAATAGTGAAAACCAATTCAATTTTTAAAATCATTCCATTTCAATAATGTACTGGTGTTAGTAGTAGTACTTTTAAAGATTTTCTAAAAGATGTAGTTATTTTGGCATTGATTATAATATATTTTGATATTGATTATGGTATATGCATTTCTTATGTACTTGCTTGTATTTTTGTATATCAGTTGTTATTGATTATACAACAAATATAACAGACCTATCTAACACATTCAAACAGAAAATTTTATCTAATATGTATAATATAATATTCTTATAACTCCCCCGCTCTTCACTCTAGCTCATTCCTTCCCCCCGAACCCCACAAAAAATTAACAAGAAAAAGGAGAAATTGTATTTTGGATCCACCATCAACATCCCTTCAGCCTCTTCTATTTTATATCTAAAGATTTTCAGAAGACACAAATAAAGGGAAACAAGATGCCACCCCAAGACTGAGAGCTAACAAACCAGTGTGCATCCAGAGATTTAGTGATAACAACAGAGACTCCCTATTCCCTTTGGCTTGGGATCTGATTGATTATCATGTGTTTCAAAGGAGGGACTCAGTTCATGTTCATTTTATTTTATATAGTTTCATCTTAAGTAAAACGGTTTTAGTTGCTACCACTGTTTCCATTGGTTTCTCCTCTTGCACCTTATCTTCAATGGACTTAGTCCTGATTTACATTTGTGCAAATGAGGGGAAAAACAGGTGCATCAAATGTTCATTTAGGTCTTTGCAGCGGTTGTTTGTACTGGACCTCAACTTGCATTCACAGCCTGTTTGCCCTCTCACAGCAGCTCTCCAAGCTAGCAAATTTGCAAAGTATAAAGAATGAAAAGGACATGTCACCCTTCAGCCCTTTGCTAAGGAAAAGAAAAAGAAAAACTGTACAAAATTAAATATGCTCAACAGCAATACAGTGTTATACTTAAAGAAACTGATGGAAGAACTTGTAAAAAAGAACAAACAGCCTCATTTCCCATCATCTCTAAACACAAAGCTGTCAAAAATTTCATAATGAGCAGATGGCCCATGAAGGTGACATTTTTATAAGGAGATCATAGTTCGAAAAATTCAGCTTTGCCTTGGAAATATCTTTCCACAGTCTGCAGTGGAAGCAGGTAGGCTGGTTGCAAGCACTGTCCGCTGGGTTCAATAATCCAGTCAAACCACAGTCATGATGCAGTCATGATACAACAGACGTAGTGCAATATTAGTACTATCCTAAGGAATGAGGCAAATCCATGTTGTCTAAAAACTCAACAAACTAATGCTGCCAGTGATCACAGCATCTGGTGACAGGCAACCCCACCCACTAAAAGAACACTTTCAATTCCCGCTTCCCCAATCTCTCTCAAACCATCCCCACTTGTAACTAGAGGAACAAGGGAGGGAAGCTCATTACAATATTTTACACATTTCAGTTACATGCTCATAGCACAAATGGTAACATTCCCAAGTCACGTGTCCAAAGCCCATGTAAACGATCAGCACATCAGTAGTGCAGCAGAACAGGCAATAAGATCTGCTCAGAAACATTGCAGCAAGTGAGAGGAGACAGACACACCCCAGCCAAAATAACCAGAAAATGTATTGCGCCAACAGCAGGTGGAAGTGCTTCTGGTTCAGACATCAAAGAACCGCTACGCACAAAGAACAATACAAAGGCAGGATTCTCAAAAGGGCTCAATGTTGGTCCAACTCTACTGCTATTGAAATAGCAATGAGGCCAGTGCAGAGCGTAGTGGAAAACCCCATCTTTAAAGCATATAACACCCTTTATTAATGGCACTGAATTCATTTTAGAAAATCTTCATCTGCTTGTAACAAAGCGTGGTTAAAAATATCAGTTTGTTGAAATAAAAGGCTGGGCCTGCACAGGCCAGGCACAGAAAGTTCTGAATATACACGTGACATAAACCGTGATGAGCAGAACAGGGAGTGTAGGAGAACCTGCATCGGTGGCTCGTCCTGCATTAATGCAAATACTGCTACACAGCCAACCAGTTACTTCTGCCCACTAGCAGGACCAATGCCTGAGCGGGTACTATAGTAAAGAGAGCCTTGTTACAATGTTAAGGATTAAGCCCAGCTCCTCAGACATGCTTATTCTCTGCTACACCCCATATTAGATATTAAGGGGGACAGTGGTTAGTGCTTAACTTTTCTTGCTTCCAAACAATTTGTACTCTTCTGCAATAAACTTGCACTTCTGGCTGCATGCTCTGTTGAAGGATCAAGGCCAAACTGGACAAATGCTCACAGCCTTAAATAAGAGTCCTCGCTTCTCAGCCTTTTGGCCAAAATCAAATGTAGTTAACAGATGTTAAACTTTGTAGCCCATGCCATACTATTTTTTCAAACTGTATCTGCCCTCATTGTAACATTTTGGAATGGTGTCAGACCCCACTGCAGGAGAGCATCTCTATTCAATACATGCTTAAGAGCTTTCCTGAATCACAGCCTCAGCGGACCATATTTTATGTTTGTACAAATACCTGTACCTTGTTCCTGTCAAGATCTATGCTGCTACTCATTGTCCTAGACAACAGATGTTACGTCTCACCGTTACTGGCATCTTGTGAATTTCACTGAACTATCCACATTAATCCTCCACTGGCTCCCTCTTCATCAAATAGAAACTACCATTCTTTGCTTTGAAGACCTTTCAAGGCTAACCCCATCCTACCTCTTGTTTCTTGTATGCTATCTAGATGTTGACTCCTGCCTCCATTTTTCCACTGATGCCAGCCTCCTTCAACCATTCATTACATTTTTGAACAAATACTTTTGCATAGGAGGCTCTCCTTATAAGCACCAGCAAAGCCACTTCATTGTCTTTCAGATCTCCCCTCTGCTGTGGTGCCTACTAAAAACTGAAGGATGCTTAGGCGCATGCTGATTAGTATTGTCTCATTGTTACCTGGTGCTCCTCCTGGTTCTCTGCTGAATCCACCTGTTACCTCTTTTCTTATCCTAAAGAGGTTGCAAACTAAGTGTAAGATTTGACTTTTTGTTCTGTGTGTGTATAGCATCTAGCACAATGGGGCCCTGAACCTTGATTGAGGCTGATAGTGTAATACAAATAAGAAGAATATAATAATGAATACATGGACAAGCTAATTGATATTAAATATAGTATCATGTACAGTTTTGCAACTTCTGGAGAGAACACAGGTTTATTTTGTGCAGAGTCAGTGTTTTCAGTATTACCAATAGCCCCTTATCATCCCTGGTATATGGCCTCTAGGCTCCATTAGCTTCAAGATATGTTGACTACATGTGCTATATCCATATCACTGTTAAAGGCTGGATTTATCTAGATGACATAGTGTAGGTTATACAGTGGCACAGGAAAGGTTAAAGGGGAAGCCAACACTGCCTTGAAGGATAGTTTTGCTGCACAATGGTGGGGAAAAACAGTTTAACACATAATATTGCCTCTGAGTCCTAGCAAATAAGTAGGCTTTGGAAGGATTAGAATTTTATCAACAAGTATTGGTAAATGTCGATTTCTCCTTACACATAGAAACTGATGAAAAAATATTTCTATCTATAGTAATAGAAATTTTAAGATAGAAAAAGTAAGAAAAATCCTGCTCTAGAATTTATTAGAGTTTGGTTCTATATTTACTTTGTATATTATCACAAGTGATGTTAACAATTTGTGTTTTAGTAGATATAAAGGTTTAACATTTTGAATCTCTGTCGACTGCCATTAAATAATTATTGTCTGACTCCCTCATTGTCTGACCCTGCTCCCCTTGTGGCCTACAACTGTAAAAATTTAAATTGATAAATATAAAACGTTGCTCAAAATCCATAATTTTGCACAACTCTGACCATTTAAATTAGCACAAATAAAAATGCTTAAAAATAAAATTTAATATTATCCATCGAAATTATTTTAAAAATGGAATTCCGGCAGGCCTACAGATACACAATGCCCCAAATCATTATGTTCATGTGCCTGAGATTAATTATTAGTTCTGGGAGGGTGGTTCTTCCACACTGATCCTTGATGAAGCATAGCACACATAGATGTTTGGCAACTGCTGACACCTAATCTATTGTAAAGCCTTGTGCAGGGCTAAATAATCTGGTAGTTCTACAAAGCAATAAGGAACAGCCCCATGAGGAAACCACTCTAGATAAGAAACCTGAAAAAGCATTGCATTTGCCAAAGACTGTGTCTCAGGCAAACAGCTGGCCAAATGCTTGAAAAGCATTTATAATAGATAAAGTGCCGCTGTTGTCATAGCAATTATTTCATCAAAAGTTGGTCACGCTCTGATAATCCACTCTCCTTGCACTTCTCACAGTTTCAGTTCCACAAACCTGAGGAGAAAGTTCAACCACACAACAACCTGCGAAGCAAAATACAGCAGCTTTGGCCTGCTCGGATAATATTGTTTACATTAATGTAAAATGCTGCTAGTTTAAAAAACGCTAAGGCTCCAGTTGGGGTTTTCCAGGCAGATACATACAGAGCTTGGAGCTGTGGAGGTGTGTGGGATTCCCTGGAGCTGTTCTCTTTGGCAGAGACAGACGGAAAAGGAATGGTTCTGGGGGGAAAGCCAGAAACAAATGGCAGAGCCTTGGACTGAAAATGGCTGCCAGGGTGATGGGTGCAAGAAGAATCTAAACAGACAAAGGGATAGACAGGAAGGAAGAATCCACCCAATCATGCCTCTTTGGGGTGTAGAGCATAACTGGACCTACTAGCCACCCCTCTACTAAGGGACCACTAGCGGCAGTACTCTTCCCCCCTCCTGCTCAGAGGGGAGGGGATTCCCTGTGCAGCCTCTCCCTACCCCTGGGTATTTGTATGGTGACGCCACACTTAGGTGACATTATATTTTATGCACATATTTTTCCATCTCCCTCTAGTACAGCAACTGCAGGGTGCCACTACTTGACATAAGAGGCCACCAGGTTGCCTGAAGCTCCTGCAAGCGCTAGCTCCCCTGCCTGCTTGTCCGCACGGAGGTGGTTTTGCATCCAGTCTTTCCTTATGGAGAGTAAAAGTAATAAAACCACCATCAGCTCAATGGCAGTAATGACTACTCTGAAGCTTTTTTATAGGTGATAAGCTGCTCTAAAGGTCTGCTAGTAATTTGTAGTGAGGGTACATTACCGTTATCCTTGAGGAATTCCTGCTTCCTTTTTATGGGCCTTTTTTCTCTTGAGGGGATGTTGAAATTAACAAAAGGCATTAGTCTGGAGCTTTTCTAGACCCTGCTGTTGAGCACAGCTAGCCTCTATTTCGCCTCTGATATGATACCGTGCTCTTTGTCATGAAGAGAATGCCAGATTACTGTTCTAAGGCAAATGCTCCCTCCACCGCTGTGCAATGCAGAGCAAAGGGCAGCAAAAGGAATGGAAAAATCCCAGAAATTATGAAAAGAGGGAGAGAAGATGTTCTAAACAGCATAAATCACCAAAAAGCATTAATGGGGTTCCATTGGACATAGCAATGTGAACTCTCCCCCATCCACAGAGAGGGCAGAAATGGTGGAGGAGGCTGCATGGTTTTGTAAGATGACTAGAGTGACTAGACAGCAAAGGTGAAAAATCGGAACAGGGGTTGGGGGTAGTAGGAGCCTCTATAGGAAAAAGACCCCAAAATCAGGACTATCCCTATAAAATCAGGACATCTGGTCACCCTAAAGATGACTATGCTGCTAAAAGGATGAGGGAGGATTGCTCATATCTAAAAATCAACAGGGCCTGGCTTTGGAATGGAGTCTCTCCTAGACACCCCACCCACATACATGTTGGGGATGATCAAGTCATTTATCTGGTAATAAAAAAAGATCAAGTAACTGGCTTTAGCATAACCTGCTGTTTTGTAGCTGACATGTCCACCCTCCCGTTGCTATTTTCAGCAAATGCTTTGCCCTGCAGGCAGTATTTGTCACCAACAAAACAATCTTTCAGAGATCATAAAATGTTAAGAAGTTCATTTGTTTAAAGCATTATGAAATAGTTCCCTTGCAGATCTCATCATTTAATTTCCTGCACTGAGGCTGAGGTGCAGGACACCAATACTGGTAGATCAGATTAACACCTCGATGCTCAGATTTTCCACTGCACTGTACTAATGCAAAACACATCACCGTTTATGGCCTGAGCTCCAGATTCTGGATCTGCCGATGCTAAATTGAACAAACTGACAGTGACTGGGAGCGAAAATAACAATAGGAAATTCCATTCTTATTATTGTCAGGAAGTGTGTGTCTGTGTTTTAAAAACAAAACTAAAGAAAGAATGAGCTTTGAGTTTTTTTCAATGCGCTTCCAGTCCGTTTGCTCCTTGCAATGCCAGGCTTCATATGAACTTCACAGGCACAACAAACTTGCTAGATATATTTTTGAGTGAAAACTTTACTGATTTTTTTTAGTGGACTGAAACTGCAAATCTTATTATTCTCCAGTTTGAGATGTGGCATGCAAGGTCTAAGCCCAATGGAAAATTACTTGACTAATTATCACACGAAGAATTTTGATCATTTTTTAAAAAACACTAGTGTAAAAAGAATGGAAACTTGCACAGTACACACAGTGCTGGTGCCATTTAAAACCTGGTGTCATTTGATTAAAAAAACTTAGCAAGCAAGATATGATATATTGTTTACTATTTGTATTGTGAAAACACAGTAGGATTCCCAGTCATGGACCAAGACCCCATTGTGCTAGGTGCTGTACAAACCCAGAACAAAGTTATGGTACCTAAGGTGACAAGATGTCCTGATTTTATAGAGACAGTCCCAGTTTTGGGGTCTTTTTCTTATATAGGCTTCTATTACCCTCCACATCCTGTACCGATTTTCACACTTGCTTTCTGGTCACCCTAATGGTATCTGCCCCCAAAGAACTTGCAATATATTCTGTAATAGACTTTCATTCATTTTTACTACTTTGGGGGATGGGGAATAATATTTGAGATACTGGATTTTAGAAGGTGGCTACTGCTGTTGGCCATGCCTTTGAAAAATGTTATCTTTATCTAATAAAGTTAATCTCAAACCAATTTGCTAGCAGATATTGAGAGACTTGCATTCATAAGTGGCTAGGGTCTGCTCTGAGTTACATTAGTGTAAGTGGGGTAGTTAGGCTGAAGTCAGTGGAGTACTGTCAGTTTTACACTGACGTAATTGGCAGTAAAACCTGGTTTAGTACATGCACCAGAGTCAGACTGTAGTATTGCTATTGGTTGGAGGATTGGTCCTGCTTTGAGCCGGGGGTTGGACTAGATGACATCCTGAGGTCCCTTCCAACCCTGATATTCTATGATTCTAAAGCTGCCTACAATCTATGGTAGTGTTAGTACACTAGGTACCGTACCTTGGATGGAACAACCTCTCATTGTTAGATTTTTCATTATATTCACCCTACATTTTCTTTTGCACCATTAGTCTGTCTCATCCTTTGGTCAATTTCCCTGCATGATACCCTTGTGAACAGAACCTCTCCCCTTTGGTTTTCAACTACTTACACTGAAGACTATTGTCAGATTACCCAACCCAAATCCTTGGCATCTGATTTCCATTGAAAGTGCCTCCTTTGCATCTTCAGAAATGGGATGAGGTTAGTGGAGGAGCTGCTGTGCTGTTAACTTAGTTTGTGGTCTTACGTGGGTCCTTCCCTAGCTTTGGCCTTAAGCCACTATTGTAACACAAATAATGATAATAACATGTCAATGGAAAGAGAAGAGCAGTGGGGAGTGTGTGTGTGGAGGAATTTCTAGTGCGTGTGTCATCAAGATGTTAATGAAATTGGGGGTGGGACTGGGGAGAAGTTGGGGGGATTCCTGTATTTATGATTTTTTTCATAATTTGTTTTTCCTTTTATATGTAAATTTCCTGCTATGATAAAAGCACTGAAAAGTAAATACTTGAAACGACTTTACAATAACCTTGGGAGCCTTGTTAAAATAAACAAGGGAATTCAAGGCAAAGACTAATAATTTATATGGATTCAAATCTCGGAGGCGCTAACCACTGCAACTGCCAATGAAGTTAATGGGAGTTGAAGAGCATTCCGCACCAGGGCTTATATCATTTAACTTGCTGTGCCTAAATATTGCAACAGGGTGTGGTACTTTTGGAATACATGCAGCCACTCTTCTGGGGCTTTTAATTACCTAGGCTCTGGAGGAACCCTGTTTTCCCCTTCCCGGGGTTATTCCTATATAGGGAAATAGGCTTGTTTCAGCTTGTGGAGATTCCTTTGTATTCATGCACCATGAGGGCACTCGGGGAATATATTCACTCCCTGCCTTGCAGATCCCCTGGGATCCACTGGAGGAAAGAGGCATTTGCATAACTCCCAGTCAGGAGCTCCTCCTGTGGCAGCTGCCCACAAAACTCCCTCAGCTTGTGGGGGGGAAATCTGACCAATTTTCTATAAATTCTGGTCCCAGTTAATCCATGAGTCTGGAGTTTGACCCATAGGTTTGTAGGGCAAGGCCCAAGGCCTGCTACCTCCCCACCTGTGTTGCTGAATCCTCCATAGAACTTCTATTGTAGGGCTCTTGGGGGCGTGGAAGGGCGGCAGCCCCTATCCTTGGACTTCTTCTGTAGTAAGAATCCAGGGGAAGCAAAGAGGAGAGTTAAGTCCTTAGTTTTTATTCATTCCATGCTCTGGCAGATTCTCAGTAAATTCAATGGGAGGCTTGTCTGAGTCAAGAGTGAATAAAACTGAATGAGGCCTCCCTGATTCGATGTGCAATTCTTATTGTACTTCTGTGGCTGCTAGCTAGTACAGGCGGATGCACTGTTTTGTTACGAAACTAAAGACTTTTTTTTCCCATCAAGTGTTATCAAGATAGTAGTTGGGTGACTTGTTCCTTCAGGTCTTAATGTCCGGTAAAAGAAGGGCAGAGGGACTGTCTTTGTTAACTGATACCCTGTACTGGGGTAATTGTGAAACCACGAGTCACCAGGGAAAGAGCCAGTCAGGACTCAGAAGGAATCGCCAGAGACATCCCTGTCCCTGGATTTTCACATACACATTATGGATGAGCAGAAAAGATAAATATATACTTTTTTAAGCTTACAAAGTCAAAATGAAAACATAAATAAGGCTTTTACAATTAGATTTCTTTTTTTGGTCATTCCAGATTAACCACAAGAGGACAGTAGTTCCTGGCAAAAAGCACAGCACACAATTTTACAGCTAACAGAAATGCATTATGCAACCAAGACTTATTTACTCTTTGTGTGTGTGTGTATAAATATATATATATGTAGGAATTTCCTGGATGAAAATAAGTCAATTCACCTATCAATGTTTGATCGGTCTCACAAATGTGTAAAGTTCCAGATTCTATTTTTGACTAGCAGCATGCACACCAGCCTCTCTGTTGTGTTTTGCAGTTATCCTAGGCACTATTGGCTTCTGAAAGTTAAGTTCTTCCTGTATCCCTACTGCTTAACTTTTCCATGTAGCCTGCTTAGGGACCAATCCTGCAGTCCTTACTCGGGCAAACTCCTAGCAAGTCAAATCATGACTTCCTTGTTTCTGTGAGTAAAGGGCTTATCAGCCACTTATCTGTTCTCCTCCAGATGATCTTCACTGACCTGATCAATCCTGTTTGTGAAGACACTCCATGATCACAAATGGGCCCACGGAAGTGCTCTAGGGGAGAGGGAACTCAAACACATGATAGCCCCACATTTTCATTCTTACACCAACCTGCCTCTTTCCTTCTCCTTATGGAGTTTATTGCAACCCTGAGACAGTGCAACACCTGCAGAGATGCCAAAAAGTAGTGTGGGACCAGGGATGAGGGGGAAAATTCTCTCATCTGGGTGTCAGGCTTGGAAGAGTCCCAGAAAGCCCTCCCTTTTCCTGACCAATAAACCCCTCTCCATTTTTTCTTGGGAGAAAAAATTCTTAATTCTGATGGACTTGTTCCTCTCCCCATTTCAAAGCTATCACCTGGATTCTCAGGCTCTGGGGCACTCAGAAGATTCAGTAGCTCCTTGACTGTCACTCGTCCCTCCCACTGGCGCATTAGAAGAGGCACTGCTTTCCCGGCTCCAACCTATCCCTCCCATTGCTGTATTAGGTGACAGTGAGGGAACAGGGGTCAGCAGCTTTAGGTACAAGATTCTACCCTCAGGATCAAATTTTCCCTCCATGACCACAGATCCCAGTCAGACTGAAAAGGCCACAAAAGCTCCACACTATATAAGGGTGAAGATGTGAACCACTTACTGCAATGAGAGATTTGCCTTTGTATGGATGGGGAGTGACCATAATCTACTGAGGCTAGTTTGTTAACTCAGTAGGTCACAGAGAGCTATAAAACTTGCCTTCATCATCTGGATCAGTAAAGGATGGCATCACTGACAAGGACATTTCATGAGCAGGAGGTCCTTCCTCTAACAACCTGCATGGAACTCAGAGAGAGGAGCACAGGTTGTAGGAGGGAAGAATTTGGAGGAGTCATCAGGAACTCAGTCTGTTTGCACGTGGCTTGAATGCTAGCTGCAATTGCAGCATCTCCGTAAATAGTTCTTTTAATAAAAAGCCAGTTTAGTTTTAGGTCCACAGCGTACCAGCACACAGTACATGAAACACTTCCATACATACTGTGCCTGCAACATCTCTGCATTGCCTGAAAATTATAGCCTTTCGGTATATTGTGGTCATGCCAGCTGTACAAATAGTGATTTCAACTGTTGTGCTGTACAAAGACTGCATTTCTGAAATGTGATCCTGAGCTCGCTTGTTTTGAAAATGTTCTTGACTGGAGTAAAGGCACCTCATTTACAAAGGCCTGCAGGCTACATCCAGCCATCCCGCAAGAAAAAATCATTGAAAGGGACAGAGTTATTTTAAAACCATCCTAGAAAGAATAGGGGTGTTGCCTCATATCAAGGGCAGAGAAAACCCAAGAAGAACTCATCAAATAGCAATTGGATGTATTCAATTAAGTGGAACTAAGACTTCTTATAAAGAGTTTATGTTAACCTTATGTTAAGGGTTATGGGTTTCACTATAAATGATTTATTAAATAATATATAACTAATGCATTTTGCACCAAGACAATTTCATGGGCACAGTACTAGTTGCTTAGAAATATCATTGATTGTTTAAATGGAAGAGCAACCACATTAAACAAGTAATAGGAACAAATGCATGAGTCCTGCAGTGGTGCTGAATAGGACAACAGCAAGATAGAGGTATAAAGCTGGGAGAGGCGATAATCCCCCATGTCCCCCTTTCAAAATACTGGAATGAGGGATCTGAAATGGTCAGAGTCAAAATATGTTTTGTTCTTTTCTATAAGCAGAAATAATTGTTTCCATTGGACATGTTAATAAATAAAAATGAGAAATGATATCTATGATGGGACATGTGCCCCACACTGGCCCATAAGAGGTTAATAGAGTCATAGGAGGTTACCCTAGAAGGCAGCCAATTAGAGAGGGGCTATGAGGAGCAGCCAATAAGGGTGGGGGTGGCCCATATAAGAAGGGCTGCATAGCAGAGCAGCTTGAGTTGCTCCCTGGAGCTTAAGGAGGGAGGTTTGGCTGCTTTGCCAGTATAAAGGAGTGCTGGGCAGAATCAGGGAAGTGAGAGTGAGCTCCTGGCTGGCTGCCAAGACTGGCATGCTGAGGCCCTGAGGTGAGGGTGAAGAAGATGCGAGGGCCACGGGGAACTGGCCCAGGGAAATAGATTGAACAGTTGGAGGGGACACAGCAAGTGGCTGCTATCTACAGGGTCCCTGATCTGGGACGTGGAGTAGTGGGCAGGCCCAGGTCATCCCACTGCCCTGCCCCTTGCCACTAGGGAAGTGGCCAAACAGTAGACTGTGGTCACCACTGAGAGAAGTGGCTGGACACAGAGACATCCTTCAGAATGGGGAAGCTCCAAGTGTGTCACGGACAGAGGCCTGTGGCACTGAAGAGGACATTGCTGTCCTTGGAGGGATGTGGGTCCAGGAGCAGAAGAGGTGACAGGCAGAGCACCACCAGAGCAAGGCACACTGGCTACCAGAGCTAATTCCTATACTGGCCACAAGGAGGCGCTGAAGTGGTGGGTTAACCCCCTCACAATGTCCCGTTACAGGAAGGATCTCTCAGCACCATACATGTTTGATAACGTTCAGTCAGTGTTTTCTTCTTTAAAAACCATACATGATGGAAACAATGAAACATTTGGAATTGTGAATTTCTTAGCTTTTCTATATTTTCATCAAAACATTATTTTAATCCCAGCTTATTGAGTAGTACTGCATAGTGGTTTACTCCAAAAGTACTCTGACTCCACTGGGATAACTCATTTGTAAGGTACCATTCAATGTGAGTAGAGGTATCACTGTCTGATCCAGAACAGTCTTCTATACAAAATATCCTCTCTTCCTAAGTATTAGTGAAATCACTGGGGTTACATGGGTGTAATTTTGGGCCAGTTTATGAACAGTAAAAGAGTTACAATGCACTTTAAGAGCCAAATTCTCTTCAGACCCTAATGACCTTATCAGGTCAATGTGCATAAGATAGGCCCTAAATCTTCAGTACACTGAAAATGATACATGGTGATTCATTCTGTAATGCTCTTTGGAGAGAGGCAAGCAGGTCATGAATACCAGCTATTCAGTTTGACTTTATTGGGCACCAATTTGCTTCTTTAATGAAGGGGACTGAATACAGTTATTTCAACCAATGCATTAGATTATTAATTAGGAAAGTTATTGAAATACACTTTTTAAACAATACCAAAGAAGTAAGTATAAAAGTAACTTTATATATGATACTTTTAGATCTAAAATGAGAAATGTATGTGACTACTAGGGGCCAAAACATGGCACATTTAATTTAAGCCCTGGCAGCAAGGGGCAGGTTCTGCTGCAGCTATAATAAATTACATACAAGTGCTACAGAACAATAACAAAAACTGTGAGCCATCCATTTCAGTACCATTTACAAGAAATCAATATCAATACTTAATGCAATACTGGTGAAAAATGAGCAAAGATACAGAAAGCATAATAAACCAGTAATGAAAGACCTTGCAGTGTTTCACTTTGGAAGAAAAAACTAACTGTCTATATTTTCATGTAGAGGGATATTTCACTGAGGCAATGTGCTGGAGGTATGAGTGTTTTGCAGATCTAAGTTTAAAATAACGTCTTTATTAAATTAAAAAAGTTCTTTAAACTGTGGATTACTAGCTTAGTAAAACTCATACAGACGGAAGGAGGCATTTCGTCTTTATAATGTACTGGACATCATTGAATTTCCAGAGCTCAGACAGAGTTTGATTATGTATATCACTGATGGCCTATATCAAACTTTAATGTTCCTCTGCACTGTTTTGGTTGTGGGGGTTGGTTGGAGAAAATAGGGTTTAAACCCAGCTGGTGGGAAGAGGTGAAAAACTTTACACTGACCACTGCACAGAATGTGCATCATCTACTGTGCCATTTTCTCCATTTGTTTATACCTCTAGCAGTCAAAACAGCCCTGTGGTATAATGCCAAAGACCATTCAGAAAGAATCTGTTGAAAGTGGAGTTTCAGACAAAAAACTTTGAAAATCTCAGATGCTAAGTCTCTGTTTACTGAGGAAACCATAGATCGGGGCTGGCAACTTTTCAGAAGTGGTGTGCCGAGTCTTCATTTATTCACTCTAATTTAAGGTTTCACATGCCAGTAATACATTTTAACATTTTCAGAAGGTCTCTTTCTACAAGTCTTTAATATATAAATAAGCTATTGTTGTATGTAAAGTAAATAAGGTTTTAAAAGTGTTTAAGAAGCTGCATTTAAAATTAATTTAAAATGCAGAGACTCCCAGACCAGTGGCCAAGACCAGGGCAGTATGAGTGCCACTGAAAATCAGCTTGTGTGCTGCCTTCGGCACCCATGCCATAGGTTGCCTACCCCTGCTATAGATCATTGAGTTACCACTATCTATCATTATCATCATCATCCCCTTAAGCTAGAAATCCATGCAGAAAAAAATTCTGCTCTTTTAGATTTTCCTACAATTCCGTCCAGGCCCCAGAAAACAAGAGCAAATTGTATTTCCAGCAATTTTCCTTACTTTTTTTAGCATGAGCTCTTTCAAACCTAGGAGATTCCTTTTACTCTAAGAACTATTCTGTTTGCATGGGAGAGGGGGAAAAGTCTATAGACAATTAGTGGGCATGACTGTAGTTGATTCATAATAAATCCCATAAAGAATATATGTATAATAAGGCTTAAGAACCTTTCAATTAGGGTAGCCAGATGTCCTGATTTTATAGGGACAGTCCTGATTTTGGAGTCTTTTTCTTATACAGGTTCCTATTACCCCCTTCCCCTGTTCAAATTTTTCACACTAGCTGTCTGGTCACCCTACTTTTGACCTCAGTTGGACTGGTGAGAATGAGGAGACACTACCCTGAGGAGAAAGTCTTCTGGTATATTCTGTCTTGCCAGTCAATGTGACAAAGAAGTCTGTGGAGAATGCTAAGTAAAGTGTTGAATTAATGTTGTTTTATGTATGGGTTTGTAAGAAGTAAAGCCTGTTGTTGGACATGAGATTGATTTAATATCTGAGGACTCTGAAAAGGCCCATTTGGTTGCTAAGCACTAGCCTGGAACATTTGTTCAGATTCTAGCAGCTGGGCAAGGACCACTGTGTAACAGGATTAGAGGCAGGGATATTGTAAAATTGGACCCTCCCCAACCCTAAGTCATCTCACTGGGATGAAAAGCAATTCATCTCTCACTGCCCTGGCATTACACTGAGAAACAGGCTGGGCATGGTTCCCCACCTATGAGAAGAGGTCAGACAATTGAACGTATCACCCCCTACTTATAAATATGAAGGAGGCATTACTGCAATAAATTCTGCTGCTCCTGGTGTAGTAGCCATTTGGCTCAATCAACTTCAGGTGAAAGTGTAGTTACTGCTCTACACCAACCATGCAAAAGAAAAAGAAGAAGCTGATTCAGTCCTCAGAACTGGAAGGCTGCAACCCAATTACCAATTACCCTCCAGCTGAGGAACATCACAGGTGGTCATGAGACCTCAGGGCTGAGCCTGAACACTGGAAGCTATGGCAAAGGAGCCAGGCTATGGCAAAGGGATCAATGTCTCTGATCCCCCAGGCCACTTTCCACAGGTCCCTCTGTCTCTGGTGCAGTTATTCACTCCCTTCCACAGAGTCCTGCCTGACAGAGTCTATTGACTCTTCACAGTGCATTCCTACTCTCTGCACTGCCTGTTGCCCTCTGCACTGGCTCCTTCACAGGGATTACTGTATCTTCAGGGAACTCTCGTTGGCCCCTCACACTGCTCTTCTCCTGGCTTTGGGCCACATCTCTCAGCCCCCTGGGGTGGCTCTTGCTGTCTCTCTTTTCCCAGCGCACAGGGAGGCTAGGACCTGAGCTGGAGCTCTCTAATAGGGCTGGCTGCCTGGTTAATCAGACTGACTTGGGGTGCTGATTATTTCCCATTGGCGCTGGTCTGGAACTCTCTGACTCACTCTCTGATTCAGTCCCAGGATCCTGACCTGTCTTTGGCCCCTGCACACTCTCCTGGCATGGGGAGAAGTCAACCAAACAAACCCACACAGATTTAGTAAGGGGCCAACTGTCCCCTTACAACTGGAAGGGAAAGTTGTTTCAGGATCTTGGTGAATGTGTTAGGAATGGACTTTCAGTACACCGGAGACTAGTTCCTCAGGGACTGTACAGGTCTGGCTACTGGGAAGGTGGCACTGACAGTGTTCAGAGGATGTGGAACCCGGCAGCTTCGGAGAAGGAAGTCCGAACTGGAATTTGTAATAACACTTTTGTGTGCTTGAGAGGATAAAGAGTGAACCTCTAGATGAAAAGTAAATGAGTTCATTTGCTTTGATGTTGTATCCTATTGCCCTTTTGTTTAGATTAGATTCTCTTCTGTGTTTGTACAGGATTCCCCAGAACGGGGTTTCAGTCATGACTGGGGCCTTTGGGCACTACCATAATATCAATATTTACCACTACCAATTTACTAGTAGGTTTGGTTTTATAGGACTTTTCTTGAATATTAAACGATATCAGCAGTTCCCAGCGTAGGTCTCGACCCTGTTTTAATGGGGTCGCCCGAGCTGGCTGAGACCTGCTGGAGTCCGGGGACAAAGCTGAAGCCCAAGGAGGCCTTAAGCCAAAGCCTGAGAGCTTCAGCCCTGGGTGAGGGGGCTCGGTTATGGGCCTCCTGCTTGGGGCTGAAGGCCTTGGGCTTGGCCTTTGCCCCCAACCCCCTCAAGGCGATGGGGCTCGGGTGGACTCAGGCTTCAGTCCCCCCTCCTAGGGTCATGTAGTAATTTTTGTTGTCAGAAGGGGTTCACGCTGCAATGAAGTTTGAAAAACCTCTGAACTATATCAGGGGTAATAAAGATGCAATGTGGTGAACTACCATATTAGCACAATGTAGCGAAGTAGCATAAGAGATACCTGTGCTGTTTAGTTTGCTATTCAGACTTTAATATTTCTTATTTGGTATACAATGGTGTAACAATGAGCAAGTTACAGAACTCACTTTGTTGACTTCCTCACCTTTTTGAGAGAGGTGCAGTGTACAGGGCCATGAGAGGTGAGAACCAGGAAGGAAAGAAAACCAAAGAAAACTAGACATAATTTAGCAACCAAAGGCTCTTATCGTGTTATGATTAAATAGGGAACTAACAATATACTTTTTAAATGGGTCATAAACCTTTACAACGCATGGGTTTCAATAGTGACTTGCAACAATGTTAAATAAAAGAGAATTTAGGTGAAATCAGGAATTTGGTAACAAAATATATTGGAATTAATTAGAGTGAAAAGAAACTAATTCCCAGTGTGGTTATTACTGCAATTTTAAAGTACTATAACTGATAGTCTAAGTACCCCATTTGGTGCAGGCTTCCACTTAAACAAGAGCAGAAAAACATAGATCCTTATAAAACAAAGAGGAAATGAATGTCAGCCAAACAATGAAAGCTAAATAATAAATAATAGCCTAGCCTGAGGGAGGTTGGCCCAATACCTAATCAGTGTTTAATATCATTTATATTCATTCAACAGCAATGAACTCCTAGGTTTGAAGTCTGGTCTTGAAACTTTGCTCTCATTAGAGTATCTAGGAAGAAGTATGAAACTTTTAGACTAGATTCATCTCTCAGTTACACTGATGTCAACCCACAGTAACCAAAGGGTTTGCACTAGTGTGAAGGAAAACAGAATGTGGCCCTTTACAAGCACTGGAACAAGAGAACTGACCCTACAGAGTAAGTACTAGACAAAGATTCAAATGAATGTAGCAAAATTTGTTACCATAAATTTAACACAAAAATCAAAGTAAATAGTAAAGAGCTGAAAATGAATTATACATGTGCTAGGACCACAGCATCCAATGGCTGTAATAAGACCTATCAGTGACAAAGATAGAGAGAAAAACTAGTAGTCTTTTTGCAAGATTTATGCCATTGAACTGACTGTAAGATGAGAGGATGCTTGGCCACATTCTTAACGTTCACCCAACAATGTCCTAATGGGGCTACAGTGAAGATGATAATGATAGGTACTGCAACTAAGAAAGTCCACATTAGTCATTTTCTTTCAGTTCAAAGAAGAGGGGAGCTTATTCCTAGCTTCTATCCATTCTAAAAAAATGAGAGCCTTATGTGATGGGGCAAAATGATGAAATTTTGACTGCATCGAATCAATGGAAATTTTGTCATTTACATCAATAGAGGCAGAATTTAATTTTGTATCTTGGATTTTATATTTTTTCATCTCTACAGTTTAACTTTGACATCCAGTTTTAGTAGTTGGTTTTCCTCTGTAAAGTGTGAATTTGTCTTCACACAGTATAGACATCCCAGGAAGAATTCAGCAGGCAGTAGTAAAGGAATGGGGCAATTGTTGTAATGGATAAACAATGTAATAAAGTGCAGTGTGCACTTATTTCCATTCCAGATGACACAGCAACTGAATAGAATGGGGCCTCATCACACCTCTTTTGGGGACTTTAGCACTGTGATTGACACTAGACTATTTCAGTTTTAGCACTCAAGAGACCCAAGAACTGGGATTCTGCCTGGTCTCTGTACAGGGAGGCAAGTGAGAAGATTTCATGGACCCCTCTCGCCTACCTCTGCCAATGCCCTCAGCTCAACTGCAGTCCATTGCCCTGAAGTTTATAAGTTAAGGGTCATACTGTGGGAGTCTACATTAAAACAGGGAACTACTGCTACATAGAATCACTTAGGGCCTGATTTTGCTTTCCTTCATCATGTAGAGTAGTATCTCAGTCACATGATTAGTTCCTCTAAAGCAGTGGTGGGCAACTTGTGGCCCACCACTTCCCGCAGCTCCCATTGGCTGGGAATGATGAACTGCAGCCACAGGGAACTGTGGGTGGCCATGCAAATCAAAACAAACTGTCTGGCGGCCCACCAGCAGATTAGCCTGATGGGTTGCAGGTTGCCCACCACTGCTCTATAGTCTGTGTAACTAATCACTTACATAAAGTAGTGCTCAAGCTGAGAAAGGTTAGCAAAATGGGTATCCTTAGCACTGACACTTATCCTAAAATAAGTGGCATCTTAACTTAGGTGCATAGTAAGTAATTGCTGGGGAAAATGTTCTAAATGTTGCTTTTACCTATCAGCCGTTAAATATAGCCTGAATCCAGGTGGAAATGCTTGTTAATCTATTTTTTGTGTGTTACTACATGGGATTCTCACTACATGGATAGGAGTTTAATCCAATTGTGATTGATCCCTTAGTAAAACTGCTTTCTTAAATTAATACCTGCTTTCTGATGTCATTCAAGGGATTTGGCTGAGGATATCAGATCTGTGAGCTGCTGGGCATACTTATGCATTGCTATGGTGTCCTCCTCATTTGGTTTTATTGATGAAATTATTGATCCCTTATTATAATCATATGAAATATAATATAGTAAACATTCCCCCTCTCTCCTTACGTTTACTTCTTGGCATTGAATGTAAGCTATTATTTTTTAAATCGTCATGTAATAGGGTATTAATCAAATCTCACTGAAGTCAATGGGAGACTTTGCAGTGACTTCACTGGGCTTTGGGGCATAATGAAATAACATTTTGCAGCTGTCTGATGAAAATCATCATGTACTTTAATTGCAATAGAGAGAAACACACACAGTGAAAATAAAAAGTTCAATACCCAGTAGATGGTGCTGTAATCAAATTCTAAAATCTGTTACACTCAAGACACTTAGCAATATGTCCTGGTAAAAGTAATTAATAAAGAAATTGTGTTTATATTAAAAACACATATTGTTTAAAATACCTTTATTAAACTGAAGCCATAATTGTCTACATGATAGATTGAAATAATGTAGCATTTGACAGCATAAGTAATACGAGTTCTTATATGTCTGAAATAGAAATGTTTTATGGCCCTTTTCTCATGTCACTTATGCTCCATGGGCCTGGGCTTTTATGATAATTTAACTGTGAAACAGATAATGCATTTCTCTCATTCAAATTAAGTGAAAACAATATTCTTCCATCTGAATTATCTGGTGCTTTCCAGACCACAATCGAATTTCACAAGGGGAGAAACACAACCAACAAATGAGGCAGCAATACAGTTGAAAGGAATATAATTTTCCAAATGAAAGAGTTATGGGTGTTTCATTTTTAAAATATTGGCAAGACTCTAAGAATGTAAGTTACAGCAGCCCTACCCCCACTCTAACTCGCACACTGATCCACTTCCTCCATTTTGTAAGTAAAAATAAACCCACTGGGGCATATTTGGAATTTGTCCCTCTGCCCCAGGTTTCAAATAGCCAGTTTATCCCTCTTCACCCTCATTTTCCTTCTCCAAAATCTTCCTTAAAGCTCACCTCTTTCATTAGCCCATCGCACACATATCTATCTCCTCACCACTGCAGCTACTTTTGCTCCACGCCTGAGCCTTAACTTTTTGAGTTATACTTACCTAATGCAGCTTGCAAGCTCCTTGAGGGAGAAACCTCGTCTTCCTAAATATCTGCAGAGTGCCATGCACACCTAAGAGAACAATCTTGCAGGGGAAGCAGTGAAAGCAGCATCACTTTGGGCATTTAAAATTCAACAACACAGATGTCGAGATATTACAGTGTTGGGGCCCATAAAAGTAACTATACAGATGGGTGATTAGGGTTGCTTGCATGTAATTGAGGGTAGAATCTGGCCCTTCCATTGAAGGCAAATATTTGACAATGTACTCAGCTGCTTTTTCCGTATCAGAAAATCAGATTGGTCAGGCAGATACTCTGCTGGAGTGCAGCTGCTTGGCACCACACTGCTGGCTGAATCTCACCGTAGAATAGGCACATATAGACCTAGGAGGCTCACTGAGTACATAAAGAACCCTCTACTATCGTAGAGGTGGCATATAAACTTCTGTGTCACCCACCCTTTCTCTGTATCAGAATAGGAGAAAAATCCAACGATGAGCTGATCCCTGACTGTGATTGAAGCTCCTTTTAGCAGTTTGCATAAACTATTCTAACTCTCTCAGGCTGCTCTAACTCTGCGTAGCACGACCTGTGCTGGACACATTACTCACAAGCTTATGGAGTACATAGGTTGGCTTTCGACCACCCTCCTTAACTTCTCCAGTAGTGGAAGATCTAGTTCTTTGTTTGTAAAGAATTTTTTCACCAATTTCTAAGATAAATTACAGGCCAAGTTTATTTTAACGGGTGTAGGTATTGATACTGTGTGTTTACCTATGTAGATGTTTTGAGTATAAGGAAATCAAACCAGAAATAAGAAAACTTGCTCATAAATCATGTCAATATCATAAGAGGTTGCATTTATGTAGAACAGTGGGTAGCAGCGAAGTTTTGTTGGGCTACAGTTTTTCATTTAACACACAGCATGGCTTTTAGTAACGAGGACTTTTCAGCAGACTGATTTCTATGTGTCTCAAAGCATGAAAGTCACATGCCAGTATACATTAATGTACACTGCCAAGCTCTCTAGACTGTGACTCTGAATGCCAGCTTCAGGGCAGATTGTTAAAAACAGAGCCCAACCCTGAACTGCTCTGTGTGTTCTGTACTTAGATTTCACCACGCAAGTATCGAGTGTCAATTCCTACGGCAGCCTTAACATGGAGTCACAAACAATTCCTTTGGGTGCTCCAGTCTATCTTGCCACCTAAGCAAGCTTGATTTTGTGGTAGATGGTTCCTTACACCAAAAATCATAACAAAATTCAGATTATTCCCAATCCCAAAGGACCAGTCACTTACCCCGGGTCAACTGTACCTTAGATCTCTCACTAAAGATAATGCGTGTAGCCAATCCTATAATAAACTAAATATTTATTAACGTGAATAAAAGAGATCAGGGTATTTTTAGCAGGTAAACATACATGCACAAATGAGTCTTAGGTTCAAAAAGTAATAGAAACTGCTGGTATTAACAGCTTTCTATGTCGTCTAGAGCTAATCCAAGTCAAGCAGCTTGAGAATCCCTTGCTTATGCTTAGAAATATTGCCTTCTCCAAATCCCAAGCATAGTGATAGTTCCTTTTGGTCAGGAATTTTTATTTCCTTCCCCCAGAGTTCTGACGTGACAAGTGATGCCTCCCATCTCCTCTTGTCAGGGTGGGTGAAACAATCAACAAAGTCTTTGTGCTTTGACGTTTCACAATGGCTTATTTCGTTTCAGTGAGCCTTCTTGTGCGCAGGGCCAGCACTTTACATTAATTTATGCTTCTTTCCTGTTCGATGAGTCACACAATTACAGAGGTTTACAGACACTACAAACACGCAATATAACTTAATACCATGGGATATGGATGTTATAAGTGAGATCAATACATGCAGCATCCTACAGGTCTAAACACAGTCTTATAACCTTTGCATCTAGTCTAATAATGCTAACACACAGGTGAGCCAAACAGGTTTCCCACTATGCATTTGTCAGTGTTCAGTGAGGCATAGGTGCCTTGGCATGAACTGGTACCTGGTCTGCCAGCATCACATACACCGGAGCATATAGTAATGCATATGCATACCTGGGATCTTATTCTGTCCTTGGCTACATGTGTAGGGTTCCATTAAAATCAATGGGAGCTACACAAATGCATCTAAGGGCAGGAATTTTCCCATAGCATGAATTTTTCAGAAAATGTAATTATTATGCATGATAATTTTAGCTAATGAATACATTTGTATGACTCATTTATTATGTATCACTCATTTATAAGATGTTCACAGCATGTATTATTAATGATTATTAAAACCATGTATTTATTTTAATTCATATATCATTAGAAATTAAAGAAACGAACATAAGGGTTACTTCTTTGAAATATTGCAGACTTTCTTTCTAACCTTTTCAAAACTGAAATATAGTCTCCGCTACATACATGGTGGATCTAGTTCCCATAGAAGTCGAAGGACTTTGGATCAAGCCCACTGTACTATAATATATTTTGGAAAGGATATTATTAGGGTATTAGCCTGCTGTAAGCATATATATAAGGGAATACAGGAAGATAATTGGAATAATAGAAGCTAGGACTCAAAAGACTTAATTGGCCATCAAGTACAGCCCCTTACATTTAGCACAAACACAGCCAATCTCAGTCCTTTGAAATTAATGTATTTTTGGGCAGGAGCCTTCTTTATTTCTGTGTTTGGTACAATGTGGGCCTGCATCCATGACTGGGTCTCCTAGGTGTTTCCACAATACATAATAATGCTGGTCATAAAAATATTGTTGTCTAGTGGGGGTATTTTAATTTTTGAAATGTTTTTATATTTTCTCCCATCTTGTGCTACCAGTTCATCAGTTTTCTATCGTGGTGAAGAAAGGAAAGGATACTCTTCTTTAAATCACAAGAAATTTTTTCCTTTAGAGGCTTTTATAGCAATGTAGTTATTAATAAATATAGCTAAATTTTAAGATCCGTTTCTCCTGATCAAACATTTATACATCTATTTGACCAATCAGTTTGGATTAAGTGAGGTTAAATTGGATATTGCTAGCCCTTGAGGACCAGAGAAAGAGATTACCTTTGATTTTAAGAATTGTTAATTTTGTTTACTGAGGGGAATAAAAGACATATTACTCTTCCACCACTTGGTATTCACCTTTGTTAATCATCTATCAATGGAAGTCTTTCTATTGATCTCAGTAGGCCTT
>ML677335.1:4569278-4651864 GCA_007922305.1 Dermatemys mawii | reverse complement strand
AGTTGAGGGGTCTCTCAGACCTTAATCACCCCAGACTGCTTTGAGGTCCTGTGCAAAGAGGGCTTCTCTCAATGATCAATTTTGAATCAGCCCCAATGAGAAAAGACTAAGATGCCTTTAAAACCAAACAGGGCCAGTTCATTCTCAGTGCACAAATTCCCACTAAACTGAACTCCTATATGTTATGGCATACCTGTGAGATTGCAACATATGAGTGGTGTTCACTCGTGTCAATGGGATAAAATAAACTAGATAAACCCCAGTAATGCAGTGTCCCCTTCACTTTTGGGGGTCAGCATCCTACTGTGATTCTAAAATTAAGAGTTGGGATTCATGAAGGAGAGCAGTTGCATAGATACCAAGTGGCGCATATTCCCAATTTCCAGAGTTTCCACAAAGTGATCAATCACAGAACCATCACTGGAGAGGCAGGTGGAGAGTGAGGCTGGCTTGAAGGTAAAATAGAGTGTAAGGGCACCAGTGATCTTTCTTCTACTCCAAGAAACTGGTGAAGAAGGCTAGGCTGGTGAGAGTCACGGAACATGGAAGATTGTGTCTGAGATATGTCTGAGCAGATCTATAAAATCTGTATGAGCAGATCTCCTGTAAAAATAATTTCTTACTAACGTGTAGTAAGGCCTATATAAAATGGAGATGATGTTCAGAGAGAGCTTCTCACCTTGTGTGATCATAAAAGGCAAAGTGTTAACTACTTTTAATTTTAATCATCTATCAATGGAAGTCTTTCTATTGATCTCAGTAGGCCTTAGAGCAAGCTCTTTGCCCTTTAAGATGATGTCAGTTGAGGGGTCTCTCAGACCTTAATCACCCCAGACTGCTTTGAGGTTCTATGCTAAGAGGTTCTCCTAACATCTCTAAGTTTTGCCATTCACTTTAGTAGGAGCAGAATTTGACCATAAGTGAATCCCCACAAAATAAAATAATAAATCAGGCTTTGTTCCTTATTATATCAAAGTTTTTCCAAGACGGATCTTATAAGGCTGATCCAAAAGTCATTGAAGACAATGGAGAGATTCCTGTTGACTTTAATAGTACCCAATAGTACCCATTCTTTCTGTTTGCTGTAAGGTAGTACCTACTTAGAATCATATCAGCAATAGCAAACCAGTCAGCCAGTCAGCATGTACATAAATGAATTGTCTCTGCCTATAAAAATCAGCATGTACATAAATGAATTGTCTCTGCCTATAAAAACCTGGCAATATTTACATTCCAAAAGAGTGATTCATTTTTTAAATCAAACTGATGTTTAAAATTCTGGGACCAAAGGAGTGCTGTAAATGTTCTCCTTTTACACTTTAGGATCTTTAAAATGGCCCAACTAATGCGGGTGTATAATGATAAAATTAATATCTAAGCATTGGGGAACAAATTTAAGTTCAACTCATCGTGAATTTCTACAACTGAATTACAATCTACTGGGATCTATAATGGGAGTGCTAATACAGCCTTAATGATGGTGACCCAACTGTGCTGCTATAATATTGACCCTTTATTTCTGAGGTGCATTATTTGAAAAATGTCTGGTTCCAAATGTAGCAAAATGAGAAATTACAAAGCCTGTCTAACAAATCAAAAATAAATGAAGTAACAACATAAAAGGTAAATTTACAGTTATTTATAATTTACCATTTTTACCTTGTTTTCAATTGTCTCTTAGTCCTCTTCATTCCAGGAGCCCATTACATTTTATTATGCTAAACCTTATCTTGTGTCACATAAATTACAGTTAAAGATCTTAATATTAAAGCCTCTTAGCTCCAAGACCATATTTCAGGCTTTGTTCAAACCAGACATTAATGCTGAAATTGAACACAGATCACTTTGTCATCATTACCTATGATCTCAAAAGTATAATACAATCTTTGCTATATATGGCACAAAAAATGCTTCTTTGTATAATGCTGAATTATAGAGATATATTGGTATTCTTAATATTTTGACAAAACAATAAAACTAAATATGGTAGCTCTCCAATAGATACCAGCACATCAGCCTAGCTACGATAGCAACAGTTATACAGACAAAGGTTTATTTATTCCCATTAAAATAGGAAATTACTTATAAACTTATTTTAATCCTGATTCCCCTCACACAGCAGTTTCCTAAAATATCAAACCCTGTTATACCTTGTATAAGAAAGATTAGTAGATATCTCTGTTACATGACAATGCTGTCCCTTCTGCAGCTGTTGTTCCATCTGTGATTCAAGTGATGCTAAACAAGAATACCGAATCTCTTTCACCTTCCTACGTGTGTACCTACTTCCTTGCCAGAACTATCTCAAGATGGCATAACACTTTCTTTATCAAGAAAATTTCTGCAAGCTCAACAGTGATCTGGACTGCATGCCTTCACAGGAAAGGAAGAAGAAGCAAAAAGCCCTGATGCCACTATGCAGGTTTCCTGGAACTTTACTTCGGGCATGCCCTGAATAAGTAAGTGCTGCCTGCTTTCTTACTCCCTCCTTGGGGCAGAGAGTGGATAGGGAGGTGTGAGGAATGAGCTCCACTCCCTCCATTTGTGGGCCATCAAAGCTGAGCACAGGAGTTAGTGCTCTGCTGATGATCTAGGCCACCAGCAAATTACTGCCCCTCTGGAGGAAGGCAGGATACTTTTAGTATTAATATTAAACTAATAATTTTAGTTAGTCTTTAAGGTGCCACAGGACTCTTTGTCACTTCTGGAGGAAGGCTAAATCAGGGGACAAATTGTGGCTTCTTCCCTGGAATGCTTCTGGGGCAGTGCTTCAGCTCCCCCAAACTTTGTCCCCGAATGGGACAAAATCTAGCCCTTAACTCGTCAAATCAAAATCTCTCCCTTTTGGCAACTAGATCCCAAATGATTATTTATGAAAGGATTATTTTTCTGTGCCAGGAGGGGCTTTGTAGCTCCTCTGAGAATTCTTCTTTTCCTCGTGCACTCTGGATTCAGTATTTATTAACTGATCTTGAGTTCCTCATGGCTGTGTACATACTGGGCTAAAGTCTGTTCTCAGCTACAGTATTGTAAATTAGGAGAAAGCCCATTGATTCCTGTGGAGCTGTCCCAGATTTATACTGGTGTAGTTGGGAACAGAATCTGACCTATGCTGCAAGTCCATCAAGTGGTCATGTAAGTGTATATGTGCACGTAAATTTTCAAGGGGTTATGCAACATTTTGGGCACAGTATTTCTATAGGAGATGCCTGGATAAAATTCAATGCAGAGTTATGACAATTTGTGGAGGGTATCCTAGAATATTGGGCCATTAAAAAAAGTCAGACATGACATTTCCTTTGAGAAAAGCTCTTGTAAGATGAGCTATCTCGCTGTTCCATTAGCATGAGGTGGTGGGAGCTTCTGCATGCCAGAAATAGTAATAGCAAATAATATTTTAGCTGCTTAGTTGCTGTTTGTCTGATTGCGATTGATTATTCATTTGTATGACAGGTCATTAAGCCACATGGTATTATTTCTGTTGCCTGGTTGGATGAATGGTACTTTTTAAACAGTAGACTAATAAATAACAAATAATGCACACTCTGGTTTGCAGACATTCCACCCTTGTTTGCATACAAATTAAGAAAGTCATGTCTCAAAGATTCATGCAAAACAGTACTTGCTACTGTAACTATTTAAGAATAGCGAATATAAAGGTTGAAATTAACAGCTATTCCAAATGTAAACAACTACCACAACCACTATTTTATATAATCACCTGCCTCCAAATAGGGACCAACTACTTATAATTGTTGCAATAGAATGTTCCTCACAGTGGATCACAATATTGCTCTCCCCTTGGGTTATATTTTGGGATATAGGAATTTTTCTTATTATCATGAGGGGGTTAGTTTTAATATACATTTTTTCATTTCAACTGGATGCAAGGTCATGTGTTCTGGTGATGGAGGTATAAATATTACATTGATGGTTAGAAGAGTCTTGCTCCTGTTCCTGGAGAATCCCCTGGGGTAAAATATCTTGTCAGGGCTGCTGCTTGCCTGCTTGTTTTAATTTGCTTACATTATACAAATAAATAGATATACAAATTAATAAAAAGAGATTGTTGACTTCACACAATCATATTAATAATCCAGTTCTGTTATCTTTTTAGAGGTTTGCCATTTTAAGTACATATTAACATTATTCTTAGGAATAGCGATATCTTTTTTCAATAATAAAATAACTTTTATATTAGAAAGAATAGCTAGACTATGATCCAGGAGCACTGGGTTCTCTTCCCAGCTCTGCAATAGTCTTCCTGTATGATACTAGACAAGTTACATAGGCACTGCTCCAGTAAAGTACTTAAGCATATACTTGATTTTAAGCCTATGAGTAGTTCCAATTAACTTCAGTAGGACTACTCATGGGTTTAGATTTAAACATGTGCTTTATTGGATCAGAGTATTGATTTTTCTGTGCCTCACTTCCATATCAGTAAAACAGAGATAATCATACTCCTTTTCTCCCACCCTTTGCCTGCCTCAGCTATTTAGATTATTAGCTTTTTACAGCAGGGTCTATCTCTTACTATATGTATATACAACACCGAGCACAGTGGGGACCTGATCTCATTTCAGGATTATGAATACTACTGCAATACAAATAAATAATAATAATAATAACAATTAATAAAACTTCCCTGCACCTATGCCACAGGAAACTTTGGTATATTATCATCTCAGATGGCTTTTCCACAGATGGTATTTCTGTTGGTTCTGTATGCGTGATCATTTTGTAAGTGCCAACTTTCCTGGTGTGTTTTGAGGTGTGCACTTCTCTATGGTCTTCAGAACCTGTTGTTGTTACATGTATGCCAAATGATAAAAATTCATTCTGTTCATTTATACAGCTACAGTTTTATTTTCAGGATGGTTATTAACTGGGGATTGTTAATTATGGCAAAAGATAATTTCATGTAGCTTTTGGTTTGAAACAGCAAACTATCTATCATACTTGGTCCTGCCATGAGGGCAGGGGACTGAACCAGATGACCTCTCAAGGTCCCTTCTGGTCCTCCAATCCTATGATTCTTTCCTGCTTACTACCTAACAGGCAGACATTTGAATTTGGGTATTTTATTTGTTTGTTTGTTGGACTGGTTGATTGATTTTTGTTTGTTCATATGAAAGTCAAGCAATTAACTGATTCATTTGATTGAAAGAAAAATGTATCATAATTGCTTCAGCCTGTCCAGCAACTACTAGAATTTTTTGTTGAAGGCATAGGAACAGAAGACCATTATTCATGATATATCACCTGTGTTTACTGTTTTGCAAAGCTATTGCCATTTGGGCAATAACTAACAAAAGAGGCATGAAATCTACCATTTCCAGTGAGTCTTATCTGTTGACCTAACACACATGAGATGCTAGGAAGTGTTCTGATGAAATTGGTTTTGTTTGGTAGAATAGTTTAATGCATGTCAATCCAATATGCAGATGCAATATATTTATAAGGTCCCAGACCTGCACCTTGTAAAACCATGGCTAGCTACCTGGAGAAGGGAGGGTAAGATAGTAGCCTAAATAGTGAACAGTGCTACGCACCATTTGATGCACTGCTTGCTCTCTCAGGTGAGTAACTGCAAGTTCTCTTAGTAGGGAGCAGGAGCAAGTATTTTATCTGCTCCATTGTGACCATTCTATATCTGGATAAGGGGGCCAGGGTGGAACATACATTAGCCTGCCTATGCTATGATCACACCCGACTTTATATTACCCTCATTGTAATATTGGGGTCTTCAGGGAACAAGGAGAACAGCTCCACATATAGAAATTCAGGCCCTGACCCTGTAACATGTAAGGCATGGGTGGGATGCCACTGACAGATACAGCAGCTCAGCAGCATGATATACGCTGTAGGGTCAGCGCCTTCGCCAGTCTGCCCTTTCAGTACATTGTGCACAGTGGCTAGTGTTACCCTTAGAGCTAGCTGAAAAGTGGTGGGCATTTTTAAAAAAATGATATTTCAAAATTCAGAATTTTGTATTCTCAGACAAGTCAAACTTGCTGGCTGAAGAACAGCAAATAATTTCACTGAAAACTTGAACAATTCTGACCAGGTAAAATTACCACCACGGTAGTCTCTAGGAATTCTCTGATGCCGATAGTGTGTAAGCAAAACTGCAGATAACGAGGTAACATTACTTAGTTATCTACGGCAAAACTATTTGTACAAACTGAGTATCTGGCCTCATATATGTTAACTCAGTATTTACATACTTTTACTTTTTTCCCCCAAGTTTCATGTTTACTAGCTGTATTAAATTGTCTCTCTCCTTTAGGCTCTGATCCTGCAAACACTTATGCTTACCTAAATGCTTACCTTTACACATGTGAGAATTTCCATTGAAGTCAATGGGAGAGATTTTCAAAGCTACAAATGAGAGGTAGGCACATAACTACTATTGATTTTCATAGGAACCTAATTGCTATTTGTGCTGCTGAAATTTCCCCCTCCCTCCCATGACAGCGCTCAGACACTTATAGTTAAAAATATGCCTGATTATTTGTAAGATCTGAGTATTAGTTAGCAAGACACATGCTTCAGTGTTTTCCAGAATCATGCCCTAAATCTTTTTTATGTGTTTGGTATTATGGTTTTTAAAACACTTTAACTTTACCATTGAAGTAGCTGACACTGTTTCAATACTATCTATTAAAATGTGTGAGCTCTTAATTTATTTTATTATGTGCATGATTTTGTCTTGCAGAGTTTCAGTGGGTGATGTTATTGACCCAAGTGCCCTGTTTCCTGCCCTATTCTCAGTGATTATGTTATACTTTGACTTTTTCTCTCTCCAGCCCCTCCTTCATATGTGTTCTGTTATATCAAATATCAGGAAGAGGCAGCTGATTTTGGGCCTATGGAAAGTGCATAAATTAGAGCTGACATGGACATTAAAATGCCTGTGTTCATTTTAGTGTCCAGTGAATGTGTACGTTATGAAAGGTGAATGTACACTGTAATTTACTCATCCTGGCACAAATCCAGAGCCTGGTATCCACTCAGAAATCTGCCAGGTCATGAAAGGAAACAACTGCATAAAGCAGATCCTTCAGGCCTTTTGCAACACCCGTGCAATCCCTCCAAGCTTGTGTAGCTCCTCCTTTGCCAAATGCCTTTGGAGATGCTTCCTTCCATTAGTTTCAGAGAAGAATTAGCCACTGACCCGTCCTTTCAATGCAAGCTGGTCTAGCTCCACTAGCCTTTGCTCCATTCTTCTAATGTAAAAGGCAGAACACCTGCACCTCAGTTTGACAGCTAACCTTTAGGTACCACATTAGCGTTTAGACACTATGATGACAAGCACTATAGAAAAGACTAAGGTGAAAATGTTTGATGTGAAAATCCATCCCGTGACCTCCTATTCTATCTATCATTATTGTGTTTTAATTGTACGGAAGCATGAACAACTCACTGTAGTAGAGGGATCTATAAATTAATAAAACTTTTGTTATTTTTCATAGGCCTCCATTGCTAGTACAGTAAAAAGGGTTTTGATAACCACTCAAGGGATTGACAAAAATTGGCTGTTTAAGGAGGTGATCTTCAGATACAGATGGAGTCAAATTTTGCATGGGGACATTTTGGTCTCTTAAGACAATAATGATTTCCTGTGTAAGATTTTAGGCTACCTGTAATTTCTGAAGATCTGAATCTCTATGTAGTACTCATATATAATTCAGGCCCTGCACAAGTTTTCTGAGAAGGGCAGTATAAAATGTTCACCATTAAATAGCATTCAAGCAGATCAGATTTAGGAAACAAACTAAGCTATCAAGAGAGGCAGAGTTGTGCAGAGGGACATTGTAAAGCACCTATAAATAGTGCCTTTAAAAGACAAATACCCTGATTATATGTCATGTTGACAATCATCTAAGAATTACTATGAGAAGTCAGAAGTCCAGAGTGGCAAACTAGGACTTGGCAAACTTCAAAGATATTTGAGTACAAGGCTGATTGAGATTCATAGACAAACTCTTTACTATTACAAAACTCTTTTCTTAGTCCCAACAAAAAGATTGCTGAACTTCATAGGTCATAGAAATATAAAGCACTTTCATATGAAAACAAGAAAGACAGGAGTTGATATTGGCTGTGTTTTGTGACTGAATTGACTGAACATCCCAAAATGAACAGTAACTTCAATTCTGTTGTCCGCTAATGCGTTTTCATGATAGTCCTTTTATGTTAGTTTTCTGAGTTTGAAAACAATGGAAGTTAAGAGCCTCAAGGCAAAGGAACCCTGACTATGAGACTCCAACCCAGATCAGTTCATATTAAAACCTGGGCAGAGCATGTTTAGATCAATTGCGGTCAGACTAAATGATCTGGTGGTTCTTCCTGGCCTTAAACGCCATGACACTAAAAAGCAAGAGCCACCCTTTTGCTAAATCATTCCTCCAGTAGTGGCTTCTTTCTTGGGGTCATAAGAAAATGAGAATGGCCACACTGGGTCAGACCAATGGTCCATCTAGCTCACTATCCTGTGTTCCAACAGTGGCCTGTTCAGAGGGAATTACAGAACAGGCAATCATTGAGTGATCCATTCCCTGTCATCCACTCCCAGCTTCTAGAAGTCAGAGGCTAGGGACACCTAGAGCAGGGGGTTGCATCCCTGACTATCTTGGCTAATAGCCATTGATGGAGTTAGACTCCATGAACTTATCTAATTCTTTTATGAATATTGTTATAGTTTTGGCCTTCACATATTCCCTGGAAATAAGTTCCACAGGTTGACAGTGAGCTGTGTGTAGAAGTACTTCCTTTTGATAGTTATAAACCTGCTGCCTGTTAGAGTGACCCCGGTTCTTGTGCTATGTGAAGGAGAAAATAACACTTCCTTATTTACTTTCTCCACACCAGTCACGATTTAATAAATCTCAATCATGTCCCCTTTTACTCATCTCTTTTCCAACTGAAAAGTCCCAGTCTTTTTAATCTCTCCTCATACAGGAGTTGTTCCATACCCTTAAACATTTTTGTTCCTCTTCTCTGTACCTTTTCCAATTCTAATATATCATTTTTGAGATGGGGTGACCAATACTGCACACAATATTCACAGTGTGGGCATGTCATGGATTTATATAGTGTCATTATGATATTTTCTATCCCTTTCCTAATGGTTCTTAACATTATTAGCTTTTTTGACTGCCACTGCACATTGAGTGGATGTTTTCAGAGAACTATCTGCAGTGACTCCAAGATCTCTTTCTTGAGTGGTAACAGCTAAATCAGATCCCATCATTTTGCATGTATAGTTGGGATTATGTTTTCCAATGTGCATTATTTTGCATTTATCAATATTGAATTTTGTTTGCCATTTTCTTGCCCAGTCACCCAGTTTTGTGAGTTCGCTTTGTAATTCTTCTCAGTACTTTGGACTTGACTGTCTTGAGCAATTTTATATCATCAGCAAATTTTGCCACCTCACAATTTACCCCTTTTTAAAGATCATTTGTGAATATGTTGAACACTGATCCCAATACAGATCCCTGAGGGACATCAATATTTACATCTCCATTCTGAAAACTGACCATTTATTTGTATCCTTTGTTTTCTGTCTTTTAACCAGTTACTGATCCATGAGAGGACCTCCCCTCTTACCCCATGACCAGGGCCATCCTTACCCATACACACAGTATGCAGCTGCGTAGGGCACCAGGAAATTTGGGGCACCCAATTTCCTGGTGCCTTGCACAGCTATGTGCTGCTCTAGCCCCTGCTCCTCCTCTTCCCAAAAACCCCTTCCATGCCCCAGCCCTGCCCTGCCCCCACTCTCCTGAATTCTGCAGCAGGGCCAGGCCTGCACTCACCACGGTGGGAAGTGCAGTGACCCAGACCCAGCCGAGCCACTGGTGAGTGCTGGGGGGTGGTTCCCCCCTGCCACCCAAGCCAACTCTGCCCCTCCCCTCGGAGTCATGGGGCCAGCCCCCCCTCCCCCATGGAGGCCTGGGGCTAGTCCTCCCTCTCCCATCCTGCAGAGGCCTGGCCCCCACACACACACACACCGCCATGGGGGCAGAGGGAGCTGTGTAGGGCCCCAGAATAGCTAGGGACAGCCCTACCCACGACTGCTTACATTGCCAATATCCCACTGGCATTAATACAAATGGTGGTTCCACAGTACACTCAGACAGTTTTCTTGCACAGAATAAGTTAATCATTTCCAAACTCATGTGTTACCAGCTCAGTGCATTTGTCCAGTTTCTTCTCCATCCAAAGTTATTTGGAGGTTGTGTCTACATCAGTGTTGTTGCGATTGGTTTTAAACATCTGATGCAAAATGCAAATTTTGGGTTAATCCAGCACCCATTGAAATCAATGAGAGTTTTGCCCTTGAATTCAGTGAATGAAAGGTCAGATAATTAATTAACAATAAGAAATATTCAGAGTAGAGAATCACAGAAAATATGTTGGGGGAAAAATGTTTCTATATAGCTTTGCATGAGATCTTTATTACTTTGCACAGTGGAGAAACAAAATAAATGTAAACCAATAGTTGTTGTTACTGGTAATAAGCAAAGTGATACTGCTGCTTTTCTATACCGTATAAACAACAGTTAAGTAATTCAGGATATATTGAGTGAATGATAATTCTGAAAAGTTCCTGATTTCATTCTCATCAACAATTTGGTTAAACAATAATTTCCAGAAACCACAGCCTTTTAATAAAGATATTCACTGCTGGCAGAAATCGCATCCTCCTCTCTGTTTATGCCTCCCAATATTTTCTAAAGGTTTTCTTCTCAGCACTTTGTTACTCAATTATGCATCATGTTTACCATGTTCATTTTACAATTACATAAGTATAAGTTTGGAAGCAGCAGCTGCTCTGGGAAGCCAAGAAGAACTATGGTTATCTGATAGCTCCCTTGACTCATTTTTCCATCCCAGAAATAAGATGCATCTTTGATTTGTTCCTTGCAAACAGACAGAAACAAACCTCCCAAGATTTCCAAGAAGCTATTCTGGGTGGTCACTTATGGCAACTGGTTAAAGAACTATACAATTTGTATTAGTATCTTCTTCTGAATGGAAAAGCGTAATATGATTATAATGGCTAAATATATGCCAGAGTTTATTCTGTCAATCATCTGTGCATTACACAAAATCTTGAATTGTAACACATTGCCAACATGTGTTTTAGCCAGCTCAGGCTTACTGACAGTGGCAAAAAGAAGACAAAGGAAGCAGTAGCTCCCTTTATTCCATATTGAGACCAATTAGCTCTAAAGAGGAGATGGCTTTCTCTGCAGCAATGTCACTATAATCCACTCACCCCTGGTCAGCTGTGCTGTGAATGTGGGAAAATATGCCTCCCGTTGGCTTTCTGTGGCAGCCAGTGGAAGAGGAGGAGATAGTGATAGTGACATTATGACATGGGTTAAAGTCAACTATTGATGATTGTCAAAGAGACGGGGCTTCACCACTAAGTGGCCTGTCTCCATGGTTGAACATAGGCATAAGATAGAGGAGTCTAGCCTTAACTCATGTTTTAAACCTGAGTTTGCAAACTCAAGGGTTCTGGAGTGACAAAGAGTCCTGTGGCACCTTAAAGACTAACTGAAATTTTTTCAGAGCATGAGCTTTCGTGGGCTAATACCCACTTCGTCGGATGCATGCAGTGGAAGTATCCAGGGGCAGGTATAAATAGGTAGGCAAGAACCAGGTGGGAGATAACAAGGTTAGTCCAATCAGGCTGAACCAGCTTGTTATCTCTAATCAGGGAGGGTGAGGTGTTCCTCTAGCAGCTGAACTGGAGGTGTGAATAGCGAGAGAAGAGAAGCTGCTTTTGTACTTAGCTAGCCATTCAAAATCTCTATTCAGTCCCAAATTGATTGTGTCAAATTTGCAAATGAATTGCAGCTCTGCAGTCTCTCTTTGCAGTCTGGACTTGAAGTTTTTTTGCTGCAAAATGCTGACCTTTAAATCTTCTATGGTGTGTCCGGTGAGGTTGAAGTGCTCTCCTACAGGTTTTTGAATATTGCCATTCCTGATATCTGATTTGTGTCCATTTATCCTTTTTCGTAGGGACTGTCCAGTTTGGCCGATGTACATAGCAGAGGGACATTGCTGGCACATAATGGCGTATATTACATTGGTAGATGTGCAGGTGAATGAACCGGTGATGGTGTGGCTGATCTGGTTTGGTCCTGTGATGGTGTTGCTGGTGTAGATGTGTGGGCAGAGTTGGCATCGAGGTTTATTGCATGGATTGGTTCCTGAGTTAGAGTTGTTATGGCGCAGTGTGCTGTTGCTGGTGAGAATATGCTTGAGGTTAGCAGGTTGTCTGTAGGCCAGGACTGGCCTGCCTCCCAAGGCCTGTGAAAGTGAGGGGTTGTTGTCCAGGATGGGTTGTAGATCACTGATGATGCGTTGGAGAGGCTTTAACTGAGGACTGTAGGTGATGGCCAGTGGTGTTCTGTTGTTTTCTTTCTTGGGCTTGTCTTGCAGCAGCAGGCTTCTGGGTACACATCTGGCTCTGTTGATCTGTGTCCTTATTTCCTTGTGCGGGTATTGTAGTTTTGAGAAAGCTTGGTGGAGATCTTGTAGGTGTTGGTCTCTGTCTGAGAGGTTGGAGCAAATGCGATTGTACCTCAGTGCTTGGCTGTAGACAATGGATCGTGTGGTGTGCCCGGGGTGGAAGCTGGTGGCATGAAGGTAGGCATAGCTGTCAGTAGGTTTTCGGTATAGGGTGGTGTTGATGTGGCCGTCATTAATTTGCACCGTGGTGTCCAGGAAGTGGACCTCCTGTGTAGACTGGTCCAGGCTGAGGCGGATGGTGGGGTGGAAGCTGTTGAAATCATGGTGGAATTCTTCCAGAGTTTCTTTCCCATGGGTCCAGATGATGAAAATGTCATCAATGTAGCGTAGATAGAGGAGGGGCGTGAGTGAACGAGATTTGAGAAAGCGTTGTTCCAGGTCAGCCATAAAGATGTTGGCATACTGTGGGGCCATGCGGGTGCCCATAGCAGTGCCACTGGTCTGGAGGTATATATTGTCACCAAATTTGAAATAATTGTGTGTGAGGATAAAGTCACAGAGCTCAGCAACCACTTGTGCTGTGGCATCATCAGGGATACTATTCCTGACAGCTTGTATTCCATCTCTGTGTGGGATGTTTGTGTAGAGAGCCTCTACATCCATGGTGGCTAGGATGGTGTTTTCTGGAAGGTCACCAATGCATTGTAGTTTTCTCAGGAAGTCGGTGGTGTCACGGAGATAGCTGGGAGTGCTGGTGGCGTAGGGTCTGAGTACAGTGTCCACATATCCAGACAGTCCTTCAGTCAGAGTGCCAATGCCCGAGATGATGGGGCGTCCAGGATTTCCAGGTTTGTGGATCTTGGGTAAAAGATAGAATAGCCCCAGTCGGGGTTCTAAGGGTATGTTAATTTGTTCCTGTGTTAGTGTAGGGAGTGTCCTGAGTAGACGGTGCAGTTTCTTAGTATATTCTTCAGTGGGATCTGAGGGTTCTGGAGATGGTCAGGGCTTAAGACCTGTTAATCTTTGTGCTATTGTGAGGTGGGTGGAGTTACTATTTCCCTATATTAGAGAAAAGCTCACCATTAGAAGCTGATGGAGTCTTGTAAATGGGTGGTGATGTTCTTTTATCACAATAGGTTGCCTTTCCTGATGTGGTATAATGGAACCTTGGAATCATTCATCAGCCTGTCCTCTCCAAAATTAATTTGCAAGCACAATCCACCACCTGGCATAATTTGTTAGTGTTAATAAAGTGGGGACTAGTAATGCCACTTTCTCCTTAATCTTGTAGACATTATTTTCCTCTGGAAAAAGTAAGCAGTATAACTCTGCCTTTCTGTCACTGACCACCAAAGCTTCCAGATAAACAAAGGTTGGCCACATCCCTCAACAAAAGTGGACACCATTGAATTTTGTATTCCTATCTAGCCAAAATACCATTTTCCCAAAGTTTTCCTGTGTCTCCAAAACCCTTTTTTAAAACCAGTCATGTGGTTTATAATTTTGAAATTCAGCTAAATTATCATTGAACATTGAAAGTTGTCATAAGATAACACTGGTCTACAATTTTTTAGAAGTCGTCTGCTTCAGAGATAAAATGTGATATTTATTATGTATTGTGATGTGCTGAATTCAAATATGACAATGAAAACAACTGATTGGCTACTGTTTCTAAGATATTTAAGGTTTTACATTTTATGTCTATGTATATTGTGTAGATAGTAGAGTTTTAATCATAAATTGTAAACCTAGGTCTTTTCATGTGTTTATGGTTACTTTACATGATAATATTTCACCTGTCCTGTTTATGTAACACTTTAAAAATCAGCAAAAGTGTTATATAAATAAAATGTATTATGAAACAAAAGGCAAAAAACTATTATGTACATAGTTTAGTCCTATTCAGTGTCTACTCGGTGCTTCTTAGCTCGTCTCTTGTATTCATTAAACGGAGCATCTCTTGTCACTGTCCAGCAATAGTCTGCAAGCATTGATGGGCTCCATTTGCTCTGACAGCGTTTCTCCATTGTTGCAATGTCCTGGTGAAATCGCTCGCCGTGTTCATTGATCACTGCTCCACAGTTCAGTGGAAAAAAATCTAGGTGAGAGTGCAAAAAATGTATCTTTAGGGACATGCTGCAACCAAGGCTTTTGTATGCCTTGAGGAGGTTTTCCACCAACAACCTGTAGTTGTCTGCCTTGTTGTTTCCGAGAAAATGTATTGCCACTAACTGGAAGGCTTTCCATGCCATCTTTTCCTTGCCACGCAGTGCATGGTCAGATGCATCATCTCGAAGAAGTTCACGAATCTGAGGACCAACAAAGACACCTTCCTTTATCTTAGCTTCACTTAACCTTGGAAATTTTCCACGGAGGTACTTGAAAGCTGCTTGTGTTTTGTCAATGGCCTTGACAAAGTTCTTCATCAGACCCAGCTTGATGTGTAAGGGTGGTAACAAAATCTTCCTTGATTCAACAAGTGGTGGATGCTGAACACTTTTCCTCCCAGGCTCCAATGACTGTCGGAGTGGCCAATCTTTCTTGCTGTAGTGGGAATCTCTTGCACGACTATCCCATTCGCAAAGAAAACTGCAGTACTTTGTGTATCCAGTCTGCAGACCAAGCAAGAGAGCAACAACCTTCAAATCGCCACAAAGCTGCCACTGATGTTGGTCATAGTTTATGCACCTCAAAAGTTGTTTCATGTTGTCATAGGTTTCCTTCATATGGACTGCATGATCAACTGGAATTGATGGCAAAACATTGCCATTATTCAGCAAAACAGCTTTAAGACTCGTCTTCGATGAATCAATGAAGAGTCTCCACTCATCTGGATCGTGAATGATGTTGAGGGCTGCCATCACACCATCGATGTTGTTGCAGGCTACAAGATCGCCTTCCATGAAGAAGAATGGGACAAGATCCTTCTGACGGTCACGGAACGTGGAAACCCTAACATCACCTGCCAGGAGATTCCACTGCTGTAGTCTGGAGCCCAACAGCTCTGCCTTGCTCTTGGGTAGTTCCAAATCCCTGACAAAGTCATTCAGTTCAGCTTGTGTTATGAGGTGTGGTTCAGAGGAGGAGGATGGGAGAGAATGTGGGTCCTGTGACATTGATGGTTCAGGACCAGAAGTTTCATCCTCTTCCTCTTCCTCGTCTGACTCAAGTGAGAATGATTCTGGTGCATCAGGAACCGCCAGTCCTTCTCCGTGGGGTATTGGGCATATAGCTGATGGAATGTTTGGATAATGCACAGTCCACTTTTTCTGCTTTGACACACCTTTCCCAACTGGAGGCACCATGCAGAAGTAACAATTGCTGGTATGATCTGTTGGCTCTCTCCAAATCATTGGCACTGCAGAAGGCATAGATTTCCTTTTCCTGTTCAACCACTGGCGAAGATTTGTTGCACAAGCGTTGCAGCATATGTGTGGGGCCCACCTCTTGTCCTGATCTCCAATTTTGCAGCCAAAATAAAGGTGATAGGCTTTCTTAACCATAGTGGTTATACTGCGCTTTTGTGATGCAAAAGTCACTTCACCACAAACATAGCAGAAGTTATCTGCACTGTTCACACAAGTACGAGGCATCTCTGCTCACTTTGGCTAAACAGAAATGTGTCCCTTTGCAAAATCAAACACTGACAAATAAGAGTGCATGACACTGTATGATTTCTAGAGCTGATATAGGGCAATTTGTTCAGCAGAGTGATGTAAGCTTCATTATAATTGCATCATCCATGACTTCTAGGAATAACATGATGCAATTCATATCATGTATGACACAATACCAGCTTCAGATTTCATCACTCATTGTTTTGCCTAAAAAGCAAGTACTGTCTAAACCCAGTCATAGATTTATTCATAGATCCAGTCAAAGATGTATTTTAGTCATTTCTGGTTTAAATTGAGATCCCTTCCCTTTATAACTCACTTATCCTCTGCCATTCCCATGTCAAGGGTTGTATATACTGACCCAATAGCATATCTTGAAAACTAGAGCCAATCAACAATTTTAAGTATCATTTTCATTCTCAGTGACCCAGAATTAGTAAAGTTTGACTACATTTATTTCAGAAGCATTTTGGCTGTAGAGCAGTGTAATTAAGTAATGGTGTTGAGAAAAGCCGAAAGGAATTGATATAGATTTCACTCCCAAAAAATAAAATTGGGTTTTGTCTATATTTCTCAAAACAGGAAGCCTTTTAGTAGATCAGATATTATTAGGAGAGCCAATCTGATAGACTGCTTTAGGCTCATAATGTACTTTGAAAGAAAAGGCAGTTTTACACTTCCACATAATCATATTTAAATGTCCAAAATGTGCTCCCTTCTGCAATTATAGCAGGGGTGGCCAACCTGTGGCTCTGGAGCCCCATGCGGCTCTTCAGAAGTTAATATGCGGCTCCTTGTATAGGCACCGACTCCGGGGGTGGAGCTACAGGCGCCAACTTTCCAATGTGTCAGCGGGTGCTCACTGCTCAACTCCTGGCTCTGCCACTGGCCCCGCCCTGACTCCACCCCTCCTCGCTCCCTCCCCTGAGTCTGCTATGACCTCACTCCTTCCCCTCCGAGCATCCTGCATGCCATGAAACAGCTGATCAGGAGGTTCAAGGAAGGAGGGGGAGGCGCTGATTGGTGGAGCTGCTGGTGGGCAGGAGGCATTGGGAGGAGGGGCAGGGAGCCGATGCGGGGCTGCTGATGTATTACTGTGGCTCTTTGGCAACATACGTTGGTAAATTTTGGCTCCTTCTCAGGCTCAGGTTGGCCACCCCTGAACTACAGCATTGCCTATATTAGTTAGTCCTCTTAGTTCTGATCCAAATGGCTGAACTGTCCACATCAGAATGGTGGCTGGCACCTTTTTGGCAACTTCAAAAAAAGAGGCCATGGGCCGAATGGACAAGTCGAATGCAATGTATAAAGTTGAACTTTTAGTTTTAGAAAGTTTAAAGACCTATTAGAGGGTGAGATATCCCAGGACCCAGCAGTAACTTTTCTGTTAGAGTTAATATAATATACAGTATTAGGAACTGCACTGTATATATCTCATAAACTAGCTAGTCTGCTGTATGCTGAATGCCTGCAGTCTCATAAAATGTTATTCTTTGCTTTATCTTGTTAGCATAATGTGAAGCTTCATTAAGCAGCCAGATGAATCATATAGTAATTGGATATAATGAATTAAATTTTGTAATTTCTTTTTCATAATGAAACAAAGTCATATTTTATAAACAGGCAAAGTATTGTTTTGAGTTATGGATTTATGTTCATGTTTGGCAAAAAACATGTGCACCTGAGGACAGATGGCTATTTTTAATTGGACAGTCTGGTATGTGGTTGGTGGGTTTTGTTTTGTTAGTCCCTACAAGGACACCAAATGATTCAGTGCTGTTCGGGGAAAGCCAGCAGCTTCATATCCAGTAAGCAGTGGTGATAGATTGCCTACCTCCAGTATGTAATTCTGAATCTTGTGGTGAATAGCCAAGAGAGATTGGAAACAGGGTGGGGAAGGTAAAACATAGCGGGGGAAATGTCATAGCAACTGCCAGACAAGATTAGACCAGAGATCCACCAAATCCTGTACCCTGTCTAAGATGGTGGCCAGCACCAGGTGTTGATGAGGCAGATGTGGGGTAATCTACCCCTATATTGGGTTTTAGCCTAATCTGTAATACTTAGAAATCAGTGTGTCATGCCAGTCTGATAACTCACAATGTAACGTGGCACCTCCAAGCACATCAGTATAACATGGGTGTTGCGGGGGCTCAGGATCGCTCCAAGTGCTCAGCTCTTCACAGGCCAGGCATTAATGTCAGAACCCCAGTGACTTTCTGATGAGCTGTGTTTATAATATCCTCCACCCTTCCCACTAGCTGGTCAGTGAAGATGTTCCAAAGAAATAAAACCTAATGATAAAACAGTACTTGAAATATCAACATCCCTGCCCTAATTAGAGTCGGGCCAATGGGCAATAATTGCATAACTGCAATGCACCCAGCTGAGTTCTTTCTATTGTAACTTGACTACACGTCTCAGCACTGATTAATAGAGGCAGAGCTGCAAACTAAAATGCAGTTAATTTATTGTAAGTTTTATTAGGCATATAAAAGGAGACCAGGAATTACTCGCCTTTCGTTGCTAGAGATACATTTCATCTATGACTCAGACCAGATTCTTCACAGATTAAGCTTGTTAATTTTACTTATTGCCAGCATTCTTCACCACATTGCTGCAGCAAGAGCCATGGGCTCTTGTCTAAAATGGACAGAATGAAAAGAACCGGGGGGCCCCGGACAACAGTTGCATTAACTACTTTGTCCTTTTAATTCATCTAATTACATGCAAGAAAAAAGAAACAGACCATTTGCAGGCTGCCTTTAGTTGCTTTTCTGCAATGATGCTGGGCCAGTGCTTTTGTGGGCTTTTTGTTGTCTTATTAGGGAGCTTTTGTTCAGAGAGATGGTTAAAGCCATTTTCAGCAGCTAGCGAGATGAAACAGGTTCAATAAGGACACAATGTACTTGTTTAAATTACCTTTCAAAATGCTGAAAACCATTAAGGGGGAGGTGCTGCAAATAAAAGTTGGAATTCTTTTTTGTTATAATGTTTTACCTTAATAACAGCTTTTATTTTATTATAATCCATTAGTTGACAATATTATTCTATAGATTATTAGGCAGCAATTTTGTTATTTCATCACACTTTCAGCACTCACGGCTCAGCGCTAGAAACCACAAATCTCTGTATAATATGCTTTCAATTTTGTTAAAATCTGTATTTAACTGGTTTGGCTGGGAAACATCTTGGGGAAAATGCGTTTTTAATTCACTTCTGATTAGCTTAACGTTTGACAGAGCTGAGTAGCAACATGATGGTGTCTTATTTCCATCATTCCCACTATTATCTGTTTCCTAGCTTATCTAATTTATTATTTTCACTTCTCCAGTGCTAAATCCAAGTTTAATCTGTAGCTTCTACTAAAGGGAACTTATCCAGAGTTGAATGACGATCAGAGTCAGGAAATCTAATTAAAAAGAACTGATGTTCCTGTTTGCTGGCAGTCTAATAGCAATGTGAGGCTCTTAGAATATTTAGTGCCTACAGGTAAAATAAAAAAAGGTGCCAGTGAATTTAGCATTCAAAAATCACAACCATAAGGGATGCAAAACCATAGCTGTGTAAGGTAAGGAAATAAGGGAAGCAAGTCTCGTCTTGGCTAATACAGGAGAAACAGTAACCTGTTCATCCTATCTCATGAATGGCATTTGCTTACCTAAACTTAAACTCACTAGGCTCATCTCAATATTATTGCAAAGTCCTGGTCTTTCCTAGAGAATATCTATAAGGCATCTTAGATTTGGAACCTGAACCTAATAAAAGGCTATGGAACATTTTATTAATTTACATTCCTTTTAATTTTTCAAATTTAGTGCTAGGGAAAGTGCCCCTGAGACCAAAGGCTTCTTTTAATCTTCCCAGCAGGTTGCAGCATACAAGCTTCCACTCTGTCAAAACATGAGGGTTAGGTTAGGCCCCATCAATCTTTGGGATCTAATCTAGCTAATTGCACCCCAGAGTAAGCAGGTGTAAATCCCACAGAAGTCTCTGGGCCAAATTCATTACAGATGTAAATGTCAGTGTAATTTAAATATAAAGTATATATTGGTCATAAAATGGATGTTATTTTCAATGTAGTTTCACTTACGGGGATCTGACCTTGACTGTGTGTGCAAGATGACTGTAGCTTGCTGGTTGAGTGGTGGACGTGGATGGGGAGTCTTGTAGTCAGAAAAGCAACAGGATGATGGCAGACAAAGCAGATGCCCCCTACTTTAGTGCATGCCTTTATCCCCTCCATGAGCACTCCTAGAGACCTAACTCTGCCCCTGGTGTAAGTGACAACTCCCACTGACTTTGGTACTCACACTACACTAAAGGTACGTTGTGGGTGAAATTCACCATTGACATTAAAATCCTCTCCTAGTCACTATGATGCAAAACTGGAATTATAGTGACTGCTGTGCCAGGCCCTATCCATCATTTAAGCCTATAGTGGGGCTGCGCAGACACGCTGTATTCAGGGCAGCCACACAGGAGTTGAACTGCAGTGAAATTTGAACTGACCCTGAGCGGGCTAGCATGTATGTGCGGTGGGTATGACATTCTGGGATGCACTCCAGACCACTGAGAGGTTTTGTCACTCCTGTCCTGCAATCTGGATGAGTCACAATGCTTTGCAGCTGTGGCCCCCAACCAGGGCTCCTCACAAACAGTCACACAGTAGGCAGATGACACCCTAAGTTTCTGTGTATAGCCACAGCCCAGCAATTCTGACCCCAGCAGCCTGTCAGTAACACACCAGCCTTACTCTGGCTTCCAGCAGCCTTGGCTACTACTTGCAGGATGACCCCCAACACACGTCCAGTCCCAAGTTTTCCAAAAAAAACTTGTATTCTGCACCATCCAATTCTCTCCTGGACAGTGCAGATATAGGTCCGTTGCTCCTGCAAGGGAATAATATCCAACAGCTTACTGCTTTAAATGGAGTTACCACATCACCCAGTTTAACCTCAACACTGGAATAGTTTTGAGTAAAGAATAAAATGAGTCAGTTCAACTAAAAGAAATAGATTTTAAGTGAGTACAAGTACAAGGCATTGAAGTCAGACATGGTGACAAGAGAAATAAAGATGAAACACAATCTAGTGCTAAAACTTAAACTAGACTTGATTCAAGATCAGATTCTTACCACACGCACCCAGCAACAGGACTGACCAAATTTCAGGGCAGGATCTCTCCTCATGTCAAGTGGGCTGGTTTGTTTTGTCTTCTTAGATGACAGAGCGAGAAATGGATAGGGAGAGACAGTGAGAATGAATACCTAGGATGTTTTGCCCCTCACTTTTATAGTCCAGTCCCCCCTGAAATGGATTCTCAAAGCAAAGTTTATTCGAACAGTAAAGAAGGCGACAGGAGTTTGGGGAGTGAAGGTGCCCCCATGCAGTTTCTTCTCCCCTGTGTATGCTGAACTACAGATTTGCCTTGTCTCCCTCTTGTTGTCTCAAGGACCTTGTTTATTACTTATATGTAAATTGAGGTAAACATACATTCCTTTGTTTAAGATAGATCTGCTTGACCACTCCTTCCTAATCAGGGCTAATCATGGTTTGAACATGTGTTACCAATATCGTTTAGGGGACAGCCATAACTTTATGTATAATGTCACTACATACATTTTCACCATGATATTATTGACATGTACATTATTAGTTTTCCAGTAATACCTCACAAGGCATATTCTGTACGAAGATTATTACAATGGTATGTAGAGGGTGGCTCCAGGGATGCATTCCAGGGGCTGTGGGCAGGAAAAGAGATGGGATTCAAATGGGCAGTGGCTGTTTCCTAGCCTATGAAATAATAAATAAACTTAGGGTTATGAGTTGCTAAACCTAGGGTTGTGAGTTCAATCCTTGAGGGGTCCATTTAGGGATATGGGGCAAAAATACGGATTGGTCCTGCTTTGAGCAGGGGGTTGGACTAGATGATCTTCTGAGGTCTCTTCTAGCTCTGAGATTCTATGATTAGCTATAGTGGAGAGGGCACATTGAAGTTGTGTATCCTTTTCACAATTGGGGGTGGGGGTTAATTTCATTCCCTCTGAATACAGCCCTGTAACAAAAGTCAATTAATTGAGCAGAGTGGGGGGAATGAATTTCATGCTAAATATCAAATATGTGACTATTTCAGTGCAATACCTTGTCACTTTCACACTCAGTTCCTGAGAAATGAGGAATTTACAGAACCATTTACACCACTGCTGAATCTAGCATCCTTATCCTCTTTGCTGAAGCTGCCACCCAGGATGCTGATTATAGTGGTGGACTTTGGGATGGGAATGCCTGTCTATGAACCTGTACTGAGACCACCAACCCATTTCACATATGGCAACAAAGAGGCAGCTGTCACATGATCCTGAGCAGTGGTTACGGAGCAGTGAGTGTGAAGACAGCTTTAATCCCCATCTGGTTCTGAGGGTATGTCTACACTACAGCAGTTATGGTGCTGCAGCTGAGCGAGGGTAGCCCTGTAGCATAGATCATTCCTACCTGGACAGAAGAGGGGGGCAGTTTTCCATTAATGTAGTTAATCTACCTCTCAGGGAGACTATAGGTAAGTCACCAGAAGAATTTTCTGTCACCTTACCCGCGTCTGCACCAGGGGTAAGGTCGACCTAACTACGCTTCTCAGGGTGAAGACATTTGCGTACCCCTCAATGACGTAGCTAGGTCAATGTACTTTTTAAGCGTAGGCCAGGCCTGGGTGAGGTTGATTCATGTAGTAAATCAGACCCATCTCAGGGCTGCTCTAATTTATACCTATGACCTTGATCCTGCAAGCTCAGGATCCTCAGAGGCTTTCGGTGTGGCTCTACACGGGTGTAACAGTCTGCTTGTTGGATCAGCTGGTATCTGGTGAAGATACCAGAGCTAACTGCTTTTGCATGAAGTGCCCTAGAGATTTAATGAACCCAGGTGATCAGGAGAAACCTTGTTTTTTAGGTCTCATTTGAAAGGTTGAAACAATCCATATACTAGCTTTGTATGTGGAACAACTACTCACACACAGTTATATTACTCATCACTGTAGCAGATCTGCTTTCTCCATTCATTGCCACTGCTCTTGGACCACATACTTTTAGGGGTCAAGTGTTCAGTAAAGTACAAGCCAATTGCAGTAAGAAAAAAATGCTTTTTAATAGCACAGCTAACCAATCATAGGCTTTGATCCTGCAAAGACATATATGTGTGCTTGACTTTAAGCATTTGCATAAGTCTGCAGAATCAGGGGCAAGTTTATGTATGTTTTGTACAGTTTCTAAGCTAACTCTGTAGACCACATATTTGGAGCACAACTTGTGTATCTTAAATGTCAGAACATTGGTACTTTTGTTCTTTATATACAGATAAATATTTTTAGATAAAGATTGCTATGCAAATAGTTACAGCCATGGTTCTACAAGTTCACATAGCAACAAATGAACATGCTAAGTTTCCCTGACCTGAAGAAGAGCTCAGTGTAAGCGCAAAAGCTTGTCTCTCTCTCAGCAACAGAAGTTGGTCCAATAAAAGATATTACCTCACCCACCTTGTCTCTCTTTGGACTAAACAGGAAGATGTTGCTATTGTCAAATTATTTATCAAAATGTTGTTAAGCAGAGTCTTTCCTTCCAGTTAGATTGTTATGCCACAGATTTACATTTTAAAATTATTCTAATTGTAAGTAATGGCATAAAGTATTTTATCCCAGGCATTCAGATACTAGGGCAATTAATATGGTATAAAAACTTAGAAAGCCTGGATAGATACAGAATTAGTGTCTTCTTCAAAAGCACATTGATTTTCACATATGTTTGTTAAGCTACAGGAAAGTTAACTACAGCCTTCAATTTCCTAGATGAACAACTATTAGTGTAACAAGTCTGCATTCTGGGTCTTGTGGTTCTTAAAGCTCCCAGGATTTCTTTTTCCTTCTTATTAAATCTTACTCGGAACAAACCAGAAAATATTTTTGGTAATATTCACCAGTGAAGGTTAATTATTCTATAAAATTATCAATGGATCAGACAGCACTCTCAGGCGGCTCTATTTTAAATTGCAAACAGGATTTATAATATCCAATGGAGAAAATACTAGATGCTCCAAGTTTGCCACTAAACACCTGTGATTTTTTTTTTTTTAAAAAAAATGCAGCTTAACACATATCCTGAATCTCTGCGTTACTTATGGCAACTGGAGCTGAATACAAGTGATTTTTATTTCCTCACAAAATGTATCTCACTTCTTTTTAATGGTAATATGTTTCCTCAAAATGGTTCTCTCTGTGTAGATAGGGAGAAGCCATAGAGACACCACACAAATAGCTCTTTTGATATTCTTTCTGATAAGGCCACCCTTTTACCACACAAAAATTAAGTTTTGTTGGCACATTGTAATGTCCACGTGTTTGACCATTGAACGCCCTGTGTGGCCATTAGAAATAAAAGAAAAATCAATAGGGTTTCATTAAAACAGCAGGCAATCAGGGCTAAGGCACTAGCTTAATTACAGTTTCAGTAGCGTTTGCTTTAATTGGAAAGAATAAAAGAAGTGAAGTGGAGTGAATGAAGAAATTAGCATATCTATCACTGTTGTCACATTGTACTGTGGCCCTAAAGCACTGTTTGCTCTTTAGTATCTCTGAAGCTTTGTGAAGCCCTGAAAAAAATATGAAAAAGGCAATTAGCAAATAATCAGACTGCACCTTTGTAAAATTCTAATTAAAGTCCTTTATAATTCTGGAAATGTATTTTTTATCTTTATTAGATACACAGGATATAAGTTACAACATGTTTGTTAATTTTAGTTCTTTGGCATAATGCACATATATTTGGCATAATGCATTAATTTGTATATAATGAACACAGTAGTAAAGTCTTTGTACTATATGTTAATACTCTGCATTGGAAAAGGTCTTGCAGGCTACTGTCAGACATCAAGTCCTCTTTATAAAGAAGTGACGTGTGGACCAACATGGAGGGCTTCCCTGGATCTGAGGCATTGACTAGTCAATCGGTAAAGAAAGACGCAACACAAGGACTGAGTTATGCCATGTAGAGAGAGGACACCTGAACACACAAGCCCCTGGTAGCCTGAATATACACAAACCACACACAATGGGTTCACAAGGATGTACCCACATTTCTACTGCTGCCAGCACTAGCCTGCCCAGAAAAGGTAAGGATGGGATGGGACAGTGCAATGGCCGAACCACCCGCCATTAGCCACATCAACTGGTGAGGTGCATGCCGCAGTGTGACTTCATATCACCTTGCAAAATATATAGCCAAGCTCCATAGTGACTCTTGACATGCCTCACATTGACCTCAATGGGCGCTGCATCTGGACTTTGGTGAGCTACTTGTCTTGCTGCCACTGTTGCTATTTTTCCCACTATGTTATTTATTGAGAGAACTGATTTGAGCTCCATGGACAATATGCCTTGTGAGTGATTCTGTTCTTAGGGTTGCAGGACACATACTGTAAAAAACTGCAGCTATCAGGGAAACTGCTTGGTGAATATTTAACTTGGGTAGAAGAACACTTCTTTCCTGAACTAAGATTGGGAGTCAAGGGACATGGAGGTGACCTTGACCTGCTGAATGACCTCGGGCATGTCACTTGATCTTAGTTTCCTCATCTCTAAAATGGCGATGATAATGCTTTGCCCCCTTTTGTCAAGATCTACAGATGAATCTCACTTATACTGGTGTAAATCAAGACTATCTCCATTAACATCACAGAGTTACAGTGGGTATAAGACTGGTGTAAGTGAGATCAGAATTAGGCACAAACAGTTATAAAAGATGTGCTAATATATTTTTTATTACTTTGTATTATTAACTATTCCTATTGACGAACTAACCTAAATGTCAACTCTTTACTTGTTAACAAATTGTTCACAAACAAATCATGATTTCCATGGACTGATTTGCTCCTTGAAATTATGCAATGACTATTTTGGGGAAAACGCATTTCAGACTATGGGTTCCCAAAACCACTGACAAAGTTACAGTGTAAAGGTAATATTGCCAGATGGCATAAAACAGTGTAAGTCCATTGAGCTCCATCCTCCAACATCTGAGGATATGGCCCCCAAGAATTGTTCACAGAAATTATTCAGAGAATGATTCTACATAACAGATTAATTAAAGAAAACTGCCCTGTGATAGCAGACAATTTGTAAACAAAAAAGCAGTGAAATTAATTGAAGACATTTCTCATAACAAATTATTCACCCAATTGTTTTTTACTCTTATATGACTTTGTGTTTTAACTATGACTTCACATTACTGTGAGAGCATAGGTTCCTTTGGTACACAACTTGTATCTATAGTCTCCAAGTCTTCTTTATATGAAATAAGTGAACAAAGAACACATTAGGGCTCTGAGCTTTATTTATTTAATTTAAAATCAGTGGTAGAATTCACAGCAAAACTATACGAGAGATACTGGTGAGATCCTATTTAGGTAGCTGTATTAATGAACAGATAAAAATGCATTTATTTGAGAAACTTATATAATGCCAAAACTGGCATATTCTCACTAACATTGATTTTTTAAAAACAAAATTGCTTTGAGTTGTTGTTTGTGTTATTTATTGTTTGCTCCCAGGTTTTTGGGGGTTTGTTTGTTTGTTTTCACAGTTTTTGAAATTATATTTCAACAGTTTTTAGCATGAAAGTGTGAAAATATTGTTCAGTAGAAAATACTATTCCAAAGGAATTTTAAAATATTTTTATGTTGTTTTATCTTTTCATTTTTATAATATACTTTATTTTTCAACTTCTCCTTTGTAATACTCATTATAAATGTTAAAAAGTAGCTTGATCATAAATAAAACAAACTGTATTCCTGCTTCCAGCTCTACTAAAGTTCAATTTTAAAAAATCCCTTATTTATAGAGGAGACTATATATTTTTAGAAAGTGATTTGTCTCACAGGGAGTAATTTTAAAAAGCACATAGGTAATGTAGATGCCTACATTCCATTTTCAAAAGTGACATGCCCAGATTTTTAAATATTTAGGCCTTGTGCAACTCATTGTTGCACAACTCATTGTTGCACAGCTTAAGGTATTTAGGCAGCTAAATGTCATTTTCAGCTGTGATTTAAACACTTAGGTCCAGATCCTCAGAGGTAATTAAGTGCTTAACTCCCACTTAACTCAAAGAGAGTTAGACAACAAGAGAATCTGGATGTTAGGGCCAGACTTCTATAAATGACTTTACCCTCATGCATATACTTCATTGATTTCAGTGGGAATTGGGCACCTAGGAGCTTTTGAAAATACCACAGCTGCTTGATCTGAATCTTTAGGCACCCAGAATATCTTTTAAAATCTGGACTTTAGGAGTCTAACTTCCACTGAAATCAATGGGAATTAGATGCTTAAATATCTTTGAGGGTCTGGGCCTAAGAACCTGTCACTTTTGAAAGTAGCTTAAAATTTTGCTTTTGAAAATGTAGCCAATTGATTTGTGCATTACCTTGCTGAAGAGTGGGTAAAAGTGATTAATAAAGAAGGAAATGTCTTAAAAATATTGATGGACATATTAATGGACAGGTATCTGTTTTGTTAGGTGATTCCAGAATTTGTAGAAGTTCTCATTTGTCTTCTTTGAACAAATAACAGGCCTAATGGGTACCATTTTCTGTAGCGGGAGTATTCTGCATTCTTGAATCTCGTATTTTTTTTCTCTCCCAACTCCCTCACTATGAGAGAAGATGACAAAATAATGTCGCTTGTTGAGCAGATGCGGTCTAATTTTGCCTCTGCTTCTCACAAGCCCCAAAAAGCCTGTTGATGGTTACATGAATGTGAAAACATGAAACCAGCTCTTAACAAAGGAGATATAAGAAGACAGTTTAGGAGAGGAATGTTTTGATAAATTACTACAAACAAACATGATTGGAATTAATTATGGTTTTGATATTAGTTTTAAAAACAGTTTTATAAAGCTTACTCTTACACAACTACTATTTAATTAACTGTTTAAAATTACCATATCTGCCTTTTCACCAGAGGATTCTTGAAAGACACAAATATATTTATGGAGTGGAAACACAATTTGCAAATGAACTTTCATATATACAAACAAATGCCTCAAACCAGCTTGGCAGTACGTGATAACTCTATTTGTAATCAAAGGTTAAAGTATACTTAAACCAGTTTAGCAGTTAAAAACAATTTTAATTGAAAATATACATTTGTAATTGCAAATGGAAAGATTTCCTGTAATAGCAACAACAGACCCATTTTCTAATAAGATGAACAATACAGTTGATGACTGAAGCATCTGTATATAGTTACATACAGCATTTCTGTACTGCAGGCTGCCAATTTATTTCAGCAGTGAAAAGCTTGATTTATTGTTTGTAGCATTACCATCTGTTGTAGTTATTACAGAAATTATATATAAACCAGTTAGTAAACACTTTGCCCCATTGTCTGTTGTTTTGATAATCACCCATAATAACATCTAGCATCAATATGGTCTTTAAACCCGATTTGGGAGTTAATGGAATAAGAGGAGGCAGTCAGTATATGCACCAGGGTAATGTCATTAGGAATGTTTGTGAAGAACAAATTAAATCAGTTGTAAATTGTGCTCTCAAGTCAGCCAGAAAACCAGTCTTGTTCAGGAGAAGGGATTTATATTTTAACCTCGTGCAGAAAATGCACTTAAGCAGATTAAAATAAAATAGGGACTTCGTCAATGGATGTAAATGGTAATTGTTGGAGCTCTAATGGCTTCCTGTTGGCTATGTCATGCACTGGGCACAGCTATTTTAAAGTTAACCAGTGCTTGAGGTCATACTTTTACAGATTCAGTCATTAAATAGGGCTAGACATGTCACTAAATGGCTGATTATTCAAATGATGAGACTGCTCAAAATTTATCCATGTCTTATTTTGGACACGGTTTTGGAGGCTTGAGGGGGTTTTTTTGGAGGGGGTAGGTACAGTTTAAATAAAATAAAGATGAAAATAATTCAAGTATAAGTCAATAGTAGCATCTGTTTGGGGTCTCATTTGTTTGCCAGATGCCAGATTCGGCTTTATTTCAGTCTGTATTGGTTGGTTAAATTATCCGTATCAGACTTTTTCTTGTGTACAAATAGTTTTATATATCAGCATTGTAGTCTCTAAATAAATTATCATATATGGAGGTGATATTTGTGTGCTACATTGCACAGTTCACGGGTATGTGATAGATTTATCATACATTTAAGCAATTTATCACATTCCTGTGACCATATCACTTGCCTACTAATTCATTTCCCCGAGACTCTGACCCACATGTAACAGGAGCCCTTGATATAACAGTGTTGGAATTAACAAAAACAAACGATGCAGAAATAAAATGACCCCATTATGTCTGAGAGGTCAGCCATTTAGTGTTGCTTTAGCATCATTTTAGTGATATATGGAAAGAAGTCAAATACGGAGTTTCTTGAAGAACATTTCTTCCAAAAGGTAAGGAAAAAACACCTGCTCGGTAATCATCTAATTATTTGTTCATTTGCATCTGGATGTTATTAATAGGTAATGTATGTATTCATTCATTTTTGTTTATAACTACTATTTTAATAGCACCAGCTCTGGGTTCTAGCCATCTTTTAAACAATGAAAATACAATGACATAAAGATAAAATCAGCAGCTTCCATATAAAGCCAGAAGAGAAGAAATAACCAACCAGAGGGATCTAAGGGGTGGTCTACACTAGGGGGTGAAACCGACCAAAGATACGCAACTTCAGCTACGTGAATAACGTAGCTGAAGTTGGCGTGTCTTCGGCCAACTTACCTGCCATCCTCATGGAGGCGGCGGGCGGTGGTGCCCGTCAACTCCAGCTTGCAGCTCGCGGCAAGCTGGAGTTCCGGAGTCAACGGGGGGCCCGTTGGCGATCGATTTATTGCGTTTTAATGAGACCTGATAAATCAATCGCCAAAAGATCAATTGCTATCCACCCATCCGTCGGGTAGTGAAGAAATACCCAAACCCAAACAATACCCCAACACACCTACTAATACTAACCATTATCGCACATGCTTTCCCTCTGAAAATGTAGGTAAAGAGATTGGCCTTGGCCTGTGCTGTGCCCTAAAATCAGTGCTTTGTGGGTGAACTCAGAACCAAAGTCAGAAAAGTGAATTCCAAAGCCTCTCACAGAATGCCCATCCGGCAGCCCCCTCTCTTTTATACTAAGGCACCTGCAGCTTAAGTAATGCCACTGACTGTGGAGAAAGTGGAGTCTCTCATGTTCTGAGGCATTTAGGGCTTTATAAATCAAGATGGCCACGTTGAACTCCACCCAGAAAGCAACAAGTAACCAGTGCTGATCTCAGGGCGCTGATATCATGTGCCACTGGAGAGGGACACCACGGAAACAACAACAAGCTGTGTTGTCTGCACCAGCTTTAGTTTCTGGATAAATTACACAGAGCTTTGTAGAACAGAAATAAGACATGTCCCTTCCCTCAAAGAGCTTACATAAGATACCACACACACAGTGTTGTGGGAAAACAATTTCAGGACTCAGAATAGTAGAGGAGCATTAGAGAATGGTAGTGAAAAGAAAGAAAAGAAGAGAAACCAGTCTTCCAAATAGGAATGAGAAGTCAAGGTCTGGAATATTTTCTATATTAAAAATATTTAAGGGGTAAAGTATTTTTCATAAATGAATGTAATTATTTTAATTAAAAATCTTTAAAATATTAATGGGTGTAGTCTGAAAGCAGACTTAATTATAGCAGCACCATTCACACAGAAGTAGTTAAGGCTCTGTCAGAATTGCCATTATGAGCACTGTTTTTCAAGAGGTTATAACTCAATTGTACAAATTTGCCACAGGCTGAAACTTTACACAAAGTTCTCAGGGTGGAAGTGATTTTTTTTCCTCCAATTTTAGTTTAATTGATTTGACTGTAGAAGAGCAAGAAAGATTTGGGCTTTCAGATGTTTTCCTGCATGTGGTATTTTCTAGGCAGTTTTTCCGTTTTGTAGATGGGTGCATTTGGGTATTTTTATAAAGCGAGACTTTAAAACAGTAAAAGGTTGAGGTTCAAAAGGTGGCTTCTGCTGATATGTACAGTTAAGTGCACACATTCTACATTCTACCCATGTGCTGCCTACTCCCCATATCATCTACATTTGAACCTGATTATTATCCCCTGCAAAATGAGGTTTTGATTCAGCCTATTTTAGGGCTAAGGAGAAAGTGCAAAATTCAGGCTTGAGCCCCTGCTTTCCCCAACTAGTCTGACCAATCCCGGTGACCAAGCCTTGTGTATAAGGTATGACTGAGGTTATATCTAAACAGGGATTTAAAAGAACCCTGTGTCTGGCCTGGGTCAGCTGACTCAGGCTCACATTGCTCAGGTTCCAGGGCTGAAAATCTGCTGTGTAAATGTTCGGACTTCAGCTGGACCCGGGCTTTGGCACCCTCCACCCTCCCGGAGTCCCAGAGCTCGGGTTCCAGCCTGAGCTTGAATATCTTCACAATTTTCAGCCCTGGTACCCGAACCCCATGAATTTGAATCAGCTGACCAGGGCCACCTGAGACCATGTCACAGGACTTTATCCCGATGTTGATATGAGATCTACACCCTCTCTGTAAAAGCCAGGTGTATAGCTGCTTGTATAATCAAACTACACTGGACCAAATGACCTTCACAGATCCCTGTCCTTTCTTTTTCATGGCAGGATCATGGAGGTTACTAGAGTCTCGCGGTAGCATACAAATACACAGAAGAGTGGGGATAATAGATATTGGGGTCCTTATGACTTTAGAAGCTGAGGGAGGAAGAATGGGTTTCTCCTGCCACCACCTTTCCTCATTTATCTTAGGACTCTTTACTCTGATGAACAATGCTCCTGTCCCCAGCGATTGCTCCATTTCAGAGGTTTCTGCTGCAGACTGTCTTTGGGTCACTTGAGCTATTCAATCATTCCTTGATTGTCATTTAGTAAGAGAACACCCTGCCTCATCTTTTTGGGAGACACTGGTCTATGCAGTTACCCTGGCTTGGGCTGCCTGTGTGCCACTCTGGTCCCCGGACATAAATCAGAGCAGCCTCCAGATTGCTTTAATTTATGCCAGCTGCTGATGGCCTCCAGGGGTTGATATCATAGCTAGCAGTCAACCGGGCATCCCCTGTCCCCCAGCCATGCATCCTCTGAGTTCGCAGCAAGGAAGGGGGTGGCATAAGAAATGCAATGCTGGCTCTGTGCCACTGGAGGAGACTCTAACACTAGGATGATCCTCTGGTGTCCAATTACACACCAATCTGGTGCCCGGATTCCACTAGAGGTGCACTGTATTCCAGGCTCTGAGCCAAAGCCTTAGACTGTCAAACATGTGGGTGATTCACACCATTGAGAAATGAGTGAAGGCTATGAGTGTAGGGGACTCCATAAAATCCATGGCACAAACCTGGGACTCTAACATTCAAACATTACCCAGGAGTAGTCTGTACCTTTTCTCATTTACATTTGTATTCAGCTTTTCACAGGAATTTTAAATTCACAGAACTATACCACTGTAGTATGTCTGATACACATATATAGGGTAGTAAATTTTGTACAACAAACCACTTTCTACATTTATTCCTCGCTAAACATCATGGGAAATAAGTTTTGTCAACTTCAACAAAATAGTTTTGCTTTATGCAATAACAAATTTAAAACCACAACCCTATTTTATTCTTGGACGATACAATATTCAACTGATAAATATCAGACTCATTTCTCTGCCTGAAATCTAATCATTAAACCACATTCACCATTGTGAGATATCTGGCTTGAATATGCCATATTAGCGGGGAAATTACTCTAAATAAGAACACAACTGACAACTGTTGCTGGCAGACTAATGGTCTATTTTATATATTGTACAAAAAAGAATGTCATTGCCTGTATATTTAGTGTATCATTTGCTTTAGACTCCCTGGTTTTTTCATCATAGTATAGTATGGTTGCTGGAAAAAATTGTAATCTAAAGTAAAATGCACACAGTTCAGTGCAACCAAAATTCTATGTCCACACAGTACTAATACCTATTACTTTGTAAAAATATCTGCCAGCAGGTAGAAATGCATCCCATTCTCATTGCTATATGGGATTATTTGGTAACCATTTAATGTAAAATTGAATTATGTTAGTAGCGGAACATTTTTTCACCTGCAGGATAGTTTTTCAACTCAACCTACTAAAAGAGATGAGGCCACCATAAACACACAAAGACACATCCCTGAATGTGCTATTGATGATCTTTTTAAAATAAAATCTATCATAGTATTATACAGTGATAGTAGCTGTTGCAAAGTAAAGCACAGACCCTAAGAAGTCCACAAGTTTGCAACATGAATGGTGTAATGAGAACAAATTACATTTGTTTCATTTCCAGTCTTTGTTACAGTCTTCCTCGTGATAATAGATTCAGATTTTGTGCCATTATCTGGTCTTATTAAAGGAAAGTGGTATCAATTTTAATGCTTCCTATATAAAGTAAAAGAACACCTGCTCATAAAATGTATTTTCCATGCACCTAACAAAATACGGTGAAATTAACAAGATGTTTCTAGCCATATTAGAAAAAGGGCACAACTGTTACTCTCTATATAAGACTGATCTTGATGGGGATTCTAGATAAGGTATATCACTGACAATGCCATGTGTTCAAAATTTATTCTTTTTGTGTTTTTCTTCAAAATAATTCATGCTAACAATGCATAACAAAACTATTTTTTTTAATTTTAACTTTTTTTTAATTTTAACTTTTAGAAAGCACTGCTGATATGAGACATTTTTACATGTAGTTTCCTGGACTGAGTGACAAAGAGCCCTGTGGCACCTTAAAGACTAACTAAAATTTTAGTCTTTAAGGTGCCCCAGGACTCTTTGTCACTTCTGCAATTCCAGACTAACACGGCTACCCCTCTGATTCCTGGACTGAATTATCACACAGAATAGGACATATAAATTTAGATCCCTAATGTATGAGAACTGATATAAGTCATCAGAGGGCAAAATACTTCCATATTAAGCTGAAAAATGTGACATGCATCACAGAATCAAAGTCCACGTTATACATGAAAACCCTCCAGCTGGAACAGGGCCACCAGCAAGATCAAAATGGGACCATTAATAAATGAAAGCATTGAATACTTTGGGAGAAATTCTGACCTCACTGAAGTCAATAGGAGTTTTCCCACTGACTTCAACAGACCTAGGATTACACGCTGTGCCTTTATCCTTTCAAGCCTGAACCAGAGATGCTAACTTGTCTCACCTATATAACATTAAGAAACAATCCAGTCGGCTGAAGTCAGAACATGCTCCAGGGACGATTCTTGAGTACAAATTTTAGAACACAGATGTCTTCAACCTAGCTTCTTAATAAGTCACCACCTGCCCCTTGTCTCCACCAAGGAAGACAGCCTTTCATTCACTTCTCCCACCACCTCTTATGTAACACTTTTCGGAGTAGTGCAAGGTTTTCTCCTGCATCAGAGCTCTGCTCACTGCAGAAGAGAAAAGCCGGGGAAAGTCACAAAGAAGCTATTTACAACTCCCCAAGTCTGAGGGTCAGGCCTGGCTCCAGCACAATTTAGAGATGCTCCTGGGCTTCCTTGACAGAGGGTCTTACACAGCTGTTGTATGCGATTGGTATAGCAAAGAGGAGCTCCGCAGTCCTCACTGGCACAGCCTGTCTCCTACGTAGCTACTACCCTGGGAGTAAATTATAAGAGGCAAAGACTTGGCAATGGTCCAGTTCTACCAAGCAGAGTGTTTTACTACACCAGCAGAATTCTCTGTGGGGCATCTGAATCCAGACTACAGCTCTTTTATGCCACTTCTGTGATGTAGAGGCCACAATCACTAGTTAATCTGGCCATAAGAGCACTGTGCATGCTATACCATCTCTGTATTAGCAATCTACTACCTTCTCCTCCGATAAATTTCTTCCATGATGCCTACAAGACTGACAATCAAAAACCTATTATCATTAAACCCACTTTTAATTGAACCATGTGCACATCTAACTTGATACCAGGCAGCTCTGTGTTTTTGGGAACCAGGGCACAATGTCCAGCCTGTCTGACTCATGAAAGATATCCCACTCCCCTCCAGTCTCTGTTTGAACCAAATCTGATCAGAGAAAAGGTTTGCAGAGAACAATGAAGGGTGTTGAGAGACACCTCAGACTCCTCCTGACAAGGTGACAAGATGAAGACATCTCGCTTAGCATAAGGAATGGAGAACTGAAACCACTCCCCTAGCCTCATCTGCATGAAAGATGGACAGGAATTAGCATGAAGAATGAAGAAAAGAGAACTGCACTGAACTCTGGGACCTAAAAAGCAGGGATGCACTGCATTCTGGGAATCCTTGTTCCAAATGCTAATGAACTTTCACCTGCACACACCCAGCTCAGCCGTTATCAGACCAATTCTAGTAATAAATCTTTGACTGATATCCCAAAATACTGAAGCAACTTGGTTACATTGTGAGCTCCCTGAAGAAAACACCTCCCATAGCCAAGAGTGATCAGTTTCTATTGTCTATCCTAAAGAAAACCCTTGAATCCCTAGTTTACTCATAAACAAATCTATTGTTCTCCCTTGAACCTTTGTATTTTCTCTATAAAACCCCCTATCTGTGCCCAAGTCACAGTTCTGATGCTTAGACCCAAACTCTGCATCAGTTCCACTGGGACTCCATCATCACCTAACTGATCATGCTGGGGGCTCTGCCAGTCTCCTACCCTCAGGACCTTGAGCGGCTACCATCGCCTGAGAACACCGACCAGTTCACGCTGCATGGAATGGTGAGATCCCCTTTCTCTATTTCTTTCTGTTTCCCTTACTGTCTCAGGTATTACCCTTTAATAATGGATGTTATGTTGGTTTAGGCTCTCTTTGTATGGTTATCGTTATTATTCAATAAATAACCCTTATGGTTAAGTTGGTTATTTCTCTCTCACTTTCTGCATTTTGCTCATTTGTGTCTGTAGCTTTCCCCATTTACTCTTCAGCAACGCTTCTTTTACTTAAGCTAAAAGATCCCTATAGTGTTCCAAATACTGTGGGGTTTGCTCATAGAGTTGGTTACTGTGAAAGAGGGATAGGGACGTGTTAAATTTAGGGCACATGCGGGCGGGGGCAGCTGAGAGTGCTACTCAGCTCAGCCCATTGAGACCAGGAGCACATAAGGGTACCAGTTTGAAAGTGCTCTTTAACCCAGCTCACTGAGCACAGGGACATATAAGGGGATCAGCTGGAAAGTGCTGATTGCCCCAGTTCGCTCAGACTTGCTCTGTTAGTGTGCATGTGTGTGTGTGCGCGTGTGTGTGTTCATCTAGTTCTAGGGCTGGAGAAACCCAGCCTCGGGGAACCCAGGCCCTGCAGGATAGTTCCATTGGGAGGGGACTTGCAGGGGAAGGAGTAGAGCTCCATAGGAACACAAGTGATATAAGCAGCACATTAACCGAATTACAGAAAACCTCCCTCCCAGAAAAGTAACCCGAATAAATGAACATACCACAAAGTAATGGGCACATTTGGTAACAAACAAGGGAACCCTAGGATATTGTTTATAGAGCTAGTCCAAAAACGGGGTGGGATTCCCTGGAAAATTTAGACAAAAATGAATTTTTATTATTATTTGCATCAACATTTTCCACAGAAATGTTAGTTTGTCAGTGAAACATTGAAAACAGAAATATTTTTATTCAAAATGGTGCCATAATGCTCATGGGAGTTGTAGTTTGGATGCTTAAGCTCCCATTCTTCTCTATGGGCAAGGTTCTCGGGTCAGACTACAGCTCCTCGATGTACCAGTCAGAGATTGCTCTGACACACTCTGTCTCCTCACCAAGAGTGGAGAAAGTAGTGCAACATCTGAGATGTAGCCTGACCAGGGAGCCCAACACAAAGAAGAGAATATGAGCATATGGTTCCTGAATCACAAGTCCCATGAGATTCTGTGGTGCCATTTTGAATACATCATTTTGATCTTTTTGTCTGAAAACTTGATTTTTGATGGTGGATTCAACCAGCCCTAATTGTCAATGTTGCCCTGTCCTTCATCAATAAATCCCGTCCCTATAGCCCATTACCACTATTGACTGCATCATGTCTAAAGCTAGATTATAAACTTTCTGGCGACAGGGAGGGAACATGGTTATCAATTTGTGCTGTCAGTTGCCTAACACACTTAGATGCTGTACAAATAATAATAAATAATAATTAGCAGTCATAATAGTTAATCATGACAGCAACTCAATATGGGCCACAATACGGTGTAACTTTATTCTGGGTATAGTGGCATGGCTGCCCCACTCTAGTCAACAAGGGTTAAAGGCAGCCCTGCAGCTGGGGAAAGCAGCAAAAAGTCTGATTAGGGAGGCAGTCACAGCTGGAGCCATGCCCCAATCAGGGCCCAGCGGGCCCTTATAAAAGGATTGTGGGACAGAAGCTGAACAGTCTCCCTCCAGCTTTAGAGGAAGATGGACCTAGCTGCCTGAAGGAGCGATGGACTCTGAGACTAGAGCAGTGCTGGGGAAGGGGCAGGCTGAGCTGGGGAGCTCAGGCCTGGCGACCTCCCAGACTGCCGCCTGATAGGATCTGGGCTGCAGGGGAAGGCAGCAGATCCAACCCCTCCCCCTTGCCTAGGATGACTAGCTTTTACACTATAGACTGTCCCAAGGGAGCAGAGGCTTGATGCTGATTGGCAGTAGCCATAGACTGACGCAAGGTGGGGTTAGAGGGTTGGGGGTTCCCTGGGGAGGGGAGACCCAGAGTGTGGGGATACTGCTGGGGGCAGAACCCCAAAGTAGAGGGCATTGTGGTCAGGAGGGACACAGGGCCAGAGACACGCAAGACACCGGCCAGCAGAGGGTGCTCTGAGCTGGAAAAGAGCTAATTCCTAGATGACCAGCAGGAGGCACTATGCCAGTAAGTCATCACATCGTTACACTGGGACTGAACAACAAGGAATGAATAACTTTAGATTGCCTTGTTCTGTTCATTCTCTCTCAAGCATCTGGCACTGACCACCGTCAGAGACAGGATACTCGGCTAGATAGACCATTGGTCTGGCCCAGTATGGCTATTTTTTACGTTTGTTGACTTCAGTGCAAGAATTCTATTGTTAGTTTTGAAGGTGCTGTTTGAAGGTCTGATGACTGACAGCCCTGGAGATCTCTATATACAGAACAAATACCATGGCAGTGCAAGCTTCTCCACTTTATTCCACCCTCAAACCTGTCTTGGGGTTATCCTCACTAGGAGTGAGAGGGTAATTCAATAGGCAAGAGCTCTTTCAAGTCTCCCTTCTGGCACTCGCTAGCAAGTCATTTTTTGAGGCAGAGGCCTGACAACCAGGAAGTGGACTGAACCCAAACTCATTTCTCATAGATCAGCCTTCAGAATATCACCCTCTATTCATGCAGATCCTGAAGTGTGGTAGGAACCTAACTGTTCCTAGAACAATACCATCCCTTCCCCAAAAGAGTCTGCAGTACAGGTTTAGACATAATAGCCCTGGATTCTCCCCTGCCTTCAGGTTCTTTGAGCTACACAGTAGCACAAAATGGCCTTAAAGCTAGCATAGCCAAACAGTGGAGGATCATCCCAGTATACAGGGATCATCCAGTGGTTCAGATCTGAAGTATAATGCCTTCCTCACCACTGTCTTTCCAGTGTACATTATTCCTCACATTAATGCAGCGAGATCTTGTATTTAGACACTCGGCTGTTTTTATTTAGTGATTATTTAACTTTATCACAACAGCAACAAGAGCCTACATCTCACCCTCTGCTCCCAAAGCCTCACTTTCCAAGATGAAGAATTGCTTTTGTTCGATAAAAGGGGCCCCCTCCAATAAATTCCTCATTCCTCCTGGCCTTGCTAAATTTCCTTATCTTGTTTAAATATGTTTTGCCTTGTCCCCCCCGCCCCGTTTCTTCTCTCTTTGATAGAGTAAGCAGTATGTGCAAGGGCAGCCTGAGATGATACAGGAGACATTCCCAGTGTATTTCTTTTGTCTGTCTTAAACCTATAAATACTGATGTGTTGGTCTCATAAAGCTGCCACACGCCTCTGAAGCTACTAGCCTGAGGGGTGGGGTGTGCCCTTTGATCAAAGTTGCTTGGCCTCAGTGTGGTTTTTTTACATGGACTCTGACAGTTTCGAGCTATAGCCCAACTCCGCACTACCCGGGTGTTGGAACGGTGAGTAGGACAAGCTGATTTTTACCTAACACTTTGTTTTCTGCAGCCACACCCTATAACATAACCATGGCTGTACCACACATGACAGACTGCATGTGGGTATGGTTGGGAAAAGGAGGTCTGATCGGAACTTCCAGTCAGTCATCAACTGCCAAAATAGCTCTTTCATATTCATGACAACTCCCTTAATTTAGGAAAGCTTTTAACTTATGTTAAGGGAAAGCCCAGCACGCAGCCAGCCCAAAATCCGAAAGAGCAATGGTGGCTTAAAGATACCTTTGGCCCAATCCACCCAAGTAAAGCTGTGTGTTCCTCACCCATAGCTGAGGATCTGTGTCAATATTACACATAAGGAGCCAGACTCACCACTCAGCTTCGTTGATTCTTAGGTGACTCTGAGGCCAAGCCCAATCCATGGGTAATTTAGAGCAGTTCTGGCAATGCCGCATGGAGTAGTCATCTAGGGACGTCTCTGCTGGCTTGGGGTGATAGAGCACAGGTCATCCTGGCTCCCCACTTTCCTACACCCTGACCTGCCCAGGAATATTGGCAGAAGGGAATGGAGTAAGGAGGAAGCATTTGACTCATAATCATAACAGCAGAGTTGTAAGAAACAAAGGAAGAGGAATAAGAAAAGGAAAACTTTGTAGCACCTTAGAAACTAGCCAGTTTATTTATTAAAGGAAGAGGAGTTACAAGTCAGGAGAGGGAAAAGAGTGACCATACACCTCCACATTTTCCTCCAGCTTACACTGGATTTGAACAGGTGATCTAGAGTTAAAAGGTTTTATATCCCACTATTGAGCCATTAAATGAGCCAGTCTTTCCTGTCTGATTATTCTGCTATAATTCAACATCTTCATATTTCCCTGTCACTCAGGGGTATCTGGTACAAGTAGGTAATTACTCTGTCTCCCCCAACTACAATTAGAATAATTGTTTATTTACATTTCTAACACTTGCATTACTGAGCATTACATTTTGGTATGTCATGTGTCGTCATTCAGTGCAAGAGAGTGTAATGCATATTGTATTTTATTGGTGATAGAATTGGAGAAAAATGGTTTCTTTTGAATGAGCTGGTCCTTGCAGGCAGTCATGCTTGAAGGAAAAGACAAAGTGAATATTATTTGGGCCCTATCACTCTCTTAAATATAGCACATCATTTAAGTCCAGCTTGGTTTTACATTCTTGCAACATGATTGTTCTTTCAGTTATTTACTTCTGTTGCCACATAAATGTGGGAATCCATAACCCAGGGATGCTGCCTATCCATTGTACTGTGCATTTGACCAGTGCATGATGAACTCTTGAACTGTAAAGCATATTGATTATTGTTTCTTTTTGTAATTTTGATTTAGTCACAGTGAAGATGGCTGTTCATTAGTTTTCTCAATATTTTGTTCTCTCATTTATGCTTAAAAGCCCTGATTAAGAAAAGCACTTCAGCACATACTTTTCAGAATAGGGGCCTAAGATTTTATCTGAACTGAAGCGATCCTAGAAAACCAAAGCCTCCATCCTGCAAATGCTTATGCATGTGAGTAAATGTATGCACAGTTTGTACTCATATATGTCAATGTTTGCCGGTTCTAGGACAAAATGTGCATTTTTACTCATAAGTCAAATCAATGAAATGTAACAGGATCAGGTGCTTTCATGATAAGTTATTGAGCCAATTTTGTGACACTAGCATTATCAGTGAATAATTATGCTGTAAGGTAGCTGTAGAACTGTCTTAAATAATATGAAAACTTCCAAGATACTACTGTGCAGGGAAGGGAGAAATCTGTAAGCCATCTGCTGGTTTAATTTAACTTATTTATGCACCATTGCTGTTCTAGTATTACAGCTACCGACAAATTGGCACTGGTTACATTCTTATTTTCTTGCATAAACTTGGATACAGTGTGATTTCAACCTCCTTAGCGTAGGTAGACAGAGGATCAGGGTGTCACAGCACTTGAAATGATATTGTCATAGAACCGTAGAAATTTTGACAAAATGCGGCTTAAGGCTATTGAGAGTAGTAAAACCTATACAATGTGGCTTTTGTTGAAGTGGCAATTAGTGGAACAGAACATGGTAATTGTGAGAAGGATTTAACTGAAGCAGGCTCTGCCTAGTTTTCCCCAGGCCAACAGATAGATTAACAGAAGTCTCTTACGCTTTATATCAGTTCAGTCAGGAATTTGCCAGCCTGTGACAATTTGGTCAAATCCAGTCTCTTCTCTATCACTGGCCGACATTGTGCTGTAATTAACAGAGTATTTTTTCTGGCTGCTAGCTCATTCATTTGCAGATGCTTGCTCCAGCTGCCTATATCCTCTAGGAAACATATTCCTCTGGGAGACTAGTGTAGAAATTGCTGTTAAAAACACAACCTAAGGAACACTGCAGCCATATCAAGAAACATTTAAAGAAAGGATTGGTGGGGAAATCATGGGCTACATTGGGAAGTCTTTAATCACAGTGGTGAACAAGTTACTTACCCAAAAAGACTCACTAATTCCAATGCACCTGCAGTAGCACTGGTCTTTGACATGCTTAAGCATAACATACATGACAGGATTTGGTCCAGTCAGTTCTGAAGAATAAGGAACAAAACAAAATAAGTCAAAACAGATTGGACAGTTCACCTCAAATTGTTCTATTGGTAAAATATTTGGGAAACTATTCAACAGAATATGGGCTAAATTCACTATTGGCAAAAGTGGGTGCAACTCCATTGAAAACAACAGAGTGCTACATTTTATGGAACTGACCAACCATTATAATATTTAATAAATTATCCAATGCTATTTCTGACCAACATCATAAATGTAGCATATTTCACAGTTTTTTTCATGAATTGACATCTAGAACTGTGTGTAGGCCTAGCATGTGTGTGTCTATCTGCAAGGAGCCTTCCTCCACACATACACACATATACACACACACAAAGACCAGCAACCATTGCAATATGTACCCCTTTAATAGTAAATCTGATTTCTCCTATGTGCGTATGAATGAATAGCAGAGAGCAAGGGATGCCATTAATGAGATTGATTGAACTAGAGACAAATTATCCCAAAACAAGGGGCTTGTCTTGTTTTGTTTGAGTTTGGAGCAAAAACAAAGGGGAAGGTTTTCAAAGGCACAAAAAGCAGTCAGACATCCAATACCATTGATTTTCTATGGGAGTCGGATGTCTAACTGTCCTTCGTGCCTTTGAAAATCTCCCCGAGCTGTGCGGTTTGACAAAAACTCTATGGGTTAAGTCTAGTAGTCTCTACTCAGGCAAAATTCCTGTTGTAGATAAGACATGATTAAAATCTCCAAGATTCGTTCTTGCAGAAATAAGGGTCAGACTGAAATCTTACTTTCTGTGCACACCACAGTCCAAAAAGCACCATATCAAGACATTTCAGAACAGTGTGTGCTAGTATATTATATAGTATGTGCTGCAAATTTTAGATGAAATTATAGTCTTAAGGCTGAATGAATTTCCTTGCTTTTGTGAGTTTTACTCAGGTCCTTATCTTTATTCCCAGGTGAATTATTTTAGTATTTTCAGTATTAGTGGGAATTACTCTTTATAGACACAACTTAGTAACAATCAATAATGCAAGTGGCCAATTTATTTCAATGGAATTTAGCAAACAAAATTATAGGCTGATTCTGACCTTGTTACACCTGCAGCCTGGAGCATTTATTAAAAGTTTGCCAAGGATGCATCTGGGGACATTGCATTACAATCTCACATACACTGGAGAATGCTATCATTTTAAAAGGAGTTACTCCTGAATTAGATGGCACAAATAGGCCCAGAATCAAGCCCCAACATGCCATACATTTGCAGACAATAAGCAAGATTGTTTAGTGGCCTCCAGCAACATCAAAGCAAAATGGGGCTACTTCTGTGTTCTGCCATATTGCTAGAGGCCGGGATTTTCAATGGAGCCCAAAGGAGTCAGATGACTAACTCTCCCATTCCAGCCAGAGAGAGGATAAAACCAGGTACCCCCACCCCCCCAGAACATTTCTGTTGCCAACAGGGAGGTTCATGGCAAATAAATAGTAGTTGATTGTTATGACTTTATTCATTATTAACTACTACCTCTTAGTGCCCCTCAAAGGAAGTATCTGAAAAGCACTTTGCTTTGTCACATAAAAGAATGTGAAACTACTGAACAAGCCAAATTTTCAACCTTCAAAACAGAAAAGTACATTAAGCATATCACCACAAGCTCACTTTACCCACAGGCCAATGAGCAAGTGTAAAATGCAGTGCTGTTAGCTAAATGAATCTTAGAAGTAATGCTACCTCTTTTAGCACTGACGAACAAGATGGCCAGACCCATTTAGCATTTCTAGTTAAGGCTTTAGCTACTGCTATGAAGTAGTGAATTTTACTGACCATAAATGTCTTTGATGTGCTTGAAAGAACTAGCAAGGTATAGAACTCAAAGAGCAATTACAAAGTGGGTTAAAGGGAAGATAAAAATACTTCTACTGTGGGAGAATTACCAGCAATCCAAGAGCCAGAAATCGCCACTCTGTTGACTAGCATAAGAAAGCAGGGATCCTGTGTGAATTTGAAAGAATAAAGAAGGGAGTAAGTTGGTTTGATCATGTATCTCAGTGGAATGAAAGATGACTGCCTCTTCTGCTACTCTTTCACCTCCAACTCCCCAAAAGATCCCACTTCAAAGTCTGACTGGGCTTGGTAATGGATGGTAAATGTTTTAGATTCGTAGATTCTATGGTCAGAAGGAAACAATGAATCATATAGTCTGACCTCCACATAACACACCAATGAATTTCACCCAGTAATCTGTGCACTGAGCTCAATAACTTTTGGTAGTCCTAGAACATATCACCTAGGAAGACAACTGATATTGATTAAAAGATTTCAAATAATGAAGACTCCGCGCACCCCCTGGTAAATTGTTCCAGTATTTAATAATCTTTAGTCTTATTTCCACTATGAATTGGATCTTGTTTCACACATACTGTTGAGGATTGGAATGTCCAGTGAATAAATTTCTAAATTTTTAGGAGTTGGACTGTAACATTAAAATTGTCTCATATGTTAATGAAACAGGGGAAAGCATTTGGGGATTCTTTATGGAATGGCAGCATAAAAACATTAGGAAACTGATCCCTAGTGATTTCTTATTATTGAAATTAATACTGGTTAAAAATAATGTGAGTACAATATTTACTTCTCACTGCAGCCTGTGATTATTATTATGTTGTTACTGATTATTTGCTTGAGACAGGCAAAGAGCAGCAAGAAGGTGAAGAGACAAGGTTCAGAATTAGACTGGAGGGCAGAATGATTTGAGACTTGAAGTCTTTAAATCAAGATTTGAGGACTTCAGTGACTCTGTCAGAAGTTATGGGTCTATTACAGGAGTAGATGGGTGAGGTTCTGTGGCCTATAACATGCAGGAGGTTAGACTAGATGATCATGATAGTCTCTTCTGGCCTTAAAGAATAGAGAGGAAAGAATTAAAAGTAAAAACCATGGCATCAACAGAAAGGTGGGGAACATGGTAGGCCAGAAGATTCATGGATTGGAGATTACAAACAGAGTGAAGTGTGCTGGGGGAAAGGGAAGAGTGAGTGACAAAGGGGAGAGCAAGTGATGGTCAAAAGAAGGTAATTCAAAGATAGATCTGGAAGAGATTAGTGTTTGGTAAAGACCAAATTAAACTAATGATGGAGACTGTGAAAAGCAAGTCAACTCTATGTTGCTGACTGAATAAGCCTTTTTATTTCTTTTGATTCCTTTCCACCCTCATGCTTCTCAGTATCAATTCACAGCTCCACCATTCCATAGTGCCTCCCAAGCTTGCAACCTTAGTATCTTCTTTATCTCTTCTCCCATTTCTCCCCCATATTCAGTCTCTTGGTAAATCCTGTTGCTTCTTTGTCTTTTATGTAATCAAAATTTGCCCATACCTTACTTTTCCCACCGCTAAAATTGTCAATGCTTTGGTCATATCTTACCTTGATTATTGTAGCCTTCTCTGCTCTTGCCTTCTTGATTCTCCCCTCTTCTCCACTATAATCTATCCAAAATACTTCTGCTAAAGTTATTTACTTCTCCCATCACTCTGAATATGTCCTTCTTCTACACGTTCATTACATACCTTTCATTCATACACTCATTCCACAAATTGGAATATGTGAATATTGCTATTGTGCTATTGTTACTGTAATAACCATATTGTACTTAATGTAACTGAAATTATGGGGGAAAATAGTTGCAGGCCCAAAGTTACACCCACAATTACTCATAGTCTATGCACCTGACAACACCCCCAGATTAGGCGCTTAGACTTGTAAGTGCCCTAAATTATGCCCACAATTATTTGCATCTACAAACTCTGGGCACAAAAACTGAGGTCATGTTAAAGGTCTGGAAGAAATGCTGTCACACAGTGTACCAGGATAGTGTAAGAAAAGTGATTGTGCTTGATTCCATGACTGAATCTGCAGAGATCAATTAGTTTTAGCTTTCAAGCAGAGATTCTTTCTAGACATCATAATAAAGTATACATTCTGGTATTATATATGCATTTACAACCCATGGTGACTTCAACAGAGGTTGTGGGGGGCATGGATCAGAGTTCATGTTGCATTTCCCAACATTACCCAGCCCAGAGAAGCTGATGATAGACCTACTGGAAAAAATTCGATGATGAATCCTGATCCTGTGACACCAGAGAAATGTGGCACCTATGCTAAGAAGAAGTAGAAATTGTAGCAAGTGTCTCAAAGACCTCTGGGACAGATTTTCAAATGTATGTAGGTGCCTAAGATAGATGATAGTAGATAGATGCTGACTGAGATTTTCAAAAGTGCCTAAGCAGGTTAGATACTCCACAATGCTCCCATGATTAGGTGCTTTGACAACCCCACTAAGTGCCTCTCTGCATCTTTAGATGCCTAAATACCTTTGAAAAACAAGCCCCCTCTTCTGCAGAAGGACTGACCAGCATGAATCTTTTTGCTTGCACAAGGGGATTCAGGCCAATTGTAAGAGTCCTTGTTGATGGACTGTTTTGCACAATTGGGTTTTTATGTAGCACCTTACATTTTTCGAAGGTCCATGCAGACATTAATTAATCTATTATGAGCAAAGCAAAGCAAATGAGGAGATTCAGGCTGCAATTCAGGAAAGCACTTAACCACATGCTTAAATCAGTCCCTATTTGGGAATGCACTTAAGCATGTGCTAAAAATTCAACCATCTGCTTAAAGTTGAGCACTTGTTTAAGTGCCTTCTTGAATGAAAGCCTCAAAGAGGGCAGTGGTGAGTGAATTTAGGATGTAAGCTGTCTGGGATGTAATTATTTTTAATATTTTTATTCACTTATTTAGAATTTAAGCACCTATCCCTGTCTCAGACCGCCTTTCACACATTTAAAAATATGCAGTACAGTATTTTAAAATGACAATATATAGACCATATATAATGGTCTATCCATACAAAACATGATAATTTATCCTCTGTACCAGTAAAACAAAAACAACCAACATATGGCAGCCCATTCAACCCACCTGCTCCCAGCACATCTGGAAAAATAAAGCATCTGGACTGGTGGACATATGAGGTACTCTATAACTGCCATCGCTGTATATGGATGGATTTTAGTCTTGACCACCCATGGGAAATTTATAGTAACAAGCACTCTGAACTAGACCTTTCTATCTGCTGTCACACAAGTGACACTGAGTGGCCCCGAGGCTACTGAATAATTTTCATATTTTGGTGCTGCCTCATGAAAGGATTTGGAAAGCCTTAACACAGTGAATATACCCGCACATATATGCAAATAATCAGTATCTAGCCATTAGCAGCTTTAAGAGTAAGATTAAAAGATTTTTAGTTAAATTTATGGATGAGCTATGCTGACCTTTGGCTATTTTATTGTATGGTGCCTTGAGGTACTTACATGGAAAGATACTATAAATTGCATTGTATTGTGCCCCAGCTCTTGGTGATCAACTAGCTATTGCTTTTTGAAACCCTGTCAAAGTAGTTTCAATAACAATATCATTGTCTCTTCATCTGGCTTGAAGGCTGTGAAGGGAGCCTTGTTTTCAACTATATAGGCAAGCTCCTTGGCTTGTCTGTCTAGAGCCTGGAGATATTGTAACTTGGACAGAGATCTGTTAAGAGCTCACTTATTTCATATAAAAGCTTAGGCCAGACTTGCATCACTGGCATAGTGATCCCAGCCGTGAAAAGGAGGCTCCTGTCTTTGTAGGTCCTAAGCCCACTTTCTTCACAAATTGACTCGGCCCCACACACAGAGCTAAATACCACAGAGTTCCCGTCCCATGTTCCCCTCATTGTGGGAGGAGTCTTGGCCACAACAAGCCGGCACCTCACAGATTCCAGGCAGTAGAACACAAGCCAACACATTCACATAAATGGCCTTCCCCTCTGAATCAGTCTCTAATGGCTACTGTGAAAGAACTACCCCCTTTCCAAGGTCAGATGAACTCAAGAGGCATTGCTGTGGCATTAAAAGTCGGCCAAGGTAGAAGAGGAGTACACCATGTACAGCCTCCCCTTCTGTGACCCATAGAGATCTCCTACAGAGAGAACTCCACAGACTCCAGAGACATGTGGTGTGGGCGGGGGAGGGGATCCTTCAGCCATGCTGTTTCTCCTAACCATGGCCACAAGTTTTATTTTATCCATTTAATGCTCCTTTCTCCGCTCTCTAATGGACAGAAGAGGGGAGCATTTAGATCTGAAGGAAGCTGCTACCAAGTGACAGTATTTGCATATATTTCCTATAGGAAGCCCATGGGTGGATGGTGAGTAGCAAATGGTTCCACATTCTAGCAGCCAGTATTACTGAGCACACAAATCATGATGGATTAAAATCCTAGACTGTGACAGAATCGCAGAAAAAAGGTTGGACATGTGTGGGTTCAAAGATTGATATGTTTATTGTTTAAATTTGCTGAGTGACAGTTTTCTAGGAACACACACTTGCAAATATCTCTTTCCCCAGTACTTGGAAGAGTCAAAAGTGAAAACCTTTTCAATTTTTACAACCTTGCCTCTGTGGCAGGCTAAATCATTTCGCCAACTTCCTGGGCAATTTGTCTGGGATCAGGCTATTTCCCCAAGCATCCAGAAAAATCAACATTTTTTTTTTTTATGTTCAGTAGGTTCGCAAACAGCATGAACAAAGGGCAACCTGGAAAAAAAAATAAAGCATATTGCTAATGCTAGGCAAAGAAGCTGCAAAAACCAGTTCAAACCAAGAAATGGTAAAAAAACAAATTGTGCAATCTTCTCCCATACAGTTATTCACCACTCTGTATGTTTTTGTCTTATTCTTGAAAGCTATGGCACTTGTAGTTTCATTTCCCATTACCAAGAACTTGCTTGTGTTTCTTTTCAGTCATGGGCCAATAGAAGGTTAATAAGTCCATTTGAGTAGATGTGGATATAATATGGATGTCACAGCGAAAAAAAAATTAGACAAGTCAAAAGGGAAAGGATTATGTTTACATTTTGAAAACATCTTTTAATTGAGGTATTGATCCAAAGTCCACCATAGTCAATGAGAGTCTTTATACTGACTTAGTCATCTTTGGAACAGGCTTTAACACTTTACGTGAATTCAGTTTGAAGGATCTGAGCCCTGATTCAAAGAAAACTTACACTGGCTTTGGCTGGGAGGTTTGCCTGAGTAAGGACTGCAGCATCCAGCCCTAAACTGTAAAATTCATAACATGCTTAGGGTAGTCTAAGCAGTCCAATGCTGACTTAAAATAAGGTATTTTACATGGTTTTAATGACAAAACCCTTCCTCAATTTCACCCAGAAATAACTCTGAACAACAAACTTAACTTTTCTAAACAAAAATAATTTCATCATTTTGTGTGGCATTAACACCCTGCTATTTCTATATGTTATCTATATTTTTCTTGTTGACATTCAACCAATTCAGAGCTAAAAATCCATCCTACACTTTTTCTGCGGGTCATAAATCATAAAAAAGGTTATATTTTATGAAAGCTGAAGCTGAGAAGTAAACAGCATATTTGTATCAAAAGAGTTCCATCTATTAGGCAGCAATGACAGGGCCCTCTGGGCCAAAATCTAGTTTTCTTACTTAAAAAGCTTAGTTCTTTTGTAGACTCCTGCAGGGACCTATAACAGTTGGAATTGGGTTTTTTATGCCTTTGAGGCCTCCAAATGAATGTTACGGTTTTCCATTATTTTCTTTTTCTTTTGAGAAAACTAGGCTACCTGCTTATTGCCTAAAACCTACACCCTATGATTGTTCTGTTGTAAAACCTATCTTCTACCCTTTAGTCTCTCATTTTATCAGTATGCTCAAAATTTCCTTTCCATGCCTCTCTGCATAGGAGGATTATTATACATTAGAAAATAAATGCAGCATGCTATTTCAGATGCTGCATTTAAAATTAACATTGTAGTTTTCTTAACAGCCAGCGTTCTATAATGGCCTTTGTAAGGCCATGCTCCTGCAACAATATGAGTATATGTTTAACATTGTACATCATGCTTATCTGTCCAGTTACCCAGGCACCTATACATCCCACATCACCATAGTATCCTTCCATTACTTAGAGATAACAATGTAGAAAATATTGTTAGGATGCTAACTTAGGACTCAAGAGACTTGGCTTCACTTCCCTCCGCACTCATAGGGCTTGTCTTCACTACAGCGGGGAGAGATGGATCTTATGGCAATCAATTTATTGTGTCTCGTCAAGACGCGATAAATCGATCCCCAGTGGCGCCCCCGTCGACTCCGGAACTCCAGCTCGCCAAACGGCGCAAGCTGGAGTCAACGGGGGAGCGCGCCGATGACCACTGCCGCCATGAGGATGGCAGGTAAGTCGGCTGTAGATATGCCGATTTCAGCTACGTTATTAACGTAGCTGAAATTGCGTATCTACAGCCGATCCACCCCCCCCCACCCCGCTAGTGAAGACCAGCCCATAGGGTATGTCTTCACTACCACGGGTAGCAGTCGATGTTTCAGTGATCGATTTCTCATGTCTTGTGAGGACGCGAGAAATCGATTGCTAGCGCTGCCCCCGTCGACTCCGGAACTCCAGCTCCTCGCAAGGAGTAAGCCGGAGTCAATGGGGGAGCGCGCCGCCAACTGCCGTCGCCGTGAGGACGGGAGGTAAGTCAGCTGCGGATACGCCGACTTCAGCTACGTGATTCACGTAGCTGAAGTTGCGTATCTGCAGTTGATCCCCACCCCTAGTGAAGACCAGCCCATAAACTCCTTGTATGACTGTTGGCAACTGACATAATCTCTTCGTGTCTTAATTCTTCATCTGTGAAATAGGGATGACGATACTTCCTTATGGCATGGGGTATTGTGAGAATAAATACATGAAAGATTGTGATATACTTTGATACTATAGTAATAGAGGCCACATCAGTACCCAAGGGCCCATCTACACTGCACACTCCTTTCAGCGGCATGTAGAGTTAATATACTATATGCCCTCTTAGCATGCGTATAAATAGCAATGTACAAATGTAGGTTGGGCATGGCTTAGATGAGTAAAGACATGCCTGAACCCTGTGAATATTTACCCTACATGGCTCTCTATGCCCCAAGCAGTGTAGTGTTCCATAGCTGACTCCCGCTGCTGGGTCTTTCCCCACCACAGTGAAAGATTCCTCAAGGGGGGGATGGTTCTGGCAGGGTGAGGCAGTGGGGTACAGCTCCAGCAGCTCTCTGCTGTCATGCGTTCCCCCTGCCTCAGCATTTCACTCATGTAGCTACACACTGCAGTGAGGACACAGACTCATGTAGCTACATGTACTCTGCATGTCACTGCAAATGCTGTGCTGTGTAGACTCAGTCTAAGATACTCTCATTGATTTCAAAAAGGCTACTCCCTCTGCTCAGATTTAAGCCTGTGCTTAAATCTTGGCAGGATCAGGACTTTTTACATAGCAAAAAATCTCTAAACTTAATAGGCCAGATTCCTCCCTGATGTAACTCCGTAGATTTCAGTCAAGTTGCACCAGGCATGAATTTGGCTCAATACCTAAGGCAAGTCTTCTCTGATCCATGTAAGTATGAGAGCAGCTGAAATTCTCTGGAGCATTTGGAAAGGTATTGTTTAAGTAAAATCAAGGCATCAGTCTGAATCTTGCTTTTTAAATCTCTGCTTGCTATTAAAATGTTAGTACTGGTGCATCTTAAGCTATTAAAAGATGACAGACCTTCCCCTGTCTCAATGATGTAATTTACAGCTGTGCATATATATATATTATACTATGATTACATTACAAGTATGGGTTCAAAGTCAGTAAATTCACCACCTCTAAATTAGTGGAATAATCACTAACAATTAACAAAATGATATATCCAAGTCACAGTAATCTTTTTACCCACTTCGAACATATATTTGTTCTTTTGATGTCTTGTGTGAATAGGAGTGCTTTATCTGACGGATGATGGGCTAAACAATGGTTCAGAGTTGTAATATAGAACTCAATTTGCTGGAGCTATCATCTGAAAGGCCTGGACAATTTATTGAACACTGCAGATGAAAGAAAGAGGAAAAAAATTTAAAAACTGACCACTTCTAAAATGAAGAAAATAGAGCAGTAAAGGGTATTGTAATATACTTTAATCTTCCTTAATGTAGGAAAATATGAAATGCCATTAAAGCCTCCTTTGAAATGGATGTGTCCATATTGCTTGAGCACCAAAATCTAGTTAATGAATCTATTGTTAAGGCAAATAAACAGGAAAGCAGCAAAGAAGGAGCGATGTATGTATTCTACTGTCTAATTCAGAAGATGAAAGGGGAGAAAAATTAAAGTTAAATTCATATAAATATTAGAGCCAAGGAGAATAGTTGCAGGTGTAAAAGTGAGGGGGGCATAAGGGAAGCATGAATTTTCATTCAATCCACGAGTCAGAACAGGGAGACATTTTTTGTACATAAGCAAAGTCAGACAAGATGAAAGCTTTTCAAGGGGTATGGTAATTAACATTTTAAAAGGTTTTAGCAATAAAATAATGGTTCCACAATAACAGCAATTTAACCATTTTTATTTGAGAAATTAAACTGATTGCAAGTGTTCATTTGTTAGAAGTGGCATTTACTGCATTTGTAAGAAGTTATCAAATCATGTTTCCATTCTAATAGTTTTTTATATGAATTCAACATGCAAAAAAGAAGGATGAATGTTGCTGTGATTTATCTGAAATGTTCTGTGAAACAATGCCTGGTGCAGCATCTTTAATGCACAAACCTATTTTAAAGGGTTGTTTGTTACCCAACAAGACACTGCTAATAAATCTCAGATAGGAGTCATACAAGTATCTAAACAGATAGCTAGGCAAATAAATAGAATAGAGTAATAGTAAGATACTGATTTTTATTTATTGTGTTATTAGTATTTAGCAGACTGACTGGTAAACTTTTCCAGACAGCGACAAATAGGTATCAAGTTAACAGTAAGGAAGTGCTAGACAAATGAGATGCCGTAATGTTAGAATGGGAGTAAGGAACTATGTTAATGTCTGTGTTAAGTCCCTGAACAGATCAAGTAGATGGTTCCAGAAACCTTGACAGATTTATGCCAAGGCCTGGTCTTCACCTGAAACATAGGTCAAAAATTCACACCCCTGAGAAACTTAGTTAAACTGACCTAACCTTCAGAATAAATAGTTCTAGGCTGATGGAAGAATTCTTCCATGGACACAGCTACTGACTCCTAAGGGGGTGGATTAACTACAGCAACAACAGAAAAACAAACCTTCCATCTCTGGAGCAAGTGCCTATGACACTGCAAGGCACTGCTGCAGCACCGTCGCTGTGCTGCCGTAGCATCTGTAGTGGAGACATACCCTGAGTTTAACGCAATTTTGTGGGTTCCCAACCTGGAGACTGCAACCTCCAAGGGAGAAACAGGTCCCAAAACTTATCTTGACTGTAACACGAGGTCACAATGTGGAAAAGGTTGGGAATTGCTGTGCTAACGCAACTGATAAAAGTGTGGTGGTTTCTAGCCTGTCTTGTATGTGCTTACTGAATATTACTGAAAGAAACAAGAATGGTTTTTGCCTGCCACCATATGCTTTCCTTAACTCTTAGATGATGAAACTTTTCATAGATACTGTTTGAATGAAGTTATCACAGAGAAATATTGAATGGGAATTTACTCATTTGTGGCTAGGTTTCCGCTCCCATTGAGGTCAACAGCAAAACTCACGTTGAGCTCAATGGCTGCAGCAATGGGCTTATTTTATAACAAACCTCAACAAGCTGTTACCAAATATCCAGTATGGGTCCAGTCCTGTGCCAGTTGAACACTGAACAAAGAGCGACTGATTAGGTCCTTTCTCTATGCACCCCTTGCAATAATGAAATCATAGCATGGATAAAGTGAACAACTCAAATATCATCTCAGCCAGACTATCCATTTAATTGTTTAAATGTAATTTACATGACAGATCTAGTACAGTATATGGTATGTTTATGTCTAATGAAGTTGTATTCCCAGCCCATATATTTTAACTTTCTGATTGCATTACTTATTTTGTTGAGAGTCCACAAGCCAAGTGAACATCTATGAGATAGTGATAATGCACTGTTCTGCTTTCTACGTCTAGCCGGATCAGAATATAAGACAAGATTAGATCTTGTAGCTGACAGTGGCATGTGTTCTTTTCTCTTTTTCAATGTGCATTGCTCAAAATTGAGCTATTTCAATTTTTCTTTTAAAACTGTAAGCTTTAACTCTCAGAGGTGGGAACTGTGGTGGAGGAAGCTGCACAGTAACTGATGTGTGTATTAAAATTGCTACTTGGGTGTGGACACAAATAGGATTTCCAGAAATGAACTGCTATTTTGTGAGGTACTAACACAGAAATGTACAATGGAAGCTTAAACTCTGCTTCTCACGAAGAACTGAACTGTCTGTTTTGGAAAAAAAAAAATTGAAAGCAAGTAATTTTCCTGTGGTGATTATTTAATTTATATTGACAATTTTTGCTTTGGTTTGGCAAGTAGAGTTTGTGGGCTGAATTCATCCTTGGTGTAACACTCTACCTATCTATCTATCATGGCATATGAATGATATTTATATTAAAGGAGTGACACCTGGGATAAATGTGCTCCCATCTGACCACTTTTGTTACCTTTTTATTTTTGAAAAACTCAAAAGATTTATGTCATCTCTTTAAAAAGACAAAGTCATGTATTTTCATGACAACAGCTTGCTGAAGGCTAAAGGTTAGGTCCACTGAGTGGCTAAAAAAGTTTTGGCAAAGGTTATCAGAACTCATTCTACTGCATAACTAATAACGTCTACAAGTCCATCCAGACTTCTGTTGGCCCTTTCCCCTAACCTTAAACACACAGTGGGCTAACTGAAAACTCCGAAAGAGAATTAATTTATCTTCTATTAACTGACCTTTAGAGTCTTTCAGGGATTCTGTGTACTAACAAAAGTTTTAATCTGTGAAACTAAACGTTAAAAAATCTACAGTCTTCCATTTCTGTCCAAAATGACTGCAATTTTAAAAATCCAATTATGGAGGCATGCCATTTTAAATGCAATGGCATATTGAAATTAGTAGAGGGAGATATTTTAATAATGCAAAACCTTGAGAAAAATATCTTGATACCAAAATTTTACCCATATGGTATGGAAGACAGATACATTTTGTTGGATGTAGGCGTCAAAATGTTTGCTATCCAATTTGGTTTTTTGTTTGTTTGCTTTTTGTTTTGGTTAGGTTTCCCAAAAACAAGGTATATTTGTGCTACCTATAGAAGCAGATCAAAGCTCTGTTCCCTCTAAACAGCTCTTTGCTAGTAGTGTAGCAACACTGAAGGGATGAGGGGACATAATCTAAACTCCTAAATCACGTAGGGCCTAATCTAATGCCCAGTGAAGTCAACAGGAGACTTTCCAGACTTAAGTGAGTGCCAAATCAGGCCCCTAATTTTGTCTTTTTTTTTTTTGGCTATCTATTAACACTTTGATACATGACATTTCATATGACAGCCCTGCTAGTATACATTTAGCACTTACTTTGCACATAAGCTGTTTGCAGCCCAGCACTTTCCTAATTTTTTTCATTAGCTCTCTAATTCTCCTCTTCACCCGGATTCTTGCAAACTTCAATTATCTCTAGCTAAAAACTGTGAAAATAGTGAGGAGCATGAGCGCAGGCTGTAAAACATCTGCTAGCACAAACTGCAAACCTGAGGAAAATTCAAATACCTAAGCTTGCTTTGTTGTGTTTCGTTTGTTTTGCTTTTGCAGGTATCTTAACCTTTTCATCATTTTTATCACAGCTCTAGAGGGGACGGATGCTTTTGGTCCATGTCAACAACAATTTATTTATCCTAGAAAGTTTATATTTTTCTAATTTCACTTTTAGCTTTAGCCCAGTGCTGGATTCTGAATTTAATAACTTAGTTCTATATTGACGTGATTGTGACTCAAAGGTGTGACACTCAAGACCTGACAAAAACTCTGCTATGAATGGTTAGAGGTGTCCTCCCCATCACCTCATGCAACATTCAATGTGGAAGTTAGATCACTCGATGCTTTTAGAAACACTGTCTTTTAAATAAAATTGCAAGATGGTGAATATAGTGCAGCCTGAAACAAAAGCCTTAGTGATCTTTGGCAGATTACTTGCGGGAAGTATGGCCCATTTCAGAAAATCAAAGCAAAGAAAAACATTGACTACAATTCAGAGGCCTAATGTATTATTATGGCTTTTTATGGATTTTATATATAATTTCCTGTAAAAGTTAAGAGGTTGAAGTGATCTCTTACATTCGGCTGCATTATCAGCATAGCACCAAACAATTTTCCACATCTTATTATGTTCACAGTTGACATACTATTAGAGAAATGTGCAGCTGTCTTACTCTGCTATTCATTTCCTCATTACTATTTTATAAATATATGATTAACAGTTATTGCAGCTGCCTAATTCACATTTATTGCAAATGCAACCCCACAAATGAATGCTCAAAGCAAAGAGATGTGGTTTTAGAGTAATTTAAATTTTACAGTTCCATTTACCCTGCTTTTTAATTTACTGTATAATGACCCTATTAGAATAAAACACATCTGGAAGTTCTTTGGGGAACATTTAATTTTCTGTAGCTTCAGTACTAACAGAACTTGTACCATAAAGGCCACAGATGCTTTGAACACTGTACAAATTTTCACATTTTATGCCAAGATGCTGGTTAATTGTACAGAAGAGGCAATTACAGCAAGGCAAAAGATAAAGTTCCTATATATTGAAAGAACTTTGACCTCAGAAGAACATTGCTGTTTGGTGAGGACTATATTTTACCCTCCCATATTGTTTGTGGACACAATTCCCATTGACCTTTGCATATGAAGGCAAAATGTGCCCCTAAGTTTTCACTTCAAAAACTAACAATTTTTCACGGCTCCAAACCCTCTGATTTGTCCCTGTAACCTTTTAGGTAAAAAGGAGATGCTAGCCTACATGTCCCACTGTTCTTCATAGTAATTCCCTCATCTTTTGATCATCGCTGTTATATAAAAGGGTATAGCAATGAGACCAGCAAAGGTTTCGGAAGTCAGTCAGTGATTCCGTCTGTATTTCATATTTACAGTCTGTGCTGAAGATACAGATGCTCTGAGTCCCAGATCCCAGCCTGCCCTATTAACAAAATCATCCAGAGAATCTGAAATTGATTTGAATATTAAATACAGATCACTGCAGCAGAGCTCTTTTTCAAGAAATAATGTGAATGCATTCTCATTGATTAGTTCATTTATGTTCTACAACTAATTGAAACACAAATCTCATTAGCCACAGGTCAGTAGACTGAGGGTGTGGGGAGGGAGAAAAAAATCATTTGGCTAGCCCAGTTAGCTGTAAAGATATAATTATAAAACAAATTATTCTAAAAGCCACTGCCTTGATCCGCATGTGCAGTCCTTTAGAAATGTAGTGTCAAAAAGCCACTGCTGTCCTATATATTATCTATAATATTAGTCTTAAATATGTTTTCACTAACATGGTTTCATGCACTCATATATACAAATTGCCGTCGTTACCATACTACCTGAGGGTGCATGCACGTGCGTGCACACACAAACACACACACACACACACACTTTGTTTTATTTTCCCAAAATATTTACAGAGCCTATAAGCCGTTTTAAACAACCATCATCAATGTTAATTGACTGTGACTGCCTTATCATTTTATATAATAATAAAAATTCTATTTATTGCCCCACACTCCCCTTTTTCTCATATGTTTCCACAACTTGCAATAAAATACATGATTTTTAAATCATTGTTATGACATCACCAGTTCAAAGATTTATTGCCTATAATTTTGGGTTATCCTTCCAAATCTAATTTCCCATGATTTTGCTGCTATTATTTATATATCTATAGAGCACCCTAGGCTTACATGGTGTTTTCCAGACAAATAAATGATATGGTCTCTGCTCCAAGGCGTATGAATATGGGAGCTTGTATACCAGAAGCTTTCAGACAAGTGGGCTAGACCGTGATTCATTGCTAAAAACTGTTTGATGAATTAGCATTTGACAACTATACTTTATTAGAAATTATTTGTTAACTAAATTAGTTTTTTTCTACCTGCTATGTAGGTTTTTCCATTTATATTAAAATTTATGGAAGTTAAGCTAAAAGTCCATATGTTGCACTAAAATTTTACTCTGAAGTTTTAACAATAAAGTTTCATAAAACTGAAATTATTATTCCAGGAAGATCTTTTCATCTACTTGCAATAAGCTATGTGCGGTAATTGCTTTATGCTATGTTAAAGGCTTAAAATAAGATTCTGTATGGAATAATAATAACGAACACTTTAGCATTGCAAAGCACTGTCAAACATTAACACTCCAAAAACACAAGAGAGAGAGACAAGCAAATATTACCTCAATTTTACAGCTGGGGAAACTGAGGCACTTATATAGTAAGTGGCTTCCGCAAGGCCACATAGCAAGTCAGTGATAGCACAAGGGCTAGAACTCAGGAGTTCCCATCTCCCGATACTTGTGCTCAGTACATTACAAAACATTTGCATAAGTATTGACTTAAACATACAAAATCCAAGAAATTCACTTAGGACCTCTCGCGCCATAATTAGCCCTATCCATTGTGCCATGGTAATGTAGAAAATATGGTACTGTTTCCAGATAACTAAACCACTTGATGGGAATCAGGCCCTGTAGACATGCATGTTGAGGATACCCTTTGGGCAGATGTCGCCCAATCCACTCAGAAGGGGTTCTAAGCCATCTCCATAGCAACATTCCCCACAGAGTTCTCTTTGCTGGTCCAGGAATCCACATGGGGGAAAGGGCAGGGACTGGAAGAAAAGTTGGCAAATCAAGAGTAGGAGTGGGGGTACATCCATTGTCCCTTTCTATGGCCCCATTAGCGTAGCCTGTAGATATATTGTCTTTTCCATGACACACATCCCTTCCTCAGCAAAAATGAGTCTGTTGGGTGTCAGAGATATTGGCAAGGCTATGGCCACATGTAGATGGTCTTCCGCTGTTCCCTGAGATTTACACTGCTGGGAATCAGCCCCAAGGCTCATCCTGAAAGGAGGAAATCCCTCTCTTATTCACCCTAAAGGTATAATAGGGAGACTCTCCATGACGGTTTTACCATGGTAGGGACAATCTAGAGACTACAGTTACAGAGCCAGCCTGGCGAGCTACAAAGTGGGGCTGGGCATGAGTACAATGTTGGTTGCACCCCCACACCATGTCTACCAGCACAGCTGAGCCAGTGTGCCAGCTGAAATAATCCATGCCAGGTAAAGGGTTCGGGCAAATGATTCTCCTTATCATAAGACAAAAGGGAAACTAAGAACTGTGTTTAATTGTGTCTCAGACGGTGGTTTTCTGAGACATAGTCTTATTCTGGATTGCTTCTGGAGCAGTACCATCTGCACACTGATCCTTGTTCAGGATTTAGAGCAAAGTCTCAATTTAGCCATTAAAACAATACAATTTAGAGCTATAATCAGTATGGATATGTTATGGCCAGCACATGTATGCAACCTATTAACTGCCTTTGTTACACAACAAAAAAAAGATATTTCAGTGATAAAGATCAGATAAGATCCAATTCACATTCAGACAATAAAACTGTCACAAAATTGGGCTTTCTACAAACACAGAAGCTATATAAAACTTGTTCCTCTTTACAATAGATGGGGACCCATCTATACAACTTCTATATCATCATTATGGTATTTGGGATGGGAACAAAAAAAAAGTATGTGAAACATAATTCATTCTAAACATTCTTATCATGTGGGTTTAATATTATGATAACATAATCTGTGTGCTTGTGTGTCCATTTTATTTTTCTGCTGCTTTTTAAAAAAAGGAAAAATATATCACAGATATCAAATCAGATGTGGTTGCAATGAAATAGTTCTTCTTAGAATTGTGGGAAACATTTATTTAGGTGCTTCAAAGTTCATCAGGCCCCAATACTTCCCAAAGCAGCACAGCAGAGATTTAAGAAAGGCCATGCAGGTCTCAGAAACTCTCTGATCTAACAGCAGTTAGAGCAAAAGCCTGAAAACCAGGAGACTGATATATTTTATTCTCAATTAATTCACTGACTCATTGTGTGACCTTTGAGAAGTCACTTGACCTACTTCTGCATCCCTCTACCTACATGAAAAATCAGTAAATAGTTGGACTTCATTGAAAAGCAGATACTTAAAACTGAATTTTCCTGGGTAAACAAATGAGAAAACAAACCAACAAAGAAAGGCACCATTCAAAACTCATCCAATGACCCCATTATTCATGGATCATTAGTGTAATAGGCCACATGGGATCCATAAAAGGCATTTTTGCCTTTTATGTCATTGAGTATTTAAAGAGTGATAATCCGTATATTATTGAAACAATATTCACTCTAGCAATTCCTTCAAAGCTCCTTTATGTGAGTCTGAGTATTTCAGAAATAATAAGCCATGTATAGTCCATATATCTGCATATGACTTACCATTATTCAGGAACAGAAACATGCAATAGAGTGCACATGCAAAGATGACACCTTTAAATCTCTGAACTGAAAACATCTACTTTATTTTATGATAAGTAGTTGGTAAATGTTCATTTTATTAAATCAAAGACATTCATTAGTGCTAATTTGAAAAGTTATGAATGCTGCTTCTCCCTAAAAAAACATGTTAACAAGTTAGATGACTAAAAATACTGGAAGTCAACCACAATACAAACAAAAACTGGAACTCACAATACCTGTGCAAAAAATTCACAATGTACTCAAGCTGCATCATTATGCATAAGCCTTTGTGGGCAGGTATCTCACATTCATATCTGTCTGTAAAGTGTACAGAAAATTATTGTCTCGGTATTAGTTCCACTAATAATAATGCAGCAAAACCAAGGGCCATCTTAATCTAGAAATTGGCTGGCTCATTATGAAGTGTTGATGTGCCTTTAATATCTTGTTATTTTTTATTCATGGAGTTCCCAGTGATACTCTAGGTCCCACATAGACACATGGTGCCATATATACACTCAGTACACCAGAGCTGAGGAACACTCCTTGATCCTTGGGGCTTTGAGCAGCCATTTGACCATGCAGAGAAATCAGACAGGGCTTGAAATGGTGGATGACCATCACGGTAACATCAAGTGCCCAGCCTCACAGGTGCCAGGATTTCAAACCATAAGTTTAGATAAGTGTATTTGCAGCTTAATAAAGCAGTGGTCTTATGACCATTTGACAAGTGGAATGTTATTACTATGTGTTTGCACCCTCAAGAACACCACAGGCTGCCTACAAAACTGAGCTGAGAACCTTGCTGCTCATGACTGGCATCTTTAAATTATCTCTAGTTGTACAATATGGTGTGGGCATATTTTAGGGACAACAGGATGGGCATTGTAATACAACATATTGAGTTGAATGCAACTTAATACATTATAGCAATTGCATTAAAAATATGAATTTACAAAGTTCAAGTCAGTACAGAGGCCAAGACACTGACTGGTGGAGGATGACCTTAGAACTGACGGGGAAATGTTTTTTGTCTGTGTGATGTTTCACTCCATATTCTTTATGAAAATATGCTTAGGATATGAATATGACATAACTGAGATATACCTTACCTCACAATTTGAGAGCTGTCAACACTGATTCTCCACTTGTGAGGCAACTCCTTTCTCTTCATATGTCAATATAAATACGCCTGCATCTGGAATTTTCACTCCATGCAGCTGAAGAAGTGTTTTTTTACCCACGAAAACTTATGCCCAAGTAAATCTGTTAGTCTTTAAGGTGCCACCAGATACTTGGTTACCTTCTGATACTTGGCACCATGCAAGGCACTTTATGCAAGTTGGCTCATGTGAGCTATCATTGAAAAGATTATGATTTACTGAATGTGATTATCCAATTTGTGTGTCTGTATCATTTCAGGATCTGAAATTAGGAATATTAACTATGTATCTGTATTTCAAATGTGTTACTTTCAGTGTCATCCCAACCAGCCCTTCAGGTACATCAGTGGAAAAGCCAGACAAGGGTAATGGCCCATTAGCACAGACAATGGAGTCTGAAAGAGCTTAGTCTTCCTGTGGACACTGGAGACAGCCTACAAGCAAGGTCTGCCACAGTCATGCAGAGACATGGGTCCAAGTCACCTGGTACTGGATATTCCTCCTTCCCTTTTGGAATGCCAGTGTTTTTCCACTGGAAGACAAAGAGTTCCTGCCTTACACAAGAGTTATATAAGGCAGGGGAGTGACATCATCAGCGTTCTCACCTCTGCCTCCCCACACTAAGAGACACTGAAAAAAGACCTGGAAGCAAGAAATGAACTGGGGGTAGAAGCGTTGAGCCCAGGCTGGAAGGACATCCAGCTTGTGAGTAATAATAACTGAGGTTTCAAGCCGGAGACCAGTGCACCTGCCTTTCAAGACTTTCTATAATCTTCCTGCAACGGTATCTAGGGTGAGGAGTACTATTCGTAACCAGTGTCTTGAGTGAAACAAGCTTCATTTGCCTGTTTGGTTTTATTTGCTTAGTAATCTGCTTTGTTCTGTTTGCTACCCCTTTAACCACTTAAAATCTGCCTTTTATAGTTCATAACATTTGTTTTATTATTAAACCCAGTTTCTCTACTTTTTACCTGGAGGGAGGCAGGAAGAACCCCACATTAAATTTGCTAATGCTAATTTGCTTATCCCTCAGAGAACACTCAACTGCAACCTAAAGGGGCAGGATTTGAGTTTAAATGATTGCCCTCCCATGAATATACAATACATATATTTGAATCAGTCTGGATTTTAGTTTCTCTAATATTGAATGTCTAGTTTATTTCTATGCTTATTAGTAGCTATTTCCCCTGTGAGACGCAGCTGTGGCTCTCACTCCCTTTGGTTGCTGAATTTCTCTGTAAAATATAAAATACAAAATCCCATCATATGTTAATTTCAACCAAAATGCCCAAAAGATCAACCAGATCAAGACAGACAAAGGCCAACAATTTCAAATATGGATGCATATAGTTAGGCTCCAAAATCTGTGCATAGGCGTTTAAAACAAAGGTGGTCTGATTATCAGAGCTGCTGAGCCTCTGGAAGCAAGCATGAATTGTGGTCAATTAGGGTCGGATTTCCCAAAGACCACTGCTTCTATTTATGCACCAAAGTAAGTGTTTGGTTATTGGAAAGAGCTTAGATTGTGGAATGCTGAGTTCTCTTGAAAATCTGACCACAGATGCCTCCGTGGCACAATGGGAGGTGCTGGGAGCTGACTACTTTTGAAAATCTGGCCCTGGTTTAGGTGTTTAAATGAAAGCTGAGCTCTTCGAACAATCTGGCCCCAATGATGGGTGCTGAGCACTTGAAAATCTGTCCCTGAGTTCTTCTGAAAACTTGGCCCTTAAGGGCGACATATTTAACCAAGGGAAGGGAGCCTATGAAAACTTGAGTTCAGTGGAAATGGAAATGTTTATATTAATAAAAAGTTTCTTCTGTTTCTTTGGAAGTGTTCTGCCCCATACCCTGTCCAAGAAATATAAGTCTGTCTTTTTCTAGGGAGGAAGATGTAGATGCTGATTCTTTCTTTTCTTTTCTTTTCTTTCCTTTTCTTTTTCCTACTCTGGCATGAGTTTTAACTTTGCAAGGGACGGGAACCAGGTTTTATTACCCTTTGATTATGCAGCTGTTACTTAGAGGGGAAATAATTACAAATATGAAAAGATGATCTGCACCAATATAATCTTCCTGTTTATTAAACACAGCCACACTCTGGCAAACTGAAAAAAAATGGTAATATTGTGTCAACACATCTATTAAACTGTTATATATCTTTTCTGTGTCTTTTTGCCTTGCACAGCTGATTACCCCAGTGCGCAGTATGTGTAAACAGAAGCTTTCTTCTTTTATAACCAGACACCTCCCTCTTCTTCTTCCTGTCTGACTCACTCATTGATACCAGAATCCAGTATTTGTGGTATCACAATTGCTTCCATGGTGATGATTACATAAATAAATAAATAAATAAATAAAGCCATATATTTCTATAGAGGACTGGCAACAGCAGCTTGCCAGAAAGTAACTGGATTTGTGATTTTTACTTAGCTTCATGTTTCTTTCTGTCAGTATACAAAGTGCTTGACTAAAAGGCCTTCTTTTTTATTTTAATTTCTAATTTCTATTGTTCTTCTAATGTTTCACATTTTTTATCATTTTTTATGTCATGTTTTATCATTTGACTTTGGCCTACTGGCTGAGGAAATATCTGCATAGTATCTTGGGTTTGGAATGGCATAATGAAGTCCTGCAAAGCAAAATGTCAAAAGTTGTCCAATACACGCACCCTTTTGCTCTGTCTATGCATTGCCTTGCCTAGCTTCAACCAAATGAAATTGAAAAGCACTGATTCTGATCTCTGGCTTTACACTGGTAGAACTCTACTGCAATGGCATTGCTCCCAATTTACACCAGTTTATGTGAGATCAGGATTGAGCCCCTAGATTTTTCCCCATTTCTTTAATTTGGAGCATTTTAGACAAAGCTCCCATTCTCTTCAATGGTCCAGGATCTGCCCCAAAATTTTATCCTTTATATTCCAAGACTCCTTCCATTAGTAGATATGGTCTCTCATTCTCCGCCTGCAGGGTGAGGAGAGGAATATGGAAAGTTTGGCCTTGCTCAGAACTTACAGCGATGTTGCCCCAGAACATAACCAACAGGAAATGATCAAAGAACTGGTATCCTTAACCTGCCTGCCAAAACCCAAATGTGGCACTGCCACAATCCTCTACATCAGCAATGAGTGCAGATCTACAAACTGCTCCTGAATCTCAGTGTCCCATGACATGAGGCTGCTCCCCATCTTGTCACATATTTGCAGATATGCCATCTTGCCACAAGATGCCATCTTGTCACTTATCTGCAGATTTGTACGGAGAAAGGAAAGAACAGGCTGCATCAGAGGACTAGTACTGCGAACTCGTCTCTGTCACCTGATGTGTGACTAGTGGGTGGTCAGAAATGAGCTGGTGCCCTCAGTTCGACACCTGGTAAAGAACACGCAAATTACTGAGCACCCTGCCTAACTAGACTGCCCAAAGATGAAGAATCAGATTGGCCCTAGACACTCAACCCTCTTCTCACTGCCAAGGTGGTCTGCCGTGATCAGGGAGGAGATCCATTAATAGGGCATTGTGGGGAAGCTTGTATGGCTCCTGCCTCTTCTTTAATGTTTCTACAGTTATGAAAGCAGTCTGCAGACGAGACTGCAGACCTCTGTTTAAGTCCTAACTTTGCTTTAAGGGCCAGATTCTCAGCTAATGTAAAGCAGCATATGCGTATTGAAGTCAATGGTGCTCCTTTGATTTATACCAGCTTAGGTTCTGACTCTTTAAGTTTTTAACTTAAAAATATACATGTAGTAGAGCATCATAATAATATTTCATTTATTTTTCCTACTTTAGTATGTAGCCACCACAAATACCACCAGAGTTCTCTTTGGGGTACCAATAGCCTTGATAATACTACAGACATTCTTTCTGGTTTATCAGAGAATTCACTCACAGCTGCAGTCATACTGAGACATCAGCTAGGATATTCAGGCAGGCAGGCAGGCAGATTAAATGCTAATTTCCTTTCTACTTTACCATTTTCTATCCTCCTTCCATGAATCGAAGTGAGTAAAAGGTTCTTCACTTACAGACACAAAACAAATTGAACAAATTACGTTACTTAACTGAGGAAGAACCAGCCAGTCTATTGATTTCTTGTTTGGCTTCAAGTTTTCCTCTTTTAATTAATATGAATTTATAAAGGGGGGGTTGGATTTTAAAATGTTGTGCTCCATTTATCTCATTAATATATTTCAAAATAACCTACTTGGATAGTGTGTTTTTCTGCTCTTTATTTTTTAAAGTAAATGGGCTGATTCTGCTCTCATTAACACCAGTGTAACTATTGAAGTGAATGGAGTTACACCATTTTAAAACTGGTGTGGGGTGCGCAATCAGGCCTCATGGTGTTGGAAAGATAAAACAGGTAGCAGAACACAGCCAAAAGAATGTAAGAAACAGAAGCCAGGGGAACAGAGTATGAAGTAGTTCTCTGGATATGAAAAGCAACCGTTAAATTCCCAGTTCTTTTAGATGTATCATGAATCATGATCAGCAGCAACATGTTTTATAAGATGACAATTTGCTATTTAAGGAGTATAAGATGAGAGGGAATTCAAGAATGAACAAAGCTGTGGCACATTTCTTTTTCAATGGCAGCACTGACAGCGTGAAGAGGAAATGTTTGATACTAATGGGGACTTTAAAATTTTTTACATAGAGGATATTTTGGTAAGTATCAAAAAATTGTCTGAGACTAGTCTTAAAATGTAGGAACAAATTTTCAGCTGCAGCCTCTAAAAACGCATGTGCAGCTGTTTGTAGAGTTGAAACATGCACAAATGCAGGTTTTAGAAACACAGATACTGAGATGCAAGTGATGGTGAGTGAAGACTTTGAGTTTGCAGCTGCAAGTTTCATTCTAAAGAAATGAAACCTCCTGGCAAACCAAAACTGCTTATTCTTAGTTGATCTCTGCACACTGATTAAACAGCAATTTTAGCAACAGGAAGAGGCCAGACAGTCCAACATGTTTGGAATATTTGGCTGACCTTGATCTCATTTCCACCATACCAGTTTTCTCCAGAAACCTAACCTTATCTCAGACTACTCAAAAACTTTGCCTCAATTTCCCTATCTATAACTTATTCCATATTTTCATTACATATTTTGCATATGTCTGAAATTGCCCTTAGTTTTCTGGTGTCTAGATTGTTATTCTAATTTTTTTCAGGGTGCCCACAAGTATGCTAAGTACTTCTCAGAAAATGCATAAAGGACAGGACCCTGCCCTGAAGAACCATATACTGCAAGACTGTGTTCCCCATTAGATACAAGCGAATACTAGTATTCACTTTGATGGTATTCACAACCCCTTTTACTTGCCATGCATATAAGTGAACTACGGTTCCCAAGAACATAAGAACCTAATAATGGCCAAACTGGGTCAGACCAAAGGTCCATCTAGCCCAGTATCCTGTCTTCTGACAGCGGCCAATGCCAGGTGCTCCAGAGGAAATGAATGGAACGGTAATCATCAAGTGATCCATTCCCTGTCGTTCATTCCCAGCTTCTGGCAAACAGAGGCTGGGGACACCATCTCTGTCCATCCTGGCTAATAGCCATTGATGGATCTATCCTCCATGAATTTATCTAGTTCTTTTTTGAACCCTGTTATTGTCTTGGCCTTCACAACATCCTCTGGCAAAGAATTTAACAGGTTGTCTCTGTGCTGTGTGAAAAAATACTTCCTTTGGTTTGTTTTAAACCTGCTGCCTATTTATTTCATTTGGTGACCCCTAGTTCTTGTATTATGAGGAGTAAATAGCACTTCCTTATTTTCTCCTTCCCCTTAATTAACCCTTACTTTCTCCACACCAGCCATGATGTGTGAGGGAGTCAGACCAGAAGGATATAGGAGAGTGCTGGAAGGCAGGTATATCAGCCTCAGGATGTGCAGGTCCTTGTTCCCTGGATAGCCAAACAAAGGCTACTCCAGACCAATCAAGACACCTGGGGCCAATTAAGAACCTTCTAGAAAGGAGTAGAAACAGCTAGCCTAATTGAGACACCTGAAGCCAATCAGGGACTGGCTGAATCCAGATAAAAATCTCCCAGTTAGTCAGGTGGGCTGTGAGTGTCCGGAGCTGTGGAAGGAGGTTGTGCTGTTGGTGAGACTGAGTGGTGGACAACATATCATCCAGAAGGAAGGAGGCCCTGAGGTAAGGGTGAAGTGGAATTTGAAGAAGCTGGGACTGCTGTGGGGAAGTAGCCCAGGGAATTGAATTGTGTTTTGTGGATAAAAGGTCATCCATCTTAGCTGATACTATTAGGGTCCCTGGGCTGTAGCCCGGAGTAGAGGGCGGGCCCGGGCTCCCCCCCACCGTTTTTCCACCTTCCATACTGGCCTGTGATGAAGGTAACTCACTAGGTGGTGACTCTTGCCAATTATACTGAGAAAGGGAGGTCACTCTGGGGCCTAGATGAGTTTCTGAGGCCCCTAAATCTGCTAGGAAGCGCAGGATCCACAAGTACAGACTTGGAGCTTTGTCACAGATGTTATAGACCACAATTACATCCCCCGCTTAGTCATCTCTTTTCCAAGCTGAAAAGTCCCTGTCTTATTAATCTCTCCTCATACAGAAGTCATTCCATTCTCTCTAATCATTTTTGCTGTTCTTTTCTGAACCTTTTCCAATTCCAATATATCTTATCTCTATAAGTTGAGACAATGCTTTTTCTCGTCAAAACAAAGGGGAAATTTTCATTCTAAAATGATTTTTTCCCCTCAAAATGAGATTTTTGGTGAACATTTTTGTTTTGGCTGAAAAAGCATTTTCCATTAAAAATTAAGTTTCAGCAGAAATTTTTCAGCAAGAGGTAGCATTACTTTCCCTATTTCTTTTACAGATATACCTTTGAGATCTTTCTTGTGAATATCCTGCAATATTTGATCAAGGTTATCATTCCTGCTGTTGTTTTACTGCTGAGTAATACTTGCACTTTGCACTGATATGCCGCACCATGTACATAAGAAGTTGGACAGTGGAGAAATTGTGGAGATATTGTGGACAGTGGAGATATCATACTGCACAAGAACACATTGTGCAAATTTCTTTGTGGAAGTATATGTCCCCATACTTTGTGTGGTTTGAAAATGGGACATGATCATAAGACAGGAGATGACTGTAGAATGAATAGATGGCCATTGCCCTATCTTCTAAAACCCAAATGTCTCCATTTCAAAGTACATTCTAAAGTTTGTGGGTAGATAGATCTTGTCTTGGTAACAATATAATCTTGTACCTTTCTTCTCCTTAGGGTATTACATGCTAACCTGAGGCAGAAATGTAGGATATGGGATAACTTAGTTTAAAAACTTCAATATCATATTCCCTAGTAATGGCCCCAAACACTAACAGTGTCGTAGTACCGTATATTTGACCATTGCTTTAAAATACTATACGACTTATTTACCTGGTCATGAATAATGTTTTGAGCTTTGAACATTTTGGCAAGAATAATGGCACAAGTATTTCTTCCTGTTTTAGGTACTGATCCTTTAAAGTCCATAAATGGACTCACAGTGAGGTCAGGTCCCACTGCACACATCTGATTGCAGGGTCAGATCCTAACTCTTTATTCACCTATCTTCAGCTAAAAGTCTAGTGCACAGCACTAAAGTCCTACAGTTATTTGTTGCATAGCCTTCTGAATAATAGATGTAAAGGGTTTTGTTTCTGATTTTTTTCTTCATCCATTCCTTTCCTCTGTTTCCTATCTCATTAGTTGCTCGGTTATTCAACCTATATGATGCAAAAAATATAACTTAAATGGTTACAAAGGCATTGCATGTACATGATTTGAACAAGGAAGAATGCATGCAATGAAATGATGCTATTTTATATATCTTATTAAAATGAATATCAAACTTTGTTTTGCCTCATTCAATTTTTGATGCTAATTAAGTAAGCATAAGCATAAGAAAGGAAATTGGATTTTCTAGCTAAGGAACTTCCAATAAAGCCATGGACGTTAGTGAGATGAGGTTCTAATAAACCTTAATAAGTGTCTATATAACAAGCAATGTTTGTCTCTTAGGAACATTGGATTTTTCTCAAAGAATATGGATGGGCAATAAACTATATTTGTGAATATGAAGACATATTGTTACAGGAGCAGTTGTCTACCATTAGCTTTACAAACACTCGCACTCCAGTTTTCAGTAATTCTGTGACCTTGGGAATAATCATGGACCAAGAAATTTAAAAACCATTTTAAGTTTCATAAAAATATAATTAGGAATAGCACTGGCTAGAGGGGAAACTTTAGACAAGATTTTATTGTGAATAATGCTCTTCTTTGTCTATTTCAGACAACCTCTAATGTTGCTACAATATTTGTCATTGATCACCCAGTCTTGTGCTGCCTCATCACGGTTAAGCTTGGTGATAAGGAGGAAAGAGAAGGTGTATGTATAGCCAGTACCATTGTGCATAGCAAAACAAAGCATGAATAGAGAATATTTTTGTGTTCAATTCTTCCTCCTTGCTTCATCAGGCAAAACAAAACCATTGGAGTAAAACAAGAAATTTGTGTCAGTATAAGTACAACTTTTTGGACAAAAAAAATCAGTTTTCTGCAGAAAGCAGACACTGTGATCAAAACTTCCAATTTTCCAATGAAAAACAGCTTAAATGGGAAAAAAATTGACCAGCCCTACAAAACAGTATCACATCTACAAATGTGCATTTGGGGACAAGCATGAATGTAACTTACCCTAGTTTGGTATCATCTGTGCGCCAAATTCAGCCTCTCTTATAAAGAGAAAGGAACTCATCCCTTTAAAGTAAATGAAAATCAAATCTCCTTACTAAGGGGGCTAAATTTCTCCATAGTAGTGCTCAGTTGAGTTTGTGTTGGGCACGTTTGTGTGTGGAGAAAGTGGGTGCAGCAAAGAGAAGTGGCTGCTTTATTGCATTGGCTCAGCACCTCTGAAAATTGAGCTATTTTTATTTAGGAGCTTCAATATGGAATTACCCACCTAACATTTCGTGCCCAAGACTGAAAATGTTGATCTTCTGTTAGTTGTATATTCCTGCTACGCATTCCAGGCCAGTTCTCCAACGGCTATAAATCTGCAAAACGCCATTGATTTCAAATGCCGTTGCATCTTTTTATACTAGCTGAGGATGGGGCCCTCCTTATGCACCCTCAGCATGGAAATGAGACTCCTTTTGCACAGTCACTGAATACCACATCAGAGTGAGCTATGTACTTTCACACTAAAATCACTTGCACCATTTGCTGACCAATTTATTTTCAACGTGTAGTGAATACATTCATGTCAGCTCACCACTGATGTTAATTTTGCTCAGACAATTCCATGCATACATTTATTACAGGTCATATCACAGATCATTCAGTTCATTCAGTTTTGGGCTGTTTCAGAGTGAATACATATTTGAAATTGTTTCAGACAAATAGAAGATTGCTCACTGGAATTACTAACAGAATTTAATGATAATGTGATTAAACCCCAGAGTAAAGGAACTTTTGCCCTTTCAATCTCTTGTCAAACAAATATATACTAATTTCCATAGATCAAATATAAACTAATCTTATGTCAGCACCCTATGTGCTACTGGTGCAGACTGCCTATTGGCCTAAAAGCGACTAACTTCAAATATGTGAATTTGTTTGCCCATAATTAGCACAATGTATCTTAGCCCATTCAAAATAATAACTGCATCCCTTCCTGGTAATGAAGAATGATTAATTCTCAATTATAGTAAGTATCCAATTTTATACAGTGCAGCACTGGTCTAAACCACCCTATCTTTAACATTCTAATTACAGACATTAAAAGTTCCACATAATTATTGCAGAAGGATGAGTAAAATTAAAAATATTGGTTACTTAAACTATTATTACATTTGCTCTAATGCAGCTAAGGCTTAAATTTATGTCTAAGCTGCCAGCCATTTCATCAATCTATTTTTGTGACTTGTTTAGAACAACTGGTTTTATTTCACAGTCTCAGTAACTGTTCCAACAGGTCTATTAACGGTTTGGCACTCTACATTTTGTAAAGCTTTAATTAAGTGAAACAAGCTAAAAATCACTAATATGTGCCTTTAGCAAACTAGCAATGTAATTATCTCATTTAACAGATAACTACTTGTATTTCATTTTTCAAAGCACAAAGAGAAAACTAGCTCTAAATGACACTTTTCAGGCTCATTAAACTCACTAGACAAACACCAGATTAGGGATTTCTACTACAAATACCATAATAAACTCTAAGAGCTGATATAAACAACATGAGTATTTTGGGGAGATGGCAGAGGGCAGGGGAAAATACACAATACAGCTTGCAGCAGAAAAAATATATATTGGTTATATATGTTAAAAAGTCTCTCATTTCAACACTATCTAAACTACTGCTTCACTTTAAAACAAAATCTGTCTAAAAGTATCAAAATCTTTTTAAATTTTTAAATATATATTATTTAAAATAAGTATTTTTGTATTTGAGAGACAAAACCTGTGTTCCTGACTTATCTAGGGGTGGACCTATACTAGAAAGTTATACTGGTATAAATATTTCAGTCTGAGGTATGATTTTTTTTTAATCAATATAGTTATACTGGTATAAACCCTAGTCTGGATGCACTTATGCTTATATAAACATGCCTTCCCAGACCAAAATAAGCCATACCAATTTTATACCAGTATAACTGCATTCACACCAGGGAAGGGCAGAGGTTGCTACTTTAACTAGCTACTACAATTCAAGTAGCAAAACATTCTAATGTAGCCAAGGTCAAAGACTTGTTTCTGCAATGCGTTTTAGGTGGTCAGGTTCTTTCACATGGACCCTTACTGACTTCTGTGGGACTCCATCTGCACCAGGAATCTGCTTACAATGAGATCACTGCAGGATTGGACCTAAATAAATAAATAAGTAAGTAAAAATTCAAGATTTGTCCCAAAGAGAATAATGTGTAAATCATTAAACACAAAACATAAAATAGCAGAAGTGAACTCTCCTTTTATAAGGCCAAACACATGGATATGTATCTACCAGGAAGAGAAATTAGAATAAAATCAGGCTTAAGTCATCAAACAGGGTGCTAGCAAACCTGGCCTTTAACTAAGACTTGGACTAAATTGTTAGAAGTGATTAAATATTGAAACAAATAATTTAGGACTATGTTGATTAAAAACCAGATTCCAATCATAGAATCATAGCATATCAGGGTTGGAAGGGACCTCTGGAGGTCATCTAGTCCAACCCCCTGCTCAAAGCAGGACCAACCCCAACTAAATCATCCCAGCCAGGGCTTTGTCAAGCATGACCTTAAAAACCTCTAAGGAAGGAGATTCCACCACCTCCCTAGGTAACCCATTCCAGTGCTTCACTACCCTCCTAGTAAAAAAGTTTTTCCTAATATCCAATCTAAACCTTCCCCACTGCAACTTGAGACCATTACTCCTTGTTCTGTCACCTGCTACCACTGAAAACAGTCTAGATCCATCCTCTTTGGAGCCCCCTTTCAGGTAGTTGAAAGCAGCTATCAAATCCCCCCTCATTCTTCTCTTCTGTAGACTAAACAATCCCAGTTCCCTTAGCCTCTCCTCATAAGTCATGTGCTCCAGGCCCCTAATAATTTTTGTTGCCCTCCTCTGGACTCTTTCCAATTTTTCCACATCCTTCTTGCAATATAGGCCCCAAAACTGAACACAGTACTCCAGGTAAGGCCTCACCAATGTCAAATAGAGGGGAACAATCACGTCCCTCAAGCTGTTGGCAATGCCTCTTCTTATACAGCCCAAAATGCCATTACCCTTCTGGGCAACAAGGGCACATTTTTGACTCATGTCCAGCTTCTCGTCCACTGTAACCCCTAGGTCCTTTTCTGCAGAACTGCTGCCTAGCCATTTGGTCCCTAGTCTGTAGCAGTGCATGGGATTCTTCCTTGCTAAGTGCAGGACTCTGCACTTGCTCTGCTCTTCATGAGGTCATGCTATTGTTATTTGTATGACTGATGGCTCTCTCTGAAATGGCCACAAATCCTGATTGTCTCAGTATTCACTGTTCATTATTCTCCTGTTTAAATGGTTTAGCCTCCCAAATAGGGACCAGACACAAAAGTAAGGTGTGATAGTGACAGCTTTCTACTGTAGCCTAGTGGGCCAGCTTATTATATTCACTGCTTTGCATTATATTCTACTTTTTTATATACAGCAGTAATGCAAGGAACCTACAGGCTTGTATCCTGTAGGACATTGACTTCAACAGTTAGCATGAGACTCGAGGCCTACAAACTTTGGCATAAATAAACGTAGGTAACTCATAAGTTTTGGGGAACTAGAAGTGGACTATAGGGGAATTTTGTCTATAATGACATCAGCCAACCACAGAACATGAACGGACATCATCTTCTGGAAGGCTTTGGACAGAACATCTGACCGCAAGAGCATCATGGCAATGTACTGATGCATATGATAATGGAGTGAAATCATATATACACTAACCTAAAAAAAGACACCTTAACATTGGTAAGGGGACGAAATACATTACAAAGAAGAGAGGAGAAATCCCTATTGAATATGCATTAAACATGGTAATGTCAGCATAACATATTATTAAAAGTGGCATCTCAGAGCTGTAGGGGAGAGAGACATAGCCTTTGGAGGGGCCAGAATAATGGCCATTGGGGAAGATAAGGACAGTGACAGTGATGAGGAAGATAACGGTTAACATTTCAGGTTGTTCTGCAAGGAATGGTGTGAGTATGGATGTTCAGAGGTACTTTCTGTATTATCTCTATCTGCCTTACTGAATTACAGTGTGTGTGACTTTGCTAAATGTATTAATAAATTATTTATTTGTAAATGTAAACGAGTTCCTAAGTGTTGTACCTGTGCACGTCGGGGTTCCCAACTATATAATAATTTTAATAATACTGGGCCTGATCTTGAGACAATAACCTGTCAACCCTCAAGGAGATAACTGGGAATTTTTATTCATAATCTATAGATCAGGCTACACTACAGCTGAATACCAAATATCAACACTGATACTTTATGAATAATCCATAAACAACCAATTGTCCACTTGTGGTATCTGTTTAATCTTTCTGAATAATGAATTTATTTTAAAAAAATAGAATTCATGTATTTATTTCCATTTCAATATATAAACATTAACAGAACACCTCTCCCAGGTGGCTGGATGTCCTTGAAAGCTAATCAAAACTCTAGCCCAGCTAAGACAAAAACAGCAGCAGCAAACCAAAAACTTCTCTCCACGCAAAAAGCCAATCGACAAAACAAAAATATCTTCACTTCATTCCCCCTTTAAAAAAAAAAGCCAGGACACCCTTTTAAGACCCTAAATCTCAAACCTCTACATACACATACCTGCCCAAATAGGTGGGTTTGCAGCATGCCCCAAATCTGGGCTATTTCAGAATAGTGACTTCCCTAGTCCATAGACCCTAAATCCCAAGAACAGGGGCTCTACCAGGGGCTCCACCTTTACACTGAGTTACACAGAAGTGGTCACTGATCTCACATGCTATGGCATTGCCACTTAGGGAGAGAGATGCTCTTTCAGATAGGCAGCTCTCAAGCCATGTAGGGCTTTCTAGGTCAGAGACAACATCTTTACCTTCCTTCAGAAACACAGAAGTAGCTAACTGTGTATTCTGGAACACTGATGTCACATGCACTTGGTGGAATAGCTCACTTAATGATGGATCCCAGCTGCATTGCTGCAGCAACTTCCGTTTCAAAGCTGATTTAGAGGTTAACCCTATACAGAGCTTTGAAATGACAAAGCAACAGGTAATGGTAGCAAGGCCTGTGTTCATGAGAAAGGGCCACAATCTCCTGACCAGATCAAATGGAAACAAGTCAGCTTCAGTCACTGCAAGTACAAGAAGCTTATGGAACCCCCACATGAGAAAGCTCTTAGTACCTTCTGAGACCTCCCAGCCAGCGAAGGAGGAAGTTACCACAAGACAGCACCATCTATTCCCTGTTAGGTCAGTAAGTCTCCAAGCCTAGCTAGGGTTGGTCCTGCTTTGAGCAGGAGGTTGGACTAGATGACCTTCTGAGGTCTCTTCCAATCCTAATCTTCTATGATTCTATGATTTCCAATGGCATGACACTCCTTGACTGGATCCCCAGGTGTTTTAGAGCTCCACTCCTCAAATTATATGATGGCATCTTTCTGGTTTACCCTCCCCGATCAGTGCAGTCAGGGATTGGCTAATCTACCCTGCAGCCAACTAGAGCAGCCAAAGGTCTTTCACTGATTGAATCTATCCCCTACGGGCCAGTTTGTCAGCCCAATATCAACTGGGTTACACAAAGGATGAGTTTGGCTCCATGTGTCTGAACACTAGAATATTCTCAAAAGTGAAGCTACGTGCATAATAAGTAGATGCCCAATATGGGTGGCGTGTGCTAATGCATTTGTGTTCTGTTGTGTTTCTATTGTGTATTGTAATATGGTTTATAAGTTTGCTGTGAAGAAAGTTGAAGCTTGACTTATTGATTGATTGATTGATGCATCATTATTTTGAGGGTCCATTGCACAAACTGTTTTGATAGTTGAAGCCCATAAAGTATAATGTCTGTGTTAAAAGTGACACAATGAAGAAGATGCTGCACCTGATTCAATTTGAGCTTTGAGTCATTATTTAGAGCTGAGGGGTTCAGGAGTTGCAAAATACTGCCTCTCCAGTTCCCGACTGGTAAAGCCAGAAGATAAATGTCTGAAACTAAGGACCCCAGGCACACAATCATAAAAACCCTTTTAGAGACTAGACCTGTCCACTAGTTAAAGGAAACTTATTCCCATTTTTCTGTTGGAAAAAAAATAGAATGCAGTTTCTCAGTGGCAGATATCAAGCTCTTTATATTTAAACTGCAGCATTAAAAAAAAAAGATACTGCACAAACAGGACTGGTCAGACGCAGCAAATTCTCTGCTCCCATCAGTAAAGGGCATGACTTCAACCCCCTAGCTGGGGATTCCTCTGACATGTAGAAGTCCCACACAAGTGTAAAGCCAAATTCCCAACCCACAGCCCAGGCCAGGGAAGCCGGAAGGCTCAAAAAGGGGGTGAGGGCCCCCATGTTCCAGTTATTCTCACCTGGCAGAAGGCATTTGATTCCAGCTCACACAGATTAGAGCAGCTGCTAGCTTGCTCTGACTTGCATTGGGGCTGGAGCTAGGCTGAGTATCAGGGAGCTGTAAACAAACTTGATGAAGCAAAAGATATGAGGCTGTGTTTTGTTAATGAAAAATTGTGGGGGGGAGTTTTATGTGTATTTTGTTATTTTGCTTTCTGCAATGTGGTAATTTTGAAATTTTAAATGAATAAGGCATATTCAAGTTTCCCATCGTCTTCTGTGTGAATCTTTTACACCATCCCCTTTAGGGATTATTTTGCCCCCACTACATTGTTTTAATCTTTTAGGAACAGGGAGCTAATATTTGAATGGCAGCTCTAGATCTAGATAGTTTTTGATACACATCTCAGAAATATGACATTTGAAAACTACCCTTCTCACTCACATTCCAATGTAAATGCCACCTAAGAACAAAATAATGTTTAACAAAGGCATCTTCCCAGAAGTACAATGGCAGATGAGACTGTTAGGAAAAGAGTGACAAGTTAGTTGTGAACACCATTTCATGGGTGGGTAAAATGTTCTAATGGTCTAAAACGATGGATTGGGCTGCAAAATTTGGATCCTTTTCCAAATTTCAACCCCCCAAAGTTCCATGGTATTTGGCTGTGGATTTTGGTTCAGCCCCTACAAACTCAGATTCAGATCCAGTTTTGGTTCCAAGCCTCCAAAGCTATGGGGCAGAGAGGCGTATGTGCCAAGGTTTTTAGTTACAGTCGAGCTCTACTTTTTAAGGGACAGATCTTGCAAAGTGGCTGAGTGCTCTCAGTTCCTGCTGACTGTAACATGGATTGGGTTCTAAATCTTCCCAAACAACTTCTGAATTACCTGGTAAATTTCTGGATTGGTTTTAATTTGGCAGCTGCAGTTTCAATCTGAACAATCTTGTTTATGCAGCTAACCCAAAAGCTGCATTATAAATTAAAAAGCCTCCAAGAAATTCCCCCTTGGAGTTTAATTATATTTCAAGAGTTTCCAGTCTGAGTTCTGGAAATTATGGGACTGGGAGAACAGGGAGGTTACTTAATATTCACCTGTGGACACCCTTTTGGTGCTTGCATAGATCTCACAGGTGAAATATGGCTGTGGATCAGAGAATCTTCTCCTCTAGAACCAATGTGGTTAAGAAACCTACACAGAGTATTTACATAGGGTGTAATCATCTCAGGAGCAGATCCTCAGTTCCCACACTCCCTAGCTTGTCCAGGCTGACCTCATGTGCTGCGGGGTAGAGGTTTCATGCAGAGTGGAGCACTGTACCATGCAGGAGAATGCATACCTCCTAGATGGACCAATCCCTTCTGCAGCATAGCTACTGCCCAGGGGCCATCTGTAGCCTGTGGAGGAGTGGTTGGATTTTCCGTTGTGATATAATATAATTACACCAGCACGCTCTGAAGATCTGCAGTTCTAATGAAGAATAACAAAATAATTGGACACTGAAATCAACTATTGCTATAAGGGGCATATTCTAAGCTTGTTCCTTGCTCTATACTCCCATTATGACTCCCTATTGCAGAATCAGGGTAAGAGAGGAACATAAAAATACGTTTGGATCCACATTAATCCCTGAAGTAACACCACTGGGTTCAATGGAGTTACTCGGGGGATGAAATGTCTCTTCTGTCTGAAGCTAGGACACATAGTGATACATATGATAGAAAAATGTACCTCTACAAAATATTTGTATTTTCAAGTAAGAGAAAAAATATCTGAAAAAAAATCTGTGATAAGACAAAATGCAATACAAGCAAAGAAAGCTGTTACCCTACTGGAAATAAGAGACAATGCTGTCTGCTACCTATAAATTACACCAAAGGCCACCTTTGAGTTATACAGACTGAACATGGTGGAAGGATGACATCTAAAACTGTGGCACTCTAATGCACAACTAGATATTCTTTGTTTAGGTGAGGTGGCTACACACAGCACACCAGGTCTTCCATTTCATTCTGATTGCCATATGCAGAATTTTTAAAAAAGAAAAAGCCCACTCACTTGCTATGTCTCATCCTTGAAAAGTGCTCATGAGGCCAAAACTCACCATCCTTACTCAGGAAAAACTCACACTTGAGTAAAGACTGAGGAAAAACTTCTTTATTCTTTATTCACAGGAGCAATCTTTATTCATGCAAATACTTCCTGTAATTCTAATGGAATTATTCATATGATTTTCCTTTCACTGTTATTAGTATAAATGAAAAGTAACTTCAGTGGAGTTACACTGCAGTGTAGGTGAGAGGGGAAGAAAGCGGGCACTATTTGCAGGAGCAAGGTTTGCTGAACTAGAGTCTGACTACGGACTGCAGGAACTGGTCCATAATGAAGAACCAGGGTAAGTGGCAAACAGCTTTTAAACAAGAACTCTGTGAATGAGTGTCATCAGTGAAGCCAGCATCTAAATGGCATGACTTATCATCCCTTACTTAGCTCTTTATATAACACAACACTTTGGTATCACTGTCACAGCAGGCATCTAGTCTTACAAGTTCTTTTTCTTAGCGTGTGAGCAAGTTTTGATCCATACTGTGTTGTCAGAGAGACAAGGTGGGTGAAGTAATATCTTTTAACAGAAATTGATCCAATAAAAGATATTACCTCGCCCATCTTATCTCTCTAATATCTTGGGACCTCCCTAATATCCTGGGACCAAAATGGCTACAACTCTGCAAACAATGCTGTGTTGTTGTTCATTTTCAGTTATGCAGAGTTTTGATGAGAGAATTTTTGGAGAAAAGGAGATGTGTGAGAAGCAGAGGAGCTTGTATTCTGCTTGTTCCCTGATTAGGGTCAGTTCTTGAGGCAGAGTTGCTCCCTGGGAACTGAAAATTGGTATTTGACTAAGATTCCTGGAAAAATGTAGTTGCCCTGAATGCTGTTTAACTGACTTCTTTCAGAACTGGTGTAAATTTAAAAAGCTGCACTTAGAATATACCCAGACTCCACATCAGATCGTGTTCAGAAACCACTAAAACTAACTGACTTTGAAATACATATTCTCAAGGAAGCCCATTAAATATTTAATATTCTTTCCTCAGTCCTTACAGAAAAACTGACTTGGTAAATATCTATGGAAACTGTATGTGTCATGCTTTGCATTTACAAGAAAGTGTACACAATATCAAATGACCAAATAATGTTGAAGAAAGGTTAAAGTGTATGACTTATAAGGCTGTTATTGCATTAGATAGGTTTTCCTTTAAGGGAAATAACTGACCTTTGAATCTCTAGACCATCAAGTCTGTCTTTCACATTCTGGCTCATAGTGACAAAGTCTTAGTAGGAAAAACAGCCCTGAACAGACCTAACTTGAACTGTTTCACCCTGATGACAGCAAACTGCAACGATCCCTATTGCAGTTTGCTGTCATGGTCCCTATTGTTGTATGGATGTTTGTTGTATGGATATTGTTGTATGGATGTTTGTTGTATGGATATGGTTGTATGGATGCTTTCACATATAGCTAATAGATGACTACATACACTGCTTTCTCCTACATAGGTTCGTATGCTGCAAAATCTCAACACCATAATTAATCCTTAATGCCTTGCCATTTTATACCACTGTCACAGTCACCATCCTAATTGAGATCTAGTGTGCACACGAGTAGAGCTAGAAAAATTAGAGTAGTGGATCTGACATGAGTCCATGACTACAATATCTTATATAAATATAAACAATCCGTTGGACTGTTCTTCAAAGTAGTAGCGAATACTCTTTACAGATCAAGTGTCTGCTGCTTGGAAAATAAATGTCTCAAATTAGCTTTGGGCATGTAGGTAGCAGCAGGAGACCATTATTCTGTGAAAACATTGTTTTTTATTGACATTATCTCTTAATTATTGCCCATCTTGGACTAAATTAGCATCTATCATTGTAGGGAAATGCTACACATTATTCTCAGTTCTGGTAGCTGTGATTTCTTTCACTACAACTTCATTTTCAGTATGTTTCTATTTAGGTTCAGTTTGCTTGATATCTATCTATCTAGACTACAACATTTCATTGCAAACAAATGAACCTGCCAAAAGGCAGTATCCCCTTCCTCTTGTATACCATTATCTTCCCCATCCTTGTGCTTGCCTGGTCTGTTGTTCCACTGTAGAGAAGAATAGTCTTGGGGTTAAGGCATTGTATTGCAGACTCTGCAGATCCGGGGTCAGTTCCCATCACCACCTCAGACTTCCTGTGTGATCATGTGCAAGACATTCAGTCTCTCTGGGCCAGACTGGGAGCCCTTTATACGCATTGGTGAGAACTTGCTCATACAAGTGGACCCCTTGACTTCAATGTGTGAGGGTCACAATCTATGCCTCAGTTTCCCCCTCTATACACTGGGGATAATCATTCTTACTTTCTCCCATCCTTTGCCTGGCCTGTCTGTTTAAATTGTAAGTTGTTTAGGGCAATGGACCAAGTCCTGTGCTGGATTCAATTGGGCTATGCAAATTTGCAGCTGAGGGGCTGGCCCAATCATAGAATCAAATACAAAATCCTACCTAGTTTTCCTCTGAACATGGGTTTTAGTGAATATCTAAACAATATTCAAAGTCATCATTAACCCAATCTGGCCATTTTTCCCCACTGGATTTACACTTGAAACCATAAGCCCTGTTGCCCCACAATCCCACTTACTTGATGTCATCTTCAGGACAAGGCCTATAGGCCTGCAGTCCCTTTTTTACTTCTCACAGCTTCAGTGAGGGGGTGGCTGGGACCTACAGGGCTCTCCAGGGACAGCTGTTTGGCCTGTAACTCCTTAGGAGTGGCAAGGAATGTCTGTTCCCATACCCCAGCCCCAGAACATCTTCAGTGGGGCACGTGGCCTGTCCATCCCACCATTCAGTCATGACAGCAGTGAAATCCAAAGGGATTCTTCAGGACTGCTGCTGCTGTTGATTCATTTGAAGACAGCAGCCTCCTGTTCATCAGAAGTGCATAATCTAGCGGGTGAGAAGGTGACCTCTTAGAGACCCATCAGTAAGTCTTGATGACCAGGTAGCATTAGAAGCAAAATAAACCTTCTTCCACCTCCACTTGCTAGGAAGCTTTTCCCCTTCCTCCCAGGTAAGGTCCTGCCACAAAGATACATGTGTTCAGACTGGATCGTTGCAGTTTGCTGTCACTGAAGCTGAAGATGAAAGCAATGCAGAAGCTGTAGATTGTGCAACCTATGACAGCCTGCGTTCTTCCCCTCCACTCGCTCCCAATCTGCTAGCAATTCAGACCCTCAGTCTTGATCTTCAAAGCAATTAACAGGCCAGGATTCAGCTAATCAGTAACTGCATCTTACCTGTGAACCAACAGGACAAATTCACTCCCTTAGGACTATCCTTAGAGCAGTGGTCGGCAACCTTTCTGCAGTGGTGTGCCGAGTCTTCATTTATTCACTCTAATTTAAAGTTTCATATGCCAGTAATACATTTTAATGTTTTAGAAGGTCTCTTTCTATAAATCTAGTTACTATATAACTAAACTATTGTTGTATGGAAAGTAAATAAGGTTTTTTAAATGTTTAAGAAGCTTCATTTAAAATTAAATTAAAATGCAGAGCCGCCCAGACTGGAGGCCAGGACCCGGGCAGTGTGAGTGACACTGAAAATCAGCTCGTGTGCTGCCTTTGACACATGTGCCATAGGTTGCCTATCCCTGCCTTAGAGTGTCCATGACAAAGCACATGACAGCCAGAGACAAACTGTTCTCAGTCAGAAGGATTTGGATGTGGAATGAACTTCCAGAGGTGTTTTGATCAATCCAGCCTTACTACGTCATCTTTGATAAAGCTTTTCCATTATAACTAGTATTATACGTAGATAGATAGATAGATAGATAGATAGATAGATAGATAGATAGATAG
>ML677335.1:4489049-4569268 GCA_007922305.1 Dermatemys mawii | reverse complement strand
TAGATAGATAGATAGATAGATAGATAGATAGATAGATAGATAGATAGACACACACACCTCAAGCAAACCATCTACAACCAAGAAAGGGAGAGCAGAACTCCCCCATTAAATTCAGACGGACTTTGCCAGGCAGATCAGATTTGCCTGAGAAGCAACTGTATGGTGATGATTGCTGTAGAAAACCCTAAGAGTAGCCAGAGTCTGACGTGCCCTTTTGGACAATCCTCACCAGGCTTCAAGTTTCATTCTGAAATCTCTAATAAATAGCACATGCTACAGTCAAGGACAGTGTAGGCAGGCACTGTGCTACCTTTCCCACACAGCTCTTCCCATTCCTATCCATTCTGACCTCCAGCACCCATGCTGTTCCATTCCTGGGCCTCTCTTGAGCAGATACTGCTGATTGTACAGCATTGCGCTGTGGACAAATGTCTATTAGGGACCATCAAACCTATTTTCATTTGTGAGTGACCTAATCACGATGTGAACCGAGGTCTCCAAGGAGAGTGCATTCACCCAGAGGGGCAGCTTCCCCCACCCACCACACTCCCTTTTTAAATTAAAAATAAAGGCAAACAACCCCCACACCTCACCCCTACTTTAATATGCTCTGAAAGGTAGGATGCAGGACTGCTAAAAACCAGATGATACAGGGCCCACTGGTTGTGTCTAGGTATTAGAACCCCTACACTATGGAAAACCATCGACTTTTTAAAACAGACGACAATGCCTGGTCACAATGGAGCAGATCAAAAAAGAGAGCTGCAGCTTTAACTTTACCTTTCTGGCTTTTGTTAGCTTGAGCTGGATCCTGGCAGAGCTGCATTTAATATGCTATAGACTCAAGATGGTTCTTTTTTTTTCTCATGTGTGGTGAATATCCAGCATGTAATTGAAAAAAGGAAAGGGGGCTGCTTGTTTGCTGCCTGATCCAGGAATGATTAAAGGTAGAAGTTTTCCAGGCATTACTGACAGAAAGGGTATAGTTAAAGCTGCTTTAAAAAAGAGAGCCTTCATAAAGAGCCAGTACTCAAGCCTCTATTAAAAGCATCATGCTTGTTAAAACCTGTAAAAAGGCAGGAAATCAGTGAGTGAAATGCAGCTTCTTCACCAATTACTGAAAGGAGTGTATACCTTAAAGCACTCTTTGAATTGTGTCATACCAGCCTCTCTCTCTCCCCCTATCCCCTCACCCTGTGTCTCCCTCTCTCTCTTTCCCGTGCCAGACCATTCAATGGGTACATTAGTGATGGGGGGTTGGGGGAGAACAGGTTTACAATGCTACACCAAGTTCACTTCTCGCTTGTTGTTTGCGACCCATTTACAGCTGAATGACTCTGTGCAGAGACAGCTCGAAATGACTCTCTCCACCTCTTCACCAAGCCACTTGTTTTTGTCATTTCTTTCTCTTTTTTAAATCCAAAGAAAATAATTGAGAAACCGAACGCCGTCCACCTTAAAGGAAAATGCATATCCACCTGGTTAAAATTCCTCCTCTTTCTATTCTCCATTTCCCTATATCCATTTGCTCGGCGCTGTTTAAACAATACTTCATCAAACGCAGCCCGGAGCAAATAAAAAGCACAGTAGAGTAAATAAAAAGTTAAAAAAAAAATCACATGCTGGAGGGTAAGTACTTTTATTCCTGTACTTTCATTGCCTGGGGAATTATTATTCCATTGCTGGTTTCATTGGGGGGAGGGGTGAAAGGAGAGCCATGTTATTCACAAAATGGATTGCTCCTCTCACCGCTTTTCACTGCTGTGGGTTCTCAAGAGTCCACTGATTACAACAAAGTGTGGCCATCTATTCCGTCTTATTGACAAAGGTCCTTAATTACTGCTGCACCAGTAATACCTGCTATTAAATTCTGCTAAACAGAGGCTGCAAATTAGCTGCGGATCTCGGTAACCTTTTGTGTGTAATTACAGGCAGTGGGATTGATGCTGAGGCTATAGAACTGACCCGAGTCATAGCAATGGGAAACCTTTGTTTATCACCTGCGGTGGGGGCCAAAATGTGAAATTAAAAGCTCTCCATCAGCTGAAGGCCTTCAGAAGCCTAGGAAAGCAACAGGCAAAAAAGCAAACTGTTCTATATTTATAACCGTCTTCTTCAACTGCTATTTAAACTCACAGCTCATTAACCTGGTCGGCTGTTGTAATGTACAAGCCATGCAAAGTTTAAAATGGCAAAAATTTAGGTTGCCTTTTTGAGGCGTTCTATATTTCATGAAGGCCTTTAACCTGCATTTAAGAGCCTGTTTGATGCAATTGCTGACTATAAATAGCCGTCAGCATAAAAAATGCATGAACTTTTAACATTTGTCTTAAGGATCCCCTTTTTAATAAAAAAATTCTTTGCTGTTCTGTTCAGATTCTTATCCTGTGCCCATCGCCGGGCTAGGAGAGTGCTTTCCAATTGTGCAAGAAGGGCTCAATCCTGCTAGGCATTGAGCTCTCTGGCCCCTATCTAGCAAACACTTAACTTTAAGCATGAGTGGTCCCACTGACTGCAGCAGGACTCACATCAGTGTTGCCATTTGGGGCCAACCTGCTTAGCACCTTGCCAGACTGAGACGCAGGCAATGCAATTAACATCTGTTACATTTGGTTCCTAAGGGCTACACCATTCTAAGCTCTATAGACAGAGGAACAAAATGCTCCAATTTCTTGCATTAGCTAATGTTCATCGTATTGGGCTGAATTCTAACAAGCCCTTACTCAGCTGCATGTAAGGGAGGAGCAAGCAAGGAGCCTTCTTAACATTCAGGTACACCTTATGCAAAGGCCTGTCTAATAGGTCAACGACCCTGTACTCCTGTGACACAGTGACTTATGCGGGGGGACTAAAATACAGGGAGTATAATGCACCTTCCAAAGAGCTATAGCATGGGCACTTTCTCGTTGCATTCCTCTATTTCAGATCCTTGTTTTCATCATATAATATTACATAATGATGATTACAACTGCTAATAAAACACACTTAAAAGGAGTTCCTAAAGCAAACACTGGTTTTGATTTTAAAGTTAAGTTGCTAAATTTACATGGTTCGGGTTACAACAGAGTAGACATAAAGCCAATGGATCTTCAAGGCTAAAGGTGCCAAATCAGGTGAGTAATTTTTTTAGTGATGTGGCTATTAGAGAGCATTTAGTTACACACATTCATAGAATAAATACACAGCATCTCTGCCTAGACAAGGCCAAGTAACTCTCGTTGAACTCACTGGGAGCTGCATGGACATCTCCAAGTGCAGCATTTGGCTAAATATACTTTTTAAAACTACTTCATGGGAGGATGTTATCAGGTTAAAAGGATCAGATCAGAATATAACAACCTCATCAGCTTGGAAGGAGAGGATGGATTTCAAGTCCATTTCATAAAGAGTCCTGGGATATATTTGGAGGTTGCAGACTTCTAGTGATGCAGCAAACCGGAAAGATTTAAAAGGGAGTATTGTATAATAATGGCTTATATTATAATGGCTCGCCTGCTACCTTCTCCTGTAACCACGAATTGTACCTGGCAGCCTACATTTATCTACTGCTCTTGCAAGCTTTCTTAGGCAGAAGCATTTACAGGAGAAGCAAATGCACCATATGTTGTAATGATGGTAACACCCTGTTAAATAGAAATATTTGATGACTATGTTCCTGTATAATATCTCTTCAAACAAAAGTTAACTGCTGTAATGATTGTTTTGTTTCTGATATTTACATGCTCCATAATCAAACATACAGGATGAAATCCTTTCTCCCACTGAAGTCAATAACAAAACTCTCTTTGACTTAAATAGGGCCAGAGTCTTCAATCTTCAAGTCAGGTTGAGCTCTGTTTGATGCAGAACCTGAAGGAGAGGACTAATGGTACTTCTCCGTTCCCCCAATTCTTGGGCCAACCAGGAGCCAGCTAGATAACATTATGTAAGAAAGTAGCTAATATATGTCCTTAGAAGTTACAGGATTTTACAAGCCATTCTATTTTTGTAGCCATTATCCCTAAAACTTCTGCTGTCTAAAATGCATTATACTTACTGTATTAGGTGTCATTGACATTAGTAGAAGTGATCTCAAGCCCAATGCTGGCTTTCTACCTTTTACTTACTGTATATGTTTGTGGCGACTTTTGCATTTTTAAATAGTTTTTAAGGACTCTTGCTCTGCTTCACTGGTACATGGGCATTTTGATACACAATGTTGCTCCACAGAAGAAATGGTTGATTACTGGTTGAACCAGGGGACTTGGAGCCAGGACTACAACTTCCCTTTCTTGGCTTTGCCATTGACTCAGTGTGTAATCTTGGGTAAATCTCTTAACCTTTTTAGGTAACAGTGTACTTCGTGGCGAAAGACGGGATAACAGTACCTAGGAACAACTGTAATGGTAATAGAACCTTTGGGGATAATAGTACTTACCTCAGAAGACTTAATATTTGTAAAGTATTTTGAGTGAAATTCACTCCCAAAGCAGAAGACCTATAATAATACCTTAATATCACTTATGCCCTCAAAACAGCACTTATGTGGAACTGTAATGGTTGTATAGGCCTTGTTCTGGACCTTTGCACTTGAGTGAATTTAATTCTTAGGGAACCTCGTCTATGCCTTGATCCTGTAAAGTGCTGAACCCTCCCCTCCTGATTGTTCAACACCTTGCAGAACTGAGCCCATATAAATCATTCAAGAGCTTCATGGTACTATCTAAGGCTACGTCTACACTATTTGCCGGATCGGCAGATAGTGCTCAATCTATCGGGGACTGAGTTATCACATCTAGCGAGAGGTGGAAGCGGAGTCGACAGGGGAGTGACAGCAATCGACTTGCCGCCGTGAGACTATCAATGTAAGTGGACCTAAGATACGTCGACTTCAGCTACACTATTCGCGTAGCTGAAGTTGCGTATCTTAGGTTGACTCTACCTCTCCCTCCCACCCCCACCCCAGTAGACCTGGCCTAAGATTGCATAGATTTCATGAAAGAGGAGGGACATGTATAAGATAAACAGGACTTGGGCCCACAGGTGCTGGAACTAGGGGTGCTAGGCAGCATCCCCTGGCTTGAAGTAGTAATAACCAAATACTTGGTTTCCACTTTCATCAAACCCATTGTAAAAATTGTTTGAACACCTCTGCTTAGGCCTCAATCTTGACTCAGACAAAAGTTCCATTGACTCTTCCTCCAATGACATCCACTGACTGTAATGGGAGTTTTGCCTGACTAAGGACTGCAGGATTTGGCTCAATCATTATGCAATGGAAAAATCTAATTGCTGACGAAATTCAGAACTCATTAGCCAACAGTTTTAAAAAATGCCTGTGGTGTGTGTGCTTGACAGTCAGCAAATGAAATGAAGTTGTATTTGAAATCTGCATTTCTCAAGGTGTTGCAGGCTCTGGCTTTGACAACATGACTCAAAAATATATCTGATGCCTGTAGATAGACAGTAGAACCCCAAACCTTGGCATGCATTCTAGACTGCTAGGTATTTATTGAGCGATAAGGAAAATAGAAATTGCCAGAATGGATCAGACCCAAGGTCCATTGAGTCCAGACATGGGCAAACTTTTTGGCCCAAGGGCCACATCGGGGTTACAAAATTGTATGGAGGGCTGGGTAGGGAAGGCTGTGCCTCCCCAAACAGCCTGGCCCTGCCCACTCTTTGGCCCCCTCCCACTTGCCACCCCCTGAGTGCCCCCCTCAGAATCCAAACCCCCTGCTCCTTGTCCCCTGACCACCCCATCCCGAGACCTCCCACCCTAACTGCCCCTCCATTCCCCGCTCCCTACCCAATCCCCCCACCCCGGTCCCTGTCCCCTGACTGCCCCAACCCCTATCCAGACCCCTCCGGGACTCCCACACCCTATCCAACACCCCGTTCCCCATCCCCGACCATCCCCCGCAGAACCTGCGTCCCATCCAACTGCCCCACTTCTCCCTGTCCCCTGCTGACTACCCCCTGGGACCCTCTGCCCCTTAACCAAGCCCCCGGGCTCAGAGCAGCACGTATGGCAACCGTGCAGCCAGAGCCAGACACAGACACACTGCCCTGCAGGAGCGCAGAGCACACAGCCCTGCCAGAGCCAGCCACGCCACTGCAGCACTGCCCTGGAGCGGCAGGCCAGAGCGCTACTCGCGTAGCATGCTGAGGCTGTGGGGAGCGGGGACAGCAGTGGAGGGGCCGAGGTAGCCTCCCGGCCAGGAGCTCACTGGCCAGTCAGGACAGGCCAGTGGGCTGGATGTATTATAACTATGCGAATCGAAGGAAAGACAGCAATATCAAAAACAGTGTTGCTAATTTTCGGTATGTTACTGTGAGTCTCATGACATTTAGGGATTTTCTTAAAGCCTTAAGCTCTTGGAATCTGTACATTATGTGAGAATCTCAGCTGTCATTTTTTTTTCTTGCTTTTTTTCTTGCTTTCACAAGTGTGGAGAAAACCTTGACAATATGACCCAAGTGTACCCTAAAGGCTTAAAACCGCAAAGGCAAGTAAGGAGAACCCAACTTTTACTATCTTTTTAAAATCTCATGGTTTTAAAGTCAATTCCATGATCTGGGGTTGGGGGCCTGATTCATGATTTTTCAATACCCGCAAAATGTGTGCGGCATAAATATATGTATAAAGTTTTTAAAGATCTACTATGGTATATTCTCTCTTACAATTTGACAACTAGTATGTAGTAGTGTTTCCTCTATGACAGCCACACCCATTGCTAAAAGAGGTCACAAATGTCAATCAGACTTTCAATTTTTTAATACTTGCCTGGACCCTATTGTATTATTTGAGAAACATAACTAGGTAATAAACATGACTAGGTAATAAACCACTGAATAATAATGCAAATCCAAATGATGGTGGAGTTAATACCGCATACGTTAAAAGTCTCCATTTCCTGATTTCAGAACGCATCATTCTGCAACCTTAACTATATTTTAGCATAATTGATTCTACAATATAATGAATTTCTGTTACATCTTAAAATAAACATTAAACCAGAAAGGAACTTGCATTGTTTTCTGATAAGTCTTTAAGAAAACGTTCCATATCTCAAAGGTAGCATAAGCGCCATATTATCTGGCAGTTGCTATAGTAACAGTTACTCATGTAATTTGCTAGTGACTAAGTTAAGCCCACCCTAGGTAGCCTTAACTTGCCTATTCACTTGACATGTTTAAAGAAGTTTCCTTTAACAGATCTGTATCTTTTGCCTGCTGACAGTATGGATCTTTTCTTGTTCAGGTGATGTTTTATCCTTTGTTTTAGGTTGCTTACTTGGAGCCAGATCCAAAATTAATAGACATCAAAGGAAAGAATCCTATTGCCTTTAATGAGGTTTGGATCAGGCCCCAAATTCCATACTGATTTTTCGCAGGTGAAAACACTTGTCCCTTTAGCAAGTCCTTCTCCTGGAAAGGAACAATATCAATCATGTTTACACAGTATCAGCTCCAGCAAGAACAGCAGCTCCTGATTGATTAATCATATGTGGATGGATAGGTGGTTGCATGTTGTTGGAATTAATTTCCCTAAAAAGTTTGTTAAGGTTTATCATGACTCAGTTTCCCCACAAGCATTCCTTATTAGTTCAAAGGTAATATGACATTGGTTACAGCCAAAAAACAAATCTAAGCATTACACACCTATATTCCATTCCCTAGCAACAATGTACTTATAAGCATGAGCTGAATACTCACTGGATCAGGCCTGGAAGACACCTTCCCATCATGGCATGGCTCCAAAAGGGAAAGGAAAAGCTCCAACAAAGAAACTCCTACAGAACCTTGCTTTTTACACAGTCTAATAAACAAGTGATGTCATTGCTGTTATTGCACCTTAGCTAAAGTCAGCAGAAGCAGTCTAGGGCAGCACGCTACTCTCTTAAAGGCTTTCCCCCTTATCTCATTTAGCCATATTTTTCCCCCACTACTGGACTAAATATTTCTAACCAATTCTTGACTGCACTTGGTGTACATTTAACCATGTTTTCTTTATTTCTATTGTTTATCCCACACTTTAAATAAGACAACTCTGGTATGTCCAGAGTCCCTATAAGTTTAACGCAAACAACATTTCTTTCTCATGATTTCATTCTTTTTAATCACATGCTGTGGATTTATCATTCATGTTAACATCAAAACGCAATTTAAAACCATTGCTCATTCAGGCCTAATTTGGGCCTATATCCCAATTAGATCGATAGATCGATAGATAGATAGATAGATAGATAGATACCTTTGAATTGCATAGCTATGGGAAAAAGTATTTCCCTTATTTTCAAATCTTTTTTAAATGTTTTGTCAAAAACTGGATAAGATATTTGCTTTTGCTGATGCCTGATGGATAATCACTAAAACTGAAGGAAATCTTATATTTTTTCCACAATGTTTTAATTTTATGCTTTTACCATAGAGCACATACCTGGAAAAACCTTTGATCAATTCTTATGGTTTTACTGTATCACTGTAAGTCAAAACTACTAAACATCTAAGGAATTCACTGCTGTTGATCCTCTCATTAGCAAGGTGATATAAAATGGGCTGCTTGCATGAAGAACAAAATGCACAGACACAATCATTAAAGAGCATTCTGAAAACCTACGATTCCATAGAGGCATTGCAGCAATCCTGCTCACATCGGTTTTTAAGGCATTGTGCACCACATTCTGGTGCCTCACATTCTGTAGGGCCCTTACTCCTCATGCTTAGTGTGAGCAAGAGCATCAGAATCTAGCCCTTTGTGAATGTTACATTACTGTAACTTTGTGAATGTAACATTGTGAACGTAACCTTAAAAATGTTGAAATGTAATTGTGGGTTTCAAGATCAGGCCTTTTTTCCCCTTCTCCTGCTAGCTTGAAAAACACTGAAGTCCCAACAGACTCTGTAAAAATATGGGCCGCTCTACAGCTCACATGGCCAACATGAGCATTTTCTAAATTGCTTGCCTATCAAAATCATATTTGGAATTGTGTTTTGTAAGTATGTGCAAAATTTACATTACAAAAAATGCAGTGTGGCATTGAGAAAGAGTTACTACAACTGTGCTAAAACACTGTAAAGTGGCAAAAGGGCCTCCAAGGATTTCTTTTATTGCTCTAAAGACTCCCATTTTGAAGTGCCAGTGGTATGATGGCAGAAAGCCTGTAATTAAATATTTAAATCACCATAAAATATATTTAAAGGGAAAGAACTTCAAAGAGACTCTTTGGAAATCCAGTCCTTTTGGGGCACATTATACATGTTACTGAAGTTATTTAAAAATAAAGGGATTGTCTAAATAGTATATTTCCCTAAATGTAATAAGCACTGGATGAGAATAGCTTTTGCTGTAAAATAAGAAAGTGCAATGCATTTTCTGATTACATCCAGGTTTTCTATTTGCCAGTTTAATCCTCCAGAATTCAGCTGTTCTCTGTTCAGTCCTTTTACATCATCTTTAGCTAATCTGTCAAACATTTTAGACAGCCAAACCAATTTTCAGATTGTTCAGGACTTTGCCACAAGCACCATATGCTGTTAATAAGATTTTCATTTGGAATGATGCCATGTCGTCCATGTTTTCTGTTGTATATAAATACTGAAATTTAATGGCTTCAGGTTTTGTTTAATGTTAACATCAACGATAAAAAAAAAAAAAAGGTTCTCAAACACCAAGCCCCATAGTGAAATGCACTAGTGACAGCCATTTGCAAGGTTAATGTTGTGGAAAACAACATCCATCTTTGAAACAGTTTCATTAGCCCCATCTAGCTGACCTCTCCACATAATGTTGTCAAATGTGACACGCATCAGATTATTGGGAATATGGAGATCAATAAATATGCAACACCAGTGCTTAGAACGCTCCTGGCATCATAGCCGTACAAATGCCATCTACCATTCCAAAGAGTAGCTGTCATCTGTCAAATCTACTAGCAAATAGACAGGCTTAAGGGGAAAGCTATCAATAATAGTAAAATATATGAGTAAAGATGAAATAGACAGGGAGTACAAAGTCAAGGTTCTGATGCATTAAGGTTCCAAATGAAAAACACCAGATAACCACTCTAAAACAATGACTTTCCTTATTTGTTGAATTAAATGTAAATCCCTCTCATATGACAATATCTGCTACAATGCCTATTTACTTACATTATCTTTTTTTTGTTGCAGTGCATTAGAGTTTCTCTAAAACTATTCCTGGGTGCTGATTCCCCATCTTGTGAGAAGCAATGCCCCTCCTGCAAGGTCTGCAGTACCCTCAACTCTCACCGGCTTCAACTGGAGTTCAAGACATTCTGGATCTCATTCTGTGCACAAGAGTGTAGATTTACAAATGGAGTTTTCAGCTAGGCTTCTAAATTCTGACATGGGCACCAAAATAAGTGGTCTGGTTCTCCAAAAAAAGAGAGCACCTCAGCACTTTTCAGGATTTGGCTCTGGGTTGGGTGTGGGCTACTGCTTTTTGAAAGGATACAAAGCCAAGACTTGGTAACACTTTTTGAATGGTTCCATTAGCAGTATGTACAGTCCATCTAGTTAACTTGTGTAACACCAAACTGATATCCGTTACTCTTTTAGCTGTGTTTAGTTTCAAATGCGTGCTATTCATGTAGATTTCTACAGATTTACTTACTGATCCTGAAGAAGGCTACAACTCAGTAGCAGGTGGAAACATCAACATGAATAAAGTTGAGGTTTTAAAGAATGTAATTCTGTTTAGATCCACATTGCTTTGGATATTGATAAATGGTAAAAAAAATAATCAAACTCAGGGCTCAGTCACTGACTTAAAGGGGAGAGTTGTTCACTCAGCACAACTGGCAGGATTGGGCACCATGTAATTTATATGTAGAGGGGAAGATAAACCATAGAAATTCCACCTAGCTAGGCCCTATCCTTAAATATTCAGTGACTTTGTAACCAGCAAATGTACTTCCCTCTCTTTTAAATATCTGTCTGTTGCTCTCATTGTCATTTGCTAAATATAGTGCAATCCACTATTAAACTTGGGTTCCCAGCTCTCCACCCTACCCCAGTGAAGGAATTTGACAAATAAACCATTAATCCAAATCATCTTCTGAATGAGAGCACTGAAAACTTCTACCAATGACTTGAATCTAGTAGTACTTAATGCTACAAGTGATATTTCTGTAAACAACTTCTTATGCTAAAATATATATTAAAGAGTATATGTTTGTTTGAATACATGTTGTCCAATTAAAGCTGGTGGCAAATTGGTTTCTTTCCTAATATGTTTTTAAAAATGTTGTTCATTCTGTGGAAAAAAGAGAAGGAACAGGAAACATAAAGGTATTTTTGAAGTATACAGTTATAAGGTACTTGCCTGGTAATTTGCAACCTTGGTACACAACATACCTTTTAGCAAGGCTATTTATTTCTCAGGGAGAATGCTATAGTACTTACGATAAAGGCCTCTGTTGGACCTCTTCATCAATAGCAAACCTTTAAGCACAGCACATCTCATAAATAGGAGTTCCACTAACACAGACTTCAAAAGGATAGAACCTGATAATTCAAAAATAGAGCTATATTAAGTGTTCCAGCAGTCCATCCATAAAAGCAGTCTTATATTCCAAACGCCTCCTCTGTGCAGCATGACAGTCTATTAGAATAATAGCAGGGGAAAGCATAATTACAAGTAATCATTGGCTGGAAAGGAGCTAGTTGTTTTTGTAGAGGAAAATGCCTTGCAGAACCTGGCAGAAAATGCAACACTACTTCTAGCAGCCAGGGCAGGTAACCATAGAAAATAATCACAGCGCAAACCCTGGACTATTTGTTTTTATTTATGAAAAACCTTTTGCACATTTTAATGTTTACCCAGTGAAATAAACTTAATTTGCCACCTCATTTTCTTTAGAGTTGATTATTACATAATTGCTGTTTATGAATAACCATGTTCTATACGTATGTCAATCAAATAGTAATGTTCTGCTTAGCTGGTATATCAGGCTCATTCGGTAAGACATATGAGATAATGATTTTCCTCCTTGCCAATATGTTTTGTCCACAGAATATTCTAAGAGAAACAGAGGTTATTTTAAGCATCAGTTTTTGAATATGCAAATCAGTGTCTCCTGCACACAAGATAGATCAAATAGTCATAAGAGAGAGTGAACTCCATAAAGGTTCCAGTTCTTCCTTCAAGCTCACAGGTATGGCCATGGGACCATGTTTCTGATGGCAGGGAACGCCCCCCAGTTTGCAGATAGTTTTTACTTACATTTAGCCAAGCTAACAGGACAGAAAGCACCAGTCTTTTGTTAGCTCTGTTCCCCCTCTTTCCTACCTCATTTATTCTCCCAGTTTTAAGATGCGCAAATTGGTCCCTACCCTGCACCACTGAAGTCACTGGGAGTTTTGCAGTTGGCCTCAGCTGGAGTAGGGCTAAGCCCATTCCTGTCTAGGTACTGGTCCACAACAATGTGAGCAATTACCAGGAAATGACCTGTTCAGGTACAACACTACACTCATCAAACCCATTTCAATCTACTGTTCCATTCTAAAGGAACCCATTGCAGATCATGAGCCAAAGAAATTCATGACTGAATTATGATCCTATCTTAATGCTGGGCCCATCGCTGGTATCTAAAGCATCTCTATGAAGCAATGGACAATAAAGCTCTGAAGCCTAACCTTGAGGAGAACTTACCAAATTCTGGCCAACAAAGGATATATAAGGAGATTCTCTTTACCCATAAGTACACCCAAGCACTGGGTGTGTTTTCAGAAATCTTCAGACTGCTTTTGCCATGCTCAAGGAGGCACTAAGGCAGACCCCATCTGACAACAAAAATTACTACATAACCCCAGGAGGGGGGGCCAAAGCCTGAGCCCACCTGAATCCCGCAGCCCCAGGCAGGAGGGCCAGAGCCAAAGTCCAAGGGCTTTAGCTGCAGTTGGATGCCTGTAACCTGAGCCCTGCCACCCAGGGCTAAAGCCCTCACACTTTGCCTTCAGCTTCAGTGCTTCGCAGTTGGGGTTGGGCTTGGACTTCAGCCCTGGGTCCCAGCAAGTCTAATGCCAGCCCTGATGACTCCATTAAAACGGGGCCACGACCCACTTTGGCGTCCTGACCCAGTTTGACAACCGCTGCATTAAGTTCTTTTCAATGCCCACACTTACAGCCCTTATTGAGTTCAGTACAAGTCCTATGTACTGCGATGAGGCTGCTCAGGAAGAGCAACAGGACTGGGCTTTGAGATTGTGACTAAGAACCTTGATTTATTCTGGAATTAATCCCTTGATTTTGTTCATGTTTCAAAAATTACCAATTCCACCCAATAGCAAAATCATTTAAGGGCAGAAAAAAGCATAAACATAAGAATAAGCCAGAGTCAATTAAACAATTATAATTACAAGCCTATTTGCATATTATTTTACTTATTATAGTATTCCAGGAGAGGCAGCAGCAACTACTTTCAATTCAGCATGTAGAAATCATCATTATATACCAGCCCAAATTTCCTTGCTCTTATCGTAATGCTTTTAATACGAAAACAGCTCTCTGTGAAGACAGTCTGATTATAGAGTGATACATTTAATCATAGCCAGTGCTTACTGAAAAGTTTCAATGTTCATTACATTAGCTAGTCTTAAAATTGAACACAAATCAATTTTAATCAATATGTAGTAATAAATAAATATTAAGGAACTGTTTCACTAATGTACAGGTAGCCTAATTAAAGCAACAACATTTGCTGCACTTACATACCTTAATTTTCTCTACAAAATCCTTATTGAACCACTACTTTAAAAAAATAATTGCATTTGCAATTAGAAACACTGAAGTTACATTATCGATTTTCTGCTAAAAACCTTTTTAGTAAACAAGCAGAAACTACATTCATTAAATGTAAGTGCTTGGAGCTATGGTGTGAAATTCAATTCAGCCATTATCATGAATTACACTGATTATTGCTGTAATTATTTTCTCTTGGATACAACTGCATTTCTGTTCCTTGTTAGTTGTGTTGGACATAGAACCATGTTCATTTTATACCTAATAATACTCAACTGTAGTTCCAGCAATTACTATCACTTATACAAATCATTAAGTTAAGCCATGGGTACCTAGTAAGATACAAAAATTAAGTAAAACATCCTTTTTTTTTTACCTCTGAAATAAATAATACCATTGGTGAACAGAGGAAAATTACAGATGTTAACTGATTTACATTAGGAAAATGTCATTACCTGTTTCCCTTCCACTGACATTTTCATCGTAGCAAACTTATGACTATCCATTTAAAACGTGTCAACAAATTATTTTCCCCATATCATAGAGATTAATAATATAATGCTTTTTGTGAAAGATTCACCTCTTTAACAGCTATTAGTTTAAAAGAAATATTAGTGAACCACCAGGGCAGTGTGTAAATACATTGTCCTAATAATCTGATCCATTAAAAGAATCTATTTCATGGATCATATCAAAACAAAAATATTTAGAGGTTAAGGACTTTATCCAAAGTCCATTGAAGTCAATGGAGAAACTGACTCCAGCTGACTTCAGTGAACTTTGAATCAGGCTCTTTATATAGCACTTTTCAGGCCAAAGGATCCCCAGATCATTCAAGGCAAAATCCTGAGCTACTCATTCTGGCAAAACTCCCCTTGATTTCAAGTTCTGCTTGAGTAAGAACTGAGGTTCTGAGGCCAAAATATAGGCGCCACCACTGGAAAGCAGGCACCTCCAGGACAGAAGGGGGAAGAGAACTGGTGAATAATACACTGCAAAAAAAGTGAGGAGCAAGAATATTTTGGCCCAGGACATCCAGGCAAACCTCTCTTTACAGAAAGTATCTGGAATCTTTAGGTCCCAATTTTTTAAAAGATAGGGCAGAAGTCTGCAGGTATTTATGAACCTAACATATTCACAATTGTATCCATGTTGCATGGGAATCAAGTATTTATTATAATGTACTTGATGTTTATATATAGCACCACAGATGTGAATAGCACAGTAAAATGTGTATAAATGGCTCATTAGGCACTTAGTTCGTGACTTGCCTGTACAACTGCATATCAAGAAATGGTCCCTACCCCAAGAAGCTTATAATCAACTGCCCCAATCTAGTGAACACCTATTCACGTGAGTAAGCTCTCTGGAATGGCTCACAACTGTAAGTGCAACCTCTGGGAGCCTGTCAAGAAGCAGTGTAGAGATCCCCAACTGGCTGATGCTCCATAATTAGATTTCACCAACCCAGTAACAAGTGTGAACTCCTAAAGCACTATAACTTAACATAGAGTCACAGACAGTCTCCTTGTGCATTCCAGTCTATCTTACCATCCAAGCAAGCTGGATTTAATGATAGCTGGTTGTTATACCCCAAAGATCACCACAAAATATTCAGATGGTTCCTAGAGCCAAGAGACCAATCACTTACCCCAGCAGGTCAATGTGTAACTTAGATCACACAATAAAGACAACGCTTGTAACCAATCCTATTGTAAACCATCTGAGAATTTATTAACTAAGAAAAGACTTGAAGGAGTTATTACAAGGTTAAAGCATGCAAATATACACAGTCTATAATTTACAATCTATGGTTTCAAAAGGTGACAGAATAATAGTGATCTGTCAGCTCTGAATGTCTTTTAGGGCTAACCCAGGTTGACTCCGGGGAATCTCTGCTTCTGTTTTGTAACTCTTGGCCTGGGAGAATCCAAACAGCAAAAGTGAAGAAAATTTTCTGGTCAGCTATTTTTATTTTCTTCTTCCAGAATTCAGGCTGATGGGACAAGCCTTTTTGCACATAGCCTCTTCCTGAGTATAAGGGGGCAATTAATGAAGTCTTTGTATTGTGATGTCAGTGGCCCATTTAGTTTAGACAAATCTGTTCACTAATGTTCACAAAAATATCCATGAGAAAGGTTGCAAAATTGACTGAATCGAAATTCAATTCAGACTTTGCAAAAATGCCTGACGGTCCATTTTCTTAGTGTTCATCTAGCACTAATATGTAGCACTGCTGATCAGAAGGTGCTAAATTAAGAAGAGAATCAAGAAAGTCCAACCTGAAATATAGAAGTGGAAGATGTTAATATATAATTAAGCAATAGATATTCAAGAATATCTTCTTCATAAGGGAATCTTTCCTCAGGCCCCTCTGCAAACATGTAACATAACCTTCAAAGTAAAAAAGATTTGTTGCATTAGTTCTGCTTAGCTAACCATGAATACTAATTGCAGGAAGAATGAATTGCACCTAGTGCCCGAGGGCATGAGCTCACCAGAACACACAAAAGTTTCATAAGGCCAGCACAAACAATGGAGTACGGGCCCACTAAAATGAGTGTAAAACAACCTCAGTGAAATTCAATACACCATGATCTTTACCAAACCTCTAAATTAAAAAAAAAAAAATCAACATCTGTTCTATAAAGCAAGACAGCAGAAGGAAGAAGCTCGCCAAGAACTAGGATTTTCATTACTTATAAATATTTTCAAAATAGCTTTTCTTATTCAGTTTGACTGATAAATGGGTCAGATTCACTCAAATGCTCTGGCTGCTTTGATCCACTTCAGTGATGCAAACCCATCTTTGGGTTGCTCTCAGTTGCATCCGGGCCAAACTTGGCCCCAGTCATTCTGAGGACTGATGTGCAGAAAGATGACATAAATCCACTTTTTGCTCCTCAGCCCCACCCAGGTGTGCTGGGTAGAGCACCAATGTGTTTATGCCACAGTTTTACTCTGAGTTTTACTCGGTTTATTATTCTAAACCGTGGATGGATCTGGAGTTACAAAACAGATATTAGCCAACGAAAGCTTATGCTCTAATACTTTAGTTAGTCTTTAAGGTGCCACAGGATTCTTTGTCACTTCTGCAATTCCAGACTAACACGGCTACCCCTCTGATTCTTGAAAACAGATTTAGTGTCAAGAATGACATGAACAGATAAATATCAGAAATGATCCCAAACCACAGCCTCAGTCAAGTATCCCCAAACTTTGACTGGACCACCCACTGCTTAGATTTTCATCTTTTTATGCTATTTTAACATTTCAGGTCAACTATTTACACTTTGCCACTAGCATGTAAATAGGGTTACCATATACCCAGATTTTCCCAGAAGCTGCCTCTTTTTTGAGCCTCCTGTCTCTGTCTGGGTGGATTTTTCAAGTAACAGAACATGTCCTGAATTTTTGCACAGCAGACAGGGTGCAGCTCAGAAAGATTGGTCCACTGATTGGTCCACTTTCCTGCACCCACAGATGATTGGTCCATTGCCCTACTACCACAGCTGCCACGTGCAGCTCCCACAGCCCCAGACTCCCAGTCCTGGGGGGGAGGGGTCCCACAAGGAGGTGCTGACTGAGGCCTGTTGCTCCATCCTGGGCTTGTGCCAGCCGTCCTATCACTGGGACAGGGAGCGACACTGCTCCACCATCTCCAGTGATTACCCCCACTGCAGGTACCCCATCCAGCACCCACAACTTTACCCCCACCCCCAGCTCCTCTGTCCTGTCCCCTCAACACACACAACTCCTCCCCCGTCCAGCAGTGGTCTCCTTTTGAGAACCTGACATATAGTGACCCTATGTACCTTCACCTAGCTCAAGTTCCTGCTTGCAGGTAAGCAATACTCTGTGAATTTTATTTTTTTCCAGGCCTTGGTTTACAACGGCAATATTATCACCAGAACATTTTCACATAATTATATTGAAGATTTATGCTTCTGAATCAACACATCTCCTAACAAATGATAAATCTATACTCATTTACTATACAATTTATATACAGTAAATTAATTCTTGGAATAACTTCATTTAAGCTGGCAAAGTTACACCAGGAGTGATTTTTGGCATGTTGGGTTTAATCCATTATTTTTGTAACTATTAAATTATTTTTTTATTCTCATGAACATTCTCACCTACTCCCTATGGAACAAGGACAAAGCCTTCAACAGCAATTATAAATGAAGGATTTCACTGTTGAATTTTTACCTGTTCAGCTCATTATAAATCTTGTGAAAAGGTTAGTAATTTATTATTGAGCTACTTGGTATGTTTGACAGAGACCAAGATACACTTGCAAAATTCACATGCTGTCATCTTTTAAATGATTGTGTATGCTTGCTTCATACTTGTGTGAGGTAAATATCAATATCTCCATTTTACAGATGGAGAAGTTGAAGCAAAGAAGCTATAGGAGAAATTTTCCAAAGCCCATTCAGCTGAGTTCAGGTTGCAAAGTCTTCTGTATGCACAGGATGCTGTTTCATTCAAATACATATACAGTAGAACCTTAATTTTATGTACACCAGTCCTATAGACAGTTATACAGACCATTTTTCCCAGCAGGAAAAAAAAACAAACGTAAAAGTGAGGTCGATGAAGACCAAGACAACTTCCCTTTACATTCTAACACCTTCAGTGTTTTGAAAATCACTTGGCGGTGATTTCAGGGGCAAGGACAGAGTCATACAGTGCACCATCCTGTAACTTATGCACCATATCTGCTGTAATTTTGAGATTTCAATTTTAGGAACTCAATTTCCAATTAGTTCATAAAGTAGGGATTGACTATATACATGTTATGATCGATGGCACCAGGTGGCACTGTTACACAGTCTTACAAGTTCGCTCTCTTTTTTTGGCAAGCGAGCAAGGTTTGACTCTTTGGATGATATGAATTTTTTCGTTAGTTTTGGTTGTGCCAGGTTCTCTGTAGATTGGAAGCAGCTTCAGAAAAGACAGAGTTGTGCAAGAAGCAAGAGGGTTTGTTCTCTCCCCCTTGGGCTCTCAGAGTCAATTACTGGGGTGGCATTGCTCCCTGGGGCCCAGATATTGGTGTTGAGCTCAGCTCCCTGAAAGAAGGGATTGCCCTGCATGTCGTTTGTCCATCTCATTTCAGGACCGGAATGTCTGTGTAAATAAAGTAAGTTACACTTAGAATATACTCAGACTCCGTGTCATTGATTTCTCCTCTGCTGAGAGAGATCAGATCTAAATATAGAGACATATACAAACATACAAACACAGAGTATATTCATATCTAGGCAAACTGAAAATTAGGCCAGCATTATGCACAGTGATACACAAATGTGAATCATGGCTGATCATCAAAGTTACTTTCTGTGCTGTCAGTCCACTGACCTCTACTGGATATATTCAGTAGTGCTGTAGGATGTACTTGGAACGGTGGTTAACAACACTCAAAGGGGTCAAACAATTTTTCTTGCTGAATATAGGGCCAGATCTTGTGGGTACAGCTAAGCTGAACTCAATACAAGATCTGCAATGATGGGGAAAATATAATTCAGCTATTTTTCTGCTCCTGTGGCTGAGCAAAGGCTGGACCTGACCCTCTCACAAATTAGAGCAGTCTAAGAGTTTGGCCCATCCAAGAATGTCCCTACCTCTGTGGAGAGGAAAACAACTGCTGTATAGCTGGCTACACACCACCCAAAAATTCCCCTATGTCTTGGGAATCTCCTTTTGCCCTTGGGAGTTGGTTTCCATCCACCTTCAGCTACTGGAGCAGCAACAAGGGGATGGACGCAGGGACTAGAGTCTAGCCTATGACAGTTCAAATCATGACTGTGGAAAAGGCATTTTAGCCCATTGGAAGTGTTCTGAGGAAGAGAAAGTGGGAAGCTCGTGAGCATCACAGATATAAGAGCTAAAAAGAGATTAAACCATAGCAACAGGAAGCAAGCAGTCTAAGCTCACGGCTACTATATATACTATATTCAGCACAGGTAACAGGACAAGCAGGAAGAAAGCATGAGCCTTCAGACCCCATGAATCACTCTCTCATACACAGAATAATAAATAGGCAGAATGCTCCAACAGGCAAATGCGCTAATGGCAAAAAACTCAGGAGTGATTTTCAGGACACGGCCTATCAGTCCTGCCCTTCTCTGTGGGATCATTTCACCACAGATTCACCTACATTTGGTTGCAAGATAAAAATGTGATGACATAATTTGGTTAATGCACTTGCTGTAATGTCAGACTAGGCCCTCTCTCTTGGAATTTTTTGGGAGGATGCTCTTTCGACAGCTCTCCTAGGCTGAGTGCACGTATTGATGCTCTTACTTAGCCTGACAATCCCATGTAAAAATGTTTTCTCCTACCATTTTAGAGCTTTTCTGGGTTTCGGCTGTACTTCATCTACTAGCATCTGTGGTAATCACTGGGCAAATCCTGCACAACTCTTCCAGAACTCTACATGCTCCACAATATCTGTGGCACAATGAGGTACCTGGGGCAGCCCTCACTGAAAATGCCAAGGTCAGGGCAGACAGCAAGAGAGAGAGCAGATACTCCCAAGACTGGTAGGAAGTTAAACTCCCCAACCAGTCACAAACTGTGCTTCTGATCCTCCACACGGGTTATCGAGAAGTGAAACAAAGAAATCACAGAGCCCCCTTTATTCCAGGTCTCTGGCTCCCAATCAACACCTAGATCAAATACAGTGTGAAGATATTTAAAAAACTCTGCTCACATATACAAAATGTTCTTCTGACCCCAAAGGGTCACATTACCAGGTCAGTATAGGCTTGGAACTTACCCAAAATACCACACTGCCAGCCAGTCCTTTAGTGGCTAAATGTTTATTATAAAGAGGAAAAAAGAACAAGGAGAGAGTTGTTAAATGGTAAAGCAGTCAAATACATAAGAGACTTTAAAGCCCATATGTCAGATTCTTAGCAGTATTAATGAGTTTGCTGGTTTGAAAAGTCCCTGGAACACATCCCTAGGTTGGATGGGTCAGTCAGTCCTTTTTTCAGAGCTTCGTTTGTAGAAAAGCTACTCCAGAGGTAAGAAGCAGGATTGAAGACAAAATGGAGAAGATGCAGCTTCCTTGTATAGTCTTTTGCCATGTGTCTTATACTTTGTCCCAAACACAAGCTGACCAGCACATAGCATGGAAGCCTTAGAGTTCTCTGTTCACAGGCATATCACATGCTTTGCTGAATCATAAGTTGTATACCCTGGCTCTTTTCAATGGGTTCATTGTACAGTTGATGACCCTTGATGGGCCATCGAACAGGCTAGGCAGTGCTGATGCCAATCTGTCTGGGGATGTTACCCAGAAACACAGCACAAGCTTGGAAATATACCATACATATCTACAATTCATAATACAAAGGTGATACAAACAAATAAACAGAATTATCACATTTGGCAAATTATAACATTTTCACAGACACCTTGCAGAGCATATCTGGCATGATTCATTGCAATTTTATAATTATGACATTGATACCAGTGTCTCCCATATTCCAAACATAGTCACAATATCAATGCAGGGTGTGTGTAAAGACTGCACTGTATGGTCATGTGGACAGTTGTGACTTTGTCTGAGGCACAGATGGTGAATGAAATGCTGGCAAATTTCCAAAAAGACTTCTTAATACATATAGCAAATTTTGTTGGATGTCTCTGGATCCTTCATTATTCTCTACCAACAGAACCAACTTTTGACCAGGCAGTGTCCATAAGGAAGGGATTCACATTTATCAGGTTGTAAAATAGCATGGTCCCTGAAAAGATGAACTTTTAATAACAGATGAGGCCAAGATTTTCAAAAGTGGCTATTGATTTTTGGAGCTCTGGATTTTGGATGACCAACCTGAGACAACTGAAAAGCACCTGATTTTCAGTGTGGGTGCTCATCACTTCCTGAAAACGAGACCCTTTTAAAGCATTCCAGGTTGGGCACCCACAAACTGACGCATCCCAAATCACTTGGCTGAACATGCATTTTGTTTTCTCCAGGGTCTAATGAATAATTATGCTAATCCTATAAATGCCAGCTCTATGATCACTATCAACCATTAGAGAAAAGCAGTTGGCAAACATCTAATATGTTATGGGAAAGAGAGGGAGCTCTTCAGGATCAAAAGGAAAAGAACTAAGTGTCATGTTACTGTTATTCTCTATGTGGAAAGGCAAAGACATAGGGATTTACCTTTAAACACATTTTGGTACTATCTGTCTTGTAATTTTTCCCTGGAAGTACATAGCCTTGCATGGAAATACTATATGAGGTAGTTTTTAGTATTTTCTGATGTGGTGTGACAGGACTTTCAAAAGTCCTCTGTGCTGCCTGAACTCTGCTCCCATTCAAGTCAACGATAAAATTGGGATTGCTTTCTAGACCAATGCTGTGTTGCTTTTGAAAATCCCATCCATTAGTTACAACTTTTCTCTCACTTAGTTACCATGAATCCCACTACACAGGTGTCATAGACAAGTAGGAAAAAAAAACACCTGCCTACACCATTTCTAAAATAGTTTTTCTGTAAAATTGTTGCTTCTACAGAATACATGATGGTTTGGTGTGGCAAGCAGGTTAGATGGTAGCTGTGCCAATTTCAATAGACTCGAGGGAGTTTTGCCAGGCAGAGTAGAAAAAAAATCAGGCTGTAACCACCATATAGACAGAGTGGAAGATCAACATTTGCCTTAAGGTTGGAAAGAAACAATTTGTCTTCCAGCTTTAGTAAGGGAACCGACAAGCTAGGAACCAGAAACAATAGTTGCTGTCTGATCTAGAGAGAATGGATAACCCAAATAAAAGAAGAGGAAGAAATATGCAAGGATGGTAAATTGCCTTGATAAAAGAGAGAACTGCCTTTAGAAATGCATATGCCTGTAAGTTAGTGAAATAATATTGGTAGCTGATGGTGACCATGCCTGAACAAGTTTTTATATAACTTTGGATTTTTAAAATTTATTATTCAGAAAAATTGCAGCTGAGTTTTTCCACTTTCCTTGCAGTACTTGGATCAGTACAATTGCACTGCTTAAAATGACATTTATATGACTGCTTGTAATGGCTGATCAATTAATGAGATAGGGTGCAGATAAAAGGTCCAATTAGGCTTTAACTGTTTACTTAATAGAAAGACCTGCTAGTAAAAAAAGATTGGCCAGTGAGCAGGATAACAGAACTTTTTCATGTGGCAGATTATAAGTATTCTCTATATTCACACATAAACAGGACAGAAATGCAATTACATATTCCACAAGGACCAAAATGCTTTTAACCTTTTCAAGGTAAAAAATAAACAAATAAATAAATAAAATAAAGATCCTGACACTGATGCTGAAACAGGTCCAAATGGATATTTTCTTTTGGTTAAGGTTGTCTTTTTTTCATTTTAATAATGATCTAGTCTGTTTCACAGTCTGTGGCCTCTTCTGGTCTTAAAGATACTGAGACAGCAGATGCTTCCTAAATGGAAAGGAAATTGTAATGATGTAAATCCCCCTTCACATTATTTTTCAAATAGGTTTGAGCACTACAAGTTGTATAGGGCAGGTGGGATAGTGCTGCTGACTGCTTAAAAAGGTAAATTGAATACAAATAGACAAATCAAGCACACATGTTGATTTGAAAGTTTATCATCAGTTCCTCAATACACTGTAGTTAAAATAAAGCCATTACCATCACTGAGTGTCCTTCTCAGCATCAGAAAGCTAGGAATTAACTTAATTGCTGAACTGCACCTAAAAACAGCTGCTATAAACATTACAATTTGGCTTTTAGTCTCATCAAAATTCCAAATATGTTAAAAAACTAATTTGCAAACGTGCATAAATTAACACTTTGAAACCACAATATTTAACCTGATGTCTAATCTGATGTCAAGTGAAAACAAGCCAAACAATATGGAAATTGTATATAGTACAAAACACCTGAGCAATTTAATTGAAAATCTTAATTATAGAGGTGCCATCAGAAATGCTGTCATTCTATTGATGTTTCATTACAGGTCCTAGCTTTTTCCACATACTAAAACTCAGATGAATTAATCTGAATCAAGATGAGATTTAAGTGTCTGGAAATGTTGTTTCATTTCTGTTTGCTTTGGAAAAATATAATTAATTTTACAAATACTCATAGCTTCATGTAAACAGTTAACGTTTGCTTCAAGAGGCTAATTGGTGTAATGTGTTATAATATTGATCTTTCCTCACATGGAAAGTATTCTTGTATCTTTATCCTGTCTTAAATCACAAATGAAAATGTGCTTGATATCTCCATGCCAGTCCTTGCTTGTAATCTGTAGGGCTCGTCAACAATCCAGGAAAAATATTTCAGAAGAATTTTTAGTTTAATTTAAAATTTTCACAAGAGGTGAAATATCTTGATCACTGAATATTTTAAACAGCTCTAAATATGACAAAAAAACTTTAAAAAACTTTAAAAAATTCAATGAAAAAATGGGGGTGGGTATTGACAATTTTTAGACAAAAAATTAATCAAAAACTCAAAAATTGTACAATTTTAATCATTTCTAGCCATTTGTAATTATCATATAAACATTTGTCAAGAGAGGCCCAGGACTACTGTTACAGTTCTCTCAAACACAAAGCAGATACTCATTTGCATGTGTGCAAATATGCCTAGGGACAGAATGGACATAAGATTAAAAGCTGCTCTTAGAACAGAGCTGGAGATCTGAGGTCTTTGTTTCATGTAACTGTCTCAGGTGAGATGAACTGGTCATTAAATGTCCTGCTGAAAACGACCTGTATCAATAGAGGATTCGAAAAGACAATGGGAGTCCCAGGGAATGAACAATCAATACTTGTTCATTGGAAACTCCAGCAGGCAGAACATGTGAACTCAGCATAGGTCTGCAGGAAGAGGACTATGGATCCAGAGGTGACAAGAGGCTATGACATGAGCTGGCTTATGGAGAGGCACGAAGGCTGACCTGGGACTGACAGATTAGGGACAGAGACAGACAGAAGAAACCAAGATGTTTCAAAGAGAGGTCTGGCTTGGCCAGCATGGACTATATGTCTTAACCTTTGCTTCTATATGCTAACCTAAGGACTTCCCAATGCTGTGTTCCAGTTAACTAATAAACCCTATGCTGTTTTGAAATGGTTGCCTGGTGTCACTGCAAATACTTGTGGAGGTGCAAATATTTTCTGAACAGGACTATATCTCAGTTGGATTTGCTGGGCAGAACTCAACGTGTGAAGGAGGAGGGCTGGAGCCCAAAGGCTCAATCTCATGGCATTATGACCTTTAGAGAAGAGTGGGACAACATGCGGGGGGGCGGGGTCTGGCATCCCCAAAGGGCTCCACCAAAGGACTGTTTAAAAGCAGAGGCATAGCACAGATCCTGTGGATCCATGACAGGACTTTCTCCTAATTATCTTTCCTGAAAGTGCACTGATTTTTTTCCCCAAAGTGGAAATAAAATTATCAGTTTCTGCCAAAGATCAGGATCCCAAATGTAATGCAAAGGCTGGTGTTCCTGAGAGTATTTACCACATATCACAAATACAGACCACCCATAATAATTACATAATGGATTATTATTTATATACATAAAATAGACACATACACAAAGAAGAACCAAATGATACCCTTCATTTGGACTTGCAGAAAGCCTTTGACAAAGTCACAGGAGCCTAATAAGGAAACTAAGGAGTCATGGGGCAAAGTATTATCATGGATTAGAAACTGGCTCAGATTGAAATCAAAAAGAGGAAATAAATGGTCAATTTTTAACACGGCAAAAGGTAACCAGCAGGGTGTTCCTAGGTTCCATACTGGGAAACATGATGCGTAGTGTATTAATTAATGATCCAAAGCAGGGGGTGAACAGTGAAGTGGCAAAATTCACAGATACTACAAAATTATTTAAATTAGTCAAGATCAGAGTAGATTATTGAGGAACTTCAGAGAGTTGGATAGAGATAGATAAACTGGCAACATGATGGCAGGTAAAAGATAATGTTGACAAATGCAAGGTAATGCACATTGAAAGGAATAATCTGAACTCATACAACATGCTGGGTTTTAAATTAACTGTAATCACATATTAAAAAGAGATTTGACGCCAAAGTGGCTTCCCAGTTTTTTAAAAAATCTACTCAATATACAGTAAGCAGTGGTGTTAAATATGTACATAAGATCTAAAAGGAATAGTATAGAAAATACTGGACATATTATAAAGACTTCATACAAATTGATGGCATGACCGTACCTGGAGTACTGTATACAGTTCTGGTCACCAAATCTCAAAATAGATATAGTAGAAATAGAGAGGAGTGATGGAAATGATGAGTCAGCAGGAAAGACTGCCATACGAATAAAGATTGAAATGATTGGAACTATTTAGCTTTGAGAGGAGATGAATAAAAGGGGACATGATAGGAGAAATACAAAATGATGGCATACAGAAGATAAATTGGATGCTCTATTTACCCCTTTCCATAATATGAGAACAATGGGGAATTCAATTAAATAGCCATACAGCAAATTTAAGCTTGAAAAAAAGACTTTTTTTTAGCAAAAGGTAACTTGGCTTATGATGCAAAAGCCCTATCAAACATCTCTCTAAAATAATCATCTACCACCAGACAGAGCTTTGATTTAACTGAGAAAAGTGTAAAATCCGATATAGCCAGAAAATTCCCTTGTGACACATCGGAACTGATCAAGTGTATAAGATATTCCTATAGGTCTCATAACATTTCTACATGTCCATAGTGAGATTTGTTTGACTAATTGACTAATTATACAGCACAGGATCATTGGGTCAGATATGTCTTCATCTGATGTGTCTCGCACAAGGTTTGTCTGAAAAGTATTTTTATAACAATATTATGTTTCAAAGGCCTCAGGACCCTTGTCATTCTGTGCCATTTCAGCTTTGCAAATACTACTCATCTTCATGTATAATTCTTTGTGCACCCAATGATGGAATTTTATAAAGACAAAACCAGTTTGTGCTTGATTTGCTCTTTACTTGCACATTAAACTGGATTATTTGTGTGCATAAGTGACAGCATGCAGAAATTTTGCATGGAAAATTGTGCAAACACACAGGACATGTGTTGAAAATTCAATCCATCAGGTCAAAATGAGGTGTACATTTCATATAGTGACCATAATTTAATGATTATCTTGACCATTTACTTTATCATCAATGAGAGAGTCCTTGTTTAACTTGAGATATAACTTGTTTTTAGCATTTTCTATTTTCATTATGGATAAAAATGGCAGTTATATATGGACAAAATACTAAAATAAATATAAGCGTTTGACTTAAATGATAGCAACAAAATGCAACCCATATGGCTATGAAGCTCACTAAATTATGTCTAGGTAATGCAGTCCATATTTTTACATGAAATCTTATTCTCATTTCTGAGATCCCTGAAACAAAAGAAGCTGGAAGTGTAAAAGCAAACTTAATCTTTACTTAATTCAAACTTAATCCTTAATCCTACAAACCCTTAGGCATATAAATAACTTTACTCACTTAAGTAAGTCTACTAAGAGCAATAAGGCTAGTTCATGGTCACATACATAACTGTTTTCAGACTCAAATTCTTAATAAGCAGCTGAGATTAAGAACAAAAATTCTGTGTCCATAATTGAATGATCCATATGGAACTGAAAATACTTCTGGATTTTTTTACTTTATAATCTTGCATTGACAGAGAAATGAACAAGACTTCCTAGTAAATCTTTTCTTGTTTTCATTTATGTGATTCTACAAGACTTTGATTTTTTATCAAATCAGATTCTTAATTCTGAAGGTCAGAAATTATTCTGGTTTATTCCCCAGAATCTTTATAATTTTTCATTCTGAGGCAAATTCTTAAATAGGTACTCATAGCACATGAACAATAGATACAGTATTTGGAAAATGTACTAACCTTTCCCATTTCATGAGTTTTATAGAAATTGTGTTGACAAAATACATGAGTTTTATACACCTATCTTCTTTCAGAATGTTTATTTTAATATATGCACATGGGCTAGTTGGGTCTCACGGCCTTTCTTTTTGTATAGCAAATGATCACCGCTGAAGCCATTGTTAACCTATTGTGTAATGGTGACTCAACGTTTGAGAGATTAATTGCTTTCGGTGTAAAATATGGCAGTGGATCTATACTCCTAAGCACTGCTAATTAGTTTCTAACCTAACTGCAATTTTTTTTGAAGAGAGGTTTTTCAATTTCAAATCTCTCTAAAAGCATCCCTTAGGCCGAAATTAAGTTGTAAAGGGTGTCACTTAAGTCTGTACTGAGGTACTGGGACAAGCTCAGGTTACTTTCCAACCTGATATGACTCAGAGCTGAAAATTCCCTAGCCAAGCCTCCCCTGGCCATGACGATACTATGTGTGCAGCTACTGAGGCAAAGGGCAAAAATATCCTTCATCACAAAACTTGACACCAAACTAATGGTTACAAATATGTTTTCAAGAGGAGGGTGGGGAGGAAGGCTTTATAATATTCTGCTGTATATAAGATCTTTAGTCTATGCAAGACAGGTTTTTTTTAAACAGCTCTAAAGATTTTCAGGTTAAATGTTGCTATGTTTAGAAATGGTGGTGAAGCTGATAGGGATTTATTTTCTATGCCAAAACTGACAGCAACATTTTATAAGCGATGGCCAATACAGAGCAAGGGAAGAAAATGTAAATACTAACAAAGTCAATTTAACACACAATTGGTTTTATGATAACAATTCCTAGAGATGGGTTTCGTTTGTTTTTTCTTGTTGTTTTCATTGCTTATTCCGTTCAGGTCCTATTTCAGTTTCACAGTGCTTCAGCTGATCTTTTGAATGTTCAGCATCATTTAGTAGTGGTGAAAAGCTGCAAGAATGATCAAAAATTTTCCATAAGCCTGATCAAACAGAAACAGGAGACCACATAAATATACATGGCCCATTTCTGGCTGAGTTGGTGCAGACATATGTGCTGGAGAAACTGTAGTAATAGCACAAGGCAGAAATAGGATGTCTTTATTCTGCTTCCTATCCCAAAGACTGCAAATTCTCTCAAGTGTAGGGTATTGCAAGGCATGGCATTAGCCTGAGGAGGAATGTTTATGGGTAGATGTATATGTGGCCACTCTGACCAGGGAATGTTGTCTATTCACAGCCCTCTCCTTCCACTCTCCAATTATTCATGCCATCAGCAGAAAGGTAAAAGAATGAGAAGTGTCTTTCCAAGGTCTCAGCCAACTTATTAGCACACATTAACACAGGGTTAGCAGCGTATTATCATACCAGTTAGTACCATTTTGAGAACCTGGTCTATGACTAATATTTGTAAATCTGTTAGGCTCAAAATCATAGGCCTAGTCATATGAAAGTAATTATTCTTATTAATCCCCAGCTGATGTTTCAGAAAACTGCTCTCAAACTCCATGAGTTTTCGGAGGGGAGTCAGGATCAGGTTGCAACAAATGAATCACATCATGGTTCCCCTCCTGGCCATCTCTTCCTCTGGTTTTGCACAAGTAGATAAGCTAGCCGCAATTTGGTTCCAAAGTCATAAACACCACCAATATCTTTTTCTAAATCTCTAGCACCAGATGGTGGAATGTAACTTGCCAGTATTCCGTTGATAGCTATAGAGGGCCAGATTGCGGGCCATATTAAAGCTGTTTCATGCCATTCCAGTGATGCAATGCTGATTTAAGTGGAAAGAGGAGGATTTGCCCTTCATAAGGGAACGAATACTCATTTGAGGTGGGATCGTGGCCTTACGATCAGCCCCTTTCCCCCTTTTGCAAACCCTTAATTCGGTTTAAAAAATAAAAGATTTTTTTCTTAGTATTTAGAAAATCATTACCCAAAACTTTGATGTTTCCTTCTTCACTGTTTGATGTGTTATACACAAAAATTGTACCCAACATTTTGCAATAGAGAAGTTAGATCACAAGGGCAGAAGTTATCAACCATGTTTCTCAGGGGTGAAATCTTAGCCCCATTGAAGTAATGGGAAAACCCCCATTGACTTCACTTAGTAGTTAATGACCTAAAAGCAAGAAAGAAATCAGAGGGCAAACTTCCAGATGGTGATGATGTAAACTCTCATAGTTCCATTAAAGTCAAAGGAACTATGACCACTGACACAGCTGATGATCTGACTCCTGAACTTGGACCTACAAGTCACAAGGTTTTCTGAGTTCATTATATTATTGGGGAGTCACTCCAGTGTTCAGACCAAATGACACAGGACATCTACTAGCTGCTGCTGCTTCTTCTGTGATACAAACATATGCTTGTGAGGACTATCCCAGACTGCCTACATCTGGTTTCTCCTAACCATAATATTGAGTTATTGGGGAAGGATACAGAGGGCTTTTTGGTGAAGACAAATTGGCTGCACAATGAAAAGCTAGAAGAATCAAGCACAGGAAGAGCGTTTTCTCTTTCTTTTTCCCCCACCCAGCTAGGTCAAATCACCCTAGAGGCAGGAAGCCACTGCCTTGAAAGTAATGTCATGTGCAACTCATTCTTCAGGTAGTAGTGCATTCACAATGAGATGTAAAGGGACATCCATCTTGATTTAAAGCTGCTCATGAGCCATCAGGATGCTGAGCAGATCTTGGAAACAATCCAAAAGTGATGATTGTGCACTGACAGGCTTTAGAAACATGTCCCAGGATCACGGCTCTCTCCTGTCTGCCAATAAGTAAAATATATCCCAGAGGCTTCTTTTGTTATACAGCAGTCAGGTTCTCCAAATCCATTTGCTGAATTCAGTGCATCTCATTTTCCTGTTCTTTCTCTGAGGAGCTTACAGATCCCCCCCAATCCCTATAGCCGCATCCCAGCCAAAATTAAACTTTCTGCAGTAACACTAAGCTACAGAAAGGTGACGGCTCACGAAACATTAAAGACAAGTCCTCTGCAATTCCACTCTACCTTTAACATAGCAATTGGAAGTTATCTTTGATGCTCACTCTTACTTCTTTTTCACAGGTACTATTGGAAGCTATTTGATTTAAGCTAACTCATCTATTTTTGCTCATTATTTTTTTTTTCCATTGAACTTTTAGTCTGGCTTCAAGACCATTTGTAAATAAGGCATAGAATTTATCCAGAACATGCTAGGCAACTAGCTACTCTGGAAGTATATGCATTACATAAAAATTGAACTCTGTGTTTATTTATTTTTAAATACATTTCATTATTTTTTTGGTGCGTGTGTGTTGCACTTCCATATTATCTCAGTTTAGAACTGCTGGGGAAAATCTTCAAAATGGGCAACATTGGCAATGCAATAAGACAGACAGACTGTCTGCAGTAAAACTATTTAATTTGAGCTGGTTGCCCTTTCTGAAAAATGATGTCGACAGAAGATAAGGAGACAGGCAGTTTAAAATTGTTCTATCAGAATCAGTTGCCTGTTACGAAGCTTTTTCAAGGCAATTCAAAACTGTTCACTTTTTATAAGGCAATTGTCCATCATGAAGACTGTTTATAACTAAAGTACAGGCTAAAATGGTTTATATAGCACAAGCAGCTACTGGGGAATTGTATATATTCTGTGCAACTATATTGTATGTGCATATTCCTCCTATTTTGACTCCTTTTTAGTTTGCTGCTGAACTTTTTGTCTGTCTGGGAAATTGTTTAGCACTAAAAAACAGATTTTTGTATTAATGTTATTTTCAAGGACAGATTGTACAAATAACTTTAGAATGGTCCTTGCCAATTCAGTTAGGCTGTGTGATAATGCAGGGCCTAATCCTGCCAGAGAATTAACAAGGTAAACATCCCATTGATATCAGTGAGTTTTGTCTGAGATGGGAGTGTTGCTTTGGGCACCTCCTCTTCGTTTCTAAATTTTAGTGTACTGTTTTATCCTGTTTAACCTGGTTGCATTTATTTTAGAGATATCTGCACATATGGGACTGATTTTCCAGTCTATTATTCCAGTGTTACTCTGGTGTAACTACACTGAAACAAATGGAATTATACCAGCATCAAACTGGAGACTGATAAATCCAGCCCAACTTGTTCTGGAGACTGTATGACTCAGAGCAGCATTTCTCAAACAGGGGTTCAAGAAAGTACTCCAAGGGGTGCATGGGCCCCATTGATGATCTCCTCCCTCTCCCTCCCAGTGCCTCCTGCACACTGTGGAATAGCTGTTTCCCTGCATCCGGGGAGGGGGCAGAATCATGTCCAGGGCAGCTGGCCCCACTGATCTGATCAACTCCTCCACCACCCTCCTTTAACTCCTTCCCCTATCTCACAGGGTCTCCTGAACATGGGGAACAGCTGTTCCCCAGCATGCTTGTGCAGGAGGCGCTGGGAGGGAGGAGAGATGTCGGGGGGGCGGGCATTGAGGACAGGGGGCAGAAAGAGGCAGGGAAGAGGAGGAGTAGAGGTGGAGCAGAGGTGGGAAGAAGTGGATGGGAATGGGGCCGTGGGGGACAGGGATGGGGATATGGGGGGATGGGACCTGGGGCTGAGCAGAGGGTTTGGAGGTCCGTGGCAAAATTTTAAATCAAAATGGGGGTCCGCAGGTTACTAAAGTTTGAGAACCACTGCCTCAGAGGACTGACAATGGCCTTTAGCTCTACATCACCGGTTCAAATGTGGTCCCAAGAGGTAGTGACCAGGGATCAGGGGGCATTCAACAGTTTGAATTCTGGGTTTACAAAATGGCAGCAAACCCTTTTTCCCAGTAATTGAAGATTTTCTGGCCAATAGCAGACAAACAACCTCCCCAAAAACTAGACTGACACATCGGGGTTGCCTATATGAGGTATATATGTCCTGGGCTAAATCCTGGGTCTGGCTGAGCTACAGTCAGACACAGGACCTGGGGAGAAGGATAAAGGTGTCTCTAAGACCCCTCAATATCTCAGAGTAGCCTAAGGACTGTTCTAAATTACAGCAGGTAGCATAGCACCTGAGGAACCCTCTGCCAGCTGAGGATCGCCAGAGCAGTGCAAAGGGGTTAGAGCTGGAGATCAGGAACTGGCCTACTGTTTTTAACATTTTTCCTTTGAGTTTCTTCCCTCCTCTACCCATATGCTTTTCTCCCAGTCTGTTTATTTTTCATTCTGTCCATTTTTTCTCCCATTTTTTACCATCCTATTTTTTTTTCTTTCTACTCCATCTCAGCTCCTTTGATAGTCATCTCCTCTGAGGAACATTAACTACTTTCTGTTTGCAGAAAAGTCTTTCAAACCCATTGTGTTCAAGTAGGATCAGGCTGAGGCAAAACAAATTCACTTAGTCCTATTATTGGCTGAACAGTACTCCCAACTGCAGGCCTTTTGGGGGCCTCCAGGAAATAAGTATGTGGTTTCCTTCAGGTTTCTAGTAGACAAGCACTGATGTCAGAAAAATCACTAGCACCAGTCTCACTAGAGAGGCAAAGACTGTATGGAGGAAGAACTATTGTCCTGCCCCTAGGATATCCTCTTGCCTTCCTGTATCAAGGCTGAGGAGGTGTATTGACAAAGCAGTAGGATAACATTTGCCCAGATTGGTCCATTTGTCTGAGATAGCAACCTCACTGTTTGGACACATGCAGCACAATGTACCTGACAGAAAGAATATCAGCCTCCAGAACTCTCAGCAGGATCCCCCTCAACATGACAACTCATTCAGCCCCCTCTGCTTCTCTGTGCTCCTGGGCAGATAGTTTGATCTTCTGAGCATAGTCCTGCTGTCTATGGGAGTTTTCTCACTGACATCAGTGAAGGTAGGGTCAAGCCTTGTCAAAAAGAGAGAGATACAAGAGAGAGCTACAAAGATGTCAGCCATTTCTCTGAACAATCTTCCTGTTTAAAGGCAATCGATACAGTGGAAGGATATCGCAAATCACTCTCATCACCATGAACACATCCTTTCATTGTGATATGTTGTTTTGATATCAGCCAGATGGAAAAAACCATAAAATATATTTGTACAGAAAGGAAAGATTTCTGCAGCCCACATATGGGGCTAATGCTGAGCTAACCCCATGGGCAGAAGATGCATATTTAAAAACCAGTGTTGATCCTGTTGAAGTCAATTGTGAAATATCCACTGACTTCAATGTAGCAAGATTGGTTCTTAAGAATAACAGGAAAGAAGGGGGAAAAAACATATTAGTAAGACTCATGGTCAGCCATGCAAGAGTAGATGTTCCATGTGGTAGATGGACCAGTATGAAAAAAACTCTGTATATTGGGTCTTAAGGAAGATTATTGTGGATAAATTCTTTCATGGGGAGATAATGCACATGTTCACATGGATACCCCAGTCATTCCTCCTTTCCCCCAGCCATGCCCCCTCACTGATTTCAGGTATGGACAAGTGGGGTGGTGATGGCATAGAAGCTGCTATAGCAGTTCTACACCACTTGAGAATCTCCTTATGCGGGGCAGAGCCTTCAGTGGCTGGATAAGATGGCTCCAGAGCACTTTGTGCAGGTGGACCAAAGCAAAGTTGCCTGAACTCGGGATTGTATCTGGCCCACATTGTGGTTTTGCCACCAAACAGGATAATTGTTCGATGCTGTGGTAATATTAAAGAGGAATAGACTTAGCCTCGCTGTTCAAAAGCAGATTGCAAGGAGTTAATTGCAGCTGTGGTAAGATTTAATGTCTTAATAAAGTGCTGAAATGTTGCAGACTGTTTGGCTCTACAATAAGCTGTTCCATGACAATTATAATGATGGGAAATGGACTGCAAGAGACTGACATCCACTTTTACCAAAAGACACAGTTGTTTTAGGGTTTGCAGCAAATGTGCAAATGACCTTCAAACCAACCTATGTTTTGAAGCATGGTTTAGCAACTTTTCCTGACAAAGAACTTATGTGCTTCTGAGGGGAACCAGAATTCATAATCACTTCACAAATGCTAGCAGGTTGGTGGATAGAAAAATAATCCTTTCATTTTTGGATTATACCTCAAATTTATGTCACTTGCCTAAATGAATTGTTCTTTGGGTGCATCTGCTCTTTATTAAGACTCAGTCTATGTGGGACAAGTCCCGTGACTGAACTGGAATAAGATTAGTACATTCCTAGTTGTCTCTAAGAAAGAGTGTTGTCTCCAAATCTTTGTGGTGTTGACAGCTTGTGCAACATTTCTTAACTATCCTAACCACTACTACCCCAATTATTCAAGGACCAAGTTCATGATTGATATCCTTAGGGTCTACTAATAAACCAGGTTCTGATTTCGTAATTGATATGAATCTGTATTGTCCAGCTAACATTCCATGGTTTATTTTATGACTCAGTATTTCTGTGGAATGATATTTTCAAAGCTATTTTATTGTAAACATAAGTGAGCACTTATGTAGCACTTCAGCTACGAGAATAGCATAGCTGAAGTCAATGTACCTAGATCGACTCACCGTGACGTCTTCATGGCAGTGAGTCGGATGCTGCTGCTCCCCTGTCGACTCCACCTGCGCCTCTCACAGCAGTGGACTACAGGAGTCAACGGGAGAGTGCTCGGGGATCGACTCATCGTGTCTAGACTAGATGAGATAAATCAATCCCCAAAAGATTGATCTCACAGCCTCGATCCCAGCTGGAGTGTAGACCTGCCCACAGTCTCTCACTGAAAGGCATTTTCCCCATGATTCCATCAACTCATATTTGTGGCTCTTTTCTCCACCCTCTCCAGTTTCAATGTCCTTTTAGAAATACCTAAAGCCACCTTTGCATTCTGCAGCTCTCCAGCTGCCCTGGGGTTTTAGGGCAAGCTGAGCATCTGGCCCTGTACTTTTAGAGACTATTATCCACCAAGTACACGCTGGTAGAATAACTATGTGTGAGGTTGGTTTCTATTTTAGACAGATCTGTACTAATACAGGCCTCTGTTTTTCAGTGATTCAGTTAATTAGCTGTGTGGCCTTTGGCCTACATGCCTAATCTGATCTCAAATGGGAAACATAACATTTGGCCCATGTTAAGTCTTCTGCACCCAAAGTGCACCCCAAGTGCAGACCTTTTGGTTTCTCCTGACCCAGACTGACACTGGAGACAAGTGGGCCCCGGGAGTGGGTTCCACACGCGCTGCTTGTCTTCTGTCTGCAAGAAGTAAGTTCACCCTGGAACTTCTATATTTTAAACTGAAGATTTGATCCTAGCAGGGAAGAATGCAAGAGAGGGAATAGTGCCTGTTTTTCCTTGCACTTGTTTTTCCTGAGTTCTGGGGCTGACTGGTCCAACTACAAGTTCAGTTTGTGCCCTTCCTTTATCCCCTTCCTTAATTAAAGTAAATACCCAAATTCTAGATGAAAAAGCCACATAAACAGTTTGTTCTGTGATACACTGAAAAAAATTCCAGATTGAGAATAGAATAGAGCTAGAGGGTAGATCCCAGGCCCTGCAAAGGCTCCAGCAGTGCAAAGCAGCCTTAAATTTGGTAGATTTTCCTTGGGGGAATCCTCAGGTCTCAGTTCCCCAGGGAAAATGAGGCATGGACAAGTCATCTAATATGTCCCAACAATCCCCAACTCCCAGCATAGGCCCTAGAGACCCTTGACACAACAGCTGGTTAAAATTAAACCTTTGGTCCTTCCTTTGCTTATATTTTTCTCTCATTTGGTGAGAGTCACTTTATATTAACTTGTTCTTTTGTGGTAACTGGATGGTGCATTTAAATGGTTGTTGCTGGTTATTTGAAATAAATGCAATATGGAGGAGTATCTGATTTTTGAATTGGCACATAACTTTCTGTTTTATCTTTGATGGGATATTTCCTGTTTCATCACAAAAAGGATTTAAAGGCTGGTGCAGGGGAAGGGGAAGATGCCTTATAGTGAGAGACTTAAGAAGCTGGATCTGTTTAACTTATCGAAAAGAAGACTAACAGGTGACTTGATGATTACGCTAAATAAGTACTTTCACAGTCAGAAAATATCAGGCTCTTTAATCTAGCAGAGAAAGGCATAACAAGAACCAGTAACTAGAAGGTGAAGTGAGACAAATTTCAATTAGGAATAAGTTACACATTTTGTAACAGTGTGAGGATGACTAACCATTGGAACAAACTCCGAAGGGAAGTGGAGGATTCTCCAGCTCTTGATGACTGGATGCATTTCAGAAAGGTATTCTTTTGTCAAACACAAATTATTGGTCTCAATGTATCTGAGTTAAATTCTATGTTCTATGATATACAGGCCATCAGAAAAGATGATCTAATCGTGCCTTCTGGCCTTATAATCTATGAATAATATCACCATGACAAAGGCTACCAAAAAGAGATGCAATATTATTAAGACAGTGAAATAGACATAGGGTCTGATCCTGCATCGACTGAATTCAATGAGAGCAGGATTGGTCTTGAGATATTTCCGGTTCAGATGCCAGCTATTAATTTGGATGGTGGTTATTTGATTCAAAAGAAAGCCAGCAGAATCAAGTTAAATAGACAAAGATATATTCACATCTCCTTAAACCGGGAGACATCACAACTCACTGATAACCTAAATTAGATTGAGCTAGTACTATCTGTAATTAAGATCTTTCGCTATGAACAAGGATGGTGGACAAAGTGAATTAGGAAAGGAAACAGTCCATATGTTCATTCAAAACAATAACCAGAAATGTTAACTATTATGTTGGAATATTATGTAGCGAGCAAAAAATAACATTTCAAGAAAACATTTTACCAGTGGAAATCTGAAAAATATTCAGAGTTAAAGAGACTCACTAGAAATGCTGGATATATTAATTAATTAGCTAAATGACCGCATCGTTTTTATACACAGTTTTCTTTAATAAATATTTCATGAATTGCACATAATTATTAGCAACATCAACTTTAGTGAATTAATTACTGCCAATTCCTATTAATAAAATTCATCTTGTAATAAATAATGTTAGTTTATTACAAAGTACTGGTCTCAGAGGTATTCACATCTGTCAGTTGCCTTCTACTTCAGGCTAAAAGAAAGGTAATCAAATAACTGTAATTATTGTACTAAATGCATCGCCGTTTGTTTAAAATGTCAATGGGAATGGATAAAGGCATTTGTAACTATCCGAACTGAATATTCTAATCTGCCGCAGTGTAAGTGTGGATGACAAAGCGGGAATGTTAACATCAGGGTAATGATTGACGTTCTTCAGGATAACAGACAGAAATGTCAGCAAGTGGTTACCTTGATGGCTTGGTAACAGCCTTTCATTTGCAGGTCACTGGCCCAAGTTAATAACTAACAGTGGTCGCAGTATAATGGCTGCTAATTGGCCCATGTGAAATGAGTGGTGATCTCAGACCAATTCATAGAGTCTCTACAGCATAAGCATTTATCATCCTAACTGTCATTGTATGACATCTTCATTGACCATCTCCTCAGAGAGATCAATGGACATGGAGACTGTACTATGCTCTCTTGCATAGAGGCGGTCCTTACAGTGCATGACACAAGCACATTGGCCAGGCATTGTGGAAAAGCTAGCATGAGCACTGCCCATCTTGCTCCTGTCCTGTGGACATTGGTCAGCATGGCAATAGAACGAATCCAAGCACTAAATTCACATTTAAATCTTATTGATTTTAAACACAAACAAAGGAATGTCCGCAGGCCCATTTGGAGAGCACACACTCCTTTACGATGATCATATATGACTTACCATGCTGAGAGGCAGCGTCGCCCTGTGGTTGAGTCATTGCACTGGGGTTCAGAAGGCCTGGGTTGAATTCTTGGCTCTGCTACTGATATGCTGGGAGATCTTGATCAAGTCATTTCCCCTTCCTGTGCCTCAGTTTCACCATCTGTAAAATGGAGAAAATGATATTGACCTTTTGTGTCACACATTTTGGGACCTATCGATTAAAAGTGCTAAGAACTAGCTACTAGTATTATTATTAGTTAGTGGCATACTGGCTAAACTCTAGCTCCGCCGCCATAGATGTGGAGGTTCTTCAGACACAGAAGGGTTGTGGTTTTGCTGTGTAATAGGGAGCTTGTGAGGAGGACATGCAGATGTGCACACCTTTTGTGGGCGGAGCTGAGCTCTTCATGAGCCCCCTGCAGAACAAGGTTCTCCAATGAGAGACAGGACTGAGACCAAGCTAAGAAATCCACCACTGAGCAGTTCCTCCCCTTCTCCACTCTGCATTGTGGCATGGAGCTTATTCCAGCTACTGAAACCATCTGCCCGCAACCACACATCTGTCAAACACCCAATGTGGCAGCTTTGGCTGACTACTGGACTGAGGATTCAGTAAAACAGACTGGAATCCCACTACTGGTCCATGGAGGACAGCCAAGAACCCAGGTCTGGTTAAGATGAATTTCGATTTTCATTTGCTGTCAGGGATATGCTGAAGTTTCTGCGATGCTTATTATACCCTTACGCCCCCCCATTAGCTGGATGGTGGGACGTTACGCTTACAGAACTTGAAAACTCAACTGGCGACATCTGTCAAACTTCCAGAGTCTTTGGACAAACTGCATGTGCTCCTGGAGTTTATAAGCTCCATCAGGTATATCTTCAGTGACAGAGTGCTCAAGGCAAGTTTAGCCTCATCCCTGTAGTCCACATGGCTTGTAAGAGTCCAGGCTTAGGCCACATCTTTTGGCTTTATGCTGCCCTCAGCCTGTTCATGGTTTAGACAGATTTTTGTCCAACTTATAAGAATCCCCTTGCACTCGATACTGCAGAAGAGCAGGATCCAATTGCACCTCTAAAAGGAACAAACAGCTTTTAGCCTTGGCACAGTCCTTCCTTCCACTCTTCTCTGCCAGGTCCCCAAACCAAGTGTGTCTTCGGCTCTTGCATGCCTTGATTTCCCCAGACACACCATGCAATGTCCCATTTTCCCGGCTTCTGGAGTTTTACAAACATAATGTCTCAGTGGACGGACATGCTGCTGGGCTGTCATGCAGCTGTCTGTGAGCAACACTGCAGGCTCTTGTTCTGCTCTGGGGGGTGGGGTAAGGCCTGGTCTACAGTAGGGGGGTTGTCAACCTAAGATACGCAACTTCAGCTACATGAATAACGTAGCTGAAGTTGACGCATCTTAGGCTGACTTACCTGCCATCCTCACTGCAGCAGCGGTTGGCAGTGGGCTCTCTGTCGACTCCAGCTTGCGCCCCTCGGTGAGCTGGAGTCGATGGGAGTGCCTTTGGCAATTGATTTATCATGTCTTGACAAAGTCACACCCAAAGCCTACACTAACCGCCGGATCCGCGGGTAGTGATTGATCTTTCGGAGATCGACTTATCGCATCTAATGTAGGCACAATAAGTTGATCCCCGAGTTCTCTACCCATCAACTCCAGAATTCCACCACTGCAAGAGGCAGAAGCGGAGTCAACGGGCGGGAGGATGGCAGCGGTTGTTTCGCTACCACGAGGACTCCCAAGTAAGTCGACCTAAGATACATCTACTTCAACTACGCTTTTTGAGTAACTCAAGTTGCGTATCTTAGGAATCCTCCCCACAGTGTAGACCAGGCCACTTGCCAGTGGTTATTATACTATCTTGTCAGCTACCTGCAGTCATTGGCTAGATAATGTAATTAAGCACTTGTTCTCTGTTTCTGACAAGTGATTTATGTAACCAAATGCCTGCATGTCGGCAGACTCATCTTGTGCATTAACATATTTCAGAGGGATGAGCATAGCTTGGTCCAGTTTCTGTAGCAGCTCCACTGCCCATGGGAGACCGTTTATGAGTTCCCAAGCTGTCTATGATCATCTGCACTAGCTTCCAGTTGGACCAGGCCGGAGGTCGGCTCTGGTAATCTTCCCCTGAAACGTGACCCCTTTTTGGACTTCTCTCACTATTTCTATATATATATACTGAAGAGTCTCTTTGCGTGCAGACAGTTACTCCTGCTCTTGAGTTGCCTGGAAGCTTCAAAACACATCTTCAGACAGAGCAGGAGGAGCATGAAGATTAGGAGTCACATGGAACAGATTAGCAAAGTAATGAATATGTTATTATTGAATTAAACATTAAAACAAATAATACACTGTATTGATTACTATCTATCTGTGCCGAGCCCCACACAGATGCACAAAGAGTGCTTCTTTGCCTCCTTGTGCGAGAGTCAGGCACAGCTGCTGTCCTTGCATTCAGGGAGCACAAGGGCTGCCCGAAACTCGCCCCCTTGAAAGTGAAGTGCAGCATCCTTCCCAAAGGGCCAAGTCATGCCAGGGAAGAGATGCTGCATCTTTGGACAGAGCCATGCAGTAGCTGCATCTCTTGGTGTTCCAGAGGCCACTATGTCTGTGCCTCCCCCGATGCAAGGCTGTACCATACAGCCACAGCTGCAGTCAGCAGAGGATCCCAGCATTACAAAATATGGTGGGAGGGGCAATGACAAGGCATTCCTTGTGAGGGCTCTGGGTTATTTCAAACCAAGCGGGGGAACAAGTTCCAATTTGGTGGCCTTCTGGACAGGTTAAAGTCTTCAATTTGACAGGCTTTGGGTTGAGGGTACCTCTTGGGGTCGCTTCCACCTCGACATTTCTGTGTTTCCTGGAATGATGAAGGGGTGGGAGGAGGTTGGTGTAAGTGGTTAGCGGGCTAGCAGAGATCTTGCCTGAATTATTAGTATTTTAATGTCATTGTGTCTGTTGTTGGAGTATTAATGTGAGTTCGGGGGTCTTAAGTTTTATTTAGGCATCTTTTATTGTTATTGTTATTTAAATCAACATTAGTAAAGGTGCAATGGATCCCTATGTTCTCAAAAGAGAATTTCACTTTTTTCCAACAGAAGAAGCAATTGCAACTCCCCACAGAATGCCATGTTAAACTGCCGGAGAACCTGGATCCAGCTTGCTACCGAATACAAAGGCCCCTGACCATAGGGAATGACGCTTCACTAGCTGCAGGAAGGAGCAGAGGACTCTAAAGTTTAGCTGAATGCTTCCTCTGTGCTATCCTTGGTTTCCCTTTGATGGTGTCAGTAGGTGGCTAACAATAGTAATACCACTGTTAATTGGCACATAGTCAGCATCTTCAGAACTTTAAATAAACTTGGCTCTTCCCACTACGGTTTTGAGGAGCAATTACCTGAAATGAGAGCAAAAAGGGCAGATGTCACCAGTAAGCCCACTTTATCTTGTAGATTTAATTTACCTAGGAAACAATGTGAGGGGTGCTTTAGAAAACCAATAGATACAACAGGTAGGTTATATAGACAGCAGGGGGAGGAGGGCAGGCTTGTGATAAGGCTGGGACTCAGGAGATCTAGGTTCAGTTCTTGATTCTGCCACAGACTGTGTGACCTGGGTAAAGTCACTTCATCTCTCTGTGACCGCAGTCTCCATCTATAAAATGGGGATAATATTTATCTTCTCCTATCTTTCCTCTGTTGTGTCTATTCAAACTTCAGGACAGCACTGCTCCACTTGTTTGTACAGAGCTAAACATAATGGAGCCCAGATCTCAGCTGGGGTTCCTGAGCTCTTCAGTAATATAAGTAATGGTCGATGGCTGAAGCTTTCACTATCACACCTAATTTAGGAATTTGAAATGAAGTAATGTTTCTTTTCGAATTTCTGTGTTGTATTCCACCATAAAATAGTCTGTTGCCTATCATTCAACTTAACATAGCGAACAGTTCATTATTGCATTCTCTGGCTTAATGTTAAAGCTTGCGAAAAGTTTTTAAACTTGAGTCACACCTAAGATTTAATTATGTGGCTTGTTCTCATTTCTGAACATTTCATGATTAGGTTTTGAATTTCTGCACATTGAATAATGTCACACAAGTGTTTTAAATCAAACAATATGGATCTGCCATTCTTGAATCTTATATTTCCACTCATACACACATCACTGTTGTATCTAAGCACTTATCCAACTCCTCCTTTCACTCATTTTTATTAGCGGATTTGATCTGGTTTCTTTAGACTATATATTAAATGGCAGCTGTAAAGAAAAGAGGTTTTTAAAGGTTTTGCAGGGGGTTCTTTTATTTCATTGCACTTTGCAGTGTATAGCACACCAAAAAAAAAATATATGAGACACAGATTTTTGAAAGTTTGGAGGAAAGAACTGGAAAGAAATTGGAGAAAATCTAGTTTAACTGCTCTCTCAATTTTGGAAATTGCAATTTGACAGCAATCCAGTGGGCTGGGAAATAAACTTCTATACTTTTGCCTTCTAGGTTATTTGATTGGTGTCAAATTGCTTAGATGAAATAAAGATTGAGATGCAGTCATATTTTTCCAGCTCTATACTATAGAATTGGGGTCATGGTATTTGGGATCAAAAAGTTACTTATGAAGTTTATTCTCCACTGCTGATAACACATAAGCTTCTTTAAGCTCTTGGTTTTATCATGTAGATGTGCCTTTGGGTTCAGATCTTTGCTGTATCTTGTAGTTCTCTGCTATGCACTCTTTAATATAGTGTTCTCTTGCTTCTGGGCCATAATCCTATGAGGCACTGAATATCCTGGCCCTGATCCAGCAAACCCCTAAATAATTATATAATTTTCAAGCACACAAGTAATCCTGATGCTTTTAATGTGTATAAAGTACATTTATCAATTTGGATATTTACATCCTCAGATGCGGGGGTGTTCTTCCAGGGCTGATAAAATGGCAGCTAAACTCACTGCCTCAAAATGGTAGAGTCTTTCCTTCATGACAAGTCCACCTGTATGGTTAGTCATAAAAAGTTATTTATTACAACCCTCAATATCTCATCTTCCTGGTACTGATGGGGAGGTCCTTATAGATACCTCTTCCTGAATGACCTTAGAAAATGTCCTGTCAGTAGGAGGGGAACATACAAGTATGAAACATTACAGCACCAGAACTCCCTTTCCCTTCCCTTCTCCTCCTCCCTGAAAAAAAACACCCCACTACGCTACAGCTAGGTAAGGACTCCCTCCAACACTATGAGTCAGATTTTAAGCCATATTTGTCTGCCCACTATTACCTGTGTAGACACACAGAATTGCTTTCCATCTGGGAGCCACAGTAATTTCTCTTTGTGGTCTGGCACTGACGAAGACAGAGGAGCAGCAACTGTCTGTCACGGGAAGGGCAATGGAAAGAAGAATTCTGGAAATTTCAATCCGCTGTAGGGAGCAGGCATAGTAAAATGCAATGGGCTGGGTATATGGTGAGTCTCACTGACAATTGATGGACTGCTGCCATCAATGAGTGGTATCCACAGGACTGAAACAACCACTCGGCCGACCTCCAAAGAGATGGGAAGATTTTATCGTTAAAAGACATGGCTGCACAGGGAGAAGGAAGATCAGGATATGAGAAGGGAAGATATATTGTGATCGGCACAGTCTATAACAAGGGCTGAAGGACTGATCGATCAAGTTGTGAAAAGCCTTACCCATACCTTGGACACCTTGGCACCTCGATCAAGGTATCCAAGGTATGGGTAAGGCTTTTCTAATAATAATAAAATAAATAATAATATATCTAGCTCTTACACAGCATTTTTCATCAGTAGATCTTAAAAGCACTTACAAATGACATCAGTATCATTACCCCTATTTTACAGAGGAAGAAACTGAAGTACAGAGGTGAAGAGACTTGCTCAAGGTCATCCAGTAGGCCAGTGGCAAAGCCAGGAACAGGATCCAGCTCTTCTGAGTTCCAGTCCACTGCTCTATTCACCAGACCGCACTCAAGTGGATGAGCTGCAAACAACAGCAAGGCTGGAGCTCATTCCAAACAATGGATCTACTGAACTGCTGTCACTCATATAGCTCATGGTTTTTATGAGCTGTCGTCTACAAACACATCCTTTTACCACAGGACTTGTTCACTCTTCACAACCTAGAGGATCACCATCGATATTTTCTTCTGTATAGGGAGCCATAATGCAGAAATCAAATAAAACCCCTAAATTACTAAATAACAAGAATTAAAACATGTATAATATGAAAAAACTACTCCTACTCACACATTACATGTATATGTCAAGAAAATATGTTAAGAAGAGTAGCTGTTTCAAATATATGGATATATTTATTTACTCTTTATTTGGATTTAAAGTTACCATCCGTTTTTCTGGGCACTGAACAGGTTAAAAACAAATCTTAATGTGTCTTGCCAAAATGCCCAGAATGGCAGATGTAGGGCAATGATTTTCAACCTACAGTCTGCAGACCCCTGGGGATTCAAAGACTATGTCTAAAATTTCCAAAGGGATCCGCGCCTCCATTTGAAATTTTCAAGGGGTCCTAAAATGAAAAAAGATTGAAAACCATTAGTATAGAGTAAAACCCTTAAGTGACTTGCAATAACACTTGGGCATCTAAGTGTCTGAGATACTTTCGAAAAAGGGATTAGGCTCCTAAGTCACTTGGATGCTATTGAAAATTTTACCCATATTCTTTATTGTAAATAATAATCCCTTCCTAATTTTGCACAACATTCCTATTTAAAAAGAACAAGGCAATGAATCAGAAAAATCTTGTCTGTGCAACATTAAAAGAGGAACACAGACAAGACAGGAAAAGCAAAGTTAACGCTGACATTCTTTTCTATGCTGCTGCTGTGTGACTTTTTATTATTATTATTTTATTTGACTGCAGGAAATGTTAAATATAGTGTCAATATTAACTTTGAATTTCCTGGCTTTTATTAGTTCATTCTACCTCCTTAAATGATATTCAGATGTAAGGAGTTTAAAAAAATAATAATTGTTATTGCAACACACGCGCACACATACACAAAATAAAATTAGCACCTATGATGAGGGGGGAAATATAATTACCAGATATAAAAAACAGCTAACAAGAACATTCTACATTTATCCAGAAAAACTACAGCTGTGTTGCTGCTTCAATATCACTGAATACTGGGAATTGTCAGAAAAACATCTTTTCTATGAATAATAGCCTAACAGTCCCCCAAAGGACATCAGTACATGAGTAAGGAGGGGGGGAAAAAAAAAACCTTTGCCAAAATGGTGCTAATGCTCCACTGAAACTTAATTTTATAATTTACTGGCAGTCAAGATGGCAGGAAATAAAATAATTTGCTGTATTCTCCACAACAACCTTCTCTCCCCCCCCCCCTCGCCCCGCTTTTCCTGGGAAGGGTAATTATCCCTAAAGAAAAAAAAGGAGAAGAAGAAAAAAATACGACATTTCATATTAAGCTAAAGTCTCATCAAGAAGAGAAAGAGTGCCTCATTACATGTAATTACCAGGGAATTAGAAACATCATTTAACTAAATGAGCGAATAATGCTCAGGATATTGAAGAAACTTGCCTGCACTTCTGCAGAGCACTCTAAGTCCCATTACAAAAATTGCACCTCTTTAATGGAATAATTTTAGGCCTTGTCTGCCGTGCTTTAAAAATAAAGAGCCTCAGAGAGGCAGAAAGAGGCTGAAACTACCATAAACAACTGTTGAAAAGAGCTGCAGAGTAGGAGTAGTCTCTACTGGAGACCTTGATTTAAAATGACTCATAATCTAACATAATCATGAAAATTAAACCTGAGGCTTTGGGAGGCTGGGGGCACAAGTTGGGGATGGGGAATGAATTATACTTCTTTAATTGTACTTACAGGGGACTGCTATGTATTTATAATTATATATTACAGATAAATTAAATATTTTAGGTTAAAGGTAACTCTTATAGACTGGAATAGAAACATTGTGGCATTAGAAGTTATCTTAAAAACAAAACAAATTGTTGCATACCTGCCAGATTTATGTTTACTGCCCCTATAATGCAATCATTTTCCAACCATATGAGACTTACCAGGGGATTACAATCCCGGCCATGGTTTATGGTAATACATTAATAAGTGTCCATCTTTTTTAGAACTATGGTCTTCAGTCTATCATGCATCTGCTAAATTGATTGGGATGACGCCATGATGGCAGTATTATGAAACATATTAAAAAACATCTGGAAAAAATACCTTTTGGCAACACCAATAACTGGATTGCTCTGGTACCATAAGAACAAGTGTTCTTCTTACCACATATGAAACATGGCTGTAGGAGTGGTTGAAAGGTCTGATTAAAGGGCCATTGAAAGCCAAATAGAAAGTTTCACACTGAGTTCAATGGGCTTTGAGTTAGGTCCTCAATCTTAGGGCTTGGCTACACTTGCAGATGTAGAGCGCTTTGGGCTAAACCAGCCTTCGGAGAGCAGGACGGAAAGCGTTGCGGTCTGTTCACAGTAACTGCTGCAAGCGCACTGGCGTGGCCACATTTGTGGTACTTGCAGCTGCATTGCGAGCGGTGCATTATGGGCAGCTATCCCAGTGTTCAGGTGGCTACAACGTGCTTTTCAAAAGTTGGGGGGTGGGGGAAGTGGAGTGTGACAGGGAGTGTGTATGTGGGGGGAGAGAGAATGGGGTTTGGGGGCACTGAGAGTGTGTCAGTATGCTGTCTTGTAAGTTCAGACCCTCCCTCCCCCCAACCTCTTTCACTCACTCAAAGCAAATAGTAAATATTTGCTTTGTCTCGGAACATATAAAGAGCTGGCTGTCAGAAATGAAGCTTTGAAAGGGTACTTCCACATTCCTGCAGCTGATTTCACAACAATTAAATTAATCCCACTTGATTTAAGGGGATTATGAGATGTTTCCGGAGGTCAATCAGAACACAGTAATGCAACACTTTGTTCACATTGACGCTGGAGCATCTCACCCAATACACATCAGACATTATTCCTCTTGCCGAGGTGGAGTATCAGGAGCGCTCTAGCCAGGGAGTCAGAGTGCAATACATGCCTTGCCAGTGTGAATGGGGAGTGAGTTAGAGCACTTTGGGCAGCTTTATTGCAATATAACTTGCAAGTGTAGCCAAGGCCTTAGGCCTATGTCATGTGCGTGCGTATGTGCGTGAGGGGAATGATATGACACTACAACAAAATCTACTAAAGGGAGCAAGGTTTTCATTTTACTCACACAGCAGTCCATTCTGGCTGATTCATGGTCATTGGAGAGAAGGACGTGGTAGTGAGCGGAATCTGATGTCATTTAGTGTTATAAGGAAGAGTGTGGGTGGAGTCATGAATCATTAAGGAAACATGGTTTGCCAGAATCTAGAAATGTCTGGAAAAAAGAGAATGGCGTCTTGTAACTTGAATGTATATAATACTGACTAGTTCATCTTATTTTTCAGTCTTCTGTGTTTAGTGTTGAAGTCTTTAGATAGCTGTTTTTCAGTTCTAATTGTAGTGCATGTAAAAGGTGCTGATCAATATTGTAAATACGTTATTGGTGTTTAGTGATCACTGTAAATATGTGATTAGTGTTTTTTTCTTACTCAACATGACTCACGTTGAAGGAAGTGCTACAAGAAGTGATTAAATGGACTGAACAAATGTTTGTAAAGTAGAATGGCAAGAGTTGTTAAGTTGCAAGATGGAAAGCATTGTGTTCATCCAAAAAAATGCAGAAAATGGTTTTCCTTAGTTTCTTCATGATTAAAAGAGCCACTGAATGAAACTTCAGCATCACCTTCATTAAGAAAAGTCTTTGTTCATCTTCAACTTCCAAACGTCACAGATCAGTGATTTGTGTTCTGAGAATAACTGAAAGGCAAAGCGTTGAACTTCATAAGAAAGTTAAAACTTTATTTGTACAGTACTGCTTTCATTGTAACAGAAAATGAGCAATAAAAAATACTACAACTCTCTTAATGTACTCCTCCAGATAGATATAAACTTCTATGTCTACTCCTGGCTGCTCCTAGTAAAGAAACACATGGCTGGAGAGGGGAATAGTTTAGAAAAAGCCAATTAAATCAACACTGACAACAACAAAAGATTGTTAGTTAACACTAAAAAAGACCTGATAATGGCTACAAGCATTCATATAAGAAAACGTATGTTCCTATCACTGCTACTGATTCCACGTCTGAAAAGCATGCCCCTGAATATAGTGCCCGTGTTGTTGAAGATACCATACAGGACTGCAGAGAAAAACATAAGACAGAAGGCCTTTGTCATTTGTTCAGATAATAAAAACAAAATGACAAAGACAAGTACACTTCTCAGGTGCAATCGTCCTAAAATTCTGGCAGGTAGCACCATTTAAACATCACTGGAAAGAAAAGAAAGCAGTGGCTAACACAGTGCACTGCTAAAAGAGGCTATGGACATTCAAAACATCTGCAATCCCTGCCTTCCCAATGGCTGCCTGCTTTTAAGAAGGCAGCTGATAATCCTGCTTCACAATGACACAGGGAAACTTCCAGAAAGACTGTAGGTGAAATCCTGGCCTCACTGGAGTCTATGGGACCTCAGCCTTTGACTTCAATGAGATCAGAATTTTACTCTGACTCTCTGTATTTACATCCAACTGTCATAAATATGTTAAATTTTCTACCGAGCATGAGGATCAATCACAACATTTGATGCAAAAAGGGGTTCTACACAGAGAGGCCATCTTACAAAGGTAAGTGAAGGAGAATTCAGAGGGCCTTGACTTTAATCAGGTATCTCACTATTTGGTTAAATCCAACTTGTATGTAGACACCCTGCAACTAATGCAAGGAGAGAAGGAAAAAGAAAAAGTAGAGTGGAGACTGTGGGGTTATAGAAGGAATTTGCTGCTGGCCTCGATTTGTATCTTACTGCCTCCTCTCTAATCGCCTGACCTCCTGGCCCCCACAATAAAAGCCTTTAAAAAGTATAAATTTGCTACCCCTTAAATCTCACATCTAACCCCTTGACCTGCATAATTAGATTTTGGGTGTTTAAAATTTAGTCACATCTTTTGAGAGGCTGCACATTTCAATCACAATTATGTGCTGAATATTTCATGATATATATCTTTTGTGTATAATTAGGAATAAAAAATTTAATCCTAAAAAGTTGTTTAATAATTTAAAATATTGAGGATTTGATTAAGGGCACTTGGGAAATAGCAGGGGAAGGATTTAATTGTGGCCAAGGGATAAATTCAAGGACTTCAAAGATCATTTTTTAAAAAATTTTAAACCAAGTACTGCGATTTTAAAAACCAGGATCTTAAATCTGAATGGAACAAGGAATTTCCCCAGGTAAATCCCCATCATTTAATTAGTGGAATAGAACATAAGTTTTTGCATAACAGAACATTTGTCTGAGGTTTGATTTCAAAAGTTTATCTAAAATACTTCCCATAACTGTTCCCTCCAAATTCTCCCTAGCAGACACTTGTTGTCAGACAGAAATAAAGCACATTCTTATTGTACTACACAGGCAGCACTCTCCTTCCAGTGATCCTATGCTTAGGGGTTGCTAAGTGAAACCTACAGATTAAACCAAACATTCCCCCCAGCCAGGGAACCCTACCAGTCCTCTTTCCTATACACAGTATATGCTTGCTTTTGGGATTCCTGCTGATACTTGCACTAGGAAAGGGAGTATTGTCATTCCAAGAACAAAATGTAAGTGGAATATTATTTTCCCCTAACTTGAGATGTGATTCCGGTATTTCTCCTTCAGCAGGATTCTCCTACAAGGATTCCACTGATTGCAACATTACAGTCAGAAAAATACAAAGAGGAAAACTATTTCCTGTTTTTCTTCTCAAATCAGTTGGTTATGGTGGGATTCAACCAATGGTCAAAATACTCTCACATAAAGCTCCCTAGATACTTAGGGAAAGGGAAACGATCCTCTCACAAACATATGCTGGAGTTTCACCCTCAATAGCAAGTGGCTCTTACCCACACTAGAACAACAAACCTGGAGGCGATTTTGCCAACCTTGAGTAGACAAAAGTTTTCCAACTTTTATTTAATAACACTCATCTTACAAGTAGGAGCAATATTCAGGCTATTGGAGATTTTTTTAATTTAATTTTATTTATCTGACATCCCTGGCTGACGCAGAGGATGAGGACAGGATGGGATAACTCTGGAGGCAAGCAAAGCAAATCACTTAAATAAAGATAAGAGGAAGGTTTCCCATATCCAAACGACAGAAAATAATCTTTTCCCCCCTCAAAGCTCTGAGAGTAGAGGCCTCTTTGTCTCAGACCTGCCAAAGCTACACATTTCTAAGGGAAATACTCCTATATCTTTTCAGCAACTTCACTGTCACAGACAAACATCTCATGGAACAAGCAGCAGCTGCACACGTGGGGGTAAAGCTAAAAAAGGTAGGTTCTTCCAATGACAGCAACTGGCAGCTCTATAGGCAGCATATAAAACATTCATATTGGACTAAAGACATTGAATTGCTCGTAAGAGACTCCAGAAAATGAGAACAAATAATGTGATAAGAAACTTCTAAATATTCCCCATCTTTCTGCTGCTTTCTTTTGTCTGCTCTTCAGATTATAGCTGTGTAATTTTCTTAAGCTTTACAAAGTGGAATGTGCCGCATGGCCATTTAGGCCAAAATGCAGCAGTTAAGATTTTCTTCTTAATAGTGTTTTTCTTGATGGCCCTTGGTTTGCAGAGCGAGAATTATAATTTTTTCCTCCTACATGGTACTGAATATAATTCCACAGAATTAGAAGAGAGAGAACAACATCTTTCTTTTTAAAAAGATACCGCCTCTAAATTATGTTACACTTCAGCTTTTCCTTCCTCCCTCTCCCAACCATCTTTTACTATTTCCTACAGTAAATAAAAAGGGTAAATCTTAATTTCCTTGTGGTCAAATCTGTCTTTTTTTATATATACCTCAAAATAGGTTCATTGTGTGATAATTTGCACTTAATACAGCATCTTCCACCCAAGGATCTCAAAGTACATAACTAACACTAATACTTCAGCCTCATCATAAATCCTGTGAGGTAAATAAGTTTTTATTATCCCCATTCTACAGCTAAGGACAACTGAGGCATAGAGCGAGATTAAGTTACACAAAGTTACACACTGTATGTGTGACAGGAAGGATCAAGAATGAAGCCCATTCTGTGAATTGAGACTTGAGAAAGATAGGTTCAATGCCTAGTTTTGTCATGGATTTCCTGTGTGACCTTATCCAAGGCACTTCCTTTCTCTGTGCCTCAGTTCACTACCTGTAAAATGAGGACAATAATATTTCTCTTCTCTTGACCTTGGTCTCTTTTGTCTAGACAGTAGATTCTTCCAAGTAAGGACAGGCTCACAATGTGTCTGTATCAGTGCCTAGCAATTCAGGGCCGTAATCCTGGTTGTGAACTGTAGGTACTTCCTGAAATACAAATAATAAATAACTAACTAGACAATCCTTTGCTTTCCCATTCTTCCTCCTCATGTCTGCTTAGTTTATCATATTGTTTCACCTGGACACGTCATAAAATATCTATGAAAAGAAGACACAAATATTAAAAGAACTGACATAACAAAAGCTAGATAAAATTGGGTTAGAGATTTTTGGTTCATTTTTATATACCTTCAGATTCAAAGGGGGTTTGGTATGATTTAAAAGAAACATGCTAAAGGAAGTGTGAGAAAACAAGCTGCAAGAATATGTCAAAGTGTATATTAAATTCCACCATAATACGTGTGCTATCAAAGCATAAGGAAATATATGTAAGAAAGGTATGAACACAAGAAGACAAACCAGATGACTGGCTAAAGGCAACAATAGCACCAATCCTGGAGAAAGGAGATCATGCCAATCCAAATAATTATAGAGGTATAAACTTATTAGCAGTTCTGGGAAAAAACATGATTAAAGTAATTATCAGTGGATTACAGATAGTTTTAGAGTAGTAGTAGTATGCAAGGAATAGTTTAGCTTTAAATCAGGCTGAAGTTCCATTGACCAGATAGTCCTGTTCCAACAGCTGTTGGGAAAAAAGTGAGAATGGGAATTAAAGACCTTTGCTGCTTTCATAGACTTCATGAAGGCACTTGATTTGGTTTAGGGGGATGCATTGTGGAAAGTATGAAATCATGTGGATCACTTTTCATCATGTTCTTAAACTGGACATTAAAAACGGTAGGCAAGTGAGAAGGTGCACTACTGGGTAGAGTCTCATAAACTCAGAGACTTTAAAACCAGAAGAATCCATCATAATCATCTAGGCTGAACATCACAGGACACAAAACCTCACCCACCCACTCCTGTAATTGATTCATAACCTCTGGCTGAGTTATTGAAATCCTCAAATCTTGATTTAAAGACTTCAAGTCACAGAGAATCCACCATTTACCCTAGTTCAAACTAGCCAGTGTCCTGTGCCTCACACTGCAGAGGAAGGTGAAAAAACTCTGACGGTCGCTGCCAGTCTGACGTGGGGGAAAATTTCCTCCCTATATCAAATATGGCAGCCAATTAGACCATGAGTATGGGGAAAGACCCATCAGCCAAACACCTGGGAATAAATTCTTTGTAGTAACTCGGAGTCCTCCCCATCTAGTGTCCTGTATTTGGCCACTGGAGATATTTGCTACTAGCAGTCGTGAACAGGGCATTGTAAGCAATCGCATCATACTATCCCCTCCATAAACTTATCAAGCTCAGTCTTGAAATAAGTTGGAGTTTTTACCCCACTACTCCTCTTAGAAAGCTGTTTCAGACTTCACTCCTCTGATGTTAGAAACCTTTGACTAATTTCAAACCTAATCTTGTTGGTGGCCAGTTTATAGCTATTTGTCCTTGCGCCAATATTGGCCCTCGTCGCAAATAACTCTTTTTCCTCCCTGCTGTTTATCACTCTGGTGAATTTATACAGAGCAATCATATTTCCCCTCAGCCTTTGTTTGGATTGGCTAAACAAGCCAAACTCCTTAAGTCTCTTCTTTTAAAGTAGGTTCCCTAGTGCTTTAATCAGCCTAGTAGCCCTTCTCTGCACCTGTTCCAGTTTGAATTCATCTTTCTTAAAAAAGAGGAACAGTATTTCAGATGAGATCTCAGTGTCTTGTGTAATGATAACATTTCTCTGTCTCTCCAGGAAATTCCTTGCCTGAGTCATCCTAGGGTTGTATTAGCCTTTTTCACAGCTGTATCCCATTGGTGACTCACAAGGTCTCTCTCCTCCTCTACCTCCTCCAGCTGATATATCCTCAGTTTATAGCAAAACTTCTTGGTGTTAGTCCCTAAGTTCATGATCTTGCAATTTGCACGATTACAATTCATTCCATTTCTATTACTCCACTTTTCAAAGTCATCCAAATCTTCTTGTATGATATTCTAGTCCTCCTCTGTATTAGTAATACCTCCTAACTTTGTGTCTGCACATTTTATGCGCAGTCCCATGTTAGAGGAACTCCACTCGTAACCACCCTCCATCTTGACAGCTCGCCTTTCAGTATGACCTGCCTTTAACCAGTTCCTTAACCCCCTCTCAGGTCTCATCGTAATCCCCATCTTCTCCAATTTAACTAATAATTTCCCATGTGAAATTGTATCAAATACTTTACTGAAATCCAACTAGATTAGATCTACTGCATTCCTCTGTCTAGATAATCAGTTATCTTCTGAAAGAAAGAGATCAGGTTGGTCTGGCACAATCTACCTTTTGTAATACCATGTTGTATTTTATCCCAGGTACCATTAACCTTTGTGCCCTTAATTGCCTTCTCTCTCAAAATTTGTTCTAAAACCTTGCATACAACTGAGGTCAAACTACTACCGACCTGCAGTTTCCTGGATTGCATTTTTTCCCCCTTTCTTAAAGATAGTACTATATTTTCAGGTATTACCCCTGACTTGTTTGAAATCCTTGCTATTGGACTTGTAATTTCATCTGCCAGTTACTTTAATATTCTTGGCTGGAGATTATCCAGGGCCCCTGATTTGGTCCCATCAAGCTGTTTGACCTTCCACTTCAGGTGTGGTAATTTCTACTTCCATATACTCATTCCCATTAGCCATCCTGCCTCTGTCCCCAAATTCCTCATTATTCTTACTAAAAACTGAAGCAAATTATTCATTTAGGTGTTGAGCTATGCCTAGATTATCTTAAATTTCTACCCCATCCTCAGTGGTCCCACCTCTTCATGCTTTGGTTTTTCTTTCTTCCTTCTCTTTTTAAATTTATATGGATAAAAAATCCTTTACTATAGCTTTAATTTTATTGGTAAGATCCAATTGTGCTTGGTTTTTGGCAGTTCTTATGTTTTTCCTACATTTTCTGACTTCCAAGAGGTGTCTCCTTGCTGATCCAGCCCATCTTCTATTCCTTGTAGGATTTCTGCTTTCTATTTATAATCTGTTTAAAATGCTTTTTCATCCACCTTGGTCTGTAACCCTTCCCTATGATTTTTTTCACCTTGCATGGGATACAGGCATCAGATAGCTTTTGCAGCTTTGACAAAGTAATTCCAAGTCTCCTCCACATTAAGAGCCTTGAGTTCTTCAGTCCAGTCCACTTCTCTAACTAATTCCCATGAGTTTTTAGAAGTTTTCCGTTTCGAAATCAGGGACCCTAGTTGGTGACCTATTTTTATCCTTCCATTTAGTTTAAACTGAATTAGCTCATGATCAGTCAATCCAAGGCTATCCTCTACAACCTGTTCTTCTATGAGATCCTGGCTACTTACTAGTACTATACCTAAAATAGCTTCACCTTTTGTGATTCAACAACTATTTGTTGAAGAAATCTGTCAACTATCACATCCAGGAATCTCTGAGTCCTACCATTATTAGCAGTACCTATCATCCAATCTGTATCTGGGAAATTAGCTTGTGCCGATGACATTGTACAACTGGAAGGCATGTTTCAATTAATGATTATACTCTCCACTACCTTGGAAAATTGATATAGTCAACTTGGACTTACAACCACTTCCTCTTCTTGGCATTTATTGTATCTTGGAAAAGAGACAATAGATAAAGTTGAAAAACAGCAACAGTGAAGTCATAGAACAAGTAAAATCTGATGTGTACCTAATAAATTTTTTCAGTGCCAATGGGTCCATCAAGAACAACATTAAAAAAAGAGATGTGGTTTAGTTACAGGTGCTGAATAGAAATTGATGAAATTATGGACTGATTAAAACATTATGTTTGTTACCAAAATGAAAATTTATCAATAGTACTGACAGTCTTACCTATGGCCTGGAAGTAGCTGCATTAAATGAAACAAAACATCAGAAGGCTGGACACAGCAGAGATGAGTTCTTCAGAAATTGGCTGGCGTAAAGTGGAATGATTTTAAAACAAATGAAGCTAGAAGGAGAGTAAGCTGTGAAATAAGAGTACTGGATTGGCTTCAATAGTAAAGTTTACGATGGTAGGAACACTGTAAAAGACAAAGATGACAGGGTGCCAAAAAAATAATGTGCAAACAACCAAGCTCAGTCAGACCTAGAGGCTGCCCACCAATCTGATGGCGAGACATGATTGAAGAGGGCCTTGAACAGGTTGGGCTTAATAGAGGAACTAAGTCATGGACAGGAGTGAGTTGCAATGGCTGTAAAGATGCTTTTGGATGAGAAGAAAAAGATAATACATGTAAGTGCTAGGAAAAGAGAGTTGAGAATATTTATTCAAAACCACAAGAGATTCTGAAGACCTATTACACTGTTAGTGTTGCTCTCCCATGCTATGCACCCTCACATCTTTCATTCCTATAGGTGGGGGGAAATCACACTTAGTGAACTCAATCAGCCCAGTTGTTCTTAGGATTAGTACATGCAGATGGCTGGTGTGGAAGGTATAACTGGTATTTCATGAGATTGTAGATGCACTGAAATTTTTCTCCTTGACTACTTCAGACATATATTTTACTTTGTTGGAAAGCATTTAGTTAGGTTATCACAGAACATTAAAGTATAATTTAAATCTGTCAATTTATTTTGTTCCCATAAAGCCAGTCGTGTTTTATAGCAATTATCGCATGGCATGGGGACTAGAAGTTTTTTGTCAGTTGCTTATTGACAGAATAATTACTAGTGCCATGGTTATGATTGCAGAACACCAAGCCACATAACAACTGTTTATAGTCTAATCTTAAGAGCAGATGACTGGTACCCAGGGGAAATGGGTCCTACTCCAGCCTTCTACTACTGACTGTGTGATGTTGGGCAAGACACAGTGGACACTTGAAAATTTTGGCCTAATTAGTGGTGCCTTGGGTTTTGGATGCTTACCCTGAGGCACTTGGAGATTGAATTTCATATATGCTGAGCAAACAATTCCTCAATCCTTGTCTCAAGTTGGGTACTCGAAAACTGAGTACTCAACGTTACTGAACACTTGAAAATTTATCCTTGACTTGCCTGTGCCTCAGTGAACTAAAATGAGAACAGTTAGAAGCAAAAGCATATTGTAGGCCTGATGGAAGCTTGCTGTGATTTTTAGAAGTCTGTTCTGATGTTTAACTATTTAAACTTAAGCAGAACTGCACATGTAAGAAATTGCAGAGTAGTCATGTTTGTGAGGAAAATAAAAGATAAAGTAGGCACAAAGTTAAAAGAAACAGGTTTGAACTAACACTAAATGTGTACTGATGGGGGAGGAGAATTAACATGGAAATGATAAACTAATTCATAAACAGACATAAGAAAAAGTAACAAGAGTTATAAATATGTCAGCCTAAATAAAGGAAAGCTGAAGTTATGCACACCTGGTGCTGGAGGTGACTGTGAGGTGTTGTTATGATGAGTTTCCCACTTGTGAGTAGCTGATGATTATTTAAGACAAGTGTTTTGTCTTAAAGATTTGTTAGACCTATCTGCTGAGTGGTGAATTTCAGTACAACAGAACTATATTTTATAGCAGAGATTGAATTTACCTGGGGAGGGTGCAAAGAGAGAATGTCCATAGGAAACAATCAATTTTGTACAGGTGCATTTTATAATTGCAACAGCAGCAAAACAGAACATTGCATGTCTGAGAAATGGCAGGACTACAGGTCTGCACATAGTAGCGATACAGTGATTATCCTCAAGCACTGACCAAGAGAAAAAGTACACTTAATAGTGTGCTATTACAGCATTCAGGGCACAGATGCCACTTGGCTTCTAATACCATGGCGTTATAAGGCTCTTGTGAGACAACTTGTGATATATTTTCCTGCAAGCTGTCAACGATGATGGATGATTCTATTAGAATGACGGCAATGACTCCGTGTTTTCTGTAAGGCCCTCAACATGCAGCAGGAGGCAATGACTTAAAGACCTTTTTTAGATCTCAATTCTTCTGATCAAGAGTCAGTATATCATCTTTGATCAGCTGTTTCTCATAGAGATCAGAAAAGTCTTCTCTCATATGATTTCTTTGGCTTCCAAATCTTTGCCTTTATCTGTATTTCTAGAAGAAAGCTAATAAAAGGCAGATTAATCTCCTCCTTATGAAAGAAATGTCTGTATTCTAACTAAATATATTCCTGCCTCAGATCCTAACACAGCTGTTGCCCTGGACCAGTAATGTTTCTTTCTACCACTGTTATGTCAGTTTGTCTGTTTTTCCTTCACACCATCTGTTTTGGAAACCTGTTCTTTCAGTGGCCCTACCACATTTGGATGCAAACACTAAATATCAGTGGGGAATCCTATCAGTTGTCATCCCACCTATTTGCTTTGGTAGCTGTTATGGGCTATGCATGTTAAAACATTATGATTCATTAACGCATAAAGATAAAGATACCTTTGTATTTATACATGGTAAAGAATTTTGCTAGCAGGGTCCTTGCATCTTGGATTTTCCTAGGGTCTACTTAATTATCCAAGCCAATTTGAGTTCCTCTCATTTTCTCCTCTGCCTCATCTCCCTCCCGCATCCCACCTTCTTCCCTTCCTGTCGCATCTTCCCACCATCTCACTACTTCGTATTTCCCCTACCTAGCCCTACCTTGGGCACTCACTTTTATACAGAAAACAGGATGGGTCCCAGCACAGAGAGGGAGCACAACTGGCAGTAGTAGCCAGGAAACAGCATCCGGCCAGAGTCTGCAGAAAAGAGCAGCACCCTCCTTTAGACAGGTAGCTCCACACTTGCAGAAATGGGGGGTAATGGCAGGTAACCCCACATATGCCCATTGTCTTACCTTGGGGGGTACCTTATGCCTAGGGGCACCCCCACCCCAGCATAGATTCCTTTTGTTTCTCCATCGTTTTCTGAGAAGTCAAGAAATTCTATGAATTCTGTTCTTCGCTGTGATGCAGAATTCCCTCGGGAGTAGAACTACTGGCAGAATACTGACAATCCAGATCTAATTCAGGTCAGTACACAGAACCTTGCAAACAATTCTGGAACCAATTTGCCTCACCCACTTCATAACTGCCCAAGCTTGTCAGCTTTCAGGTGAACCACATAGGCCTCTACCCCATCTTTTGATTTGTCTGTTAGTGAGTTGTGGTTTTTTCAATGATTGTGAAGGGCTTCCAGAGCATTGGATGAGAACTTTTTTTATTGCAGAGTATAACAAGTTCATCTCTGGGCTAGAAGCATTTATTCACAAGATGATCTCATAATCTGACTCTTGGATAGCCTCATCTAAAGATTTTTCTGGAATCAGTATATAAAAATGCTTTGTCAATATGACCCTGCATCCCCTTCTGGGACACTGATTCAGATACAGAAGACATGAGAGTGGGAATTTTTGACTTACCTGTAAAAGGTTTGAGCATTATAGCAGCCCCATGATTAAACTAGCACCTATAAACTGTTTATTTTTAGCTATTTTTCATTAAGCACAAAGTTTCAAACACTATTTAAATCGCCAGTATCAGAACTCATTGCTTTCTATAAGGTAAAAGAAATAAGGATAGTGTTTCGTCTTCATCATGCAGAAAGAATTTCCACTCATTAGTTAGCTTTCTAGAGATTTCCTTTGAAAAGTTCCAAGAATCAAAAAGCAAAACTTGCAAAGAAATTGTTCAGATGTATTTCAGTAGAGTCAGCGACTGAACTTCTACTTTAGGTAAGACAACTTTAAGGATGGCACGAATGGGAACATAAGATCTGGAGTTACCCAATGCACTGAGTGGCAGATAAATTAATGTAAATGCCTCCAACCTAAAAAAAAAAGAGGGCTACTTTTAAGGAGAAAACTGATCTGAATGACTAAAAATGGCACTTCAATATTTATGTTCCTGTGTGCACTACATCTGCTTTCTTCACTGACTAAACTGAGTTTTCAAGCACATTTTACTAGTATTAGTACTGCACAGCCAGATAAGATATGTGAAAGTGGGCAGGATTCCATTGTAACTTAGAATAATTCTGCTGATCATGTCCCTGTCCACTGCAGGTCTCTTGCACATTCCTCTGAAGCATCTGGTAAATTAGCCATTGTTAGAGACACAATACTGGTCTGGGTGGACTGGTGGTCTGATCCAATATGGCAATTGTTCTGTAACTCTATAGACTTGTCATAAGTGTGAAGTAGCCTAGAATTAGTGTTTACCTGTAAGGGGTTAAGCTAAAGGTAACCTGAGAGGTGGACAACTGACCAATGAGAAATTCCTCAGGAGACAAAGGATTTTAAGTTTCAGTTTCTCTCTGGGTCTCTCTCTGTTCACCTCCGCTATGGGATGAACACAGCTATGTCTTTCACTGTAACTATAGATTCTATCAAGTTCTGTAGTCAGTAAGTTTACCTTCTTTTTATCACTTGGAGGGTTCTCAGTGGTGAGTGTTGGCTGGGTGCTTCTTGATATTGTAAGATTCAGCAGAGATATCAACAGTGGGAGAAAATTGCCTCGGGGGAGAGGTTTGGTTTCTGAATCCTTTTGTTGATTATGGTAGATGCTGTTCTATTGATGGTTATAAGGGATTTATTCCTTTCTTTTAAGAAGCTGACTGCTTGTTTTTCATTGTGTAAGATCCTGGTTTTGGATCGGGCATGTCTCGCAGGATCAGGCGAGGTTTAGTTTTCTTATTCTCTCAAGCTTTCCAGGGAAGGAAGAAGTTTGGGGGGTTAGTGGAAAGGGAAAGAAGGGTCTCAAACTACCCTAAACTGAGTTTAGTGGTGGCAGCAGTTAGTTCCAGACACAGAAGAAGTTGTGTACTGGGGAAAAACATTTTAACCCAAGCTGGTAAAATAAGCTGGGGGGGGGTATTTCTTTTTTCATGCGGGTCCCCACACCTGTACCCTAGAGTTCAGAGTGGGGAGGCAATCCTGACAAGACTGATGAATCCTGTTAGTAATGAGAGACTGAAAGAGACTAGTTAGACTGCCTGACACCAGGCTGAGTATGCAAAAGCTGGGAAAAGATTTTTCTCTAAGTCAAGATAGGATCAGGAAGATAAATATGCAAACATTTTGCTAATTTTACAAAGTCACTTGTAAATTAGAATTGTACTTTAGTAGTACTATTTCCAAGTGGGAACTCTTGCTTTTTGGTTTATTTCTCCCCACCCCCCCAACCCCACCCTGAGAAGGTGAATCAAGACCTCTGCCTCCAGTCTAAACCACTGAACAGCAAGAGGTAACAACAAAACAAGCATGAAATCAGGAGAAAGGGAACATTGCCCTCTCCTGAGCAGGATGGGGTCTCTTTGGAAGACCTAGGTTCCCATTCTTCTAAGTTTCTTTTCCCTGCACTTCTTGTGCTGTTCTGTGTCCTCTGGGGTCTCAGGCTGAGCCTGCAACCAAGAGCAGGCAATGTTGTTGCAGCAAAAGCCCCAGTCCCAGCCACAGCCCCAACCAACTTCCCTTTCTCCACTCTCAATTGTTCCAAAGCATAACCGATTTCGGGCTTTTCTCTGAACATTCTCTGAAGCACCGAGTCTGAATTTCATGCATGTCACATAGTCTGCTTTTCCTTCAAATGGGAAACTTTTCTGCACTAGCCATAAAGTTGTCACTGCAGCCTAGCCTTCCTTATACTTTATAACTTTGCAAGCCTTGTAAGAACAGTGATTGAATAATCAACATCCCTGTAAGGTACGCAGCCCCATTTTATTTGATGAGGAAAAAAGAAAAAGGTTAAGTGATTTGCCACAGCCCACATCCTCAGAACTCATGTCCAATGAACCGTCCTGGAGGTCACACTGCTTCAAAGATTTTCACAAAACATGAAAGTTACTACCCAATGCATTTACAGATAAGGGGTTTTTTTTATAAGAGATTTATTGAGCAGTTCAGATATCACTGGAAGTTCTCAGAGTTAAAAAAAAAAAATTACAAAATGCAGTAAGTTTAATTACAGAAAAGAACTAATTTACATTTCAGATTGTGGTTAAAGAAAACATTGATTCTCTGATGTTCTAAATAGAAAAAATATGACAGTAGAGTACAGCATACTGAGGTACATAAATACACACGTTTTTTGAGTAAAAAGTAAAAGCACTACAAAAAGTTGTTCTTCCCAAAATTATCCTTTAATCACCTTTTCAAGTTAGGAGCAGGTAAATAAATCTTTTGTAGAGAAAGGAGATAAAGCTTTTTGCGAGAACTTTAAGTAGACCTGAAATAAAGAAAGTATGTTTCAACAAGTGACCATTAGACTTTTTAGAGCATTCATATCTTCAAAATTTCTATACAAAATAAATGTTGTTAATCCAAAGCAGCACAGAAAGGACAAATGTTTTACTGTAAAGAAAATTTGTAGTTATCTGTCAGCAAGTCATAAGCCTCCCAAATATCCTTTATTTAAAAAGTCATTATTTTTACATGTGTTTAAAATGAAATATCTGCAAATGTAAGATGGTTCACATTAACCTGAAAAAGTCACTAAAAAGCACTACTAACTGAAGCTATTAGGCAGAGAGCTAAGGAAAAGTGCTCCATTTTAGGAGCAAACATTGATATGATGCACTCACACTACAGTATTCAGTTCTAAAAATCATTCTGAGTCACCAGAAAGCTCGTGTCCTAAGGTTGGCACAAGCAACTTATAAATGTCAGAAAAGCATATAAACCTTGTTAATGTTTTCAGAAATTCATTTAAAGATAGAAACAGGTCCAAATAGATGCCTGTCTAAATGCATTGCAATTACGTTACAATTATTTTCCAAATACACAGATATGTTCTGTCTTTTCTCAGCTCATTACTGACTCAAACAATTTGCCCTTCTGGGATCGTTTGCTAATAAATAATTGTTTACAGTCACAAAATGATATTAACGAGTATTCTGATTAGTTTTCCTTCTACAGCCTAATAAGATTCAAAACTAGCTGATTCCCAAGAGTCTAACCTTAACCTTACTGTGTTTAACAGCCCAGGAAACGATGAACCATCTGTTTCAGAAAATAATGGAGGGCAAGAGGAAATATTGTTTAATTGTAGATTAACCTCCCCATAAGGCAGAATGAAGCATCTACAAACTTAGCAACCACAACCAACAATAGATAGAAAAAGCTGAAAACAGCTCTTACCCCTGTAAGCCCAGTAATGGTAAGTATTTTGGTTTTACCTTATAGTTACTTATAAAAATCCCAATTTACCACAAGAGGTGTCATCTTCCAAACAACAACAAAAAACCCTACAGACACCAGACAAACCCTTGTGGAACAATAAATGGACAAAATACTGTTGATTGCTCCTGCCACAACCATGAAGAGGGAAAATGTAGAAACCCTCATCCCACCACAGTCTGAACTTTGGGGGAAGGGACTAAACATCCCTGACTAGAAGGAACTGTAAAACTATGCTGCTCAGAATTTGGAGAAGGCATAAGGGAGGGATCCCCTAGCTGCTTAGCTTGGGTTAGCCCTCAAGAAGGCACAGAGTTTGCATATTAGAGCAGCTTCCATTACTTTTTGGAACCTAAGACTGTAACTCATGTGTCTGTTTACCTGCTTTAACCTTGTAAATTACTAAAAAAAATGTCTTGCTTAATAAATCCTTAGACAATTTATCATATGATTGGCTACAAGCACTGTCTTTTGTGAGAGACCTAAGGTACAAATGAACTGGGGTAAGTGACTGGTTCTTTGGGACTGAGAGTAACCTGAATATTGTTGTGATTTTTGGTATAAAGAACCATCTATCACACAGGCTGTCTTGCCTGGGTGGCAAGATAGTCTGGAGTACTCCAGGGTCCTATCTGACACTCCATGTTATGGCTGTTATAGTAGTTGAGGAGTTCGCAATTGATACTTGGTTGTTGAAATCTAAGTACACCAGACACTTGCTAGAACGTGGGATTTGGGATCCGTGCCATGTCCCGCATTCTAGCGGGGACTGCACTACAATGAAAATTAATGACCGTTACTAAATTTAGGATCCACGACCGTGTTCTATAGGAAATCATGTTATATAGACGTGCATTCTAGCAAGGGTCCGGTGTATAGAACACATAACCTGTTTGGATTGGCTCACAAATGTGGGTGCCAATCTCAGGGAAGACTGTTAAGAAGCAGGGGACAAACCCCAAGCACTTTGACAGTTATTCTAGTGTTCTACCATCAACGTTATTAAAATAACCATAAAATTGTGATGTTTTTAAATGAGTGTCAGTGCATGACAGCCCATAGAGCAGTGCATTAAAAGAGAAAAAACAACAAATGTCAGAGTATCCGTTCCAAAGTGAGGTGCAATATTGACTGATTTTAATAAATCACATAATCTTTAGGCTCAAAGGGTCCAAAACTCTGGAGAGTGGCTGCACCAAATAGGTAGAATCGTAACTCCCAGAAGAAAATGGTTAAAACATAAAAACAAAGCAGTTTGAGGTTTAGAAAAGTAAAAAACTAGTGAGCAGTGACAAACCTTAAGAACCTTTATAATATCCAGGCTATTAAACCTGTGTATTTAACCTAGTGCCAGATTACACATAAACTACAGAGGTTTTTCCAGTGTACAACTCTGTACTGTGATGTCAGTTTTTCCATGTAGCTTTCTTTCAAAATGGGCATTAACAGAAGCCTATTCTGGCTGGCAACAAAAACATCATTGTTTTCCCTTTGCCAGAAAGGATGGCATAGAGTCTGTCGTTAAAGGGTTAAATACTCAAAATACAGAGATCATTCTCCAAGACAGAGAGGAACCCTTTACTTGATATTATGCATTCCGTAGAACCAGTTCAATGCATTTGCTTTGAAGGGGAAAGGTTAGATGCATTATCAGGGTGTAAAGAAAAGATTAATAGCTCAGAGTCTTAAAAATCCAATACAGCAAAATTTGCTCAGGATGAATTATTCTTGAAATCTTCAACTTAATTTTGAAGAAGTGAGTTAGCAATAACTCCATAGCTTCAAATAAAAATGCTTATTCAAAGAGAATGGGAGTTTGACATTCTCCTGTTACAAAACAACTAGAAACAATTTTAGCCATCAGGCATCTATCAACCTACGGATATTGAAAGCTTGGGAGAACAAGATAAAATCAACGCCAACCCTACTGTCAAGCTGCACTATCTACTAGGCACCAATAATGCTATTCATGACTTTAGGAAAATTAATAAATCCTGGGATGAATGCTAGAAAAGGTTCAAATATAGGTGAAGTAGACTCACTTGGGTTTTGTTTCTGCATCTGTCACTTGGCGAATGAAGATACCATCTTCAGGATGTTCAATGTCATCCATTTCATACATATATGACGATGCTATCGCAAGGGTGGTTCCATCATTACTGAAGGCAAGTGATGCAATGCTGGTGGGATATCGGTGGAACTGGCACAGTCGCTTCTTATTAAATGGATCCCAAATGTTTACAAATCCATCAGAACCACCTACAAATGGATTTTGGGAAAAGAGTTAAGATATAGTAACTGGAAGAAAACCAAAGCATTATAGCATTTAATGCAACCAGACAGTGACAAACACTATAATGCCTTATTTTGTCAGTTGTCTAAGGACACCATGAAGCAGTTTTGTAACAGATAAGAGTCCACAATTAATGTGTTAAAGAAATAAACCTGTTAAGGTTAGGTCCCACTGCATCAAAAGAAAAATTACATCTTGTTAAAAGCATTAAGTATAGTGTATCAAGTGTTCCAGTAACAGCTGAAACCTCTTAACTGAAGCTTAACAAGAACTAGATGTACTTAAACATCTTTATTACCAATAACGTTATACAACCTGATAAGTATCTACTGTACCTGTAGCAAATGTGTTGTGGATGTTATGGAAAGAAATGGCATTAACTGGATAAATCTGCTCGATATTATTCTCCTTTAATCTGTGACATTTGAATGCATACTTCTTTTTCTGTATTTCAGGACTTGGATCCAAATATTCTACTGCAACGCGACCTTCAATAGAGCTTAAAACATAACCCTGCAAAAATAATAATATACCTGCTGTCAGATTTATATGGAGAAGTTTTGTTAACTATGATCATGTACATTTCTAGAACCAGACACAAGAAACACTTTTCACAAAAATTTATAAAATTTTTGCTTTCATATTTATGGTTCCCAGGTATATAACTCAGGGCCCATCCACACAATTTAATAATAAAAAAAAAAAAAAAAGAAAAAGAAAAAAAAAGAAAAAAGCTTCCCTGCAACTTTAACTGCACCTCAAATAAAAGGTTGGTGAATCTAGAACTGTTACCTATAGGCCCTAATCACACTGCTGATTTTACACACATGGTGGTCAGCAAGTTACAGAGTTGAACACTCCATATATAGCCACCTGCTCCAAGCACCCTACTGATCACAACTTCCACAGAAGCTCAGAGGATGACAGGTCAATATTTCCAGATTATTACTACATTCAAACTAGTTCAGGTTAGCAACTAAATTCACAAATGCATTAAACTAAATGCACAAAATAAATCAGAGAAGTAATTTCAGAACACACCACTTGCACTTCAAAAAAACATCTGCTTCTAGGCGACCTAAAAAGAGAAGAAGATTTGTGGCAGCTTTTAGCCGCCCTTGGTGGCATTTCGACAGCAGCTCCTCTGAGGGCAGGCAGCAGGGGTGAACATTGGTGGGTGGCGCGCAGTCCGTAATTGGGACGGCACGATGCAGCTTTCAGCAGCATTTCGGCGGCCATACCCATTTGGCCACTTCTCCTGCTGCCGGCGTTTTGGCGGCAGCTCTATGAATTTTGGGGGGGGCGGGGGGCTTTGCTTCACCACCTAAGGCAGCAAAACAACTGATGCCGGCACTGCCTGCACATAGCAAAATTTAAAGAGCTCTTTTTACTGTAACTTTGCTATAGGTTTAGTATACAAGTTTCTCAGAATTGAGAAATAATGAGGCTTACGTGAAACAAGATTATTCAAATCCTAGACTACAGTACAATCTGAAGCACCAAGTTGTAACTGGACCACCACAAGTATCAGAGATGGAAAGATATAGCTTTCTAAACTCCTGCGGGAATTATGCGCCACTGCGCGTGCACAGAATTGATGTCCACCACAGATTTCTTTGCTTCCCCATAGAAAAATGACTTTCTGACAGGGAAGCTGCAAGAGCAGTCATGCACCTCTCCCTAGCTGTGCAGGTTCATCGTTTCAGGCACCTGGAGCAGCCAGCAGAGAGGTAAATCAGTTCAGGGCTTGGGATACCCCAGCCAGTGGTTTCTACCCTAAGCCAGGAAGCTGCTAGTCTCGGTGGGGCTTGAGGCAGGAGAGGACAGGACTTCCTCTTCCCCTGCAAGGAGTGGCTGGGGCTGTGTCAGACTCACCCCCAGAAACCTCCCCAAACTGCAGGAAGCTCAACATTCTCCCCTGCTTCCTGCCCCCATCACTCCTCAGCTGCGAGGGAAGGATGACTGTATGGGGAGCTGCTCCACCAACCCCCATGCATCTGGACCTCTCATATCCAGACACCTCCGCCAAGCTTTGCCCCATTCATCCTGAACTCCCCTAGCCCTTCACACCCAAACCCCACTGAACCTCAACCCCTGCCTCTGGACACCCCCAACACTAAGCTCCCTGCACTCAAACCCCAACCCTCCTGCACCACCCTGAGCCCCCACATCAGACCCCCAACTAACTGCACCCAGACACCCACCCCAGGGCCCACTCCCCAAGCACCCAACCCCTCTGCTGAGCTCCCCACACCCAAACTCCTCCGCTGAGCCTCAACCACTTTCACCTGGAAGTCCCTGCAGAGTCTCATTTCCCCTACACCTGGTAACCCACCTCCCCCAAACAAGCCTCTGGATATCCTGATCCTCCCACACCTAGACCTCCCACTGAGCTACCTTCACCCAGGTTGTCCCACACAGAATCCTTTCACCCCACACTGAACCTCTCCAACACTTGGATCCTGCCTGGTTGAGCCTACCTGCCCCACACCTGGTGCACCTGGTGTATTTCTAGTCACACTAGCTCTAGAATGGATAACTAGGTTTCCCACTGCATGTATTATCTAGCTCTCACTACTTACACCTAAAAAGTTTGTTCCAAATTGTTCCTTGCTTTCCACTCCAGAAGCACTGCAGAGGCACCCCATTAAACCCTTGGGAAGGGAATGATGGAAGGAAAGATGACCTTACTTATTCTTATGTAATTTCCTCTGGCTAACAAGGTATGGCCATCAAAGACTCCAGAGGGAACCCAGTAGAGCAAGGAGTCAAAACAGTAATGGAGCAAGTAGTAAATAAGCTTACAATAATTTTAGTTAAATTTGCTGCATAATACTACGTTTATCTACAGCCCAGGCAATACTACTGTTGTAGAACTGAGCACCTCTTGAGGAACTGATGGCATATATGCCTAAAACTTACACACTAACAGTAATCTTCACTTCTTTTTTACTATTTGGAAAGGCTTAATTGTCAGTGTTCTGATGCATTAACTAGCATCTTTAAAAAAGGATGATTTAGAAGAGAAGAGTAAGAGGAGAAGAGTGAGGATAGGAAAGAAAAAAGGTTTGGGTTTTTTTTAAAGTGAACATTTTAAAACTACACAGATGTTTGCAAAATAACATGGGATCAAGTAGCTCAATATCTGTCATTAATTTTAAGAGATTAAACTATGAATTCAAGTTAAATAACTTTTTTAATGAGTACAATCTAGTGAGCTGAGTAAGAAATCAACACAAATCCTGATTCAAATAACTTAATCTTCTGTACAAAAATGGGACAGAGTTACTGAACAGCATAAATACCTGTTTGTTTGGGAACGCTCTGATGCAACGGGTCTGATACTTCAGACTTGACTCTCTTCTTTGCTGGACATAACCCATGTTTCGCAAATCCCACACCAGAACTCTTCGACCTGCAGTCCCCACAATAAGTCTATCTCCAGACACAGAGAGAGTGTACACCTTTCCAAAAGAAATTTACAAAAATATTACTAGTTTCAGAATAGCAGGGAACTTAGGAGAGCTGATAGGAGGGCTCCCGGTCCACCCTGATTGCAAACACCCACCAGCTAGCTACAATGGGCTGCTCTTCCTGCAAGCAGTGGACAAAGCAGGAAGCTGCCAAACAATGTTAGAAGGGAGCACTGCACAACATTAAACGAGCATGTTCCCTAACTGATCAGCAATGTAACAACAAAACATTAACCGAAACCATTTTAAGTGAGGAGTTCCTGTACAATGCCAAAAAAAAAAAAAAAAAAAAGAAATATTAAAACCTGTTTTCAAAGATGTTGAGGAACCACAATTCTAAATTAAGTCAATCACAGCAGAGCTACTTGGCACAGCTGAAGAAAGAAATAGAGCCCATAAAGTGCAATGCTACCCTGATAAATTACATAATAAGGATTCATGTTTATTGTTTCTTCGGTAACTTTCACAGAATCTTTTAAGCTTGCAAAAGACTGGGTTTCTAATTACTAGATGTGTACACTCAACCTGGAATCTGAAAGAAAAAATAAAATAAAGCTTATGTTGTTTTTGTCTCCCATCATCAGTAAAGATTCTGCAATCAGAATTCAATTAACCATTCTGATGACAAATAGCCAGAACAAAACCCAGCTAAACACACAGCTGTGCGGCTGCCACCAGAATGTTAGTAAGAGTGGCAAGTAGTAAAAACAAACTTTTGCTAAAGAAAGTTAACATGGCTAAATAAACAACATTCTGCTTATGTTATCAGCATCTCATTAGAACTAAAAAAAGTTAAATATATTGCTCACACTTATGCTGTTTAATTTTGACATTTATTTGTACAGCGAAACTAAAGTCAACTTCATTTTCTGGTTTCATGTACTATCCAGAATACTGCTGAGTTTTCCTAACACTGTAAGGAAATGCTTAAATAAAACCAAATTTTTTTATTTAATGTAATGAACACATTTCCACTTGTAAAAGTGTTTTACTAGACCACCTTTGGTCCTAACCTACCTAGCATGGTCTCTCTATGTATTATGCATTTACCAAGACAATACTGAAAAAAAGTGACATTATTAACCTTGGTGAACCAGTAAGTAGCTTGATTTAGTGTGGCTGTCCATCATATGATATTCTGTCAGCAATTTATCATAGTTTTTTACATGCTACATACAACTACAAATTAAAAAAACTAGAAATAATGCAATTATTTTATTCAGAATAAAAGTTCTTACCAGAAATGGATTCAGCTGTGTTGTGGCAAAAATAATAGCTATTTAAATGCAACATGGAACATACGGATAGCTCTAGCTACAACAGGACCACATATATAGTCTAAAGAAATGGATGAAATCAATAGTAATGCAGAACTGTAAAGTGTTCTTTAAAAGTAGCTAGCATCTGGCTATGAAGATACAGTGATACAATATATAATCTTCATGGATATCCAGTTAGACTGTTGCCTACAGTGAAAAGGTTAGCATTCTACGTGACTAAAGCTTACAATGTCATATTTTATTCTTTTCCTTCTACATTTGTCAGCAGCAGAGTTGTGTATTAACATCAAAGAGATGGCAGCACATGTTTATGCTAATGATGACTAAAATTCAACTTGTCACAAAAATGATTAAATGATTTAGTACTATCTTTCACACAAAGTAAGTTTTTCTTTCACAGTCTAATTTATCCCACTATCCAATTTTCTGTACATCATAGGACTACCATAGAATTCAAAAGTACTTTGGGCTTTGGTCTGTAAAATCCCAGAATTTGAACAGCAGAAGTGCAGATCACAACTGAGGTACAGTGGTAGAATTGTTTGGGGAAGTTTACACAGCACATCCTTCTGTACATCTCACTGAAGCCAGTGATCTTAGTCCAACTTTCTACGTTTTCTTCAAATTTGTCTCGATGTATAAGAATTTGATTTGTTTACCAAAGACTACAAAAGAAACGTTGAGAATAAAGTCCTACTTTTCTATTAAAAGCTGGAATCCTTAAACTAAGGATTACTGCACTAATCTTCACAGACTAGCAAAAGACTATATGCAGAACACTCTACACCAAGGCATATGTTTCCACTAAGCCCTGGTCTACACTACAAAATTATTTCAGTCTAACTACATTACTCGTGGGAGAAAGGGAGTTAATAATTCACACCCCCTGAGCAATGTAGTTATACTGACCTAAGCACTGTAGACGGCAGAGCTTCTCTCATCAACATATCTACCACCTTTCATGGAGATGGAATTATTAAGCCAAGGGGAGAGCTCTCTCCCATCAATTTAGATTAGCACTTCTGGTGGAGATGCAACAGTGCAGCTGCTGTATATTTGTAGTGTAGACTTGCCCTCGGTGGTTATTTCTCCTATGTCAGCTAACAGACAAGTTTCAGATCTTATAAAAGCCATAATGTCAAGGTAGATATTTCTTAAGGACTCTTGACAGTGCCACAAGACATCCTCTCACTCAGCAGACTAGCTAAAAGGAAATGCCTTGCTTGGAGGACATTCATTCTTAATCAGTCACTGCATGCATTATAGATAGTTTAACAGATGATCGTATACCATTAGTATTTAAACAATAACTATTATATATATTAATACAAACCTTTTCAGGTTGAGAGAAAGTTCCTGCATTGCAAGGAGTTCTGGGATCCCACAATTTAACTGTCTGATCCCAACTTCCAGTCACCATTACATTCACCTCTGGACAATATTCAACACATCTGATAGGAGCATCATGCGTGCCAACTAGATTTTCTACAAGAGAATAGATTTATATGCAATTTTCCTAGTTCCATTAAAATCCACAATTTTTGAATGAAAAGTGCAGAACAATATTCATACAGAAGTAAAACTATAATCTGCCATTCACTAATGCGTTGGCGTGCTGAGACATCTTTAAAAGAGTGCTTGGTCTTGTGATCTTTGCGATCAATACACTTTAAAAAAAAAGTGTTAAAAGTAGACTGTCTAGATACCGGCTGAGATTTTGAAGGGAGCTTAAAGGCATTAGGCAGCCATGCGGAGATTTTCAGAGCCACTAAGGGGAGTTAGGTGCCCCACTGTGATTGACTCTCAGTGGGTGTTGAGCACCTAAATCTTAGGTTCTTTTGAAAATCTCCGACACTGACTGTGTATTACAAAAGTTTAATCAGCGTAAGTGTGGGACAACCATATTAACTCATGTCTTTGCCACTTGTGAGTAATTAGGCACTCCTAACAAAAAGTGACAATGAAACAGTCATAGCACACCATTATTCATTTCACATCTACCTACCACATAATATAGAAAAACAGTATGAGGTTTTTTGAAGTTGTATTGGTACTCTCTCTATAAAACCTGGCTCCTTTTATTACCCTCATTCAAACATCTTTGAACAGAAAGAAAAATTGTAACTATTAAGATTATAGAAACTTCTAGAATTCCCTTAAATAGCCTTCTGAGACAGAAGGTCCCATACTGAAAGACCTTCCATGTGTCCTGCTGGAAAGCTGGGAACCACTCCTTCCCAATGTCACATTGCACCCATTTTGGCCTCACTGTCATGAGAAGTCAAATTTTAATCACATTCCTGGAGCAAAACTCAATATTGCCCATCTTCCTGCAACTCCAGCTAGAGTAGTTTGAAAAACCAAAGGGGAAAGAAAACATTTTTCTGGCAGGTTTCTTTTAAAAGGAAAATGGCAAGCTGATTGATAGTGCTCAGTAGTTTGAATGTTCCCTCACAGAAACTGATTAGCAGGCAGAGTATATGGGAGGCCGTAAAAGGGAAATGATAAAATTACATTTATCACAAGTATCACCACCACAGATGGCATGCATGAAGATGTAAACACAAGACAAGACAAAAGAAAACATTATAGTTATTGTAGGCAAATCTGGTATTACAAGTAACCTTAATTATGGCATTTCCTAATTTTTGTGTGCTTGACTTTGCAACCTTAATAATGTAGGGTTTTTCGGTATATATGTAAATATACCTCACCGCACTAAACATATTAATACAGGGATATGAAGCAAGTGAATAACTTTATGCAGCTCTTTTGACCATAGGTTTCATTCTGCTTAGAGCTGTCCATGGCTAATTAAAGGTTTAATTTATCTAATACATGTACAAAATATATAATAATGTATGAAAGTAGATGGAGCTTCTCCTATTATACCTGTGACTGCTTTCTAAAACACTACACTTAAGTACAAAGAGGGTTCATGAATCAAACAGCTTTTCTTCTTTAAGCTAGTATCCACCATCTAAAAAAACACAGCCATACACTACTTTATGTTCAATTAATTTATCATTCTAAAATTCAACCAAATTCCACTGGTTATTTGTTCACTCAAAAATCATCTATTACAGTATTCAGCCAGCTTACCTTGGTCAGTGTTTAAATCGTGCATTTTCAACTGCTGATCTAATCCTCCACTCCAGGCATGTGTAGGATCCTGTGAAATAAGAAATTCTGCTTTATTGTAGATGTTCAGATTTTTGGGTTTAAATAAGTGTCCAGGTGTCACACACAACCTCCTGGGCACACCCCAAAGTATCTCCTTTCTTGCTGCAAATTAAGAAAGATAGAGATTCACAGGTCGAGGTGTTTGAGGTTAAGGTCTTGAACTTACAATCAGATCCACACAGGTAGATCATGCACCCATTCAGAATTTCTGAAAGCAAGAGTTGAGAACATTTTGGAATGAAAGGGTTTTACAACATTAGGTAGTTGCTTTGATTTCTGTATAAGAAAATAATTACAAATTTGTTATTAGAAATTGTAATTTGATATATTGTACAAATAAACTTTATTTTTTCCATTTTGTATCTGAATTAGTGACACAGGTTAATACTCCTATTAACTGGTATGTCGATGTACAAGGGGCATCATGACCTCATATGCACCTTCTTGTAGCTGAGTGTGGCACTGAGGTGGCCTGCTTCACTTTCTCCCTGCCAATGAGATTACTATAACAGCTCGGTCAAGGACAATTCCAAAGTCAACTTGACAGCAGAACCTCTCCCTCCAGTAAAGTGTTCAATAAAGAAGCATTTGTATAATGGTATTAAGGCTCTGACTTCAGAGACCGAATAAACAAAGTCGCAAAACAAGTCTGTGGGGTTTGGCAGCACCTCCTTCTGCTGTATAGTCTCAGGCTTCTCCACTACCACCAGAGCTTGCGTAGACTTGTTCAAGATCTCTTTACCTGGATCTCTCTAGTTCAGGCTCCCAGGTAGCTCCCCTCCTATAGAGCCTCCTTTCTCCTCAGAAACTTCCCTAACAGAGTTATCCAAAGCCTTTTATTAGGCCTAGATGCTCCTTAGTTAATTGCCTTCCAGTTAGTTGGGCCTTGTCTATACCAGCGTATTGCAAAGTTTTCCCTCTGCAGCCCGAGGGTATGTCTGCCAAAATGCCGCCAAATAGAAAGCTTACATGTATATAAATGCATGGTGCTGGCCGCCACTTCCCGCAGCCCCCATTCGACTGGGACGGTGAACCGCAGCCAGTGGGAGCCGCTATTGGAGAACCGGCAAGTAAACAAACCGGCGGGGCCCGCTATGGGTGCTTAACCTGTGGTGCTGGGAGCCAAGGTTGCCAATCCCTGGTTTAGTTAAAGGCCTCCCACCCCAAAATACACAAAGTCTGCACAATAGCAGAATTACCATAAATTCTCTAGAATGTACCTATTGTTTTCCCTACAAGATTAATTAAGAAACTTGCTGACCTAAATATTAGTCAGGTGCCAGTGATTATTTCAATCTTCTCCTGTGTCAAGAATTAATAACCTTTAAGGAAAAATATGCTGAACAGAAAATACTTGTACTAGCTATAACTACTCATAATACACTAACTTCTCACATATTGATACTAGCTACCTTCATACAGGCATGTCGCGTCTTAGGCATATTTAACTAAAGCGATTTCAGCTTTACATGGTCGGCAAAAAAAAAACAGGAAAAAAATGTAAAAACTTTCTGTAGGGGGCGTGATTTCACCCGCCACTGAAGTCAATGGGTTCTGGCTGAACGCGGTTTCCGCTTTACACGGTAACCGCGGAATGGAACCCTGAGGCAAGACGCGACATGCCTGTACTTAACTTTCCAGAACTGGACAATAAACTGAGGAACTGCACTGTTAAATAGTTGGTCTGCAGCTACGGTGGAGGGACTCATAGCATATCACAAGGTGGAGGGAATAGAAGAGGAGAAGATGCATAAAGGCAGCAGTCAGTCTCTCACTGTAAATCAGAGCATTTCTATCAACTGCAGATGGTCCCAAAGGGCTGTTATGGCAGTCAGGGATTACCAGAATGCAGGAGCTCCCCGATCTGTGTCCCATACCCTGCAGAAAGACAGGGTGATATAGGAACTCTGCATTACTAAATCCATATACCAATGCTGCTATACCACTGTAAGATTGCTCATGTAGCTGCTCTATACTGACAAGAGAGAGATCTCCTGTCAACATAATAAAACCACCTCCAGGAACGGCAGTAGCTATGTCAGCAGGAGAAGCTCTCCCACCGACATAGTGCTGTGCATACTACCACTTATGTGGGCAAAACTTCTATTGCTGGTGTGACCGTGTAGACATGGCCTAAGTAACTCCCCAGGGATGATCCTGTTATGTCTTGATAAGGCATCTTTAAGGCAGTTTTGCACACCAGAGTAGTCTGAAGCAGCTCTAGTATATCTGAGGCTCGGATACTTAATAACAGATGGTAAAATTGATTTACTTTTTTTAAAGCAACTTTTAATAGTTTAAAAGACAATTTTAAAATATGAATAATGTAACTGAGTTTCAGAATTGTTGCAACTCCTTAATATTACAGCAAGATCTTTTAAAAAAATTAATCTCACATCTGTCTGAATGTTACCTAAAAGAAGTACCCAAGATCACAGAGAAAACTAGAGCAACATTCTCTATATTTCAGTTTGTTTGCTTTGTATATGATTGCACCTTCTGTATAACCCATTTCACTACAATCAATTATCTCTGTTCATATGGATCTTTGACACAGCAATAGAAAGCATAAATTTTGAAGAGTCATAAAATCACAAAAACAGAAGGGGCAAATGTAGCTTTTTTACACTTTTAAAAAACAGACTGCACTTCAAGCAGGAGCTGTCCCCTTTAATTTAAGAGATTAAAGAACTCCCGTTCTAGCTTTGACATATAACTGGAATCCAACATAACCAAGAGGACATACTTACATAAAATGCACAGTCAAGCACTGCTCCTGAATGTTGATACTTGAGTCTCATGGTGTTGGCAGGTACATCATAGAGACGGACAGAAGTATCCCAAGATGAAACAAGCAAAAACTGAGATGTATTCGGACTAAATTTTACAGATGAGATACCATCTTCTGGAGGCTGGTTTAATTTAAATTCGTTTGATCCAGTCATCTGAATTATTATAAAAAAGTTAGTTGTTATTACAATAATTAATAGGAGTTAGAAGTGTCAGGTTTGTGGAATAGCCACTACATCTAAAAGCTAACAACATACTATAGGTAAACTGTTCTGTTTATTATTTTATAGCACCTAAATGTGTGCTAGGCACTACACAGAAGACAAAGAAAGGCATAGTCCGGGTATGGCTAAACTGTGGTTCACGAGCCACATGCGGCTCTTTTACCATTAAAGCATGGCTCATGGAGCCACTCATGCCCCCTCCCTGACTCTCCACCTACCAGATTAGGGGTAGGGAATTTAGGACTCCCTTGCAGTGGGGAGTGGCTTCTGCCCAGTGGAGGGGAGAGTATCGGTGCTCCAGCTCTGTGTCCCTAAACTTCCAGTTGCTAGAGGCTGGGACTGGACAACAGGAGATGGATCACTCCATAATTATCAGTTTCTGTTCAATCCCTCTGAGGCATCTGGCCCTGGCCATTGTCAGAAGACTGGATACTGGGCTAGATGGACAGCTGGCCTGACCCAGTATGACCTTTCTTATGACATATAGAAGTATTTACAAATTCAGGGATTAAATATCAGATATGACAGAAGTGATAATCAATATGGATTGACTAGGGCACAAAAACAAGGTTTACAGCAACATAACTCAATTTAAGCACCTGCATATTATGGTGGTGTTGGTAAAGATTTTTATTTAGCTTCCCCTCCCCACCACAATAAGTATAAAAAAATAAGAGTAAATATCCTTGACTCACTTATTGTGGGCACCCCAGAGGAGGTAAATTTTGCAGAATTTAAATAAGGCGTAAGAGTAGCTTGGTGGACCAGAGAAAGGGCATGCCACAAGTACATAGGAGGTGGCATAAAAAAAGCAAGAGGAGACAAAGAACAGTGTCTTTGACAGAATAGAGGGCAATACAATACTGTATTGCCTACTGGACAAAAACTACCAAAACAGCCAAACAACAAAAAAATGAAAAAATCTCCGACTGGAGTCACTGTATACAAAATGCTTCAAAAACTGGTACCATTCCCATAAGCTTCAAGGAAGTTTAGTTACACTATTTATAAAAGCAATTCTAACTTGTTGTCTACACTGCTGCTCCAATAAGTTCTAAGACCATTTAAACTTTTTGGTAATTTCCATAGTAGAGAGAGTTAGGTAAGTAAGTAGAGACAGGCAGTTATGCAGGTAGGCAGCAAAGGGGAGGTCAGTGAGTCTAAATTTAATTCAGTGGAGAAGAGTCAGCGATTCAAGGTACAACCAAGGGGTTATTAAGATAATTTTAGAACCTACATTCTGGGTAAACTGAATATGGGCTACGTAGAGATCAGGAAACCCAAGGAAGAAGTAGTTGCAATAACCAAGCCAAAACATGAGGGACTGGACAATACTTTTATCTGTTGGGGAACTGAGGAACAGTTTGCTCTTGTGAATGCTGTAGCTTAGATGAGGAAACAGCAAGAATTTTTAATACCTCAGATACATACATACATATGTGTTTATGTATGAAGGTATGTATGTAAACACTACACTTTCTAATGATTTATTAAATAAATATCCTTTGCCAGGGAAGGGGACACCACAAGATACTTCCAGAGAAAGGGACTGATTTGCCTTTAGACTCTTTAGAGGAAAGGAAATGGTAAGACTGGAAGTTATTTGGGGAAAAGGAAACAGGGAGAGTGCTTAGAGGCTGTTTTGGAGTAGAGAAATTCCCAGGGATGGGAAAGCATGTTGAGACTGTTTGAGGAAGGTTGTTTGGGGTGAAGCAAGGAACGGGGCGTGGTAGAGAGCACCTAGGATGGGATAAGAGGGACTACGTGCAGAGGTTGGGTACACCCAGGATGGGATTCGGGAACAGTGTGTGGAAGCGCCCTAGGCACAGGCTTGGGATAACATTTGAGGGCTGTGTGTGGAGGCTGCCAGGAAGGCTGTGGCTAGACAGGGGAACCACCCAGGATGGGATGGGGAGAAGAGTGCCCAGACAATCAGACAGAGGGCCTGTCAGTACCCAGGATGCAATCTGGGGCAGGGGCATCTCCAGAGACTGAAGCTGGGAAGGCCTATCCATAACTGAGTGTGTACGAGTACAGGCTGGAGACCATAAGGTGGAGGCCCTGCCTGAGACAACATGTGGGGAGGGGAGGCAAAAGCCATAAGGGTGTGCACTCAAGACAGGAATCGGGGCAGTGTGCATAAGCTGTAACGACCTGCACCTGGAACAGGAATTGGGGGTCCAGGCACCCAGGACAGCATTGAGGGGTTATCTGCAGAGAATGGCACAGGGGCACAAGAGAGACTGTGTGTGGAGTTCAGGAACGTCAGCGTGCACCTGGAGATGGGGAGCAGCCCTGCCCATCCCAGGGACTGGATTGGAGGGGCCACCTGTAGAGGCTGAGGAAAAATGGCACCCAGGGGGCCACATGCAGCAGCTAGCATTGTGGCGGCCTGCAGGCACGCAGGACTTGATTAGAAGTGTACCCCCGTGTGGAGGTGGATGGGGGCGCCCATGCCCAGAACGACAGACTCATGTGGAGAGGCGGGGGGACCTTGCTCGTACCCACAACGGGATTGGGAGGCGGGGGCATGCGCAGAGATTAGGCAGGGCCAGAAACAGACGAGGGTCCCTGTGTGGAAGGGGGACCCTGGGGAGAAGTTGGGAGCCGGGACCTGAGGGGAGCCGGGCCCTCCTCGGGGGGCACAGAGCGGGGGGGGGTCTGACGGGGGCGGAGTCCAATGGAGGGGAGCGGGGAGGGCCCGTGGGGGGAACCTCGGGCAGAGGAGCTGGGATCTGGCGGGGAGCAGGGACGGGACTGGGCAGGGAGATGAGGGGAGCCGGGCAGTAAAAAGGGCGGAGAGAGCCGCAGGCTCGCGGGGGTGGGGAGGCGCAGGGGCGGGTTTGGATACACTCCCAGCTCGGCGGCGCTAGATTGAGGCAGCCTCCGGGCCTGAGGCGATGCGGCCAACCCGGCCCAGCCTGCCCGCTCTAGGCCCCTTTTCCGCTGGCCCCAAAAGAAGCGGGAAACAAATCCCCGCCCGGGCTCTCCATTCTGCGTCCCTCCCGCCCGGCCCACCTACCTTGCTGGCGGTCCCGTTTATAGCGCCTCTGGGCCTGCCACCAACCGCCACTGCTCAGCGCGCGCCGCGGCCGCCTGCCCCACAACAGCCCCGCCCCGCCACCGCGGAGAGCCTGCCGATTGGCAGGTTTGAATGACGAGGCCGCACATCCCAGCATGCCCCGCGTGCCCACGTGCAACTACAACTCCCAGCATGCAACGCGCTAGCTGGCCCCGGTAGCTTCTCGTTGCGAAGACTACATGTCCCAGTGTGCCCTGGGCAAAGTATAGGCCAAGGGAGCCGGTCTCTGGATGGGACATGGCATGCTGGGACTTGCAGTGTGCGCGTCTCGGCCACCTTCTGGTGCACACGGAGTTACCGTTCAGCCAAGGGATTCTTTGCCTAGGTGCTTTATGGGACGTAACGAAGGTGGATTGTGCTGGGGTGGCCGCTGCTCTCCTCTGGGGGAAGAGGAGAAGGGAGCTGGTGAACAGCAGTGAAAGGTCAAGAACAAGCAGCCAACGTGGGGATCCCTTGTAGGGGGCGGGAGTTCTCCTGTGCGGAGCTCCACCCGCGCACCGACTCCATGCACCGGCTTCATCCGTGCTCCATTGTTATCAAAGAATCAGTTTTATTCATGCACCCGTCCACCCATAGAGGAGACATTGATATAAGTGCGTAGGTAGACCCACTCCATCCCTATACCAGTATCGCTCCTTCTTTGCATCATTTATCCATAAACCAGTTCCACTCATGCACCATTTGTCCACGCATGCATCTTAGTATTAACTCCATCCACAGAGCTCTTCATCCATATACTCGCTATTCCGTCCATGCATGTACACAGAACGCTGTGCCCCCTAAATTCACACAGAATACAGAACGCTGTACCCCCTAAATTCACACAGAACACACAGAACGCTGTACCCCCTAAATTCACACAGAACACAGAACGCTGTACCCCCTGAATTCACACAGAACACAGAACGCTGTACCCCCGGAATTCACACAGAATACAGAACGCTGTACCCCCTAAATTCACACAGAACACAGAACGCTGTACCCCCTAAATTCACACAGAACACACAGAACGCTGTACCCCCTAAATTC
>ML677335.1:4480535-4489039 GCA_007922305.1 Dermatemys mawii | reverse complement strand
CCCCTAAATTCACACAGAACACACAGAACGCTGTACCCCCTAAATTCCCCCTGAGCAGACTTTTTAAAAATGCACTTTCTTTTATGGGTCCAATAAGAAATAGAGAGGCATGCAATTAGTGTTCTCGCTTCATTCGATTTGCTTTTTCTGTTTACTTGTATTTATATATTTTAATTCGGAGTTTTAGCAAAATCAGTTGCATTTGAACTGGCCTTGTAGGATTCTCTGTTTTTCCTCCTCTTTTACTCTTTTCTTTTTAAATAAGAAGTACGTCAGCTGAAATGTACCCTTCATTTTTCTCTTCCCCTCTACTGTTACTTAACTCTATAAATAGATACTATTCAACTCCTTAAAGCTTTGTGGGACACACTTTGTATGATATTCGCTCCTCTCAATGGAATAGTATTTATTCCACATGTACTGTTCATGCCTCTGTGATATAGCTGCGGCATTCCCCCTTGCAGTTTTAAGTGATTTCGTTTCTCTCCTACTTTCTTTAGTTCTTGGACATCAAAAGCTCTTCCTGACTTATTTGCATAATCGTATATCGCATTGGGTTTTATTAATGAGAACTGGGCAAAGGACAATTAGCCTCTGAGAGGAGTCAAACTAAAAGTAAGATAGGTGCTTATATAAAATAGTGCGAATTAACTGAAGCTCATTCACTAATTTCTGGTATCTTAATACCACAAAGTATCTTAATACCACAAAATATCTGGTATCTTAATACCACAAAGTATCAAAAAGTTTCAAGATTGAGAGGGTCCGGGGAGAGACTCTGCAAAGATTCCTTCAATCCAATCTGGAATTAGTACTGGCTGCCCTCCAGATCATCCCTAGGAGTAAACTTCTGCATTTACTAACGCAAAAAGACTGGAAAGCAGCCAATTCCACACGCTGTTGCAAACGTGCTGTATATTGACCCAAGATGTCTGCTTCTCCCCAAGATAACAAGGGTAACTACTAATGGACAATAGAAAAAGCGTCCTTTCGTTTCTCTAGCTTGAAGGAGTATGTCAAAGTATTATTTTAAAATGTAGGGGGTTACAAAGGAATCTGAAATATTCAACCTAATTGAACTAACCTTGTTATCTCTAACCTTGTTCTTGCCTAATTATTTATACCTGCCTCTGCATACTTCTACTGCATGCATCTGACGAAGTGGGTATTAGCCCAGGAAAGCTTATGCTTCAATACTTTTGTTAGTCTTTAAGGTGCCATAGGACTCTTTGTTGCTTGTGCAGATCCAGACTAACAGGCTGATCTCTGATTCTTGAAATATTTTTATTAACAGTGAAACTCGAGTGAGAATATGTGAATTATATTTTTATTTCCCTTAATATAATGCAATAAAGAAGACTATTTTTGTACGTGTGTATGTACAGAGAAAAGCATGGTATAATTGTGATCATAAGAAGCTTCTGAAATGCAATAATAGTGTACTGAAACTTCACATTACTCTCAGTCTCTTATTTCCGGCGTATTTTAGAAAGATCTGATATTTAGCTGTTACTAATATTAACAGGCGAAATAAATCGAAATTATGGAAGAATCGAGAGTGAAAATACAACACATTTCACTGAATTTTTTTTTAATGCCAACCCTGGGTAAAAATTAACGATGATAATGTGATTAAATGATCCTGAATCGTAGCAAACTATGAGTTTGATTTTCATCTAAGCCATTAAAAATATTCACCCGAAGCCCTTCACTATAGTTTATTTAATTTGATGTTCCAAAATTCTTTATAATATCCTTTTTAAATGTTGGGTCTTCCATGAAAGGAAACATTCCGAGAGTTTTCATTTCGTTTCATTTATCAGGATGACACCGTTATAATCCTCAGGCTCTATTTTCTTTAATCGTAAATGTAATGTCAGTTGAAATGTATTTAATTATTGCTTCTTAAAATATCGTCCTGTATTCAAAGCCTTAACAGGTGGCTCTGATAAAAATGCAACGGTGCCTGCAATTTAAATAACACTTGATGAAGTATTTACTTTTTTGTTTAAACGATTCACTTCATCGTTTGTACAGAGGAGGCTGCAGGTGTTTTTAGCACTTGCAAGAGAAACTGCTGAGCGTTAAAATCAATCATGGCTCAGAATGTCACATTTCTATTAAAAGGAGCTGGCAAGCACTTTACATGTGATCGTAGCATTTAGCAGAATACACTGCGAACTACAAAAACACCCCTCATTTCCGGAAACACTTCTCCGCTCTGATCACACCATAAAGAAGGTTCATCTTACTTCCAGATAAAGACACCAGGACTGCGGTGATCCAAATGTATTTGACATTTGCAAGGTTTGGGGACTTCAATCTGTCTGTAGTCTACGTTTCCCATTCACGATACTTATAATGGTGGAGGTGAGGAAGAAAAGTACTTCTTCACATGCATAACCTCGGTACGGGTTTGTTTTTGGTTTTTTTTTTTGGCGAGGAGAGGGGTGTGAATATGAAGTAGAAAAATATCAGACAACAGTGTGCACCCATATAGACAATAATGATTAGTTGCAGCATTTTAAATATTTAGTCTTTTCGCAAACTAAGAGTTACTGGTGTTGATAACTATGATGCATTTTGCATTGCAGAGCCTTTATAGGATGGAAAACACTAAGATATTATTACAGTAATTGCTGGTCTTACAATGACTTGCCTAGGCTAAGATTTTATTTTTCCCATAGCCCTTTTTTTTACTCCTCCTACATCGCAGCGGCCAGTTCACTTCACTTTGAGTTATTCAATATTTCCAGCCCTGTTTTGATCAGTTCCTGTTCGGTTGATTTTGCCGCAAGTGCTTCCAAAAGTAGGTGGGATCCCGCTGGTGGGCGTCGGGGGCGCTTGTAATTCTAAAGAGAGGATTACAACATTTCCTGAATTCAGTCGGAAACAGCTACCGAAACTTTCTCGTCCTAACAGAGGTGGCCCAACGCAAGAGGCGTCTGTGTCTCTCTCCCTGCTCCCTGTAACCTCCTTCAGGGCTAATACCACGGATGTCGTTCAGCAACAATGCGCTGTGCGTTTTGAACTGAAATACGCAATCAACTTGGCAAGAGTTACAAACGATGTTTAAAATGTTTTATTTTCTTTAAAAATATGTACAGATTTGAACTATGTTTTTTAAAATTTTATTTGCAAGTGACAGAATAATATTCAGGAAAAGAATGGCGGTGGGGGGGAAGGGGGATGTTGAAATTGGCCTATACAATCGCAGCGACAAATAACCAAGCGCCCTGGCCTTTTCCTACCTGCCCATGTAGATAGAGAGACGATTGCCATTTGTTTTTAAAGTCCCGTGAAGCTCAGAAAGTCAGGGATGTCTGGCGGGATAATGCAAGGCGATCGTACATAAAAACACTATGCCAGCCTAGAACAGAAACAAACAAACCGAGAAGATCCAATAAATAAAAATCATGAATACACCTGGTGTGTTTCTTAACATTGCAACAAGCACATTTGTTTCCCTGTGGATACAGACGGGTGAAACCTAGGAAAGGTCGCTGCGGCTATCGGAGAGCTATATAGAGAAGGCGAGCCCGTGCCATCGGCTTTCAGAGTCAGTAGTCGAGCTTGTTGTAGAGGTTATAGAGAGGTAAGGCTGACAAGTTGCTGCCTGGGTAGTATAAAGGGGCTGGGAAGGCGATTGACCGGGGCACTGGCACTCTCAGCAGGGAATTGTCTCTGAAAACCAGGGGCATCCCCACTAATGTCTGAGCCGAGGCATGAGCCATATTGGCCGCCTCCAGTTCTGCCGACAGTTGCCTTTTCCATTTGTTCCTGCGGTTCTGGAACCAGGTTTTCACCTGGGTCTCCGTCAGCTGCAAACTGGAGGCCAAGCAGGCCCGCTCCGAGCTGCTCAGGTATCGCTTCATGTCAAAGGTAGATTCCAGCTGGTACACTTGGCTCCGGGAGAAAACCGTGCGGGTCTTTTTCTTGGCTGAATTAGCCTGTCTGTCCCCTCCGTCCCTTTGTCTGTCCCCAGAAGACGGGGAGTTTGGAGGGAAGTGTTTCTCTTTTTCCTCCTTCAAGTCCGGGTGGGATTGGGAGAGGAATTGCGTCCTGTCTGTATTGACCGTCATTGCCCCTCCATTCCCCTTTGGATTGCCTTGGAGGAAACAAACAAGCAAACAAACAGAGAGATTCCGCATCAGACACTCTACAGCGTATCCAACAAAAAAGCTTTAACCCTAGAAAACGCTCTTTTTTGCCAGCTCCCCCGAGCCCAGAGACTAGCTAAAGAAAATCGGTCAATTTCACAGCCGCAATGTGCCGCTACAAAGGTCCAGTTCATTCTGTTTCCCAAGCTCAGAGACTGAGGGAAATCAGCTTCCAGAACGAAGAGGTTCTTTACTTTAAAAGACATCCCTTCTAGCCTCAGTGAAGATACACAAATAACCAGGAGTTGTGAGGGGGAGGGTGTTTGTTTTTAAAAGGTGTTTCCTACAGCAGAAGAACTGGTAGATCTGACTTTACAGCATAACATTTCACAGCCCGTTTATTCCCAAATAATACTAAGAACTAACGTCTTTCATCCCCTTACTCGGGAGTTGTAAAGAAGAACAGTCTAAGAAAGCCACCGTTCTCAGTCATGTCAAACGGAGAATCGTTCACAAGGGAAGGAGGGGAATATTCAGGGAAAGGACAACAATCGAAGGTACCTCTAAACCCCCGGAACCAAATCCGGTGAAGAACCGACACGAACTCGGTCTGGCCAGAAATCAGCGCAAATGTTCAGTGAAACACCCTTCGACCACAAACACGACATTAAAGGACACGATATGCGCGTTACCGTTTGACAATAGATGTTTCCAAAGGGCTTGTCGCCGAAAGCCCCGAGACACCGACCCTCCGTGCGTTTACACTTAGACTCTAAACTGGTCACAACATTCTGCCTATTCCACGCTAAGATGGAAACGAAAAGGTTCCACCAGCTCAAAGCCCGAGCGAGAGCCCGGGGTGGGGGGAGCTATCCGTCTAGATATTAACATTCACTTAGGTGGAGATCTCCACACTTCCTAAGCTAGGGGGGTAAATTTGTCCAGTACTTACTGAGACACGTGAAACGGATGGGCTGGTGTTTGTGGCAAGTTTCTTTGGGGCCCTGCGACTCAGGACAGAAGCAGCCGTGATGTTTCCAGCTCTCCTCCGGCTCCTCTTCCTCCGAGGACACGGACAGGCTTCGCTTCCTGCCCGGCCAGGCGGCCGCTGCCTTGGAACCGGGTTCCCGGCCCCCTTCCGAGGTCCCGCTGCCCAGGATGGACTGGATGGTAAAACTGGAGATCGGAGCGGCTGCGGGGCAACACTTGCTCGGGTCTTCTTTGTTGCTCATCCTGGGTGCATAAGAAATAAGCGGAAGAAAGCGCTCCCTTTAGAGCCGCTCTGGGGGAAGGTGTGGGCGAATGCGTGTGCCGGAGGGTCGGGGGTGGCTGTGGGGGGGCGGGAGCTGGGGTTTCTTGTCTGGGCTTGTTCGGGTTGTGTTTTGGGGGGTGTTTTTGGCGTGCCTTTGCAGGTTTTCCCTGAGCTTGCCCAGCCTGAATGCATGCTCCTTTCTCTCTCAGATCTCTACTGATCTCCAGGCGGCGGGGGTGGCGTGGCTTCATTTGCATGGAGGTTACATCTGCCAGGGCCAATCACAGCCTGCTGGCCGCCCCGGAAAGTTTCAAAATTCTAGCCCCCCGCAAGCCGGCTGGTTTTCGGGGGGCTGCTGGCTGAAGCCAACAGAACTGGATCGCAGCCGCTCATTACACGTAGAAGTGCAATGTTCAGTTTAAAGCCGGTCGCTAATAGGGATACAATAGATGCCAAACAAGAGTCGACGTGCCTTTCCCTTCTCCACCACCTCCTTTGTAACCTTTTGGGTGGGGACTGGGGTTGAACTGATGTGCCCTGACTCTCGTATTTAAAGCACCAGGATGTTGTTTAAATAAACCCCTTGTGCATTTCCCTGGGTTTCCATCCCTTTGCTCATGGGACTGATTTGCTAGTCTGTTGCCTGACAAGCAACATTTGAGCATAAAGATGTAAAGACGGGAGTTTTGATCCTGATAGAAGACGTAGAGTAAACGACTCCCTTTTCATAATGTCTTTCCCAGTATAAGGGGAAATGCTTTTCTCTATTTCCAGACGAACTTTTCCGGAGCCAGGGAACAATTCCTACACCAGACAGAACACAGCCCCAGCAAACACAGGCAAACGTAGGAGCAGGGTGGGAAAGCCTGGAATTTATTACCATTATGTAAAATAAAAACGCAAGCAAATTAGATCTAGAAAATCTTCGGCGCTAGCGGAAAATTTGGCTTGATTGCGGCACCGGTTTCCATTTTGTAACTAATGCTCGACCTAAAGAAGGGGTCATTTCAACGAGAAGCGTCGGCGGAGTGACTCCCCATCAACGTCCTCCTTCATTATTGGCAGTTTTAGCGGGGCCCCGAATAATGGCGAACAATATCCACCGAAAGGGCCGTCGCGGAGGAATGATCCCCCGACCCAGGTGGAACCGCTTGTCTTTAAGACATTGAGCCGCCAGACGGCTCACGGGTCGTATCAGGCTTTCCGGGAGAGCTAGATCTGCCGTTTGTCCACGCCTGGGAGATTGCGGGAGAGATGAAAAGCCTCAATGGATTTGAGTTGCCTGGCGCCAAGGAGCCTAGGCAAGGGACGTTTAGTAAAGATATCAATGGGAGGATGCAATCCAAGCTAGGGAACGCATTTGCTATCCTAAAACGGTGCAGGTCCATCCCTAACCTCCCCTGTGGGATGTAATAAGTCTGTGGGGCAGCCGGCTACCTATATGTATATTTAAATCCCGTTCAGGTGGCATTTCTATTGGGATGTACAAAATTCATTGCGATCGTTGTAAACTACACCGGCCACTCGCTTCACTTCCTCTGGGGTTGTACATCCTTCATCCAAGACGTGAAAGGGGAAAGGAAAACTCTCTCTCGCAAACTCTTAAAACCACTTCCTCTCTAGAAGAGTACAACGAGGACGTGATTATTACGGATTGCCACCCTCCCGCTCCTTAATCCCGTCACAATTGCATTAAGATGGGGGTGGGTTTACTTATTTTAAAATGGTGCATAACGTGTATTCTAGTTGGCGGAGATGAAGAAGGACGTTACCTGTACTAGTGGCAAATCGGCAGCGACTTGAAAGTTCAGTTCAGTGTTGGTTTAATTAAAGCCACTACTTCATGATTTACACAAATGCACGGACCAGGTACAATGCGCCACCTGGTCACAATCTGCCTGATCAGCGCAGGGAAGTCTGCCTGCTGTAACTTCTTTTCCCTTTCTACAGACATTTCGAGGGGAACTGGTTTTTTCACCCCCTAAAGTTCAAAACTAAATGTCGTGACCCGGGCCCTCTAATATGAGAACCTCTGTATTATTTCCTATTTTCCCCGCACATCCTATTTAACAGTGCTCTCAAACAAGTGAACGTGCTATATGTAGTCACAAAAGGTCATATCCTCACTTGATATGCCCCCTTGGCATGTGAAACACTTGACAGCGATAGGATCAGGCGAATTTCGAAATCTTATTTAGCTCCTGGATAGCATCGGGCACGGAAGCAGAACATGCATAAACCAGGTAGGGGGAAACCACCCTGAAATCTCCGCGTACACCTGGGAAGCTAGTCGGCTAAGAGAAATGCGCGCATAACCATTGCCCAACTAGAAGTCCCTGGGCTTTAGCTTACATACATTTCCCGAGATCCTTATTGGTTTGTGGATGGGCTCACAACATTTTTTCCAACCCAATCTTACGCTGTCCCTAATCAGAGGGGAAAGAGGGGTCCATGCCTTCTGCCTTCAAGCAAAACGGATCCCACCAACAAGGGCCGAGGGGAGAGGCGGAAATGGGTTTCCCATTCCTCTGGTCACATATACTGGGGACCCTCTGCTTCAATCTGTTGATTCTTTTAATCATATGTTTGTTGACCCCCTCCCAAAAATAATAATAAAAAAACATATCCGGCGCCGGGTGGGGGCGAGTGGATGAGGTGGAAATATACAAATCAATATAGACAAATGTCAAGACGTCTTAAAATGACATTTTCATTAACTCCAAGTCACCGAATTATGTCTGGTCTATTGAATAAGGTACTTATAATATAATTAGGTATAGCGAGATGACGACTGTTACCCAGGCCAGCTGCATAATCTTTAACTACTTACCTACTTGATAGACTCATTAATGGGCTAATTGATTAGGAAAAGTGTTCCAACTCCTCTCCCTGCGAGGGGCAGGTGCTGTCCTGCTTTACCACATTAACCTCTCCTGGGCTTTTCCGCGGGGTCGAGACACATTACAAATGGTCAGCTTTAATCATGATGTCAGCTCATTAACCCGGAAAGACCCCTCACTGCACTACAAGGTAAGAAATCGTCCTTCATTCCGCTCTGCGGCCCAGGGACCCCCACGGCCCGGCGAAACTCCGACTCGGGGAGAAATGGCAACTTTCCCTGAAGTTACCCAGCGCACTCGCCAGCCGAATCG
>ML677335.1:4443035-4475535 GCA_007922305.1 Dermatemys mawii | reverse complement strand
ATCTTCCCAGAGCCGGGTTGATCTGGTTAATAGGCTCCGATGAAAGGACAAAGCTACTCGCCTGAAAGACGAGGTGTTGGCACGTTATTGCCAATCTCACGCAGTTAAAGGTTTATTTAAAGTATAAGATGTAAAGGGAAATGTTTTTTTTTAATTACCCTTGCACCTAGTTCAACCACAAGCCGCAAGCAAAGGCAGTGTTACACGCTCGCACCTGTCCTCTTTTACACCTTTTGTTCAGGAGTTTGAGTCCGTGTATTTCTAAACTCAGTCCTTCTTGTTTGATACTTTGGTGCCTGCTAGACCAGGACTGTCGTTTCATTGCTGCAGTAGTATTCTGATGAACTCCCCGGTGATGCTTGCACTGGAGCGGGGATGGGCGCAGCAGGTGAAGGAGCCGAGGAGATAAAAGAAACCCAGAGGACGACCTGTGTTTGCAACAAACTAGTCATTTCTCGACTTAGGAAAAACCGGGTCAGTCAATAACCGTTTTCTAGGCACTGACCACAAATAAAGTATTTCCTGGCGTTTGATAACATCGTGCCATCGGGCTGTGAAATCCCAGAATGTATTTGCTATTACAACACGCTTTTTAATGGGCTGCTGTTGACTTGCCCCAAAGTTAGTATTGCAAACAGCAAAAGGCATCACTGTGTTTGTAGGCGACACACGGAACGGCCTATTTTGACCGAGGATTTCTGTTTATTTTTCATTCACGACCCATGCCAGGCGCTTGCTCCCAAACGCGAAGAGAAATGAACCACTATCTCTTTTCAATGGGGCTTTTGCGAAATCCGGCCCTCACTGTACACACACGTTGATTCGGGGCAGTTTTCTATAAACGGGAAATGATCCTATCTCTCCAATCTGAACTAGTAATAATAATAACGAGGCACGCGGTGCCAGCCGAGCGCAGGGGATGGAGCAAAAGCCTCAAGGGACACAGTCGGGGCCCCCTTCTCGGGCGTGAACTTCAAAGTGACCTTCTCCGGAGGCAGCCCGCAGAGCCTGCTGAATACCAGCGGATCTTGCTGACAGCGGAGGATTTCGGAGAGGCAGCGCCCCAGCGCCAGGGAGGGCCGGTCCCTAGCCCTTGGCCCAGGGGCGGCGGGGCTCTGGTTTCCGTAGCAGCTCGCTAGGGACCAGGATGGGCGGTTCTGCTCTGGAAGGGGCGCGGGGCCGCCCTCAGGCGAAGGGGCCGAGGGCCCCCAGCCGCCCCAGCCCAGCGGTGCTGAAGTTGGGATGCGCAGCAGGTCTGAAGCCGGAAGTCTGAGCGGATCAGCACGGGCTTGCCGAGGAGAGCGGCCGGGTGGAGCAGCCGGGCTGACACCCCTCGCTCCCCCCCCCAGGCTCCCACCAGGGCTGCGGCAGCGGTCACCCCACCCGCGGAGCAACTCTGGGGGCAGGGGCTGCTGGGCCAGGCGGGGCGCGCGGGCGCCTCTGGCCTCCAGCGGTTCGGGAAAGTCAAGAAGAGGGCGCAAGTTCCTCTCCTGGCCCCCGTGGGGCGGAGGAGGGGGGCGCAGTGTCCAGGGAGGCGGGATGGGGCGGGCGGCGGTGACCGAGGCGAGCGATGGCTGCGAGGTGTCCCCGCCTGGGCCAAAGGGCGCCCCCGGCTAGGGCTGCCCCAGGGGAAACCTGAGCTCCCCCCAGCCTCTGCTCCGGGGCGCAGAGTATCAGCCACCGGGCCGCGCTCCGCTCTGATTCCACCCGGGAAACTTTTCCTCGCGTCCCGCGCCCCGGGATGTTTGTCAAAAGCACCAACAGCGCGCAGGGGTAGAGACACGTCCTGTACCGGGGGCGTGGATTAGCCGGGAAGCGTCCCGCTCTCTGATTATTAGTTCAACCCCAGGGAACCGGCCCTGGAGGTGTCGCTGGGCAGCTCCCTTTGCTTCGGGTGGCGCTTTCCACCCCCTGCCGTTCCAGCGGGCCCATCCCTCGCCTCTGCCAGACACACACCTTGCTGGGCTGAAGGGAAGAGGGAGCGGGGGTGGGGGCAGCTGGCACGCTTCTGGTTTCTAGGAAGCTTTATGACCCCGGGAAGCACCCTGTCATCTACTATGCACCTGCAAGGCCCATACGCACAGAGCAGGCAGCCCGGAGCCTGGCAATATTGGTATAAAAGCTCGTTTCGAAAACCCCTCCCCGTGCTACCAACCCGGGAGTAAGCGAAGTGATTGTTCATTTAGAAGAACAATGCGCCCTCTGTCTCCCTAGTTCCTGGAATGAGAGCCAGGGGGACGGAGTGTGTGTGTGTGTGGCTAACAATGGGAGGAAACGGGGAAGGTTGGAGAGACACCTGTTCTGTCTCATTTTCCAAAGCCACGCTTCAAAATGATCAGGAACGGGTTTTTATTTAGTTTTCCACCACAACATTCAGTTATAACAGTACGGGTTGTTCGAAAAAGAGGACCGATTCCTGGCAGAACTAGAGAGGCAGCAGAAACCAAACCAAACCAAACCAAAGCACCTTGGGATGATAGTAAACAATTGTCCTACAACAGGTGAGCAGACAGCAGGAGAGACAGAGAGAATGGAGGTGTCCACACAGCACTTGATTTCAGTCTATTCAAATCCACACACACCCCATGGACTCTACAATAAAACTGTACAGAATAGCAAATAAGTTAACATTTGTCAAAGATTGATTGTCCTTCACTTAAAGCGCCCAGCACACGGAACCTCTTTCATGTCTTTATTTATTTTAGCAGGACTAGCGTTTATTCCCCCTCCTATCCCTCTCTTTTCACTTTCCTTCCTTCTTTTTAACTATATAAAGGAACGCAATTATACAATGAAAAAACCCACCCTTTTCTCACCATTAACATCAAAGCAGTGCTTCAAGAATTGTCCTACAATATTGCACAGTTCAAAAGTACAATGGTTTTTGTTTGTGTCTTTGTTTTACAAAAGAAAACATAAGGGTACAGGTTTCTGAATGCTGAAATACCATTGGAAAGAAAGAAAAAGTTACCCCAAGGAAAATAATAATTCACAATCGATCGTTTTAAAATCGGAACAAATGATAATAAATAAGGATCACTCAAAGTGTGTAGATAATTAAACATTTTCTTCCTGGCTGTATTTCTTTCCAGTTAAAAAGTCCCATCACAGAAACCTATCGATACAAAACATGGAAAAGTGACCAGGGAAATCTGTACAACGGTCTGGTTAAATTAAAAGCCACGGCTGGGGGGAGTCTTTGAGTTGTAACAGAACCACGAGGATGAACAAGTCTGAGAAAGAGGGGAAGGCAGGAAAGGAACAGAAAGTCCGTTTTCCGTTAGCGTTTGGCAACTATGGAGGAGGAAACCGTGATCATTTATTGACTGTTGTTTACAAAAATAAAACTAAAGCCACAAAGATCAGCGCCGTATTTTGTTCACGTTTCCAAAAGATGTAACAATTCTAGGGTTCTCTACAAGTTTCCACTTCAACTCTGGGGTTTTTTTTAGGGTATTTTCCCCCCCCACACAACCCCCCATTTAAAAAAGAGCATCAAATCTTCCCTTGACGAATTGCACAAATCATCGGAGTACTTACAAAATGACCGCTCATTTACAGCTGCTCCGTTTCCTCGGGCCTCTCTCCCGACCTAGAGGTTGGGCGTCAGGTTTATTTTTTTTTAAGCCACCCCCTCCCCACCGGCGCACCTGGAAGCTGAGCGGGGTCAGTTCTCAGACGGGCCGCAGGAGCGGCACGGACGTGACTACCGGGTGGGAGTAGTAGACGGGGTGGGGGAAGGTTAAGAGCGGCTGGCTCACGGGCACGGTGGCGGCCGAGGTGCCGTTCTCGGCGGGGGAGTTCTCGTGGTAGAGGATGGGCACCCGCACGATTCTCTGCGCGGCCGCGTGGCTCAGGTTGGCCGCCTCCAGCTCCGCGGCCAGCTGCCGTTTCCACTTGTTCCTGCGGTTCTGGAACCAGATCTTGACCTGGGTCTCTGTCAGGTGCAGCGAGGCGGCCAGGCCGGCCCGCTCCGAGCTGCTCAGGTACCGCTTCATGTCGAAGGTGGACTCCAGCTGGAAGACCTGGCTGCGGGAGAAAACCGTGCGGGTCTTCTTCTTCCGGCAGGGCTTCTTCTCCGGGCTCTCCTCCCGGCCTTTCCAGTCCTCCCCGGCCTCCTCCTTCTTCGCCTCCTCCGAGTCGCTCTCCTCCAGGACGATCTCGTCGGGGCTCTTCGAGTCGAGCTCCTTGTGGGCCGGCTCGGCCTTGAGCGGCGGCTCCGGGGAGTCTCGCTCCGTGCCCGAGGCCGGGGAGGAGTCTCGCAGGAGGGATTTCTCCGCCGCTGGAAGAAAACCCAAAACCACAGTGCGCCTTTAGCACCGGCCGTAAAGGCCCCCGGGCCCTAGGAACCGGCCCGGCGGCCCCCCCCCCCCGCCGCCCCCTGCAAACTTCAGCAACCAAGGGCCAGGGAGAGACAGCGGCTGCTCCCTGCTCCCCACGGGGCTTAGCTGGCACCTTCACCTCCCCCCCCCAGAAAGGAGCCTCCTGGGGGCCCTGCGAGCCGTTACCAAAATACCCCCTTCTCAGGGGTGACCGCGGGGGTGGGCGAGCCCCAGGAGAGGAGAAACCCAGCGGCGCCCCTCTGATCCGTGCTAGCGGGGACAGACAGACAGACAAACACACACACGGAGATTCAGTCCGTACCTTCTGGCCTGGGCAGGTGGCCTCCCGCGGCGGTCAGTGTGTACGGGTACCACCAGGAGGCTGGGGACCGCTCTAAGTAGTGCGCCTGCAGGGCAAACCTCTGAGCCGGGATCTCAAAGCGGGGGAAGGCGAGGTCCCCCACCTGGGAGAGGGCAAAGCCTGCTCCATCCAGAGCCCCCTTGGCGGCCGGAGCGAAGAGCGCCCGGGGCTGCTTGGGAGGCGCCTTGGGGTGGTCGCCGTTGAGCAGGTTCTTGATGGAAAAAGGCGACTCCTTGGCTGGCGGCGGCGGCTGGGTGCTGGGGGTCTCCTGTCCCGTCTCAGGCATCCTCCTCCCGGTCCCTGGCAGGGCAGCGGCGGCTCAGACCATAAACCACCGGCTAACGACACTGGAGCGGCAGCCGCCCAGGCGCTGGGCACCCAATCCGGGCGGGGGTGGGGCGGGCGGCTGGGCGAGGACGGGAGGCAGCGCCTCCGCGCATGGGGAGGGGGGACTGCTCAGCCGCGGGACACTCAGCCCCACAGAGCCCGGGACCCAGGGCTGACGCGGGCAGGAGGAGCAGAGCCCCGGCTGCTGCTGCTGCTGCTGCTGCAGCGTCAATCTGGCGCCGGATGCTAATGATGAAATCAAAATGTCATCCAAGTTAAATGCAGGGCGTATCCGGCGATTGGGCACGCACAATGGCAAATGGGATTAGGCAGCAACCAAAGGAGCGGGCTCCGCGCCGCCCCAGCCCCATGCAGCTGGAGCAGGAGCAGCAGCAGCGATGGCAAACTCCCGCCCCCCCCCCCCACCAGACGTGGTGCTTTGGCTTCAGGCTATCAGAGCTCGCCTGTTATTGGCTTTATATAGACCAATTAGGCAGCAAATGAGGACAGGGCTATTAGCACAAAAGGATATTGGCTCTGCTAAAGCACCACTAGACGTGCAGGAGGCAAATGACACAGATCTCACAAACCACCGCCTCGCGCTTCCTCCTTTCTCTCCCCCTCTTCTCCTCCCCCCCCCCCGCTGCACAGGCCCCCGTGGCTTGGAGATCCGTGGAAAACGCAGCTAGCGCGGGTAGGACTTGGGGAGGGGGAGGGGAAGAGGCTCAGCGGTAGCATTGTCTCCTAGAACCACCCCCAAGACTGGGAAGAGAGGCACGGGTGGCCCGGGGCAGTTCTTGGCAATTCCCTTATAGGGATCAGCGGCAGAACTCAGGCAGAAGGAAGATTAACCATGAGCCCAAACAACCATCTAGACGGGCTGGTCTCCCAGAAACGTGTCACCCCCAAATGGATCGCTGATCGCGTCTCCAACGCACACCCACGAGCCCAGCTTCTACAGATCCCTGTCCTAAAAGTGTCACAAGAAAGTGATTCACCGTTACACGGAATGGGGATCAGCGTGCGTTTCCACCCAGCTGCGGACACACGAATTTTAAAATGGTGACATCTAAAATACAGTGACAAATTGACCTTGATCAGTAGATCATAACTTTGTCTTTAGATTAACAAAAATCCTGCTTTCAGAAAAAGTATTGGATACAAGTCTGTTATAGAGCTATGACACTTCTATTAACTTATATTATGTTATACAGTAAGATAGATAGATAGATAGATAGATTAGATAGATAGATAGATAGATAGATAGATAGATACTGCTCACAGCAACATGTTACCTATAGGGCTAACAATGAGGGAGGCAGAAAAGTCTGTGGTTCTTTTAATACTGGTAATTTGTAAAGTGTAGTTTGGTTTTACTCAATCGAAAAAACCCTTTAACAAATATTTTCAATTAAGGTATTACCTGGATTATATACTTCGCCTTTAATGGTCTTATTCACAGATGATTATCAGTTTAATAGCAGAAGCTATAGTTTTCCCCTTACGAATATTTCCTAGACACACGTCTGTTCTAAAGTAAAACACAACAGAGTTTAGGACAGGTAGCGCTGTAACAAATCTATTGTCAATGTTTCTTAAGAATTAGGCTATTGTTCACGATTTATTTTTTACAATGCGGGGAAGGGGGAGCCAGCTACGTTCACATGGCCCGTACTTTTTGGAAGATCGCTTCTTGTGTTTGCAGATATTTAGGGTTGCGGTTTACACGCCAAAACCAGCAGGTTTTTTTTATTGACACTTCACTTCAAATTTTGCACAATGTTCAATAGCGTCTAACCTGCAGCGCCGAACATTATTTGCCATCTATTTCAATAGTTCAGGTGCAAATGGCACCAAATAGATAAGAAAGCTGATCTGGCAGAATCCGAAGTAAACCCCTCGGCGTTTACTCCTTTGTTGGGCACTCTTACGACTTCTTTTCTTTTTCCACTTTGCTACCTTTGCGTTTGACTTGGCATCTCCGATTGGCACTTTTTAAAAATTAAGCCCAGATGAACTGCACTATAGTTTTGTAATACGAAAGGTTAATATGGAGTGGGATTTTTAAGTTTCCAAAATTTGCTGGCTTGATTTCCTATAAAAACCTCCTGTTAAAATAACACCATTTAAAAGAACTCCATTTTATGTTGTGTTCAGTCTTCGTCTGAGCATAGTTTTCTGTGGATTTTCACGAATCTCAGTTACATTCTAGCTTGTGTCCTGAAGAGGAAACTGCATTTAAATTTTGTATATTTACACGTAGTTTCCTCTCTAGGAATATCTGTCTTGATATTACACTGCTGTGTAGGTTTTATGAATACCCACAGACAATATTCATATAAATGATATTGCAATAATCTTTTCTGCAATTAGAAAGTACATTTTTATACGCTTCTGTACCTTGCAATCAATGAGCCTATGCTTATTCGGAGAAACGCCACCAAAGTTTGCCCCACGTGTTCGATCGATTTCAAAATACTGACGTCACGTCATTTTGTAATTTTCTGTCCTGCAATCCAAGAATAAAAGCATGAACTGCTTAGAGTGACGTTTTTCAGAATAAATACATCACTGATCCCCCGGGTTGGGTGCATTCAGCGCTAGTCCGAAACTTTAGTCTGCCGGAAAAAGTTATACCTGTGATTCTTTTAGTAAAGAAAACTTTATCCTTACAGACTCAGAATCTGGGACAGGGAATTACTGGACAGGTTGGTTTTTTGCCCTCACAAGGAAATTTGATGTAATACATCTAAGAAATGTAGGCATTAAAAATGCGCCAGGACACCTCTATTTTCGTATATGCTCCCCTTTTAGATTAACCACTTTATTTCTTAGGGTCCTAGCAGAATATAAGGTACGGTCACCTATTTCCAAAGCGTGCAGCTCCTTCACTTGCGTGCTATGATGTCCTCCCGATTGTCAAACTTGAACATTGGGTAGGTTCCCTGGGAGGACAGGTCAGAAGAAAGAGAAAAGGTGCAAGTCGTCTGTACAAATCAGGTCACTCCGGACCTAATTCTCCCGCTTTAAATAATATTTCAAGCACTTCGGCTATTGTGGAAAACACACTTAAGAGAAGCAGCAGCAGCAGCCTTGTAGTACTGTCCCAGTCCGGCTCCATCCATCTCGAGTACAAAACTAAAGCGCACAGCGCCCTCTGTTGGAATTCCCCTTATTTCGGTAGCAACTCTCGTATGAGAAACAGAACTGAAGCAAACCAATAGCTATTTTACAAGGCTGTAAGGGGGGAGCGGGGAGGGGATATCCTTCTCCAAGATCCATCTTAATTCTATAGAGGTAAAACCAGCGCAAGTTTTGTGCACAGAGAACAGGAGAATTGCATCAGCCTACGACTGAGAGTTGAAAGAGGACCTCAGCGAGAACACCACTGCACTGGGAGGACATTGATTTGAACGTCGTCAATTCGATCAGAGGGGAGAAAGTGCAGAGCTCAAGACAGTGACGGTCCCGCCTTCGATCGCATTGAATTGGCCCCTCTTTGGGACATCTGGCTGGTTGCATGGGGCGAGCAGTGTTCAGACTCATTGCAGTTTCTGGGCTTTGTGCCTAACAGGAGTCGCCTTGTAGACATTATTTCATCCCGTCAGGACGGAGCGCCAAGCTTGCAACGACCCAGCAGAATGAGAATTAGGAAGAGGCTGTGTCGGGAGCTAAACCAGGCCTTAAATCGGAAGCTGTAACGCTTACGCATCAAGGAGGGCGCCTATTTTCGCACGAATCCTTTGAAAAGCCCCAACAAGACGTGGTCATCAGTGATTTGTAACTGAGAACAAGGCGTGAGGAGTGAGGGACAGAAGATACAGGCTATACTGCCGGGGGAGAAATCGTTTCTAGCTCTTTAGCAGTATCTGCTAACATTGCCTGAAGGCAGATTAAAATGGACCAAACAGGGAATATCCATGCACCCAGAAGTGGAAGGCTGAAGAGAAGAATATGCAGGGAGAACCGCATGTATATAGAACAGACAGGTGGGGAGAGGGGTGGGTGTCGAGGGATATACATATATGCAAAGTATAGGCATAAACTGTGAATGGGAAATGCCATGTAGACAAAACATATTGTACAACCAGAATGTGGATCAAGATTAATAAGGGAAAACAAATACTTCATTTTAAAAAGAACTAAATCAAATTCTCTGTCCATTTTGTTTATCACACGGGATATGTCAATCTTATGTAGGAAAAAGGCCAACTGGCTATTGCACTTAAAGGCCAGACCTTCTCTACACTCACGGGCAGGCAGCATGCACTAGTTTTTTCTTTGTGTCTTTTCCCAGCATGGGTATCAGAACATAGTAACAGTCTAGTTTGTAGGCTGCCAAGCAGCCCGGACAGAGAACCAAGCTCTTGTCTCAGAGCAGGTAGATGCCAAGGTGATGAGTGCATGACAATAGATTACCAACAAAAGATAAAGCAGGTGCTGGGTTTTGGGGCATGTCAAGCCTCTGAACAAAGCAGCGGGAGAGGCTTGCCACTTGATTTCATCAAGATGTAGGGCACGTGTCTGCTTATGGTCTGAGCCAGCCAATGCCTGGGACCAGATTCTGGGACCCTGAAATTTCCATTATACTTGAAAGATTTATTAAGCACAGAATAGTATCGACGTTGCTCTAGCTGCTACTGAAAGAATTGCATGTGTGGTTAAGTTAAATCCACTCACTGGGGTTTAGATTAGTAATCTGATGTGGTTCTCAATTCACAACTTAATCCATAATCTGGATCAACATTCTGAATTAAAAAATAAAGACAAAGTATCTGACCCACTTAAACCAAGTATAATTCTGAAAATCCAAAATATAGGTGCTCACATTTATTTCGGATTTTCAGAATTATACTTGGTTTAAATGGGTCCGATACTCTGCAAACTCTTGCAGCCAGGGACATCCTAAGGATTTATGTCACTCCCTGGAAAATTTGGGGTCTATAAACCCATTAATGGATTAGACTGCTCCAGTAATGTAATATTTTCATCTGCAACAGCTACAATCTCAAACAGATATTCTTCAATTTATGTAACCTTTTCCAGACCATGATGAGCAATAGAACAGAATAGGAATTGCTCATACAGCACGTTGCAATAAATACTACTCTGGTATTGTTCAGTTATGTGCTTGTAATTATCATAATAGGGATAGAACTAAAGATAAATTTAAATGTCCAATTTAGGGGTTTGCACTGTTGCCCATCATGGTAGTATCTGACTGGCTTCCCTATTCACTAGACTGGAAAAAATGACGTCCCCAGTGAAAATGAATATTACATTTCTTGGTCACCTATACATTATATAGTTTGTCCCCTGTAGTTTCACTGTAGTTACAAAGTCCTGCAAATAAATGACTGAACAAATCCTTAACAAGGGCTCCCTCTTCCCTCAGTGTTTGAGTTAAACAGGTTTTAAATCTTCCCAACCAAAAGAGCATTTTAACAGGCTATATTAAAAGGACATAATTTTACTAGTTCTCCAGTTGTCCATGGAGTCTTCCAGGATAGATGAGACCTGAATTACTAATGTAAAAAGCAGGGGGACAGATTCCTTTGTTGCTGAAAAAAACCTTGACCTTGCCGTCCTTGTTTATATATCATAAACATGCCAAACCACCCCCCCCCCCCACAAAGCAGAAAAAAAGCACAACTCCAGCCTTTTTTACTTTTCCCATCTCAGGTCTCTTTTGTTATCAGGCTAAGGGAACACACAGTTATTATTTTTATATCAATCACAACAGGATGTGGGCACAATGGGCCACATCGTCAGCCAGTGTAAAGCAGGGTAGCTCCAGGCCTAACCTATTTTTGTTTACTTAATTTGTGTTTCTAGAACTGGATTGCTATCGTGGTTTAAATACAGAATCATTATTTCATTAGTGTTTCCATTTAAAATTAATTGGCTAATCTACACATGAATCAGTTGTGTAAATGTGATGTTTGCAGTAGTTGCTTGATGTGATTTAGAGTAATTGCTCATTTTTAGGTTTAGCCCGTGTGTTGTACTGCAAAGTGATTTATCTGATGGTTTATCTTATCTGAATACATTCTCTTTTTTGTGGGGGGAGGGGTTGCAATTTTATTTTTATAAAGAAACATTTCTGTAGAGCCAGGGAACATGTTTGCACCACGTGATTTTGAGATGACGTGTTATATCACCTTTGTCCTGTGATGCAGTACTATACGCCTTGCTAACTTTATATGTTTGGAGAAGTATCAGCTGCAAGATATTCTGGATTAGTCTGTTCAGCTTCTTGTAACACTCTCACTACCATAGTACCTGAGCATCTTCAAGAAGTGAATTAAGTGACAAACATCTGTCACACAGGCTTTGCTCTTTCTCTCATCCTCTCCGCAGGATGGTGTGTGCAGTAGAATATTTGGAAAGATAAGTAGAATATTTTGTTTGTGTGTTATAAAAGGGCCCGTGCTGCTTTGTGTTTCTATTAGAGAAAGCAAGTTGGAAGAGCGCATGTTAGACTTGGAGCTGATGGTGGTGAGGTTTCAGGTAGTGCTTAGCTCCTATGGGAGTTAGCTTCCCCCAAAAGTTTCTGCACAGAAAAGCTTTGTCTTTGCAGTAGTTCTCTTTTCCAGAAGAATAGAGTTGTTAATCATGGGCCATGCCCCAGACCACTTACTGCAGAAGCACAACACCTTGCAGTAAGAGTTGTAGGATTAGGCTGGAATATAGTTGCATTTAACATTATAGTGCACCTGCCCAGTAGTCTGATATAGCAAGGTATTTAAGCACATGGCTAACATTAAACATGTGCTTAAAGTCATGCAGTGCTTAAGTACTTTGTTGAATTGGTACTTACTTGGATGGCAACATGCTTGTGCAGAGTCAGAAAAAACGGGACCAGGAACACAGAGAACAGTTTTTCTCTGCGTAAATTATTCCTCCAGCATGGGCAGACTAAATTCAACCTTCACCAGTCATCCATAATGGATTCTTCCACCATCAGATACATTTTAAGGTTGCCTCTTCCCCTATGTTATCTGGGCAGCAAAACTCCCTTTCTTAAACATCAAAGAAAGATTAGCGCAGGCTTTAAACCACCACCAAAGTCTAGGATGTTTTATGATATAAACATTACAAATGGTAGCTCTTAGTCATTTATTGGAAACTGTTTAATAATTACATGGGATATTTTAAATTTCAGTTATGTACAAAATCTTCTGCACTTGTCAGTTCTTCAATCGTTTCCTTTGTAATATCCAACTGGAATCAAATGTCAATTACAAACAAAAAGAAAGCAACTTTAATTTGAAATGGAATTGATTGTGTAGAATAGTTTAAAAAGTTCATCAGCATGAGTTTGGGATGGATGCATTACTCAAGAGTGAAGAAGCCATAAGGAAGTTATTTTGGACATCCGATTCCACTATGATTTGTTCTGTGTTTATACAATGGATGGCATGGGAAAGCTATTTTAAGAATGCTTTAGAGAGTTTTAAATTCTTATGGAGCATAAGCTTTCCTAGGCGAAGACCCACTTCATTTGATGAAGTGGGTCTTTGCCCACAAAAGCTTATGCTCCAAAATTTCTGTTAGTGTATAAGGTGCTACAAGACTGTTTGTCAGGTTTGCAGATCCAGACTAACACGGCTACCCCTCTGATACTTAAATTCTTATGTTATTTAACTTTTTCTTGTATCCCTTCATCAATAAAGCCAATGCTTTCATCACTAGGAGTCACAATGTCAAGGGCTCAGAAGAAGAGAAAAATTAATAGTAGTAAATGTAATACAACTCCAAAAATAACTTAAAATAACCTTTCTATCCCTAAAAATGGAATGACTTTACAATTATCGTGTCTCAGGCCTTTCCAGGACCTGAAGTGACCCATTGTCAGGCTAACAGTCTCTCCTTCAAAGTAGGATAAAGGTCTTATTTCTAGCCCTGTGGAGTTGTAAGAAAACAGACCTTTTCATTTCTGACACTTTTGTTTAAGGATCCTGGGCTGAACCTGACCTGTGCTGGCTTTCAAGATGGGGTAATTTTTGAAGGAAGGAGAAAATATGTCTAGGTGGGTTTATTATTGTAAAATGCCATCCATCTGAAGCTGCTCCGTGGTTTGGAGTGTAACACTAAGTCCAGGGAAAACAGATTAGTAGGTATGTCATATGGCTGTAGCGTATTATGATAACATTGCACAGGTATGAGGAGGTGATATTATATCATAAACTTATCATAAGCCTATACAGCTATCCCCTCCCCATGGAGGTGATAGTCTGTTTCCTATATTTACAGTACTATACTGTGTAGTAGTAAAAGTTGATAAAATAAGCAACTACCAACCCAGATATTAAAACCCCATGAAATCTATAGTCAATTTATATCAAGCACTGTACCCAATCAACAACTTATAGAAAGTTGTTTCCTTCACTTTGCCCTGTTAAACATGCATGCATCATCCTTCACAACCAGAAGCAAACTCAGAGTCCTGTATTGCAGGAAGAGCAAATGTTGGCTAAAGTTGCTGGAACAAAACCTTGGTCTTATGGGAACTGTAATGGGATCTTTGCTATCCATGCAGAACAGAAAGGACCTAATCTCTCAAAGTCTCATCCAAATGCCTCACATGCAGTAAACTTCATGGTCACCCAATTCACCTGTTTCAGAAGGAGGAAGAGGTGAATCATCCCTGCTGATTTTGGAACCTGTGATTCTTGGGACCGAGCATTCCGAGCCTGATGCTTAAGACACCAAGCCAAAATGTCCTGAATAACATATATAAGTAATGAAAAAGCAATACAGATTATGCTAACATCCGTTATGGTACAATATGGAGAAGAAAATTTCTACATTGTCACTTCTTAGGCATATTGGCACCAGATCTGGGCTGAGCACATTCTAGGAGCTGCTGAGAATGTTCAGCTTCCACTGAAGTCAACAAGAGATGTAGAACCTCTCAGGTATCCTTTAAACCCCTTCCAAGGGAGGTGTCCAAACATTTTACTGAACTGACTGGAAAAAGAATTGGTACAAGCCACACTTAACCAGCTGTATAGTTAACACACAGACAAATATAGATTATTTATGTGCAACTCAATGAGAACAGAACAGACAATATATGTGTGTACAGCAGCCAAATTATCTGCAGTTTTAGAAGTTCCTAAATAATCATTGATTTAAAAGTGGTTACGGTCCATTGAGTCAAAAATCAGTTTCTTAAAAAGACTCTCACATTAGATTTATATCATAGACCCTGGCAATTCCACAAGAGCTGTTATAGCTATCAGCTAAATATTACACTTTATGAAAAGATCCCAAGATAACTCTCTCTTTTCTGGGAACTTTGGGATAAATGGAGTCTGAACAGGAACAAGCGTGATCTGGGGTTAGCAAAACCAAAAAATAACTTGTGGTTTTGCAACATAAGCTAATTGTGCTGGTATTTCATATACGTATTGTGACAAAGCTCCAAGTCTGTACTTGTGGGTCCTGCGCTTCCTGGCAGATTTAGGGGCCTCAGAAACTCATCTAGGCCCCAGAGTGACCTCCCTTTCTCAGTATAATTGGCAAGAGTCACCACCTAGTGAGTTACCTTCATCACAGGCCAGTATGGAAGATGGAAAAGGGGGGAGCCCGGGCCCGCCCTCTACTCCGGACTCCAGCCCAGGGACCCTAATAGTATCAGCTAAGATGGCTGACCTTTTAGGCACAAAACACAATACAATTCCCTGGGCTACTTCCCCACAGCAGTCCCCGCTTCTTCAAACTCCACTTCACCCTTACCTCAGGGCCTCCTTCCTTCTGTATGATATGTTGTCCACCACTCAGTCTCACCAACAGCACAACTTCCTCTCACAGCTCCTGACACCCACACCCCACCTGACTAACTGGGAGGTTTTTATCTGGTTTCAGCCAGTCCCTGATTGGCTTCAGGTGTCCCAATTAGGCTAGCTGTTTCTACTCCTTTCTAGAAGGTTCTTAATTGGCCCCAGGTGTCTTGATTGGCCTGGAGTAGCCTTTGTTTGGCTATCCAGGGAACAGGGACCTGCACATCCTCAGACTAATATACCTGCCTTCCAGCACTCTCCTATATCCTTCTGGTCTGACTCCGTCACAGTATTTCATATACATATACATAACATATACATTCCATCCAGTGATCCCAATGAGACTTTCAAACACAAAGGGCTCTGTCATGCTTTTAAGCCGCAATACTTCTATGCAGAGGAAGACTGTTCCATCAGCAGCAATGGTAAGCCCCATGCCTCAGGCAGGTTCAATGTTTCCTGGAATTTCAAGAAGCCTTTACAGCAAGTTATGGCAGAGGTAGGAGCATTAAGCAAATCAGATAGATCACCTTGCTCCTTATATAATTCAGTCAGGAAAATAGTACATTGGATACATCACAATATAATGAAGCGTTCATTATACTTTGCAACTTTGGTATGCTGGAAAGCTGCAAAGGAATGAAAGATATGCAAACTACTCTGAAAGAATCCAGGGCAAATGTCCAGACATCTCCAATGCCTTTTCCATTTTATTCATCAGATATAACACTTAATATTTGCCACTAATATCTTACTCATGAGCTTTATTGCAAGTAGTAACCAAAGCGGAATCTGCTTCATAGTCCATTTAATTGAAAGGTAAGGCCTTTGGGCAGTTCCTTCACATTAAGGACAGGTATTGACTGAACAGCTGTACAAAAAATCCTCATTAGGAAGAAATTTCAGTCAAACAGAGATGATAAGATACTTACAGTTTAGCAATAGAATGTTAGAGCTTTTCATTTGAAAGGCTGATTTTATAATTCAAGTAAAATGATCAGGGATTGCAGAACACTGCTCAAAATTTATGGATGTCATTGATAATGTCCTACACATTCATAAATAAGATTTTAAATGATACCATATTGATCAGAATGCTTTAAGGCAATATGATAGAGAGCAAATTATTGATGGATAGCTCTTTATTTTCACAAGACAAATATAATGAAATGGCAAACTATGAATACAATGCTCAGGTGGCAACCATCTCTAAGGCAGCGTGTTTACAGAAACATCTATTTGTGAGCAGGACTGAATCGTACATTTTATAGGTGACTATTCTAGCTAACTGGCTTCAGCTGGGTTCTATGGAACTGGGTATGATAACTAGGTTTCAACATACGTTCCCCTGGATGAGCCAGAAATTCCTGGTGTATATGCTTTAGGGCTCAGACATGCTCCACTGAAGTCCATGTCAAAGGCAAACGGCTTCAGTCACAGAAAAATTGGTCTTCCCATTGTGTTGCCTAGAATTTATCCCACTCTTCCTCAGAAAAGTTACTCTGAATGGCATGTACCCTGTTTTCAGCACTTTGGACAGCGACACAGGCACTCCGTCTCTGATTTGCCCCACTGAATTTATATGTGTGTCTGTGTAAGAGTTCATAGATTTACATTTACACAGGGCAAATGTCTCCAAAACAAACTAGATTTTAGCAGTGAGATTCCTGGTGCAGATTTCTATTCCATGTTCCTATGTTCTGCACAAAGTCCATTTGCTGAAGTCTCACTAATGTCAATGGAAGTTCAGGGGGAGACTTTCAAAGGAATAAATGTGAGTTAGGTATCCAACTTAATGCAGAGAATACACAGCAGAGACCAGCACTGTAAAGATCAGAATTTTGTCTGTGATTTCATTTTTTATTGTCTTTGGCCCAATTCTACAACCCTTGCACTCACAGAACTGTAACTGACTTCAGTGGCAGCTACATGTCTGCATGGGCTGCAGGATCAGGTCTTGTATGTGCTTGTATGAACAAAGTATTAAAATGATTTTGTCCCTTGGGTCAAAACTAAGAGTTAGAAATGTTCTGGTGTTATAAAATTCTCAAGCATGAAAATAATTAAGTAGTCACATCTGAATATACATCCTAAGATTACAGACTAAAACCAAGGTTTTGTGTTTGTTGTGCCCTCCAATACTTCAGACAAAGTCCAAGAAAACTACAGCTTGGTTTATTTTAATATCAGAGAATTTTATAAGAATACATGGACATTGTTTCCCTTTCCAACGAAGTGACTGACTTGTGTACTCTACAGCTAGTATTTTTGTTCTTCTTAGAGATAGATCAACTTTTATACAATATGTGTAATTTAGAGGAGATGGAAAAGAGATTGACAACTGTTTCATAAATACTATCAGATAGGATGTTTTTTATTGCCTTGGTTTAAACCTTATCAATGAAAAGCCAATAACTTGCCATTTGTTTATACTTTTCTTGGCATACAAGCCAAATATATTATCACAAGCGAAGCTAATAAACGAGGCATCACTCTTTTCACTCAACTTTCAGGTCTGGCCTCTTTTTCAAAAGAAAAATGCAATTTATTGTTGGAGTGTTATAATTGTTCTATCTGGCTGTAAAAATGGGTAAAGGACGAGTAATTACAAAAAGCCAGATGGCAACCCACTGTTACTCCTGTTGGTGAACAGGTATTCACACAAGTAATCTTATTAACTTCAGTGGGATCTCATGCATAGGTAATTGCTCACCTATGGGAACTGAGGGGGAATCACAAGACAGCTCCCAAAGTATTCAATGTAATATCAATTGAAAATGACTACAGAGATAGGAAGGCATCATCTTGCTTAATGGCTGACAGAGCACAGGGCATCTTCTATCTGTCACTTGTGAGCAAAACCTCCTTTGACCTCAACAGCAACTGTGTACAAAAGAACAAAGGGCCCAGTTGTGATACCCTTCTTCACACTGAAAAGTACCATTAAACCATAAGCAGTCCTGCTGAGATCAGTGAAGTTACTTGTGGAGTGATGTATTACTCAATGTTAGGATATCTCATTTTGCCCCCAAAATAGTGTATCACTCACAGTTTGAGATAAAGGAAATGCTGCTTAGTGTCTGAATTAGTGACCTGATCCAAAGCTCACTGAAGCAAGTAGAAGTCTTTCCAATTAACGCAGTGGGCTTTGAATCAGTATTTTTGTGCACAAGCAATAGCAGGATACATCTCTAATTAGTGTCTAAGGTAATCTGTTTTGATTAGAAATTTTTATTTATCTCAGAAAAAATGGGTGCCAAAAATCAACTCTAGAATGCAATGTAAGCTAAGATATATAGGCTCTTTTGGTGTCACTCAATAAAGTACTTACACCGAGCTCCATTTGGTGTTACACATAAAAAATACTAGAGTGTTATGCTCACATACATACGTCAATATTATGCTATCCATTTAAAATTATTTTATTAAAATGGGCAGAGAAGTGATGCTGTAAAAGCTGAGATCTTGAATGCAGGCAGGGCAATAAAGAAAGGGGTGGGGAGTGGCTATTCTTTAAAATTCTTGGAAATAGTGGCAAGATTGTTCTATGCTACCCTTTTCAACAAGGATGACTCCGAAGCAGTCTTGGGTCAGTGCCATACAATTGCAAAACATCCAGCAACCCCCAAAACATGCCTAATAGGAGTCTCCAATTTTGCCTTGATCTGTGCAGAATATTCACGAATGTCCTGACCCTGCCAGCTGTTTTGCATCTGCAGCCCCGGGTGACTTCAGAGGGGCTCTGTGAAGACATAGGGGTCTGTTTGTGTAGAACAGCTCCCAGAACTGGTCTCTAAGCATGAAATAATCCCTGTGCTGGGGACCCACAATGGACCATCAATTAATGACCGTTTCCCTACCTGCCTCTTGCTCAGGAACTAAGGAGGATCAGGCTGTTGTTTTATTTCAATCTTTATTTTATATACTGAGTTGCTGCTGCCGTAATTAAGAGTAAATCAGTAACATTCAATTTAGTTAACATGCTTTGTTTCCTGCCTTTTTTTTTAAGGACATGTTGTAGGGCTGCTCTTGTGCTTCTAAAATTTGCGGGAAGGGTGCGGAAAGGGAAATGGGCAGTACAAGGAGCAGCTGTTGAGGAACAGGAGCAGCAGGCAGCAAAACCAAGGGTCAGTCTGTGCAATGTACATGCTCAGAGCCTACCTGTGCCGATCTTGCACTCATCCTCAATGGGTTTGATGTTCAGGTCACCTTCACCATTCCTAAGCCTTGGGGAAATCCCACCTTTCAGTGTTTGCCTGAAGGTGCACTAGACAGCGGCGACTGCTTCTTTGAAAATTCAGCCCTGAAAGGAAAGTTGGTAAACTTGTAACCAGTATGTTAGGGACCAGATTGGAAATACTCCATTGACTTCAGTGGGCACTAGATCAGGCCCTAAAGGAACAGCATCAAGCAAATAGTGCATTTTAAACAGAGTCATACTTCTCTTCCGCTTTAATCCCAATAATGCAGCAATAAATGCCATTAAAACTACTGCCGTCAATTCATACATACCAGTCACATTGGAGGTTCTATACAGAATGCTATTTAAATGATAAGCTCTTTGGGGCCGGGACCATCTACTACTCTGTGTTTGTACAGCATCTAGCACAATGGGACCCCATTCGGTTACCCCAGAGCACTGTATTACTATTATACAATCATAATCATTGATGATGCAAGCAAGAATTCCTTTTCATCTATCAACATAAAAACAAATGTGACAGACAAGGGTCTCCATTTAGAAGCATTTCTCTTACCAGGTCATATTTATCTCATCACTACATTACAGCCTAGGAACAGCAAAATGTATGCAATTAACTGCAACAAGGCCATTATTGCAATATTCTTTGCTAATCACTACAACAGTAGAAAGCTTTAACTGGGTAGATCCAATCTGAAATACCCAAGCAAAATGCCATTTACCTGTAATGTATTTATTTGCCTTTACTTCCCACCAATTTTATTGACTCACAATTAAATAAAAGCACCCCCCAACATCCACCGTTCAAAATATCTCCCTGCTCATCACTCCTCTATGGCCACAATTTTAATTTTGCATTATTACCTTTTCATGGTAGTAGATTGTTATGTCAGTTGGCAGGATTATGAGTCATCATGTACTGTAGGAAGTAATGATCATCCAAAAAGCAAACGGAGATGGGTAGTGAAGGAGAAATCACTTATGCAAATAGAAATATTTTCAATAATGATCAACAGTGTGAGAAGAAATATAGAAAAATTACATTATACAGATTAGCTTCATTTTAAAAATGTTCCCTAACTGCTAAAGAGTTTCCCATCCTCATTTTTTCCCCTTTAAACTCTGTCATTTGTACAGCCTATTAACCTTTAACTTTATGACTGTTCTAACGTGAAATACTGGCAGCATTTAAGTCTGAGAATACTAGAGCCCTACCTTCTTGGCTGGCAACAGAGGTGAAGCACTTTCTTTTAAATCAGTCATTTTTAATATCAGTCATATACATGCAGCATCAGGGAGACTATTTTTAGACTCGCATGCTGATGTTATTTATAATAAATGCTGTGCTGATTCCAGTCATCTCTCTTCAGTAGACTTAGGAATTTCCCTCCTGCCTCCAATTGTAACCTTATATTTCTATGTAAATATAGTAGGGTAAAGCAAATTAAATTACTTCTTTCATAAAAGTTCCACTTTTCCTAAAAAGATGACATTTTATTAAATATTTGTATTATGGGTAACACCAGAGACTCTATCCAAGATTGGGGCCTCATTGCATGCATATACTCTACACACAAATAGTAAGAAACAGTCCTTGCCCTGAAGAGTTTACAATCTAAAGGGACAAGAGAGATAAAGCATAGGAGAAGAAACAGAGGAAAAAGTGACTTACCCAAAGACACACAGCAGATCACTAGAACTGGGACTAGAACGCAGATCTCTTGAGTCTCAGTACTCTATCCACTAGACCAGTGGTTCTCAAACTTTTTTTAATGTGGACTACTTGAAAATTGCTGAGGGTCTCAGTGGACCACTTAATTATCTTTACAAATGTTATTTGTACCATTAGCTAACTACAGTTAAGCACTTTGGATGAAAGTGGTACACAAAAAACCCCCGCCACAGCAGTCACAGAGCTGAGGCTGGGAAGGAGGGCTGCCTCTCCCTGGCAGCTGCAGCCCTGGAGCTGGGGAAAGTTGCCTCTTTCTCTGGCCATTGTAGCCATGCATGTCCCAAATCCCGCCCAACCCCTCTTCTCACTCCACTGCCCCATACCACCTATCCCCCATTCCCCACTAAACATTACATTAGCAATGAGTTTTCCCACCATAAAGCAGCATAAAGCATCAATTATAAAAGGCTTTTTCTATCTGCTATCTAGTGGTAGAGATGGCTCTGAGCAGCATAGTTCAGATCTAGATCTTAATTATCCTAAAATTAAATTAAGGAGAAAGGGTCACTTTCCTCACATTTGCATCTGCATCTAGTGTTGAACTTCAGCCAATAGGAATGGTTAAGAGGAATAGATCTAGGGATGTAGCTTGTGCCCCAAACCCTGAAAAATGTTAAGAGTTTCCAACTGCTTAAGTTAAAACTAACCTCCCATACAATGGGAAAATGGGCTATAACACACCATGTTGCAAAGACATCTTTTTTTCTCAGGCATTTGATGACAGGATGGGAAGAGGTTTGGACAGAGCACCATATTTTGAGTGGCACATTTTTGGGTCCTATTGATTGTGAGTGCAGCAGAGGATGTAAGTAGCTCCATGTCATTTTTATTTTTCCAAATTATAAGAAGTGCCCAGAGCTTGGTATGGGAACTTCCATTATTTTTTTCTTTACAAATCTGAATAACTAACTAAATAAATCTAGGGGCTAATTAGGGCAAGGTCTCCATTGTCCACATGGTGTTGGTCTGTAAAAGGAAAGTTATCATGGTCATTTTTGTGTACCAACAAGCAATGCTTTTGTTTACATCAGTCCAGATCCTGGAAGGAGAGCTGCTTCCTTCACCCTGGAAAATCAAAGAAAGAACCCTGAAGACTTTTTTCAAGCTGTCTGGTTCTCTACAAATCAGTGGGAGTTTTAATAGTGATTTCAACAGGAACACGAACTGGCCCGAATCTGGAATACTAATTCACCCCTCGGGATATCTGCAAACATAGATGGAAGGTTGGAAGAACAACCAAGTCTGGGTCCATCCTGAAATTCTTAATCAGGAAAAATTCCAATTGACTTCAGTCTGAAAGTTGCCTGAATAAGAAATTCAGAATTGTGCCTTTCACATTTATTTAAAACCTTCACCCCTCCCACTCCCACTCTGTTCAATAGCTGCTATCCTCTGAAGAGCGCATTGACAAGCAGTGAAATCATAACACTAGAAGTGATCTAAATCTGGTTTATCCTTCCTTCATCTTCGACCTATTCCTCAATTCATTTGCATACTTCAATATTATTGGTTAGTGTGGGAAGAGGAGAAACACGTATCAATGACAGACAGAAAATGTGGTCCTGTATCATGACCACTATATATCTAGACGTTACTGAAGGGTGTATCTGCTCCCACTGAACTAGTAGTCTGTTAGTGATTGTAAACATGGCTATTTACTTGATAAGAAAATTATCAAACCTTAGGTGTTTGATTTAAAACTATACCATATTGAGCCATTTGGCCCAAGTTATGGCTGGTTTTACTCAAGTCCACAAGGGTACAGATGGATATAAGATGGCCCCACCATACACCTCAATGAACAGGCTGTAGGCCAAGATGGATGAACAAGCATCCTTTATTGAGGATAAAGTGGGAAAGGCTAAAAGGTCAAGTAGAGTTGGACCTTGCAAAGGGAATTAAAACCAACAGTAAAAGGTTCTATAGTCATATAAATAAGAAGAAAACAAAGAAAGAAGAGTAAGTCCACGAAAAATTGAGGATGGAGTAGAGGTTACAGATAATCTAGGCATGGCCCAATATCTAAACAAATACTTTGCTTCAGTCTTTAATGAGGCTAATGAGGATCTTAGGGATAATGGTAGCAGGATAAATGAGAATGAGGATATGGAGGTAGATATTACCATATCTGAGGGAGAAGCCAAACTCAAACAGCTTAATGGGACTAAACCGGAGGGCCCAGATAATCTTCATCAAAGAATATTAAAGGAACTGGCACATGAGATTGCAAGCCCATTAGCAAGAATTTTTAATGAATCTGCAAACTCAGGGGTTATACCACATGACTGGAGAACTGCTGACATAGTTCCTATTTTTAAGAAAGGGAAAAAAAGTGATCCCGGTAACTACTTATCTCTTATCAAAACTTTTCTTCTCAGCATGCCTTTCTGAGAACTGGCCCTTTAAAACTGGCAGAGCCAAGAAGCTGCATCTTTAAAGTGAGAACTCTCCAAGTGGAAGCTGCTGGCTGCAGCTTCTTCTCTTTTAAATGGTAAGTAGCTGCTATGTTTTCCCCTTCTCAATGGCAACAAAATGACGTATTCACACAATACATCCAGCCATCAATATTCTGTACAATGTTCTGAACTGTGTGATGTGCATACATCCTCTCACTGATATAAAATGAATATATCTGTACTTAGAATCCAATTGATAAGATATATAGTGAATATATACAGGGTACATCAGATGTAACAGTCAAGACTGGATGTGAATGGGAAGTACAGATATCAGTATTTTAGGCATGGTTTCTACTTGTATAACTTCATTTATTTCAATGAAGTTACTCCTGATGTATACACTGGTAGCACAGAATAAGGCACATAGTATTTTTACTATGCACAAGTCTATCAGGTGTAATCGTGAGTCATTGTGGAATACAACACTGACAACAGCTCAGCTATGTAATGGCTGCAAAAGAACAAGTATATGCCAAACAATGGCTAGTGTATTCATTCATTTATTTTTGTGTCTCTATTAGTGAAGATCTTTGTGCTGCTTGGATCTGCAATAGGTTTAGATTGGGGTTCAAAGTTCCTATCCAAAGCTATAATAGAATCATAGAATATCAGGGCTGAAAAGGACCTCAGGAGGTCATCTAGTCCAACCCCCTGCTCAAAGCAGGAACAATCCTCAATTAAATCATCCCAGCCAGGGCCATGTCAAGCCTGACCTTAAAAACCTCTAAGGAAGGAGATTCCACCACCTCCCTAAGTAACCCATTCCAATGCTTCAGCACCGTTCTAGTGAAAAAGTTTTTCCTAATATCCAACCTAAACCTCCCACACTGCAACTTGAGACCATTACTTCTTGTTCTGTCATCTCATCTAGATCCATCCACTTTGGAACCCCCTTTCAGGTAATTGAAAGCAGCTATCAAATCCCCCCTCATTCTTTTCTTCTGCAAACTAAACAATCCCAGTTCCCTCAGCCTCTCTCAGAAGTCATGTGCTCCAGCCCCCTAATCAGTTTTGTTGCCCTCCACTGGACTCTTTCAAATTTTTCCACATCCTTCTTGTAGTGTGGGGCCCAAAATTGGACACAGTACTCCAGATGAGGTGCCACCAAGGTAAACCCGCACTAACTTGTATTTGGAATTGATGGTATTAAACTTGTGCAAATTATTCTTCTGAGATTTCATCCCTAAATTATGCCAGCTACAATGATGAAAATCTCATAAGATCACCTGTTCTCTTGAAAGTTCTGTGGCACCCAAAACAGAAAGCTGGTTTTCTCCTGTCTTGCACCTGCCCCAGAACCAGGCTTCAGGTTGGATGTCCTGGCTCTGGACCGTATCTAATTAGTATAAATAAAGGGCAATAGGTGCACACCATTTTAGGGAGTTGACCAAAACTCATCCAAACAAGGAAACTCAGAATGAAGGTTGCCATTTCTTCCTTCAGTTGTGCCCTGTGTATTGCAGTGCTTTGGGACTCTGATTCAGCTGCCAAGGATCTGATCTAGAAAAGTATTTCGTCACCTAAAGATGCAGATAGGCAACTAAGGGATTTTCAAAAGCACCTAATTTAGTAGGTAACTAACTCCCATTGATTTGGGAATGAGGTAGCTAACCTACTTATCCTACTAGGTGCCTACTGCACCTTTGGGCACCTAAATAGGTTTCTAATTTTGGTGCCAACACTTAGGCACATGTTTAATTTAAGCATATTCTTAAATAAGAATATGTTTAAAAATTAGCATGTTTAATTGCTTTGCTGAATAACAATGGATTGTACTTAAAAGCCTTGCTGAATTGGGGTCAGGAAAATGATTCACTTTGCTGAAACCCCTCCATGGGGTAGGCACAATTGAATAACTTACAGACTCAGACACTTGAAGTCAGACGATTCGAGATTTTTTTGTTTTGTTTAGAAACTAGGTTTTGTTTTTTTCTAAATAGAACAGAATTGTAAATGAATTGGGAAGCTATGAAGTTTCTAGTTCATTTAGTTCCTGTTTTCAGTGTTATTCCATTTTTAACATTTACCTAAAGTTTGTATCTTCCCAAGTCCTATTTCATGGTTAGTATAAGGCCAGTCTGAAAGATAATATATTGTGACTGTTATATTATTTATTTCAAAGCCAAGTTATTGATTATTGCATGCTGAAAATGACAAATGGCATCGAAGAAAGGCACGGTCAGCGAGTTCTATTAAAGAAATGATAGTATTGCTCATGGATTGTTAAAAGGTTCAGTTTAGGTACTTTATAGGTTTATATCCATCACTATTTAATGACCAAATGATGAAAAATATGAGTCGCGGGAACAATTTCTTTCTGTTGGAGTTTTAGGTTAAAGCAGTTAGCAAAATACGACTAGTCTTCTGCTAAGATTTTATGCTCCTAGATCTCATAGTGCATAACAATTAGTGCATTTATTTTTAAAGGTGATGACTTTATGTAAATATAATAACTAATAACATGACTAGGGTATAACACAAAAATGAAACATGCTCTGCATAGACTTAAAGTAAATGACCTTATTTGGGTCTAAATCCTATTCTCTGCTGTGCATGTATGCTCAGATGGGGTATGTAAGCTGCCAGGAAGGTTATTTCCATAGTACACGGGAATGTACCAGGAAGTACAGCCAGCTAAGGGGTCAACCCCTTCATAAAGGGTCTAAAACTCACTGAAGTCAATGGAAAGATTCCCATTGACTTCGTGAACTTTGGGTCAGTCTCTAAATCCCCAGTGGGAAATAGTCCAAGAGGGCGTGTCCGTTCCCCAAAGTGAGCCACCATGTATACTCTGTGCAATCCTCTCCTGTGCCAGGAAATACAAGTATCTTTGACTCATCTTAGCTGCATAGCCCAGGCTGAGTTTGGCCTATTTGCTACATATTTGTAATTCCTGAAATTTTGGCTGTAATACTGTTCAAGTGTTTTGTTTTTCACAGATTTAAGAGTATCTTTTCACCCTCTTATGCTATTAGAGCCTTCTCTGTTAAAACCACTCTGCTCATGAAAGCTTGCAACCTCTGCTTTCAAAACGATAGCAAGAAGCGAGGGTCACTAATAACTCTCTTATCTGTGCTGAGAAACTCCATTCAATCATTATCAGTATTGTTGGCAAATAAGAAACATCACCCGATTGGACAACAGTGACATTGCCATAAAGATCCTATCCTGGAAGAAATGAACAACCAGCTGCAGTGTTTGCCATTGTGAATTGTAGCTGTGTGACCTGGAATCTGGCCTAAAAAGCTGATATAAATCTAGCAAAATAAATCTTTCACAATAGCCTATGGTTTCATGCTGCCCTAACTCAACTCTTTTACCTAATCCCTGACTTTTCTTTACAATTTTTCACATTGTCCTAGGTAAAATTCAGGGCCCTCTGTTGCAGGAGACTCAACTGAGAGCAATCATGAGCTTATATTTTATCCTGAGAAGATAAACAGGATGGGCAAAAGCACGCTCATGGAAACCTTTGGGGAGTTTGGCAATGTTCTGCATTTAATTTCACAGAGGCAGACACTTTAATTTCTTTTTTGATATTGCTTTATTTTAATGCATCTTTTAACAAATCCATGGCTGAATATATCATGACTGGTATTTAAACTGCTCTCAGAGAGCATCTGGGGTAGAATTCAAGCTTCCTTTTTCTCTTGTACAGGTCTCTTAGCACTTCAGGAAAATCTTTGCTAGCTTTAGTAGTCTGAGGGTTTATATGCTGTAGAACAGATAGTATACAGTGTGCAATTCCTCTCTCTCACTTGTTTGTTTGCACACACACACACTCTCGGGTAGGTCACTTGTTCTGTCTAGTACACCTGAGTGGCCCACAAGCAAACTGCACGTCTCTTACCCCTCCCAGAATTGAACACAATTCACCCACAAGTGACTGGGGTTCATAGCAATTCAAACCCAATTGCCAGGATCTGTGTCCTCATACATACAGACATCACAGTTAGCAGCTCCATTGCATGCTATGTCCTGCCCCATGGAGTCAGTCTGCTATAAAGAAATACACCATTCCTCTCTATTCAGCACATGAGCACTGCTTTAAGCAGTACCTTGTCAGTACAGTGCCCCAAAAGACATAAAGAACATTATCCTGAAATTAAGATATCACAAAAAACTGCAGGTACTGGTCCCTCACTTCATTACATTTCTAGCCAACATTTTTTAAAATGGGTGCCTATATACTTATGCACCTAAATAAGTAACCTGCTTTTCAAAAATGCCATATACCAACACCTGTTGACTTTATTAGGATCTGCTGACTATTCAGAGTTTTTGAATATCAGGCCACTTGTTTAGATACCGGTGTACTTAAAGCCTAACTTTGGGTACCCATTTTGGAAGATCTTGACTTTTTCCTCACTACCTGAAGGCAAGCTGCTTCCCCTTTCTTCAGGGACAAATAGTGAGGTCACAAGGAGAACAACGGTCTATGAACATAGAAATAAGAGCTAGAAGAGACCTATTAAGTACTCCAATCCATCTCTGGACCATCTAGTCCAAACCTGTGCAACTACTTCTGATTAAGGGCATGGTGCTTTTTCTGGGTTTGAACCATTTGAACCATTATAGTGACTCATACTTAAAACTGTCCATTTTGGAATATCTTTCTGTGTAATCCACCAGAACGGTCTGGTTGCCAAGACAAACAAACAAAAAACATGCTGTCAATCCATAAGGTAAGATTTTTCAGCTGAAACCATTGTCAAGGTAGGTCACCTTTTAGGCCTAGCAATGCTCTTGATCATGTTCCATTAAGGAAGCTGTCCCCAGAATTTTATGGTCTGTTCCCATACCTCGGCTATGGCTGTGCCACTGTAAGATCTTCAGTGTAGCTGCTTTTGCCAGCAGGAGAGAGCTCTCCTGTTGGCATAATTAAACCATCCCCAATGACCTGCATTAACTATGTGTCCCGCAACAGAGCACTGTCCACACCAGCACTTTGGTTGGTGAAACTTATGTCAGTCATGAGGGGTGGTTTTTTCACACCCCTCAATGACAAAAGTTTTGCTGACAAATGTGCTAGCGTAGACAAAGCCTTACTTACTCCTGGTTAAAGAAACCTAGTTTCTTACTATTTCCACGGAACAAGCAGGTATCATGACTTCACTTCATAGGTTGTGCTATTGCTTGGAGGCTTCTGCTGCTCTGGCTGCTGTTATGAGGACTGCAGTGCTGTTCTGAAGATGCAGTCTAAAAATGGCCATTGCACACTGTAGGCCCAATCATAGTCTTATTTCAGTAAATGGAATTTTGCTACTGACTTTAATGGGAAAAGCAAGCCCAATATCTTATTTCTGGAAATTACTTCTGAATCAGATCAGGGGTTAAGGCCCCAGTTCTGCTTTTATTGAAGTCAATGGCAAAACCCACACTGACTTTGTCATAAGCAATATCTGACCCAAAGGAGTTGGTATTACCTAGGTATTTCCCACCATGAAAAATTGGAGAATTAAAGCCACACCCATGAGACCTCTCTATGCAGACCTAACACCCAGTGTAGACAGTGCTATGTCAATGGAAGAATTCTTCCTTCTACTTAACTACCGCCGCTCGGAGAGGTGGAGGACCACACCTGTTGGCACAGGTAGTGTCTACCCAGAAGCAGTTTAAGTCTCTCTATGCCTCACTTTCTCACCTGTAAAATAGTGATAACAGAACTTCCCAACCTCAGAGAGGTGTTGTGAAGATAAATACATTAAAAATTGTGAGGCACTTACATTTTATGGTAATAGGGTCCATATAAATTTCCTTTGATTGATAAGCAAACGTGGTAGAGTCAGGCCCTTGGTTTAAAGTGCATAATAAAGCACCGTGAAAATACAACATTTAATAGAACTATAGAAATGTAAGCCTGCAAAGGACTTTAATAGATCTCTAGTCCAGTTGAGGCTAGGACTAAGTATTTTCTAGACCATCCCTAATATGTGTTTGTGTAACTTGCTCTTAAAAACTACCAATGATGGAGATTCCACAACCTCCCTTGGCAATTTGTTCCAGTGCTTAACTACCCTGACAGTTAGGAAGTTTTTCCTAACGTTTAACCTAAATCTTTCTTGCTGCAATTGAAGCACACTACTTCTTGTCCTGTCCTCAGCAGATAAGAAGAACAATTTATCACCCTCCTCTTTATAACAATCTTTTATTTACTTGAAGATTGTCTCTGTCTTCTCTTCTCCAGATTAAACAAACCTGATTTTTTCAATCTTTCCTCATAAGTCAAGTTTTCTAGACCTTTAATCATTTTTGCTCTTCTCCTCTGGACTTTCTCCAATCTGTGTACATCGTTCCTGAAGTGTGGTGTCCAGAAATGGACATAGTACTCCACTGAAGCCTTATCAGTACTAAGATATAACACATCAACTGATTTCCTCTCCTCCCCTTCATAAAGCTTGTTACCCTGTCATGGACGCATATTAGGTTGGTTTGACATGATTTGTTCTTGACAAATCCATGCTGATTGTTGCTGATCACCTTATTATCTCCTAAGTACTTACAAATTGACAATTTGCTCTGTTATCTATTCGGGCACCAAAGTTATGCTGATTGGGCTGCAATTCCCTGGGTTGTCCTTATTCATCTTTTGACAGATAGGTACTATATTTGCTCTTTTCCAATCTGATGGAATCTCTCCCAACTTCCCTGAGTTCTCAAAGATAATCGCTAATGGCTCAGACAGTTCCTTAAATATTCTAGGATGTATTTTGTCAGACTCTGTTGACTTGAACTGGTCTAAGTAATTTTTAACTTGTTCTTTCTCTATCTGAGCCTCAGATCATACCCCATACACACTGATGTTCACTGTGTTAGTCATCTAATCATTGCTAATATTTTTGGTGAAAACTACAATGAAAAAGGCATTTAACACTTTGGCCACCGCTGCATTTTCTGTTATTGTCTTTTCCACTTCATGGAATAATGGGCTTCCTCTGTCCTTAGTCTTCCTCTTGCTTCTAATGTATTTGTAAAATGTTTTCTTGTGACCCTTTATGTCTCTCACTAGTTTAATCTCATTTTGTGCCTTGGCCTTTCTAACTTGATCCCTACATGCTCGTATTGTTTTTCTATATCCATCCTTCATAACTTCACCTATTTTCCACTTTTGTATAACTCTTCTTCAAGTTTTAGGTCATTGAAGATTTCCTGGGTAAGCCATGGCAGTCTCTTACCATACTTTCTATATTTTCTATGTACTGTGATAGTTTGTTCTTCTGCCCTTAATATTGTCTCTCTAAAAAACTGCCAACTTTCCAGAAATCTTATTTTCCATAGATCAGCTTCCCAAGGGAACTCACCTACCCAGTTTGCTAAATTCTTCCTTCTTGAAGTCCACTGTCTTTATTCAGCTGTTTTTCCTACCTCATTCCTTAGAATCATAACCTCTATCATTTCATGATCACTTTTACCCAAGCAGCCATCTTCCTTCAAATTCTTAACTAGCTCTGCCGTATTTGTCAGAATCAAATCTAGAACAGCTGCTCTAGAACAGTCACTTTCTATATCTTCTATAATAAAAAGTGGCCTCCAATGCACTTCAAGAACGTATTGGATAATCTGTAGCCTGTTTCCCAACAGATATCTAGGTAGCTAAAACCCACCATCACTACCAAGTCCTACACTTTGGATATTTTTTTTAGCTGTTATTTATTTAAAAAACTCATTCACCTTTTCTTCCTAGTTAGGTGGTCTGCAGTAGACCCTTCCCATGACATCACCTTTGTTGTTTTTAACACTTTTATCCTTACCCAGAGACTTTCAACAGGTTGGTCTCCCACTTCTATTTTGACCTCAGTGCAAGCGTGTACATCTTTGATATACAAAGCAACATCTCCTCCCTTTTTTCCCCCTGCTTGTCCTTTCTGAGCAAGCTGTAATGTTCTATACCAATGTTCCTGTCATTATTATCCCACCTACCCTCTGTGATGCCAATTTTATGTCATAATTGTGATTATTCACCAGTATTTCTTGTTCTTCCTGATTATTCCCCATACTTCTTGCATTAGTATACAGACATCTATGATGTTTATCAGATTTTCCATCTATAACCCCTCTTCTCTCTCCTTTGTTCTTGATATGATTGCCCATGTTCCCCCTAGAGTCTGACCCTTCAGCCAGGTCTCCATGTTCTGGATTTACCTGAAGGCATTTATCTCCTGCTCCCAACAAACATAGTTTAAAGTTTGCCTCACTAGGTTAGCCAGTCTGTATCAGAAGATACTCTTCCCCTTCCATGATAAGTCAATCCCATCTGTGCTCAGCTGTCCTTCTTGGAACAGCATTGCATGGTCAAGGAAACCACATTCATATAAGTACAAATATACCCAACACATTATTGTAAAGGTTTTTTTTAGTACTAAAACTAACTTGCTCCTGGGCTGAAATCCTGTACATTAAATTTAATCTTAAAACAAATAGTGTGTGTTGAACTGATAAACCTCTCAAAACCAGGAATTTACAAGGGAAATGGTAACTCTACCTAAATTATAAGATTCATAATCTTTAAAATCAACTTAACATCTTGCAGCTAGTGCTAATAAAATGAAAGGAACTATTTCTTTTATACAAAGTGTTTGTGCCAACAATATTTGTAGTCTTCTGGAAGAGGAAAAACAAAATGTTTTCACCTATCAATTTTATCCTTCTCTGTTTGGCAAGTATATTTTGCTATGATGCATGGGAAAACAATAAAAGCCAGGAAATGCAAAGTTAAGAGTGAAAAGCAACATATGTCTGCACACAAACACTTAGTAATAACTGGGAACTCCCTTAACTGCATTTTTAATGAATCCTCTGTGCTGTGGTATTGAAGTGCATATGGCTTGTTTCACCCTCAGTAGTGAATTTCCTTGCTTGCATTGTCCTCTGACATAAACTTAATTTTCATTTGATGCTACGGTGGTGTGAAGCTGTGATTATGGCATGGGACTGGGAGTATTTGGGGACTAGTCTCACCACTGCCCTTGAGCTAATCTATGACATCTGGTAAATTGCTTTCTCTCTTCACACCTCAGCTTCTCCATCTGTAAAATGAGCCCTAATTCCAATCAGGGCCATTAGGCACTCCTGTAATACAAATATTACATTATAATAGTACATCTTTCCTCAGTGCATTTGTGCATCCGTGATGGACAGCATTTAAGGAGTTTCTAGTTCAGGTTCTTGACAGATATAAACCATTAATTAAACAAACCATGAAAAATCTGAGTCAGGCAGGTTAGTTTTCTGAACAAAATTTATATTTATAAAATGTTGACAAAACAGCATACATGAAATGGGTTCATCTACCTGTGCATTTCATGACAGA
>ML677335.1:4408035-4438035 GCA_007922305.1 Dermatemys mawii | reverse complement strand
ATTTTCTCTTCATGAGGAGGGGACAACCTGATCCTGATGTGTTATTTGTAAGTTTTCACCAAATAATTTGTGAACACATTTCAGCCTCTGCGTTGCTCATAGAGCTGATCACTTTGACTATTCACAATTTGTCTTGGATCGCCTAGATCACAGAGTATTGTGTCTGTCCCTTGGCCAGATTATTTGTGAATCTGCAAAGTTCAATGAACTTTAGCACAAATATGAACTAGTAGTTGCCTGAATACTCTTCGACAACAAATAATAATGACCCCCAACTGATAACAGTGGATCATTCTCAACACGTCTTCACAAAAGTGATCATGAATCCCTTTCTGTTTTCTTTAATTTGCTCTAATATTCTGATTCTTTAATTCAATATACTTAATAAAATGACCAAGAACTCACTAAACACAGGCTTAGAAATTAGCAATTAAGGTTCCTTCTTACATACTATTGTGACTATCCAATAAGTAATTAAGGGAACCACTCTATCCCATTCACCTTCAAAATAGGCAAATCAATAGGCATCCCTAAGAAGTATATATATTTTCATTTTTAAAAAGCCCAATAGCTTCAGTATTTCAAAGTCTTTACAAATATATAATTATTTGACTAGAATTATTGCAGCAACCTCAGCTATATAGTCACCACCCTTCTTCCATATTAACTTATTTTCCTACAATTCAAGCCTCCAACTCTGATTGTCTTTATATTTTAGAGGGGTCAGGGCGTGGGGAGAGGGAAAATCTTTTCCAGCTTAGACTTTGCATGCCAAATTTTAGTTTAAAGTGTAGTTCTACCCAGGAAAGGGCTCTATAAGTTGCATTGTAGAGTCCCATCAAATGTGCTCAGTTTACAACTAAAACAATTCCCTCCTATAACTTCTAGACCTCAGGCTCAACCTGGAATCTAGAAGTCCAGGTGGGTTCTTTCTTTCTAATACAAATGAATCCCAGGTAACACTTATACAAAGCCATTTTCTTCAAGTATAACTGACTGGAATTTAACAAACAATTCTGCCACTGATACACAAGGAGGTGGAATGTGTAGTTCACTCTTTTGGGGGTAGGGGGTGGGGTTTGCAGGGCTAATGAATAAAAAGTGATTAAAACCTCACTTTTGTCACTAAAATCATAAGATCTGACTCTAAATACACAGAATACAGATACAAAACAGGTCTCTGATAGGCACCTATATTTTTGTTTTGCAAAGCAGATTTTATAATGGAAATGTTCACACAACCTTAATTCTAACGCTGCTAGATATACTCCAATAATAAAAGCCATTTTTGTTATATAATGTTATATCTCATCTTTGTATTAGTAGCTGAAAAATAAGCCCATGATCTTTCAGCTAGTCTAAGCACAGAATTACTGTACTATCAAATTCAACAGGAGTTCCAGCTAATGAACAGATGCAAGATTGGGCACTTAACATATGAAAACCATTCAGAAAATGACAAGTGTTCTGCTCCATCCTGCCTCCAATAATCCAAACAACTCTCAAAAGTTTGTCAAGGAAAAAATTTCACGTTTTTAACTGTTTTTTATAATAAAACTGTATTATGCAAATATAGTGCATGTGAAAGCGCTGGACTGACAGCTTTGGAGATTCAAGTCCTTCTTCAATGTTTCAATCTGCACAGTAGGCACAGCAAGACAGGCTTCCCCCTGCTGTCCTGCCAAAGGGCCTCTACCATGACCTGAAGGAACTACTACTAATGGTAAAATGATGATTGCGTGCAAGGGTGGAATTTGTATCAGCAATGGACTTATGATCTGATAGACCACCCTGGGCATAAAACTGCCATCAGATGTAACAGTTTATGGTCTACACTAACCAGGGCTTGTTATGAACCACTGACCTACTAGTTAAAGGCTCTCTGGCTTCTATCTCCAAGCTGCTTTGCCATCTGGTCCTCCCAAGTATGATCTAGATGATAATCAGCTGAAAGCCATTATCCCTGCAGCACTGGTTAATTTAAGTAATTTAATTAGTTCACACATTCAAAACCAACTTCTTTGATTATTCATAGAGATCTTCAACACTGCCATTCCTGGAGAATTATCTCAAAATTCAACCTGAGGTTAACCAGGAGTAGACCTATTGCACAATCACCTATTGATTATTAGAAGAAAAGTAGTTCAGAATGGATTACTTTCTAAGGTCCAGATCCTGCAAGGGGCAGAATGCTTTTTGTGAGGGAGCTGGCAACCTCCAACCCCATTAACTTCTTAAACAATTCATTTCAGTTGGAGTTGAGAGGACTCAGAACCTTGAGGATCAGACTGAGAGAGTATGGACCAGACTTTCAGATTCATTATTCCAAATCTTGATTTGAAATAAACAAAAAAAAATGCAAAGGATCTACATCCTTCTTGGTACAGGCTAAAAATAATTGCACGGCCATCATCACTGTTCCCTCTAAGCTGTGTGTGCGTACGCACACAGATCCTAAACACCATGGCACACAAGTTTGCACAGAAGCACAAAAGTTTGCATAGAATAAACTGTTTGCGCACACAGCCTGTCGAAAATTTGCACATAAGACATTTTTTGTGCACACGGCCTGTCAAAAATTAGAGAGAACATTGGCCATCATGGAAAAAAGGTGTGATAAACAAGACAATATTTGCAATAATGCGAGTAATGATTTAGAAAACTGATGGCAACACTTTACAAAATTAGTAAAGATATTAGACCTAAAGCAATGATCTTGAATTTGAGAAAATTACTTACTCTTAATGATCCTACACATTTTCCTAAAATCAACATTTACCTCCAGGTATGGCACAGACAACCTGGAAACAAGGATTTAAAAATTTAGGAAATAAAATTGAAGATTGACATTTTTCTCTTTTTTCTTGTTACTACTCAATTCCCAGCTATCACCATTGATAATGCAATATGTAATTTAATTTGTGTGATAACAATCTATTTTCTTCACAAGGAAAATTTAGAATTTGGTTTAATATAGACAAAGATCTTCCCACATTCCCTTACTGGGCAGGAGAAGGGGAAGGTATTTTTAATGACCTCTAAATTTTGGAGGTCACGTAGTATATCTGTTTGCTGGTGGGCTTAAATTCTGCTAGAGGTGCAAAATCCTAGCCATTTCTGGGATAATGAAAGAAGCCAGCCAAGGTATTGTATACTATCTTGCATTAAGAAAAATGCTGAGGTTTAAGGCTATCTGTATTTAAATCCACGGAGAGATAAGGCATTTAAAATTTAGTAGCACTCAGTTATATACCTGACATAGAAAAATGGCTGCAATCCTTTTTATCAGGTTGAAGATAGGCATTAAGTGACAAAATATTAGTCAGGCCATAGAGCCATGAAACCTATAAGTTCTGAAGTAGCTTCATTAAATCTATTTTTTTCCAGTGGGGAGAGAAGCCGGTATTTGAGGCATAGGGCTTTTTTAGAGGATCATTGCCAGATATTTCATCTATCTGTCTATTTTCATATTTATTGTTTTACCAATCACTTTATTCATCCATCTGTTCATCTGTGTAAATCCATTTTTTTATTTTAATTTTTATTTATAGACTGACCTTAATAAACTCTCTTCAAGTACTGTGTGTTTATCACTGTCATGGATGAAAACGTTATTAATGACAGGAGGGTTTAACACTAAAGATGACTGCCCTTTAAATTCCTTTTCAGCTGCCTGGGCCGCAGCAACTCAGCTGGGTGGAGGTGGCTCCGATCAATAAGGTCAGAGTTCAGTCGCTGTTCCCATCACTTCTATCATTCCCATCATTGCCAGATAACGATGCCTGCAGGTGGAGTGTTGTAGTTTTCTACATTTATGAATTGCTTTGCTCCATATCAAAGGTTCTTCAGCCCTGTAGGAAAATCTGTGGACAGCTATGGATATTTATTTGGAAATGTATACAAGAGAAGACATGGTGGTCAATAAAAGAAATCAAATAGGTTATTGTAAATATTCTTTGCTTGTAATTTAGCACTAACATAATTTTGGACAAATATGTTAACCTAGTTTACAGCTGTTAAACTGAAATTCTCATTAAACATAAACAAAAGATATTCAAGCACTTGACAACCTGAATACAATTTCCTTCCATTTATGACAAATGAAAGACAATCAAAATAGTACATGATCACTCATATTGTACTTTCAATCTGGTCATTTAAAGTAAAAGAACTCTTTTTTAACTGCCAGGAATCCTGAATCTTAATGTTCAGAAGACTTGCTCATGTTCACAGTAGGCAATAACCAATTATTAGGCTTCTATGTCAGTTTTGGAATACAATGGATTTTCCCCCCACAGATGGGTAATTCATAATTCAAGTCTGAAAGTGACATTTATTACCTTTATTCCTGGTAATGATACTCCTGTTTAATCACCAACAAAAATACATGTGATTGTTATGCTGAAAAAAATATCAGGGGAGGTAATGTGGTAAGAGTCATTTATATTAACCTCAAAATCATACATTTATAGATTAAATGTGTTTCAAATTTATGATACACAGTTTAGTCACAAGGTGGCTATAAAATGCTTTATGAGTTCACTCAGTTGACATAAGGTCTAACCTTTCTTGAAAAATATATTTTTATTCTGCTGACTTAAACCAGCTTTGACAAATACTTAGTGAGATAACTCAACCCTCACTTTTTATCTTTGGCTGGCCTAGATGCCTTATGTGACAGAGTTTTGTCATTAAAGATGTAGCTGTGAGTATGGGAACGTTCCATTCATGACTTCATTTAATCTCCTGGATCATTAGAAATCTTTGAGTCCTGTCTTAGATTTTATCTCACCACTAGTGGCATAAATCAAGTCATAAACATATGTAATCCAATGTTGTTGAAAATCTGTAATCCTCACAGTGAAATACGCAACAAAAGTGCATATAATATTGTGTGACATGTAATTTTAACTTCATTCAGTCTTTTTGTTTTTGAGACATTGTTACCTGCAGGATAGGGCAATAAAATAAGGATGTACAAGAATGTGTCAAATGGAGGGCTTCCCTAAATTACAATCTGAGGCACAGATTAATACATTTAATACATTCCAGTCATGAGTGAAGTACTTACAGCAGAACAACTGCTCCTTCAGTGATATCACTCATTGGAATGAACTACAGCTAACAGTGACAAGCTGGAAAAATGCCCTCACTTTTCAAACTGTACAAATGGCATTTGGATACAGTAACTCAAAACTGGACACTTCATTTCAAGTTTAAAGCTAGTGGTCCAGTCAAAAGCTATTACTCCATCTTCTTTATTTGTAGTCCATGCTTTTGTGCTCTTTAAGAATCAAATAAATACTGGTGTAATGGTTAGCAACTGCCAGTTCAACGAAAAATACTGCTAAATTCACCAATAAGTCTTTTTTCTACACACACAAATTTATGGTATAAGAACTGAACCCATTCCTGTTACGATGTCTGGATAGTTTTTTAATGCAGAGGGAGACTCGCTTTAGTGATAAGAGTTTAAACCTGAACTACTTTTTCCTCATTTCTGAATCATACATCTATTTTTTTGAAGAATGTGAAGTAAATGATCAATACATGTAAGTACATGAAGGTGCACTGAGCTGGCCCATTCTCAACTTCATACTTCAGGCAGGACCATCTATGCTACAGCTGGTCAACTTCTTACAGAAACTATTTTCTTCTGTATTTGCACTAAGCTAAAATGACTCTATACTGAACACAAGATTTGATCCCACCTCTTCTTTTCCAAGTTTAATAATTTAATTCACGAAGACAGCATGGGGCTTGTATCTACCAAAACTGCACAGACACTCCCTTCTAACCCTTTCCCTACCCAGTCTGGATGAACTGATCTTCCTTGAACTTTCACTCCCAGCCTATCACCTGCTATATAAAGGCTTGGTCTCACACTCTGGGTTCTAGGTGGTCAAACCCAGTGGCTCCAGCAGTGGTTGAAGCTAGATGTAGAGTCAGGACCAGGCCAGGGCAGCACTGGACCCAGGCTGTGGGGACAGGCCACGTGTCAGAAGTGGGGTCACAGTCCTTTGACATGCCAAACCAGGATCATAGTCAAAGTGAGGAAGCAGCCTAAAGATTGAAGCCAGGTTGGAGTCAGTACAAGGATCTGAGGGTCAGAAGGCAGGTTCAGGGCGGGAGAGGGGCAGAGCAAGGACAAGGCTAAAGCAGGCTGGAACATGGCTCAGGCAAGGCTGGGGGCAGGAACAAGAATCGGATCAAGAGCAGGTTGGTCGCCTAGGGGGTCTGTAGCACTGCAAGGCAGCAGGAGGGTTGTGGTCAAGTAGTGCTATTGCACAGACTGATGGCTCTGGCAGAGAGTCAGTCCAATGCCTGTGCTGGGAGAAGGGTTGGGGAGGTCGTCTGATCCGGGACCTGCTCAGGCATAGGCTGCTGCAGCAGGCCTGAGTCATGCAGGGTCTGTTGGAGGGCTGAGCCATGGGACCTACTGAATTGCCGGGGGTGGGCGAGCACAAGCCTGCCCACATCTAACGGTCCCCCCAGCCTAAGGGGAGAAACCACTGGACCCAGGCATCAAAAGAGTTCAGGGGGGCAAAAAATGGCAAAACAAGTCACAGGGACAAAATCAGGGAACCAGAGAGGGATACCATGCAGAGAACAATGTCCACTGCTCCTCCAAGACGTGCAGGGAGCCAGTGGACATGACTCAGAGGAACTTCACCCAGAGATGTGACCTAAGGGAGGATAAGAAATAGGCTCCACAGTTGCAGAGCACCTCTGAATCCAGCTTCCTCCTCCTGGTCTGGTGGACGGCCACCTTGGCCAGCACCAGGACAATGTTGATGAGATCTCGTGACTTCGTGGGGTCATGGATAGGGCATACAGCAGGAAGGGTGCAGAACTGTGTAGTCAGAACCTGAAGAGAAGGTTTTGGAGGAGCCAGAAAAGGGGCTGCAACCTGGCACACTCAAGGTAGATGTGCACACCAGGGTCCCCCTCTCACCGCAAAAGGGGCAAGTGTCAGGGAGGGGCTCAACTGCACTAGGTACATGCCAATGCTGATGATTCCATGAAGGAATAATCAACTAAGCTCCCCAGTGGCCCAAGATCCACCCACTGGGCTCCTCACCCTCCATTGGTTGTAGGAGGCCCTGACACATGGTATTGGGGTGGGACATGAGGTTGAGGAAATGAATGGTATGGAGCGTGAACACGTGCAGTTGTTTTTTAGCCATGGTTCAGAGATGGACCAGCAGCAAATTACACAGCCGGCTCCGGTGTTACAGAGGGGATGGCCAGGGTGACACAGCAGGTAGAAGCCCAAACGTGAGATCCATAGAGTCAGAAGTGAGAGGCAGGCAGGCACCCTCCCGCAGGACTTTCTCAAGGAAAGCCCAAGAAGTGGGCAGTAGGGCTGCCTTCACCTTCTGGAGTATACGCTGGGGGATACAAGGTGTGGAAAGCCCCATATGGTGGCCGAACACCAGGAGATTTATCCAGTCCCTCCAGCCATAGCCCAGGAGATCTCTGATCCTGGCGCTCCCTGCCAGCACGTTAAAGAGTACTCTGCCACCTGCACACCAAGATGTTTCCACAAGGAGGTTCTCCCCCTCAACAGCCATCATGGACCTGGTCACCGACACCAGCTTCCCGGTCCCGAAGAGGTCCTGGTAGAAGATCCCTCAGATGGAGAGGAAAGTGCTGCCAGTTGTATTGGAGCCTGTGGAGAGGCAGAGAAATGCGTGCGCCGGTGCCCTCCATGCTGGACTACCTGCACCATAAAGGAGTTTCTGCAGGGCCTGGAAGCGGAAGACATGGACCTGACTGCGGAGTTTAACCAGTGGGAGTTTATGGTGAGAGTTTAGCCAGTGAGTTGTCTTTTCTGATGGCTAGATTGAGGCTCGAATAGCTCAGGTCCCTGTAGGTTTCCTTTTTACTTTCTTGCTCTGGTCATACAGCAGGGCTACCAATTTCCTAGCTGCAGAGATTGTCTGTTACGTCTCCCAGTTTGGCAAGATCTTTAACGTGGTAAGCTCTCTTTGTTTTGACAACATTAAATACAGATTTTTCCCCTGTATCAAATAGAGATGACACAGAGTCACATTCTGTCAATGTGTGCACAGCAGGAAGTATGTTGCAGAAGTCAGGAGTGCATGTATCGCCAATCACAAGCACAGATATGAAATGATACTTGTCAGATGTCCTGTTGTAATGGTGCCTGTTTAATCCACGTTATCTGTATGCTCCACAGTAACGAACAGCAAGGACCAAAACATCTGTATTACTTGACCTAATTACTAGAGTCTCTTTGACACCAAGAGACCCAAATGCCATATTGGCATATACAGCATGAAGAAACATCCTGGCATCTGCTTCCTCTTGAATACTGTACCTTGCTATTTCATCACAACAAAAGCTTCCAGCAATGCGGGGAGTTTGTATTGGGTGTGCTCCTACATTCTCCGGTGCATTTTGAACCACATAGTCACGGAAGAAATTTACAAGTGACTGCTTGTTGGATGCCATGTTTAGAAACATTTTTCATGGAAGCACAGGGCAATCACCTGGTATTTCTTGCATCCAACCTTCGATCCTGTCCAGTGCTGTCTTTCTGCAGTTTTCACAAGAAAAACTGTTATCATAGCTGTCAAAGACTCTGATTACAGAATTAGCGTTGTCAAATCCTTAGGCTCTGCCTCAAGTGCTCAGCAGCCAATTCCTAGAATGGGTTGAATTGTGGTAGGACATAATGAGGTAGTAGTCTTAGAAGACACCAGGAGAGATCTTGGACAGTTTTCATTTATAGGTGACAAGAATTTTTTTTCTCAAGTATTTTTTCATGGCCAGTGGCTTCTGGACATGTTCTAAGTTTTTCAAATGCTGCACACTACATAAGAGACTCTGATTGCCTGGGGAGAATAAGTGACTTTTCTTTCCCACGCTTCAGTGATATTTCTTGAGATGCTAGACTATCTGCAGACTGTTCTTAAAATACCACTCTAGCCCCTGAATGGAAGGTATTCTATCAATGGCCTCTACGCTGATGTCTATATTATCATCTTCTTCAGTGATGAGATTTCCACCAGCATGAAGTGGTAGAATTGCATTTGGAATGGGAACATCTCCCTGGAATCTGCGCATAAGAATTACTGAATTAAAAAAACTAGTTTCTAGAAAACGTCAAAGGCTAGTTCTGTATGCACAGAGAAATATGAATTAAAACCTTCTACCAGACTAGATCTACATTGTATGTACAAAAGCTTACAAATGGAGAAACATTACATTAGAAATTCATGCACATTTATATCTACCCACTGTGCAGTACAAACTCTGGGAGTACAATTTACTGCTGCACAACCTTCAGTGTGCGACTGTTCTGGTCAGCAAATTTCAGTTGAAAATAAAGAAAATTATTATAATAACTTGAGATACTTTGACAATTAAGAATATGCAATGCAAAAACATTTCATTTTAGTATATGGCCAAATGTTGATATTCACCATTTTTGCTACTTGCTAATCAGCGTTGTCATTTCTGAAAAAAAAAATACTCGTCCATGCAAAACCAATACAAATCTTTTAATACATTGCTGTTTGGTACCTTTGACCGATAAACGCCATATTAAGGTGTTGACTATGACTACAATTTTTATTGTTTAAGTTAATTTCATGTTGCAGTGTTTCTGGAACTGTGTAAAAAATGACACTCATTTTGGGTACCATTATTTCACCTCTCCTAGGGGCTTAGGGCACCTCTTGCATTGGAGGTAACTCATGGACCCACTACAATTGAAATCTACAGACCAGGAAAATGCTGGAGGTTAAGGAAAAGAAAAAGAAAGAAGATTCGCTGCATCTCACTTGTCTCTCTCCAGCCTATCCAAAACTCTGTGTCTCCGTTACCTCTTTTCATGTCACCTTGTATGCTTAGAAGTTTTCTATTAGTATTTGTCACTCTCTATCTGTAAATCCACCTATTCCATTAAATGTTCTGCTTCAGAGGCTGCTCAGCAATTTGTGACTGCCTTTCCAACTGTTAACCTGGAAACAAATCCTGTTCACCTTAGTCACATGCAATGTCCAATTAACTGAAATACTCCCGAATAGGAAAAATGAGTAGGATTTGGCCCTTTATTTGTGTTGTATAGAGTCATACCTTTAGCCTGCAAGCTCTTTGGCATGCAACACCATTGTAAATCACAGGATGCACCAGGAGCCTCCTCTGTAAGTAGTTCACAAATGGGACACTAGAATATTTTATGTTTTTCTAAAAGAGTATTAATTTAGTTTGGTCCTTTCTACACTGGCCAGTCAAACTACTGTTTGATATTTAGATGGTACAGTATTTAAATCCAATCCAAATTTAGGTTTCAAACATGGAGCCTAAACCTCAAGCCTGCATTCACATAAGTAGTAGTCAATGGAGAAACTTAACATGAGTAAGGCTTGGAGGAATTAGTCCTTTGTAAGAAGCCTAGTGTAGATAGGGTCCAACAGTCCGGCTTAGGGTTTGAACACAGACGGCTTCTGGAGCTCTGGGAGGCATATCACTGATTACATCAGCAAATACGTGCTTAATCTGTATTCTATTCTTACCATCAATCTTTCTGCTCAAATGCGTACATAAATAAAACTAGGATAAAGTATCCCTCTACTCATTCTCTCTCCAAACAAGGAAATAGACCATAATGGAGTTAAAATCTTCCTAAATGCTTAGAAACCAGGACATATTTTATATTATGCAGTCCATGTTACCTAGGTTTCCAGTATATAGATGTGAATATTCTGAGCCAAATTCAAACCAGATGTAACAAGATTCATTTTCTCAAAACTTAAGATGTTAAATAACTTCTGTGTAGTGTAATTGAGAACAAGATGTTCTGAGGGAACTTGTTTCCACATCCGGTTTACTATATGGTGATTGATTTCAGCCCATCAGACTCTTTTGCAACAGGTAAAAGGCTAAAGAGAAAGTGGCATTATAACGATTTTGAAGTAGTTGTTGATCATAAAAATGAAGCTCCTTCAGTGGCTTTCTTGTACTCTGAATTAATCAAAGAGACGGTTGCAAAGAAGCAGGTCAATATTCAACTATAAAAAGCTTAAACAGAGGAGAATGGTTTGGAATAAGATGGACAATTAGCCTGAAATCCATTGGTGTGAATGAATTGCTTACGTAAGCAGCAACGGAAAGGGCAGAGGAACAGAGCAAAATGTGTTGACTAAATAAATGCTATTTGGCTCATCATCTTTTTTTTTCTTGCTTTGCTCATTTAGTTATCTGTCCCATCAAAAATAGTGCATCTCTGCACAGCAATTTATCATCACTAATATACTTTCTAAGAATTCACTCTGCCAATTTACAGCACAGTGAAGCTGCTGACTGTTATTGCTCCCTGCTTCCCCCCAATGAGTCTGAGGGATATGACAAGGTTATTCAGAGAGAGGAACCAGATGAGACCCCTGGCCAATGTAAGGCCAGATGGGTGGATGCCCTGAGACTTTATGAAAGGGTTGGTTCCAGGAGAAAGTCTCTTTCTCTATATTTCTTCCTCAAGATGCCAAGTGAAAGACCAACCCGCTCGAAATTATGAGGGATACACATGAAAATCCCTGACAAAAGATGTTTATATAGGAGTGTTCTAGTGATAGGGAGCCATCTAAGGTACCGGTAGGCTAGAATGGTGGGCAACACAATAAATCCAGAGGAAAGGTCTCCTCCACCTCTTAAAGCAGCAGCAGAAAATAAAAGATTACTTTGCTCTTAAAGAGAAAGCGCTTCACCTTAATAAGTTGCCAATTTGAAATGTTGCTCAAACCACCCACCAAACGTTGCCAATATATTCAATTTTCATGTAGTCACAATGCGATTTTAAAGCAGTAGTAAATTACAATGGTGCAAGCCACAGATTGTAGTGTTTTTTGCCTGTCCACATCAGGGGTGTGCTCTAGGGCAACTATACCAGTGGCTGAAAACCCCAGCGTAGATAAGGCTTTAGAAGCCTACCTTTCGTGCACGTACCTTCCAGGATCATGAACCTGATCCTGGAAGGTACGTGCCTATCCTGATCCATGATCCTGGAAGTACGTGCCTACCTTTCATGCACGTACCTTCCAGGATCATGAACCTGATCCTGGAAGGTGCTAAGTGCCCTTTAACTCCCAGTGACTTGAATAGACATTGAAGAGCTGGTAGGATCAGCCCCAAAGAAGGAGAATAGCTGGGAATGTCCCTGCATTTGGATGCTTTCAGAAAGTGCTGTAATGCAGATCATGAAAAAAATTTTTTTTTCTGCAGCCATCTACTGTTGCTATTGTAACTCTTGTGAAAAACCTAGATTTATGAATGGAAAATCTATTACTGTTCATTGTCTGTGATAAAGTTTAGAATCCTTTCTCTTGTGCTCCATCTTAACCATAATATTTTGCTAATTTACATTGTATAATATGATCTTTTAGTGTAAGAGGTCGATCAGATTTTTCTCAGGTACAGGACTACAGCCGAGCTAGACTAGGTATTACAGGATAGAGAACAGAGCATTGTTAACATCATACAGCAATAGGGCACTAAAACATACTGCAGATCAGAAGGGCAGGATGCGTATGTGCAATGAGTGGGAGTAGAGAAAAATTAAGAATTTTTGTGGTGGTTTCTCTGCTGTGTCTTAGAGCATTAAAAAAAGACCCTAAACATCATTATGTATAAAACAATCCCATTAAATTGCATTTTGCTATCTGAAGCCTCTGTATAATTTTTAAATGTCTAATATCTTATTATAGAGCACAGGGTTGACATTTCTTGTTTCAGGTTTGGATGAGTCTCAGCTCTTGAACCACATAAGAGAACATCACAGCCTTGTTGTTGTTTTTATCCTTTAGCCTTGTGATAAATCTATGGCTTTTTGAGAACTTCACAGATGTTACTATGCTGTGTGCTATGGACTGTGTGCCACTTAGGACTGTATAGTGACAGCGGGGACATAATTCAAATTGTCCTCTTCCAAAAGCACAAACCTTTACCACTTGAACCAAAGAAAAATCTCTTTCAGCTGTTAGCAGTAAAAGGGGCCTCATCGGCACACAGCTGAATAGTTCTGATTCTATACCGTAGAGGGCAGTGGCAAATATATACCCATCAGTCCATGGACTACAACATATGGGGCTGAGCTGGCAAAGCCATTCTCAGAAGACTAGTTTTTACTCAGGTGAGTAGTCCTATTGACTGAGGGATCATCACTGGGACTATGCACAGGAATACGGATGCACAGGGTTGGATTCATTATGGAACTTGCTTCTTGACACTGCAATTTCTGCCTAATGATTTTACCTGAAAAATACTGGAAAATAAAATCAGTCTATCCGGCAGTTGTCATATTCACATTGTAAGATCTTTTGGGGGAGGAACCGACTTTTTGTTCTGAGTTTGTACAGCTCCTAGTACAATAGGGTCACAACCCATGACTAGGCGCTGGGGGGCTACAGTAATAGAAATAAATAATCATCTCTTTGGATGAGGGGCTGTCTTTTTTATTTTGTTTGTACAAAGGCAATACCTAGCACAATAGGGTCCTGGTCAGGGGTTAAAGCCACCGATAGGGGCCCATACACAGCCGACGTTAAAGCGCTGCTGCACTTTAAGGACCCTCCTTTGATGTCACTGCCCCTTTTGCTCCTGCCCCCATCAGCGGCTTGGTGATTTAAAAGGGCCTGGGGCTCGTTACCACAGCAGTGGTCAGAACCACCAGGCCCTTTTAAATCGCTGCCGGAGCCTCAGCCAGCGTGAATGGGCTGGTTGGGGAGGCTGACTCCCAGCCCTGCCCTTTACACCTGAGGCCCTGCCACTTCTGGGCCCCTCTACCGGTAAGTCTTCTATGTTACTTTCACGCTGGTTCTGGTCCACGAGTAGGACTCCTAGGTGGTATGGTTATACCAACATTATGTTTTAAAGCATGAAATTTAATAGTTTAATGAAATAATTCAGTTAATGCACTCCGTATTTTATTGATGAATATATGCTAGTTTCAAAACTTGACTTTACTGGCTTTCAGTGTCTGTTTCACAGAATAAATTCTGATTTTGACTGGTTAGTATCAATTTTGGAAATGCTCTTCATTAGAAAAAATAAGTTCCCATTATAAGCAGTCATAAAAACATGTTTTCTGACTTCTCAGGAATGACATTAGGTAAGGAAGCATGATCATCATACTCAGATGTTTATGTGGAGAATATATAGTTTAGAATAAACTGACAAAATAATTGGATTATGCATGCCCAGTTCAGACTTTCAGATAGCAGGGTGCTTGCTGGCTTCTGATTTCTACAGAAAAGTCAGATTTTTTTGTTCATTATTCCTTAAGAGCGTGTACTACTTATTTACATATGAAAAGATAAGTTTATAAAAGAGCCTTCCTATTCTACTACATCTAATAGTTAATAATTTAAATCTGTAGCCATTATCATATAGATTGACACAAATGGCATATGGATCATTCAGGAGATGAGGGTTAGTTTCTTTTAAGAGAGAATTGTTTTAGTTTTTGCAGGAAATTAATCAGGGGAATGGGTTTTGTGGAGCATGTAGCAAATCTAATCTGTCCTTTGTTCAAATTTGCCTTGCTCCAATTCCTAGCAATTGTAGACAACATGCTCTTTTGTTCAGGTGCCACTTGTTACATGCATAATTAGAGACTGCAGTAGAGTGTTTAAAGAAAAACTGTTTTCCAATGTAATGTGTGATCTTGATAATAGTATTTTCATCAAAGGTAGCAATTACATTCATTAAGCTGGGACTGGCATGGCAGCAAAGAAATTAAGTGGAAGGTGAATAAAAAGCTCTTTTTTCTTTTAAAAATCTCTCTCTAAGTTGAAATGCACCATGTTGAGCTGTAACTGGAAAATACATACTGAATATAAAAAAATAAAGTCCTTCTTAACCTTTCTGAATAATGATCCAGAAGATATCCTAGGGACAACTACTATAGATGCACTTTTCAAATTATAAGGCTTTATTCTACATTAATTTCTTATGCAAGTTTTAAATGAGCTCAACATATGATTCAGGGCTTTAAAGGCTCCAGGGCTCTCTAGGATTAATTCATTGTTCTTTTCACACATTAATTAATTGTTTTGTATTTTCAAAAACTGCAAACAGCCATAAACCAACCTGTTTAGAAGAAAAACAAGACCAATACCTTACTTAAAAAAGTTACTCCTTAAGTTATCTACTTACACTTTATTAGAATTTAATTTATTTTAAGGAACAGCTATAAAAGTAGACCACATATTTTATTAATTATAAACAACTTCTTCAGTATATAAGTAGACATGACAAATTTAGTTCTGTGAAAGGTAAATTCTGGAGCTCTGAAAAATATCTCCCAGTACTCTGAATTAGATTATACCCAGTTAATAGATTAAATGGCAAACATTTTCAAACGAGTTGGATTGTAAACCACAGAAAATAGCTTTAAAAAAAGAAATTGAAAAAATGTGAATGGCAGATGGAAAAATTATTAAAATATTTAGATTTTTGTACCCTGTTGAATGTGCAATTAAGTGTAGGTGGATTGTCACTAATGTCCATAATATTTTAGTATCTGGATCCAAAGTCTAGAAGCCTGATCCTTAAGTGTTACACTTTCAGTAATGCTCTTAAGGGTTTTTCAGTAGGTGGTAAATTTTGTAGGTATATCTTAATCTGAAAAAATAATACTGTAAATAGGATTGAAACGGAAAATTAACTTTTAAAATTATCAAGATGTAAAAATGCAGTTTTTGGGTACATAGCTGTCTACAGCAAATCTCTTCCCCTACCACACCTGTGACTGTAGATCCACAGTAAAGTACAAAACACATGCTGAATGAACCTTGCAAGGTTGAAAAGTCACTCTACTCATCTAAACCAATCTAAGCCAAAGAAAACTTAAATGCCAACTCAGACATGAAATTCATTTGTGTGTATATCAGTAAAAGAAAGGTTCCCTTGAAATTTTTAAAATTCATATTTGTGTGATTTCTTGTGAGCATGATTTACGTCCTAGGCTTATATGAATGTGTACCTCTGCCCTCTACTGTACAGAATCACATGTGCTCAGTTTGGGAATGGCTTGCCCTCTAGTGGCTGGCTTGAAATGGGAATAAAAATCTTACTGGAAAGTATAACTGTGTGAACTATAAACTAATTAATTAATTAACTAGATCTGAATTGCTTGACTTTTCAAATTAATTTGCTTTAGCCATGTTTATGCCTCTTTTGTATTTGCTTTCCACAAATATTTAAGCAAGTTTTACCAGCAAAAACGTTTATGGGAAGACATATATGTGGCTATTTGCAGAAAATGAATTTCAAAAGATAGAACATGAGTATTCATGCCAGAAGTGCTTAGGTTCATCACACTGAAGAGAGAAAAAAATGACATACCTAAGTAATGTAGCTTGAATTCAGAATATTGAAGATCGAACATGTGCAGCAAATTATTAAAAGTTCCAAAGGAGAAGGAGGAGAGATCTATCACAAAAGTCATCTAAATTCACATGCAAATAAATTTAAGGAAACTGTGAAATTGCCTTAGATATTCCATGAAATGAAAGGATAAATTCATCCAATAAATTGTTCACTGCAAATCATTCGCTTAACTCTGACAACTAACAGAGATCCCATTAGCTCATTTAGTAGAGGCCTATGATTTTTAAATCAAAGATTGTGAATTGTTTTCTCAGGATAAATGAATTGTATTTCCATCCCATATGTTTATCTGGGAAGACTGTCATCTGTATGTATGTGACTGTATAGTCTGATGGCACCCCAGATACTGGGCTGAACTCCTTTAAATCCAAGAGCTTAGCCTTAGTTTCTGGATATGGACATAGAACATCTACAGCTAGCCTGTTATATGTGTATTACAACACTTTAGTCTTCAACTATGAAGGAAAGAGCAGTCTTCAACCCACGTACAATGTATACTGTAATAATAATCTGATTTACGACTGATGAAAGCAAGATCAATAGCAACGAAATCTATATCTAGAAGGAAAGATCAACCTCCTTGACAAAGATGGAAAAGAAAACGTTTCTTGGATACCACCAATACCTGGACGTTGAGAATTAGCCACATTGCAACAGGAACCTTCATAACAAAGCAGGCAATTTCCCTTCAGTTGAAGATATCAACTTCGCTCTTTCCAACTAATTTCCCCAATCCACCATCAACCTCATTTATGTGGATAGAGCTTTAGTGGGCTAGTTTTCCTCCAAGCCCCAAACTCTGCCAGAAAGTTCAAAATCTGAGCAACCACACCAATCTGTTCTGAAGTAATAGAGAAGCAGTGTCATATATGAAACATGGATTAGGCATACTGCAACCAGGTGGTATCAATAGCTCCTTTAGGCTTTGTCTACATGAGAAAAATTAGTATCCATTTTTCAGCATTAATACAGTTGCACTCTTGCTGTCAAAACCAGAAATTTCTTATTATGGCAGCCTCCTTTGTGGCTTCACATATACACTGTACAAGAAGAGCTGCAATACTCTTTTACTACTAGACAGCACTTGGGGCAAACGAACAGTCTCCCACTCTAAACCTCGGGGTCATCTCAGAAAGAACAGAATGGAGCCAATCAAGAGAAATTCCTGCCAAAGTCTGCACATGTTCACATCTTTCCATCTCACATCTCTCTCAAAAGCAGTTGACACTTGTTTGGGCAGGTTTATTTTGTCTGATTTTATAACAGAGAATGTTCCCCCCACTGCATTAATAAATAGGAATGGAAGGGCCAAGGGTTCTGATTTACAAGAATAAAAAAAAAACGGATATAAAATGCCACATTGACTTGATAGCAGCAGCCAGTATGACATTCCAAAATAACACTGCTCTACAGCCAAAATGCTTCTGAAATTAATGTAGTCAAACTTTACTAATTCTGGGTCACTGAGAACGAAAATGATACTTAAAATTGTTGATTGGCTCTAGTTTTCAAGATATGCTGTTGGGTCAATATATACAACCCTTGACATGGGAATGGCAGAGGATAAGTGAGTTATAAAGGGAAGGGATCTCAATTTAAACCAGAAATGACTAAAATACATTTTTGACTGGATCTATGAATAAATCTATGACTGGGTTTGGACAGTACTTGCTTTTTAGGCAAAACAATGAATGATGTAATCTGAAGCTGGTATTGCATCATACATTATATGAATTGCATCATGTTATTCCTAGAAGTCATGGATGATGCAATCATAACGAAGCTTACATCACTCTGCTGAACAAATTGCCCTATATCAGCTCTAGAAATCATACAGTGTCGTGCTCTCTTATTTGTCAGTGTTTGATTTTGCAAAGGGACACATTTCTGTTTAGCCAAAGTGAGCAGAGATGCCTCGTACTTGTGTGAACAGTGCAGATAACTTCTGCTATGTTTGTGGTGAAGTGACTTTTGCATCACAAAAGCGCAGTATAACCACTATGGTTAAGAAAGCCTATCACCTTTATTTTGGCTGCAAAATTGGAGATCAGGACAAGAGGTGGACCCCACACATATGCTGCAACACTTGTGCAACAAATCTTCACCAGTGGTTGAACAGGAAAAGGAAATCTATGCCTTTTGCAGTGCCAATGATTTGGAGAGAGCCAACAGATCATACCAGCAATTGTTACTTCTGCATGGTGCCTCCAGTTGGGAAAGGTGTGTCAAAGAAGAAAAAGTGGACTGTGCATTATCCAAACATTCCATCAGCTATACGCCCAATACCCCACGGAGAAGGACTGCCGGTTCCTGATGCATCAGAATCATTCACTTGAGTCAGACGAGGAAGAGGAAGAGGATGAAACTTCTGGTCCTGAACCATCAATGTCACAGGACCCACATTTTCTCCCATCCTCCTCCTCTGAACCACACCTCATAACACAACCTGAACTGAATGACCTTGCCAGGGATTTGGAACTACCCAAGAGTAAGGCAGAGCTGTTGGGCTCCAGACTACAGCAGTGGAATCTCCTGGCAGGTGATGTTAGGGTTTCCATGTTCCGTGACCGTCAAAAGGATTTGTCCCATTCTTCTTCATGGAAGGTGATCTTGTAGCCTGCAACAACATCGATGGTGTGATGGCAGCCCTCAACATTGTTCACGATCCAGATGAGTGGAGGCTCTTCATTGATTCATCAAAGACGAGTCTTAAAGCTGTTTTGCTGCATAATGGCAATGTTTTGCCATCAATTCCAGTTGGTCATGCAGTCCATATGAAGGAAACCTATGACAACATGAAACAACTTTTGAGGTGCATAAACTATGACCAACATCAGTGGCAGCTTTGTGGCGATTTGAAGGTTGTTGCTCTCTTGCTTGGTCTGCAGACTGGATACACAAAGTACTGCTGTTTTCTCTGCGAATGGGACAGTCGTGCAAGAGATTCCCACTACATCAAGAAAGACTGGCCACTCCAATAGTCATTGGAGCCTGGGAGGAAAAATGTTCAGCATCCACCACTTGTTGAATCAAGGAAGATTTTGTTACCACCCTTACACATCAAGCTGGGTCTGATGAAGAACTTTGTCAAGGCCATTGACAACACATAAGCAGCTTCCAAGTACCTCCGTGGAAAATTTCCAAGGTTAAGTGAAGCTAAGATAAAGGAAGGTGTCTTTGTTGGTCCTCAGATTCGTGAACTTCTTCGAGATGATGCATTTGACCATGCACTGCGTGGCAAGGAAAGTGTTCCAGTCAGTGGCAATACATTTTCTCGGAAACAACAAGGCAGACAACTACAGGTTGTTGGTGGAAAACCTCCTCAAGGCATACAAAAGCCTTGGTTGCAACATGTCACTAAAGATACATTTTTTGCACTCTCATCTAGATTTTTTTCCACCGAACTGCGGAGCAGTGAGCGACGAGCACGGCGAGCGATTTCACCAGGACATTGCAACAATGGAGAAACGCTATCAGGGCAAATGGAGCCCATCAATGCTTGCAGACTATTGCTGGACAGTGACAAGAGATGCTCCGTTCAATGAATACAAGAGACAAGCCAAGAAGCGCCGAGTAGACACTGAATAGGACTAAACTATGTATATAATATTTTATTTATATAACCCTTTTGCTGATTTTTAAAGTGTTACCTAAACAGGACAGGTGAAATATTATCATGTAAAGCAACCATAAACACATGAAAAGACCTAGGTTTACAATTTATGATTAAAACTCTACTATCTACACAATATACATAGACATAAAATGTAAAAACTTAAATATCTTAGAAACGGTAGCCAATCAGTTGTTTTAATTGTCATATTTGAATTCAGCACATCAAAATACATAATAAATATCACATTTTATCTCTGAAGCAGGCGACTTCTAAAAAATTGTAGACCAGTGTAATTAATGTTAACAGACTCTCAATTTTGTTGGGTAGAGAAGCATGGCATTCACTTTTCTGCCCATAAATACCAATTTCCTGGGCAGATGTCCCTGCTTATTTGCCAACGTGGATAAGGATTTTCATTGTCATATTGTAAGTTTTCCTGTTGACTGTGACTGTATTGTCTGATGGCACCCCAGATACCGGGATGAATTCCTTTAAATCCAAGAGCTTAGCCTTAATTTCTGGATGAGGACATAGAACATCTAAAGCTAGCCTGTTGTTCTGTGTGCTGTAATACACATACATATACAATTATGGGTTTTCCCTAATGCTTTTTTCAGGGCAATCCCTCAAGCCCCTTTTAGATGTTCTTGGCCTGATGTTCAGCACATAGCAATTCCTCTTCTTTCAATGGGAAATTGAACCTTCATGGTTCTCACTGGGAGCTGCTGGTGCTAAGGACTCGATAAATGGATCCCTATTTAGTGACTGGAACAGGGTGGCTTTTCCTTCAGGGCTGAAGAGCCTAGGACTAGCCAACATTGATTATAAAAGAGCCACACGTAGGTGGGATCAAGTGGTTCCACTCTAAGAGCACCAGGGAGTTGTTGTGAAAAGGGCAGGGCTGGGCTGTGTTGGGTTGGGGCACGTGAAGTGCGGTGCTGAAACTGTCAGAGGCAGGAGGCCTGGCAGTAGGCTGTGTAAGTTACCCTGAGGACAGAGCTCAGGGCATAGTAATTGCTCTGTGGTTTTCACTTTTGGCTTCCTGTACTGGGAAAATGAAAAAGGAATAAAAGCCCATCCAGAAGAGCCTGTGAGACTGTTAGTTTGGTGTGCACGTAGTAAGGGAGCCCTTTGGAGGGGATGAATTGTCAGCAGGGCACTGCAGAGACAACCCTGGCCATGAGGGGGCACAGATGATCCCACTGTGGGGTACTTAAACTTTTTGAAAAAAATGATTCATTGACTATTGAGGATTTATTTATTTTGCACACCTACCTCAATATTTTCTGAACTCACTTTGAGACTAGATATCTGTTTAGCTAGTAGAGCATTCACATGAGGACCAGTTTCAGAGAAATACAAGTCTCCTACTAATGTATGTAAAGATTTTACATTCAAAACCTTTATGATTTTATATTTTTGTTTTTAAAATTGTTCATGTAATAATGGAATGTTTCAAATGCGATGTTCTATTTAATTCTTATATTTTAACAAAAAAAGTTGAGTTACTAAATTGGTTGCACATTTGTAATTTTTTTAATAATATCTGCCATATATTAAGCAGAGCAGATCAAGTAACATGACAAGTTCTCCTATCCCTGAATCTTTCCTTCTGAATATTGCCACTGAGTTGCATTGACCCAGTGGCAATTTGGCTGGTATTCATGATATACTTGTTAGAAGAGTTAATATATGTGATCAGAACAGTGTTTAGCTTGCAGAAATGCTGCTTCTCACTGCTAAGACTAATATAATGTCAAGATTTAAAAGCAGCTTAATGTTACATCTATTATCAAATAGCGAAGTCCTGAGTCAGACATGTAGCATTTTTACACTGTATAATTTTAGAATTGGCACATTTCTATTGAAATAGATATTCCAATTCCTTTTTGCTATTCATGTTAGAATGAAACTGCATGTTAGCTTGGTGCTGAGCTTCAAAATGTTGTGTGCAGTGTTGTTTTAGCCATATTCTGTCCGTGGATATTAGTAAGATAGGGTGGGTGAGGTAATATCTTTTACTGGGCCAACTTCTGTTGGGGAGACACAAGCTTTCGAGCTACACGGAGGTCTGCTTCAGGATTGGGAAAGGTACTCAGGGTTTGACTAGTGCCACTGCGATGCTATAGTGCTTAGCTGGGGTTCCGAAACTTGTTCCGTGGCTTGGCCAGGGTAAGCCCCTGGCTGGCCACAAGATGTTTTGTTTACCAGAGTGGCCATAGGTTCGGCTGCTCACAGCTCCCACTGGCCGCGGTTTGCCATTCCCAGTCAATGGGAAGTATAGGAAGCAGTGCAGGCCAGGCCACCACTTCCTACAGCTCCCATTGGCCGGGAATGGTGAACTGCGACCAGTGGGAGCTGCAAACAGCTGAACTCCCAGCCGCTCAGGTAAACAAAACATCTTGCGGCCAGCCAGGGTCTTACACTGGCCAAGCCATAGAACAAGTTTCGGAACCTCTGGCTTAGGGCATGTCTACACACACAGTGGAGCAGCCAGGGCCAGCCTGAGGGAAAATGCTGCCCTAGGTGAACTTGTATTTTGGCACCCATGGCCCCACTGGGTGCCCCCCATTGCCCCTGGTCCACACAGGCTCCCCACCCCCACTTCGCCCCAACCCCTGCACCCCCATCCCGCACCATGGGGGGAACTAACCTGGATGCATGGAGCAGCTGGCATTGCTGCTCACTCCTCACCTCTCCCACAGAACGCTGCTACTCCACACACCGCTAGGGGATTCTGAGAGGGGGAGCGAGGAACAACACCAGGGCTTCCTGCAACCAGGTCACTTTCCCAACTTGGGCTGCGTAAGGGGAGGGTAGGAGATCAGCAGCTTTTGGTGCTCGCCTGACAGCACATACATAGTATGACACAGCACTGCGCACATGAGCACTTACTTTGGTGTAACTGAGGTCATTCAGAGGTGTGGTTTATTCACACTCCTGAGTTAAATAAATTATGACATCAGCAGTAGACAGCTGTAGTGTAATGAACACACTACTTACGCCAACGAGAGGACTTCTCCCATTGGCGTACACATTCCACCTCCCTGAGAGGGCCTTGCCAACAGGGGAAGACAGTGCTGTCTAAATCGGAGATTAGCTCAGCATAACTACATGTGGATTTTCCACACCCTTGAACAACTTAGTTATACCGACATAAGTTGTGTAGAGCAAACCTCAGTCTCACAACTACATGCAAGATGGAACAGATTGTTTAGCATAAGTAGTTTACACATATTCTAAAAGGCCATTCCAGGTAAAGTGGTCAATTAGCACCACTGTAGTCATAGTATAAAAAAGGGGAGCTAATGGTTACAGATTGTGGTAATAAGCCATAAAGCCAGTGTCTCTATTCAGTCATGATTTTTAGTGTCTAGCATAGTTATGAATTTAAGCTCCCAGTCCTGTCTTTTGAACTTATTCTGTAGGCTTCCTTTCCGGATGAGGACTGAAAGGTCAAATATGGAGTGATAATTTTGTAAGATGGGTTCATCCAGGGGTGATATGGTGTTTGTGTCTTATTTCTTTATGCGAATTCATCTGAGAATGAACTGATTGTCTGGGGCATTTAGTGCACTGGATGAGGAACGACACATTGAGATATGTAGGACCCATGGATCTTGAAAGATGTGTTGTGAGGAGCAGGGATGATTATCATAGCAGTGGAGATATGTCTGCACCTTTTGCATCTGCTGTTGTAGCAGGGGCTGGTGCTGTTTTGAGTTGGTGTTTTGTGTAGGGAGCTTGCTTCTGATAAGCTTGGTGAGATTGGGGTGTTTTTCAAGGGCAGAAGAGAGGGCTAGAGAAAGATTTCTTTCAGGATGTGGCCCCATCAAGTATGGGTTGCAATTGTTTAATTATACTCCATACGGATTCTCTAGTGTGGAGTGGTAGGTAACAAGTAGGTGGGTGTGGTATTGAAAAAATTTTTCATGGTATTTGGGTGGCCCTTTTCATGATAGGGCCACCCAAATACACACTACTTCTGTGGTGGAGCGTTCTTGTTTGATAAAGGTGGTTTTAACTATGTTAAGGTGTACATCCCTAACACTCTCCTCGGAACATATTCTATGGTATCTGAGGGCCTGGCTTTAGATAGCAGTGTATTTGGAGTGGTTATTGGATCTGGGAAGTGGTGATCAGGGGGTTTCTTGAATATAGTTGTCTATAGGGTTTTCATTGTTGAAGCTGATCATGATGTCCCAGGAAGCTGATGCTGATTTGGGAGTTTTCTAGAGAAAGTTTAATGGATGAGTGGTGGTTCTTGAAGTTTTGGTGGAAATCTAAGGGAGTTTAGATAGTCTGTCCAAAGGAAGAATATATCAATGATGTATATCACGTATATCATCAGGGGTTTTGTGGTGCATTTGTCCAGAAATTCTCTCTCAAGGTGGCCCATTAAGAGGTTGGCATATTGGGGAGCCATTCTGAGGGATGCTAGTGTATAGGGAAGAGACATCCATTGTTGCAAAGATGGTGTTCCGAGGGAGGCAGTTAATGCTGTGGCGTTTCTGGAGGGAAACAACTGTGTTCTCGAAGAAGCTGGCCCCTTTTGTGGTGAGTGGTTTTAGGATGACTTCTGTGTCCAGAAATGTCTTCAATAAGAATGCCATGGACAGATATATGTCTGACCGGATTCCCTTGTTTGTGTATCTTGGGAATCATGCAAAAGGGTCCCTGGGGTGGGTTCATGGGGGATAAGGTTGTAGTGTTTCTCTTGGAATTATTTGGGGAAGGATTTGATATTCTTAAATTCCTGAGTGTATTGTGGTGTGGGGTCATCTTTGAGTTCTTTATAATAGGTGGGGACAGAGAGTTGTCAGTTAGCCTCTTTGACACAGTCATCATGGTTGAAAACAATAATGGCACTCCCTTTGTCTGCTGGTTTGATCGTTATCTGGTGGCTGGATTCCAGGGATTATATAGCTGTCCTTCCAGCATTGGAGAGATTGTGGTGGATGTGATGTTTGTTTTGCTTTTTCCCCCTAAAACAATCAATGTAATGATCAGGTGTGCGGTCTCGTCCACTGTGCGGTGCCCATTCACATGATTCTTTTTTCATATGACTGTTGATGGCGAGACGATAATTGTGGGTGGTGTCAATGACAGAATTCTTCTTGTTCTCCATATGAATATATCAGGTTCTGTAATGAGGTAGAAGTTCAGTCCCTTGGAGACACATGGGGCCTACACGTGAATATCCCAACATGTGGTATACATCATCTAGTGCAATAAATGCCCCAACAACCACCACGTAGGTGAAACCAGACAATCAGTACATTCATATAAACTCATACAAAGAATTAGACAAAAACACCATATTATCCCTGGGTGAACACTTTTCACAAAACAATCACTTCACATATGACCTCTGAGGCCTCATCCTCAAAGGAAACCTTCACAACACGTTCAAAAAATGAACCTGGGAGCTTAAACTCAGACCTTTGCTAAAAATCCTGGTCTTAATAAAGCCAATGTTGTAATAAGTCATAAATCTAATCTGTAACATAAATCTAATCTGTAACTTTAAAACACCCTTTGTTACTTGCCACTTAACCTTGAATGGTTTGTTCCGCTCTGCAACAAAAGTAAACAGGACTTAGTTATTTAAACAGGATTAAGGCATAAACCTGTGAAAACCTAAACATTCATAAATTTGTACATAACATTTGAACCAACTATTAGAGTTAGCACTATGTTTATCTCAGTATAATATGAATAGGCTTTACAGTACTGGAAACAGGGTCTGTGGTTAGTTATTTACCTTTTGTAAATCCTCCACCCCAGCATGTACACACTTGCAAACTAGGTCACACAATATTAATATTTCATAAAATCTTAGACAAACTCAGTATAGTCATGGACCTCTGCCATGCCACATCACCTTACTAAATCCAAAATAAGGAATTAATCCTATGAGAGAACTTATCAATTCCATCACTGTAAAATGCTCTGCAGCTACTGTACTTAGCCTGATAGACGGGGGAAATGTTACATAATACTTAACACTTGAGTCGTCTCATAAGCATCTTAAAAAATACACACTTGTCCCCTTCAGTTCTTATTCTTACTGACACTTGATATGTGTCTATTCATATCTGATGATTGAAAAAACAGGATCAAAGCTGAGAACTTTTGGGTATTTGTGCTGGTTAGTAAGTTCAGCTTTTTTCATGAAAAGAATACCAGATTAATATAGCAAACATGCCCTGGATTTGAGTAAACACATACAAAGTGAAGAAACATTTTAACAGATAAAGTCAAAAAAACATCTATCTAGTTAGCTGCTATAAAACCAGATAATCCAAATCTGGAATATTATCATGAGGCAACAGGTTTAATAGCTTTGATGTCAGCTGAAGTAGGACTTTTACCAAAGGACTATAATACGGAAATTTCGTGTATATTTTACACTAACTAGAAAAACTATAACAGTCCATATCCACTGAACAATCAGCTCTTCTGTACAAGCAATTTTCTAGAAAATACATACATCAGAAAAATAAAAATTAAGCTTTACATTTCTATTGTATCCTCCAACTGAAGATATCAATAAATCATACCTTCTCAATGCACCATTACTACAGTACATTCTCAAGCCCTTTGTTCATTTAAATGTAATATTATTCCATTAATGGGGGTTTTACTTTAACTGGGAGATTATTCCACAATCTAATAGAATTTACTGGTGAATTTTTCCATCATATCAAACCATTTTTTCCTTTTCTTAAGTTCACGCCAATACTCTCTTGCTGTATCTCTTGAATAGAATTAAAAACTATCTAGGTATTTCAAACACATCCAAATCAGGTAACTGAATGCCAGCTCCTCTCTCTATTTGGTGAATAGACTCTATGAATACTTGTAAATTGTTCAATAATTATTTGGTCAAATTAAAGACTCCATCTATACTCAACAGCAAGTTTCTCTTCAAAATTAATTACTTTGTATTTCACACCAGATTCCTTTAAGACCGTGGATCCATTTGAAACAAATATTTATTTTTGTTCCTTTTTGTGAAGTTCAAAAAGTCATTTTGCAGAAGCAGTACAGAGTCTTGACATTTGAAGAAAAACATGACTGAGAACAAGAGCACAGAACATGTCATAAAACAGCACATTTGAATATTTTTCCATGTAGAAACCATACCATAAACTTGACATCTGCCTCAGAGCTTTAACAAGAATGAGTAACTAGTGCACAAAAATCTGACCAAAGTTTTTATACTTAGCCTTAATAAAAGTTACAAAATTAGTTCTGATTCTTTATTAAAAATGAGTTGGTTAGAGACTTGACAACTGATACAAAATATAGGTGCTATATTTAATGAAATACAGGCACTTTTACAAAGACAACCTCCATATTTGTTTTTAATCTAGGAAACCACCGCTGCAACATTTTTGTTATTAAAGATCTGATTTCAGTCCAGTTGTTCAGCTGGGTTGACAGAAGACACAAGGAGGAATTCATAGGCGCACTGAAGTCACTTTACAACAGCATAACAAAGCTAAAAAGCAGCTGTAGGTCCCATCCTTAGCATGGGAGACTTCCCTGAAGAAGTACAAAGGCAGCTCTGCAACCCATCAAAAGAGCCCCAGTGCAGAAGACATGGGCCAATCCTATGCCCAAGTTATTTTGCAGTGCTAATAGCAGAGCTAATGCAGAGGTGCAATTTGGGGAAGTCCTGATGGGTTGCCCTAACCTGCACTGGGGGCCAACTCAGTTCCCGAAGACTCAGGCAAGAAGGCATAACCCACTCAGTTGCTACACCAAAGTCTGATTCAATGGAATCTAACTCAAGGAGATTAAATAATTTGGCCCAACATCACACAGTCAGTTTCTCGGGAAACTAGTGTTTAGGACAGTGGTGTGCAATTTTTTGCAGAAGCAAAGGCTGTAATGGCATCTTGCCAGAAACTCAATAACTACAATTAATTTGCACACAAATTTGTTTAGGTGTTTATACATTAAAACTAAATAAATGTGTATTTCTCTTGAAAAGTGCTCTGGACTTACTTGTATAACTGCAGACAGCACTTTAGACAAACATGTTTTGTGTCTCAGTGTTAATGGAAAGACTGGCACTAATTCTCTGAAATCAACTGATGGTCAGCTGTATTTTCAAGATGACTGCCTGGATAATAGAATGCAGATTTGAGGCTGCTGGGCACATTGCAATATTTTGATTTTTCCAAATCACTTTAAGCAGATCTTTACCAATATGACATACTTCCAAAAAGGTCATACAAAGAGTAGTCCTCTTACACAACCCTCGATACCTGTCGCACAGCAGGCCTTAAAAGAAATTCAATATTTTTCCTCACAAAATATGGATCAAGGCATTTATGGGCTTGCCTTCACTGCAGTATTAGCTTCAGGTGCGCCTATCAACATACAAATCACTAGCTCAAATTCAGTGGTGCTTTAAACTTCAACTAGCTGGCCCACCAGGGAGTGCAGGTTGAAGCTCCAACACTGCTGATGCTCCAGCTAGTAATACAGTGGGGAGCTTTAGGCTACAGTTCACCATAAGTGCCACAGGACTCTCTCGCGTTTGCAGATCCAGACTAACACGGCTACCCCTCTAATACTAGTTCATCATGTTAGCACAACTCATCAGTTGCTAAGCTAATCAATCCGTGTAGCTCAAGTGTTTCACAGTGTGGCTGCTCTCACTCAAGCTAGGCTAGCTGGAGTGCGGTAATTTGAGCTAACTATTGCATTGAAGACAAGCCCTAAAATAATCAATGCTGGTTGAACTTTATCCTCAGCTTCTTTTAGTTTGGCTGGAACTATATCTGCAAACAATTTGATTTTTTTCTCTTGCAAGTCACCAAGCCATTAATCAAATGAATCTTGAAACTTGTCCTCTTCAGCAAAGGAACAACTGTCACTCTAATTTAAGCATTTGTTGGACCACTAACGCAGTCACATTAAAGCTGAAGCTGCAACCACCATAAGGGGAGGAATGGTGCAGGGTTGAAGCACAAATTCTAATCCCTACTGTGATTCCCTTGGTGGCACTGGGCTAGGTCACAAGAGTGACCTACAAATAACTTTTATACTATGGTTTTTGCTTCTTTACAATCATTCAGGAGTCTGCTTGTTTTACCTCATAAATATCAAGACTGTTAAATTTAGTCTTCTGTAGTACTGGTGAAGTATCTCTTAGGACTCTCAGATTATGTATATCATGAACTCTCATACTTTCATGGAAGAAGCAAAGGTTCTGAATCTTTAACAAAAACATCATTTCTTCAAAATATTTTATAGTTGTTGGAATTAAATGGGTTAAAAAACCCAAAGAATTAAAGCAGTGATTAAACATTCCTCCTCTTTTAGTTGCTAAGCTTTTAGTCACTTGGGTCTCATCCTTAGTTTTACTGATTCTCCAGTCACTAATGAGTCTTTCAGTGTAGGCAAGATATGTGTCTAACGTAAAAAGAAGCAGACAAAAAAAAAAAAAAAAAAAAAAAAAAGCTTTTTCAGCTTTTATATGATGAAGAAAAAAGATACAAAAAAGATACAAACTTTTCTTATAATATAAAAGCTTTTTCAGCTTTTATATTATAAGAAGAAAAAAGATACAAACTTTTCTTTTTTGCAGAATATCTTTCATTTCCATTATTGAGTTTCCACATCTAAGAGCCATATCTCCTCACAGGCAGGTTGTGAGAATTAATGTTTATAAAATGCTTTGAATATGGAAACAACTATAAGAAAATTATAATGCTCATCAACTAGCTCAGGGGTGGAAAAACTTTTTGGCCCGAAGGCCACACAGGGGTTCAAAATTGTGTGGAAGGCCGGATAGGGAAGGCCCCGCCCCCATCCACTTCCCGCCCCCTGAATGCCCCCTTCAGAACTCCTGACCCACCCAACCCCCCATTCCTTATCCCGACTGCCCCCTCTGGAGACCCCCCCACTCTAACTGCCCCCCAGGACCCTATTCCCCTATATAGCCCCCC